>CM038225.1:22541861-23178528 GCA_021442155.1 Cymbidium sinense
TTTACTTCATACCTAAGCAATCTTTAATTAATCTTGGGTAGCTCTTTGGGTGTTCAATAACCCAAAGTGGGAGATAATGAAATTCTGGTTTGCTCACATGTATGAGAAAACTATAAAAGTAGTTGAGTGAGATCTCTTAAGCCTAATTAACTATTAATCATGAGCCAATTGCATTAGACCTCTTTCATTTCTTAGGAGTATTACAAATTTACTTTTCATGTGGTTGCATATCATATTGGCTCATTATTAATTACTTAATTAACTTAAGGTGATGTAGGTAAGGGTTAATTAATTATCTTAATTCATACCCTAACTTGATTAAACTATAAAATCAACTTAATTACTTCTCCATTAAACCAAATTAACTCGAACATGGGGAATGGGATTAGGATTAGCAAACTCTTTCATTTCCTAAATGAAATCAAACTTAAAATTAAAAATGTCATTAAAGAACTTTGGTTTATTTTAAATAGCCTTATTTAGAATGATTATCCTTAGGAATTAATTGGACTAAATGAGATCATGTGCTTATGTTCCTTTATTTCTTTCCACTTATATTAAATATTGTTTGCCATTTGTAATCATGCATTTCATTTCTTTAAAAATTAACTAAATGAAATGGTTTTTTATGTCAAATTTGTGTGAATTTAAATTAAAAATAGTGTGGCTATTATTACTATTAAATCAAAAGTTATCTTCAAAAGCCCATAAATCAATTATAATATATGGAGTGATGTTAATTACAAATACCTATAAGTTTGCATGTGTTGATAATACAGGATATGCAATATGAAACTCTCTTTCCTTATCTTCTATGGATTTGTATGGGATTTATAAATGTATAGTTCATTTGAAAAGAATACAACATTTGCCTAAATCTACTCCTATGCATCTCCATGCTAAGACTTAGGAAGAATTTCATATCACATATATAAATCATATAATCAAATCAAATATGACTTCTTACATGGCTTCTCGTTCTTGTGGTTCTTTTTGTACATTCATATGAATTTGAGAAAAGTGGTATATTATTCTGAATATCCCGAGACTACGAGACTTTAAGTAGCCCTAAGTAGGTCTTGTACCTTATGCTCCTGGTCTAGAACAATGGCGTCGTACTCACTTAAAACTCTTATACATATGTATGTATAATATGACCAATGAATAAGAATCATAAATAAAATATAACTTTTGCATGGGTTTTTTTAATCTTATAGTTGCTTATACATCTATATGTATAGAAAAAAAGTGGTATATTAGTCTGGACATCCTGGGGTTGTGAGGCTTTAAGTAGCCTTAAGTAGGTCTTGTACCTTACGCCCCTGGTGTAGAATAATGGTGACATACTCTCTTAAAACTTTTATACATGTGAATGTGTACTTAGCTAATGGATGAAAAATCCCTCTTTTCTATTAAAAAGACATGCATTCATAATTCAATCAAATGAAATATTTAAATTCCAAACACACTTCTTTGCATTCATCATTTAAGTGTGCTAAGACATACATTTTATGTATAGGTATGCTTAAGATTTAATCATATGCATGATATACATGATGGAAAGAAATGAATAAATATGTGTTATGTGATAGTAATTCATTCTAATTAATCTTAAGATGTATTTCTTATTGAATAAGTTTATTTAGAGTGAACCTAAAGTTAGGATTGATTAAAACATATAATAAGTCATTCTCTAAAGAAAATTAATTAATTAACTTGCTTTAGAAGTGACTTAAGGTAGGTATGAAAGAAAGGTTCCCTCTCTTTCTTCTTTTTATTACACTTAGTTGTTAAGTGTACGTCATATGACACAAAAGAAAATACTAAGTAAAATCTTCAAATCAATTAAATCACTTAAAGAGAAATTAATCCTTTACAAATTAAATTTTTTGCACTTAGCAAAATTACAGCTCTAAAGCCTAGTTAGGACATGCTGCATAAGCCTTAATGTACACACATTAGATTAAGTCACTACTTCTATCTTTATGTTAGGATGGTGTATGGTTTAATGTATGCTTTTTTTGTGATGTATTTTTGTAGACTAGATGTTAGGGTGTATGTGTGTAGTGTGGATGTTAGGCCGATATTAGCCTAATCATACTTTCTACAGGTGGTTGTGGGGGCTACTGTAATAAATAAAAATATAAATACTTTTTGTTGTACAGGTTACTTATGCCCCTAAGAATAATCCAAGTTAGGATATGTGGGCTTGATTACCCATGTGTAGGGTGCTAAGTCCAAATTATTCATATAATTGCTTGGGTTGTATGTTGTGTTTAGCTAACATTTATTTTGTAGCTGTGGCTAGATTTACTTTCCTTCTTTTAAAGTAATTTTGCATTAAGATTAGGATAAGTGCTATGGGGGATTAGGATGAGAATTGGTTATAAGACCAAGTCATATGTACCATGTGATGGCTTTGGAGCAAGCTCATCCAAATCAAGCCAATAGGAAGAAAGAAATGGAGCAAATCAAATGAAGAAATGAAAGATGAAGAGATGAAGAATGAAGAATGAAGAATGAAGACCCCATAACATTCATCATTTGTAATTGTAATTATTCTCTTGTAATCTGGGTTGTATAAGGGTAGAGCTCAGCTACTTACGTTTCTTTTCGGGTTGTACAGCGGTACCTAACCTCATCACCCTTTTATTTATTTTATGATAGTTTTATAAAATTATTTGATATTTTGTTTAGCTTGTGCATTAGAAAAAGCATGTCTTTTTATAGTTTTTTATGATTGGCTATTGTTGTATGGCCTGGACACGATTAAGCTCCTAAGATAAAAATTAATTTTTCTACCCAAATTAACAACTCATAATTAAACCTCTAAAATAACTCATAACCTTATATAAAATCCTAGGCATTAAATTAATATAATAAAATATTTAGCAACACCTTAGCTGGATGTTTCATGTTCAATATCATGCAAAACATCTTATTTCACTCTTGATAAAGGAGAGCTTCCATCTTTGCTAGATAGTAAGGGCTTAACCTTTGAGAGCCTATGATGGAAGAACACCTCTTTCCCTTTTGATTTGACCCATAATCGACATCTAATGCATTTAGGCATGCAAAATCCTATAACCTGTGTCAAAATAAAGAGTCCCAAATTAAATAAAATTTGATAAAAATTGTATTATATTAAGTCATTATTCATACCCCTCATGCTCAAGTCTCTTAGGGAGTGGGTTTAAAGACTTAATTTCTTTCCTAATAATAATAACTTAGCCATCTTGCAAAAGTATATGACTTGCCTCCTTAGATTTAAAGCATAGGAGAAGTTAGTTGGCTACCACTCCATGTTGTAATAAGTCCAGTAGTCGGGTGGTTTATTCTCTCTTATGGAGGTAGACCATATACTCACTTTCATCAAAGATTTAGATCATTCTTTGGCCATTGCCAAAACTTCCTAGATTTAGGATCTGAGATTGTTATTTCTTGTGGGCTAGAAGCATAAATTCTCACCTCTCAAGCATTTCTAGAATCTTATGTTGATGGATTATAAGCCCTAGTAATTTAATAAAATTTCAACTCAAATAAATAAATCTCATCAATTTTAAATATATAAAGCCCAACCATAGGATAGATCGGAGTGCTCACTAGGCTTCCTAGTATCATGAGTGCTCCCTACTCATCTCTTTTGGTTTAACTCTTCTCTTTTTTATCCATCCCACTTAGTTTTCTAAAACACAACCAATTTATTGATAGTCCTATCTTTGAATTCTTTGGAGACAACAATCGCCTACATTAATTGAGAGTATTCTTAAGGGATTCACTTTTCTTAAGATATAATTAACTATGGGGTCTTGTCCCCATAGGGAACTTTAGAAGCCGCTCTAAATAAACCCTACTTTATTCATCCATGTAAAGTAGGGGAAAATCTCTAGTATATTTGAAGACCCATCATGCCTTAATAGTCCTTATTAGGTGATTAGGTCTATTGTAGGATAATGACTTCTATCTTTCATGATAGTACACTATTCCTCAATATCGTACGTGATCACCACAATAAATATACCCTCAAATCTGATGGTGTCCCCCCTACCCCCCATACACATGAATCAAAAATAAATAACACAGGATCCAAGATCAATGGAGTGAGGGTGTCCTTCTTGCACTAGAACTAAGTTCAACAACAAAAGTTTACAACATTCAAGATTCTAGAAATTTTAGTCTTTGGGAGCATTCTTTTTTACTCGGATCCAAGGTCAATGGAGGCAAGCTTTTTTCTCACCATACCCAAGATCAATGGTGGAACCTCTTTAACTTTACTTTTCAAAAAAAAAAATACAAAAGAACCATTTTAGAAATCATTTGCTTGAGTAAATGGGAGATTGCTCTTGCAGTGCAAAATGTGTGTCTATAGAGGGTACAAATGCTTTAGAAGCAAGAATAGGGCAAGAAGACGGAGAGAGTAAGTGGAAGATGGTGTGCAGGAAGTCTATAGGAGGGTTGCTCTCCCATTTTTAAAGGAAATTTATTTTTAATGGGGCAATTTTTTATGTTGTAACCATCCCTCCCTAGATAATTATTATTGGGGTGGGGATGATATCTTGATTTTAAAAAATCAAAGATTCATGGCAGTGCCTCGATGCTGGCATCACATCACCATGGTGCTGTGCCATTTAATTGGTCAACCATTGGTGACAGTTTGAGCTTCTAAATTTTTTAAGGTAGTAATAGCACCTAGGCACTGCGATTGCAACTTAGTGATGCTCTAGGCTAGGATGTGTAATTTTCTTCATTTTTATTTAGTTTATTTTTTAGATGCAAATAGGTCGTGATAGTCTTACTCAAGAAAATGTTGATCTTCATCACAATTGATAAGAATGATGGCTGACATTGCCTGAGCTCTTAGTAATTCAAACATCTTGAAGTGTCTTTACTTAATGATTTTTTGGAATGTTGAAAAATGGAGAGCACATTTTGTGAAGCTCCAACACCTTTGGCATTATCCTTCTATGCATGTAACTCAAAATAATAGGAGCAAAAATGTATAGTCTTTTAGCCAAATGAACTTTACATATTAAGCCTTAAAGGCATGCATTATTCTCACATTTCTCTTGAGTTTATTCAATAATCTATAGTAGTTTTAGAAATTATGTGTGACTAAAGTGGTTATTAATTAATATCATTGGTCAATGGATATAGATACCTCTCAAAAGGGCTATGTTCAATTTTTTTAATGGTGTAAAACCATCAACTCATAAATATACCACTCAAAGGTTACATCCAAGGATACTACACTATGTTCAATTTTTCAATGGTGTAAAACCACAAACATATAAACTAAGTCCAACATTGTATGATTCAGTTGCAAAATCAAGGTAAGTGTGATTGAAATGCTTTTATGCATTTCAATCTGATGGATGACTCAAAAAATTTGATTAAGTTACTCTCTCATGGTGCCATCATATATGCTTAGCTCAACACATAGATGTCTATAGTGTTTGAAGATATGGAGTAAGCAACAAGTAGAATAATTGCTTATAGGAAACATTCTTTGTTTGCATTATTTTTTACTTTGTGGCTTGAATCTATGCTTCAAAAATTTTTCATTCAACATCCATTGCACTATCATTGTAGTACAACATAGAATCATTGACACCAATTTTTTTGTTCAATATAAGTCCTTTGAAACTATGTTTTCTTATGAGTTAGTCTCTTTAAATAGCTTTACAAATTGGTTAAAATATTTACGTCAAATTATATTTAGTTTTGATACTTAACATTCTTATGGCCATAAATAGTTTAGTGTGGATGTGCTACATTTAGCACATTGTAGAAGTTTAGAGCTTTTTTTAAGGTGGTTCCTCTTCTGTTACTTTTACGAACTCAGCTCTTAAATATTAAAGACCATTTCTTCATAAATTCATCCAGAATCATATTCAGTTAAAATCCATAAATAACTAATTGAGGCACCTATGTTAACATTAATATGTGGCTCATACTTACCATGTGAAGTATAGAATTAATAATTTTTTGAAACCCCCTATGATACAAGTCAAATTTGACTTCATCTAGATTAGAAGGCTTAATTCTTATGCTTGCATATTGGCATCAAAACTTTCTTTTAAAGATAAATAGAAAATTGAGATGTCACATGCACAAAGTGCTTGACACTATTTTAAGAGTTCATTAGTTAATCTTTTCTTACTTAGATGCAGCCTATTGTACATCTATGATTTTTTATTGTGGATATCAATATGATGTTAAGAGTGAGTACTAGATTCATATTTTATATGAATTATAAAATTAATAATGACAACACAATAAAAGCCCAATATGACATAAGAGTGTCTTGTGATGTATCCTATAAGCAATCAATATAACGTATTAAGATTACAACTAGCTACCATTCATGGATCAAACCTTCTACAATAAGGTTATTAATTGTCCCTTAACTCTTAAAGTACTTGGGATTCTAAATTTATCTATGTTGATCAATCCAATCTAAAGCCAGAGATTAAGAGAGAAAAGGAAGGGAATGCTCGTAGAGAATGTGAATGATTTGTGCATTGAGAAAAAGATAAATGGTTGGAAAATATAATATAGCAACTAATTTGAGTTTACATTTAAATTCAATCAAAATTTATATGATTTCAGCAAAATAAGAAAGATATATTTGGAATATTACAATAATCATTATAGTCATAATTCTATAAAATTTTAATTTTGATATTTTCACATATTCTAAAATATTTGTCATAATAACTTATAATCACTTAACTAAAATTTTTATAAATTAATATCTCATATAGATAAATATCTCAATAATCATTATACACACACACAAGCATCTTAAATAAATTACAAAATGCATAACAAAATGTTCAAATTTCAATAAAAATATAAACGCTAATATATTAATTATAGATTTAACTCCAAATAGGAAACATATTACAAGATAGTGTGAGATACATGAGTTTCAAACAAATTTGATTAATATATAAACTATAAATTATGAAATTTTTTAATAACTTTAAATCGCATTTCTTAAGAATAAATAGATGAATCACAAATAAATAGCTATACAAGCAAGAGAGAGTTATTTACCTTTAATTATGCAAAGAAATCTAATGAATAATGCACATTTAGGGAGATATGGTGTGTCATAGATGCCATTCATCTCATCTATGAGGAACTCAAGAGGAGGGAATGTCGATAATGGGGGCTCAGTTTTCCAAAGAAGTGGATTGTATGATGACATTTTTTGTAGTCAAAATTTTTATTGAAAAATTTTTGACAGAAAATCCTTCAATTATTTACAATAATGTATTCCATTGGTAATTTCCTATAGTACAAGATTAAAAGTTCTACAACCAAACTCACCAAGCTCCAAGAAGAGCGAGGCAACAAGAGAAAGAAAAAGAGCAACTCATTTTGGAGATGACTCACCTAATTGAGACAAATAAAGAGTTAGAAGTGAAGCTTTCTCATCGCATTAAAGTTTCAAAAGAATGAGTCCAAGTTATTTAGTTTCTTTAATTCTAATGATTATAAGAGTGTATTATAGTGAAAATTTAAAGAAGGCACCAATCTGGTCATCACTAAATTGGTGAAGCATGGCTAGCTAGACACCAAGTTTTTGTATTTCAGTAATATATTTGCTCTTTCAGACTTTGAGGCAAGTGACTTCAAGGCAAGTGACAAGGAAGAGAGTATTAACTAACCCAAGCTTCTTCCTTTTTCTTGTGATTTTAAAGGGTAAATGTACATTACAATTTTGTATGCTCATATATTTGCCTCTATATCTGTAATTTTTATCTTAAATGAAATGAAAGTTTTATTTATTTATATTTTCCTTTCTTTAGTGAGAATGCTCACATTAATTTGAATGAGTACTTATATCTATTTGTTGGAATGGTGTGCTTGTTCTTCATAAATTGGATATATTTTCTTAACATACTCTCCAAATATATTTGTAGAATATAATTGAAATTTTTGTTTAGTGCATTATTTGATGGGAAATTTTTTATCATATTTTATATTTTATTATTTTGAGTAATCATTTCATCATGCATTGGGGTAATACAATGATGTTAACCAAGTAGGGCCGGTCTTTTCTTTATTATTGCCAGCCTCATGACATGTCAGTCTTATATTTGAGTTGCTAACTCCATGGAGTATTGGTCTTTTTGTTTATAATTGAGGTGCCGGCCTTATATTTGAGTCACCAGTTGTATGAAGTGTTGGTATTTTTGTTTATGATTGTTAACATCACAGGATGCTAGTCTTATAGTTAATTCTCCAATTATACATAGTGTTAGTCTTTAGTCTTTTATTTATAATTGTCGACCTCACGGGGTGTTGGCTTAATATTTGAGCTACTAACCACATGGAGTGTTGGAATTCTTATTTATAATTGCTAACCTCACATATTTAAGTGAGCAACCACACAAAGTGTTGATCTTTTATTTATGTTTCCTTTTATAATTCATGATGCAATCATGGTGAGCTTAAATTATTATTTGCTGACATACTCAGTCGAATCAATTCTCACACATTTGGGCCAAGAATAGATAAATAATATAAATAAAGTTCAATCACCACAAATATTTATTGAATACAATTTAATGAAATTATTACAATTATTAAAATATAAATATAATTTTAATATCTCTAAAAAATACATCAATTTGTAATTAAAATTTTGGTTCTTCATAATATTGTAATATAAAATATAAATAATCAAAAGTCAAACTTTCAATATTGAGTCATCTTTATTTTGCAATATTTGGCCATTATTGCCTTATATGAAAATAATTTTGCTAGCCTTGGCAACATTTGACTTTCACCAATCTTTAGGTCTAACTTGATGGTTGCTAAAACCCTTTGATAGTGAAGCTCATACCCGATTGGTAATACAGTTCTCTTTCCATGCAATAAAGACAATGTTGTTCATCCAATCACTAAAGTCATAGTCCTGAGAGCCCAAAGTATGATAGGTAAATTAATTGTCTACCCATTTTATCTTGGTGTCTTCTACCATTTTGTTTAGTAAGTTGAGAATCTTCTTATTCTTCACCTTTACCTAGCTATTGGTTTGGGAATGATGTACCGAGGTGTATTTCAGTTGAATTCTTTTGACTCACAAAACTCCCTTAGTTTGTTGTTAGTGAATTGTGATTTGTTATACATTATGATTGACATTAGTAGCATATACCTATAAATAATGTCACTAAAATAAAATTTTGAACTATCTGTGTGATTATCTTTAGATAGTGACTTTACCTTAATCTACTTTTTTAAGTAGTCAATCATGAAAAGTATACACTTTCTTTGCTTGGTAGTAGTTAGTAGAGATTTTATTAAGTCCATTTCCCAAATGGAGAAAAGCCAAGGACTTGTGATAGGTTGCAAAGGTTGGTTCAATTACTATTATATAAGAGCAAAGTTTTTACATTGCATACATCTTTTTGTGAATTCTTCTACATCATTCTATAGTGTGGACCCAAACACCTTTATCATATAATTCTATGGGTGTGCATACTTCCTCCGGAATTAATTCCACACTTAGCATAATGTATTTTTCCAAGTACTTTATTTGCTCACTTTCTCTTGTACATCGATATTAAGTGAGGTCATTAATCTTTGAAATAACTCATAATAAATTAATAAGTATTGCTTGGTTCTAATCTTAAGCCTCTTCAAATCTTTGATTCCTTCATTGAGCTCCCTAGTTTGTAAGTATTTTTTTAATGGGATTGATCTAATTAGATGAATCTTCATGATCTATCTACATAGACTCATGTTCCTCTATGCTTGTTTGAGAAGTTAAAGAACAAGATGCTCTTTGAGTCCACTCACTCTAGATAATAAATCGATGAGTTAGTTCTGCTCTCTAACTGCTTGTTCAATTTAAAAATATTCTAATTTTTTATCTTTACTTTTGCTTTGACCAAATACCATTGAAGTAATTCATCTCTAACCATATAATATCCTTTTACTTGTCTTACCATTAGCTACGAATTTGAGTGGGGGATGATGTATGGAGCACCAAGTTCTTGAGTGAATCTTAGCACCGTGAGCAAAACCTCATATTAAGCTGATTATTAGTTTCCCTTAAATTAAATTTAATTGATTGAGTTATGGTGACCCCAATTGGACTTTTTAACACAATTCCTACTCCCATGCCTTGCATATGAAACATTATCTACATACAAGTGCCATCAATGCTCTGGATTAAATTGGACAATATGTGAATCACTAAAATCTACAAGAAAATTCAAGAGTGCTTTTTCCTTAATTGATATCCTAAGTGAGTTTGATATATTGAACTTACTTAATTCCACTGGTTGTTTCAATAATCTGCCTGAGTAATCTGGCCTAACAAGTGTGAAATTGAGTTGGTTATTAGTAATAACCTAAATTGAATGAGCCTAAAAAGATGGTTGACATAATCATGCTGATATGATAAGTGTGAGTGTAAGTATCTTCATGATATAATAATGTAACTTGGCACCCGTTAGCAACTTACTTACATAGTAGACTAGCCACTACCTTCCATCTTCTTCTCTGAATGGGATAGAATTGATTGAGACTTCTCCAACTTCAAAGCACATTAATAAAGTTTCACTTTCCTTTGGACTTTGTTATAGCAGTGGAGATGCAAGTAAGTTTTTTAAGTCTAAAAGGCTTTTTCCTCATTATGGAGTCCATTCAACTTCTTGGTGCCATTAAGCACTTTAAGAATGGTGCATAATGTTCTCCTATCATAGAAATAAATTTATTTAACTTCACGACTCACCTGGTAAGTCAGTGAACTTTTATAATGTTTTTTGTCAATGGCAAGTTAAGTATAGTTTTATTTTGTCGAGGTTGACTTTTAGGCCTTCATGGGTGATTGAGAGTCATAAGAATTTTCCCTACCCATGTCAATTGTGCACTTCTGATAGTTAAGGCACATATTGTATTTCTTTAGGATGGTGAATATTTCTTTCGATCTTTAATATGTTACTGAAGAAACTTGCTCTTAACTAGCAGGTCATCTACATAAGCCTCCTCATTTCTTTTCTTATGTTTTTTGAATACAAGAATTATCAGTTGATAGTGGAGGCTCCTACCACTTACAATGCAATCTTTAGTCAACCTCTACTCAATACATTATGAGTTGTAGTGTAAACTTACCACGTTGTAGTCAAATTCCCATTGGAGGAGAGGAGATCACCATTAGAGGAAATCTCAACCAATCCCGAGCCTGATACTTGATGGTTATTGACAAGTCTAGAAAGAAGATGAAGTTTTATAGTTAGTAGTAGCAAGAATTAGGATTGAAGTTCTCAAGGAGATAGAAGAGAATCCCACCGTGCAGGACCTAGAGCAAGTTCTGAAGGTCATTACAGCCTTTTGATCTGAGCACAAAGAAGAACTTGTTAGAACACTCTTGGATAACCTTGATTTATTTGCTTGGACCGCTATAGAGATATCAAGCATTAACATCAATCTTGCCTACCATTACCCATGTGCATAAGGATACTCAACCTATTAAGTAGAAGATGAGGAAAGTGATTGCTCTATTCACCATCCCATCAAAGTAGAAATCGCCAAGTTACTCAAAGTGAATTTCCTTAAAGAAGTGTAATATCTAAAGTGGTTGTTGCATGTGGTTATAATTTAGAAATCAAGTAGAAAGTGGAGATTGTGTGTCAAACTCACCAATTTTAACTCAACATGCCCAAAGGATGATACCTTCTACCAAGTATATGCACACTCGTCGACTCAATCGATTACTCTGCAATGAGTTTTATTGATGCATTCTTTGGATATCATCAAATACATATGCACTTGCTAACTCTAAGAAAAAGACTTTCATTATTGGAGAAAGATTATACTACATTAAGGTTATGCCCTTTAGACTCAAAAATGCATGGGCGATGACATATCAGAGGCTAGTAGATCAAGTATTTACAGAGCAAAAGGGGAAAAATCTGGAATTATATGTTGACAACTTGTTAATCAAATGCAAGTCATCCATTCAACACATCTACGATATCAAGAAAACACCATGAAGAGGTACAACATGCACCTTAACTTTTTGAAATGCATTTTTGGTGTATGATTAGAAACGTTTTTGAGATTTTTCATTACTCCTAATGGCATTAAGGTGAATCCCAATAAAATAAAAGCTATATTCAAGATGCCATCTCCAAAAATGGTGAAGGAGGTGCAACACCTCGCAAGGCTAGTAGTAGGGCTAAATAGGTTCATTTCTAAGGTTGGACAATGTTATTCATCATTCTTCAAAATTCTCAAGGAAGTAAAAATATTTGAGTGGACCTCGAAATGGCTTTTTGTGACCTGAAGACCATACTCACATCACCACCTCTATTACAGAGCTAAAAAAAAAAAAAGAGATAAGACCATATTGTTGTACTTAGGCATGGGAAAAAAACTCAATCAATTTGTCCTCATCAGGGCAAAAGGTGGGAAGCATTGATCTACTCTATTAGCAAATCCTTATGAAGCATCGAGTTGAACTACCCAACATGGAGAAACTCACACTTATTATCTCTATTTGAAGATTATGATCATACTTCCAAGCACACTTAATCCAAGTCATCATAACAACCCCCTTAAATTTGTACTTGCTAAGCCTAATTATTTTGATTATTAAAATGTTTAGTAAAATTAAGTGAGTTTGACATATGTTACTCACCCAAAATGGTGATTAAAGCCTAGACATTGGTGAATTTTCTTGTCGACTTTAGTAGCTCTTACAACAACCCAGTAAATCTAGAACCCTTATGGAAATTGTACATTGATGGATTAATAGCTGAGTAGTCCATAGCATAAGCATTGTATTGAAAATTCTAACAGGATCACCTTCACACACAATTAGTAAATTTGGGTTTAAAGTAACAAATAATCAATTTTAATACAAGGTCCTACTTGCCAGACTAAGGTTCATTAGAGGACACAGGACCTTACATGTTATAGCCTATTCTGACTCACAGCTAGTAGTGAGGCAATTCAATGGAGAGTATGTAATCAGAGATGAGTCAATACAAAAATACTTAGAGAAGGTGAAAGCAGAGATCAAGCAATTAAAATGCTTCAAGATTGAGCAGATACCTAGAAAGTAAAATCAGCTCATCGACTTATTATCTCAGGCTAGTAAACTTGGAGTTCAATTAGTCATGCAACTAACCCATCCAAGCACATAAAAGAAGAATTCATGCAAGTTGAATGCAAATACATGCTGAGCTAGATCACCCTATTAAAAGGTATTTATAGACCAAAGAAGTAGAAGAAAATACTGAAGATCTAAGGAAATTCAAAATTGGAGTAGCATAGTACTTATTGATTAGGGGTAAGCACTTTAAAAGGTTGTGACCTCGCATAACCTCAAATTTTTAAAAAAGTTGGATCAAAGGAAAGTCCTTAAGAAAATACACTCCAATGAATGTGGCAGTCATGCGGGAGAAATAACTTGGCCATAGAATTATAAGATAGGGATGCTTCTGGCCCACACTCAAAAAGGATGTAGAGGATTTCACAAAAGGTGTGTATAGTGCCAAAACTTTACATCACTCCAATAATAATTGATGCATCCTCTACAGCTCATCATGAGTCTCTGACCATTCTCAATCTATGGAATGGACTTGATAGGACTTTTTCCAATGCCAAGTGAATAAAAATGGTTCATTCTTATCATGATTGACTAGTTTAGCAAGTGGATAGAAGTGAAGCCAGCCACTAGGATAACCTCCTAGGTAGTTAAAAATGTTTTTTTGGGTTGACCTCATTTGTAAGTATGGCCTCCCCATGACAATCATAATGGATAATGGGTCATAGTTCACTGAAAGGGGTTTGAGGGAATTTTATGAGTTGCAAAGGATTAAATTGATGTTTACCTTAGTATATCATCTGTAAAGCAATGTTCAAGTAGAGGTGGCTAACAAAAAGATTCTTAACCTACACAAGAAGAAGGAAGGTGCCAAATACAAGTGGGTGGAAACACAAACCGCCATGTTATAGGCCCTCAGAACTACTCCCACTAATGTTATGGGACACTCACCCTTCACTCTATCCCATGGAATGAAAGCCATATTACTAGTCAAGTATGAATTGCATAACCAATGAGTCTTAACTATGAAGGAACTATGAGGCAATGCTAAAGAATGGAAAGAGCAAAATCTGAAGCCAGGGAAGATACTTGATATTCTCAAAGAGATAAGGATCAAGAAATCACTGAGGAAAAAAGAAATATAGAAAAGAAATAAATAAGTGAAAGGTGAGAAATTAAAAATACCATGTAAAGGAAAGGCACTTCAAGAGCGGCAACCTAATCTTGAAGAAAGTATATGTTGTTGCTCATTAAAATGTGCAAGGTAAACTTGCTCATAATTGGGATGGACCATTCATAATCAAAAAGAGCAAGTAGGCCCTAGCACCTAATGGCTATAGTCTTATTTAGATGAAGATGTATCAATAACTTGTAGCGTAGTGGACCCAAAAAAATTTTATCTCTTATGGAAGATTCCCCAATTTATACATGCTAATTATCCTTATGTACTTTGCTCTTTTCAATTATAACATTTTTTTATAAATTCTAAAATAATTTCTAACATGTGTTTGCTTCAAGTCAAATTATTAAGCAAATCAATGATGGATGCCAAAAAAAACCTATACAGAGGGAGTTGCTCGTAGACTGAAATCACTCGGTGTGTCATTTTTGGCCCAAGTTCGTAAAATTTGGCACAACATCTTCAACCCGCGATGGAATTGATTGACTCTATGACCTCATGTGCTTATGAAATTGATTTTGATGAAAAAAATATATGATTGGATAGACTAAAATTTTATTTCAAGTGTTTCAAGAAGCCTATTAGACTCAGTAAGCTTAGTCAAATTTGAAAGTTAAAATTAGCTACACAAGAGCATCTTGGGAATATTCCTAGGTTATACAATAATAAAAAAAATAAATGCTCAATAATATGAAAATAATGACTTAAATAATTCCATAACATTCATTTGAATTTTTGCATAATTTTTCATATTTTATTTGTGAAATTTTCATATTTTATTTGCATAATATTTTTAATTATTCTTTAAATTTTTATTTTTTGGATAATTTGAGTACTTACATGAGTCTAAGCCTTATCCATTGCTTTTTAGAGTGTTTTAGATTTATTTCACACTTCATTAAGTTATTTCCATGCTTGGTATTATTAATTATCTATTTTTTGGCATTATAATGAAATTATTCTTGAATTATCGTAATTAATCTTCTATTTATCTCTCCTCTCAAAATTATCATCCTAATCTTATTTTGGCTGAGTTTTCTATGTTTTTTAACATGATAATTCATGTGGGATTTTTCAAATCATTGTCATAAAAATTGTCTCTTTTATTAAATTTTTAAATTTTATTTTGTTTGAATTTTAAAATTAAATGATTTTAAATTTTAATAAATTATCTTTGTCATATGTGTGCTAAATTTATTTTAACTTTTTATGACATGTCTTGGCCAACACTTATGCTTAATAATTATATCATTATTGCATTAATTTGAATTAATCTAGGTTAATTCATATTCAAATTCAACTAAGACTTGATTTTATGCATTTTCCATATTTGGATTTCTAATTTTGGAATTAGTATGGTCGGCCAGTCTTAATTAAATTTTGATTGATTTATATTATGTAAAATAATTTAAATTACTTATAAATTAAACTACCATTATATATTCTTGATTGAATGCATTGAATAGAGCTTAATGCATGTTTAGGAACCATGTGGATGAAATCTAATGTTATTTTCCTTGATTTATTTTACTATTTTTATTTCTTGTGACTTACCTTAATTCTTCCAATCAATCTTGGTTAATTTAATATCTTTTGATTGATTCCCTATTTGGAAGCCTTCTTGGCCATTCCTTACATGTGGTTCATTCAAATTCAAATTAGTTTAAATGAATTCCTTGCTTGTTAAATTCCTTTAATCCTCCTTGACTTACCATATCATGATTAATTTGAATTGGATTCAAATTATTGTCCTATAATTTATTATTTTAACTCAAATTCTTTTAATTTTCCTCTTTTTTCTTCATGGCTTGGCAGAAAATCACATGGAGTTTATTTTCATGATTTTATTTGATTGGCTTGAATGATTTATCTCCCTCCCTCCCTCTCTCTCTCTTTCTCTCTCTCTCTCTCTCTCTCTTTTTCTCTCTTTCTTGGTTGAAATTCATTCATCCTTGTTTTAATTTATCTTACATGTGCTCATTAGCTTGAAATCAAATATTTTCTTTATTAAGATTTCCCTCTTACTTGCTCCATTCTATTCTCTTCATTCTGTGGCCGAACCTCGACTTCCTTTAAGTTTATTTAAAGCGGTTGTCTCCAAACCTTTTGCTCTATTGCTTCCCTGCAGTTAAGCCTAACTCTTACAATTTATTTTCTTGAAGTAATACTAGTGCAAAACCCTTCCTAAAATATCTTGGTAGAAAGCAACGCATTTAGAGTTTTCATTGATTTGAGTGCTATCTAGTGCAAAATCCCTTCTCAATCTTCTTGGCTAAATGCAATCTTGAAAGTGTGCTTAGATTGAATTGCTTCTAGTGTTAAATTTCTTCTCAATCACATTGGCTGAAAGCCATTCATGGAGTTTGCTTCAATTGAAGTACAAAAGATCTTCTACTCTCTTCTCAACTTCAACAAATCTTCAAGTGGAGATCACCCTCAACATCCTTCAAGCTTCTCTCTTGTGAAAAATAATATGATGAAAAAAAAGGAAAAAAAATGTAAGGCCGACACCCTGTAAGGTCGGCAACTAAACTTAATAAAGACTAATACTCCATATGTATGGTGACTATAGCATAAGACCGACACCACATGAGATCGACAATTAGACTCAATGTAAAACAAAAATAAACCATTGAGATCCTAAGTGTTTTACTTGCTAAAATCACAAAAAATGATTTATTTAACTCACAATACTTATGGGACTACCCAGGGAAAGTTAAACGATGATCAATATGTCTCTTAAGCCTCAAATAGAGTGGTAACACAAAGAATAACATTAGAGATACAAGAAAGTTCTTTATTCTAAAAAGGAGCAGTCTTCATTGTTGGCCACATAAAATTATCTATATTCTCACTCAAAATAAGAGAGAAAAATTTATAATCACACTAGATAGAAGAGAGGGAAATACTTATAATCACACTTAATAGAAGAGAGGAAAACATTTATAATCATATTTAATAGAATAAAAAATTTATATCTTTCAATCATGACATAAAGTTTGTACAAAAAAAATGAGCAAGGAATACATGCTTTCTTTACACTTACCAAAAAAAGGAGAAAAAAATGAACTTGTGCTACCCTCATCGTTATCTTCATCGGAGTCTAAGAGTATGAATATGTTGGAAAAGTCCAAAAACTTGGTGTCGAAATAATCATACTACAATAGCTTGGTGATCACAAAGTCGATGAATGCATTGAACTTCTACTAAAGTATTTCTTGCTACTCGTAAAAATCCAAAAACCTAGTGAACTCAGCTTCCTTTCTTTCAAACTCCTCAGAGTGACAAAAGAGCTCCTGCTTTAACTCTTTATTCGACTCAGCTAGGTGAGTAAGCACTAGGTCACCTTATTCTTGTCCTTCTCTTACTAAGCCACCTCAACTTGGAGATCCCTATGCTTGGCTTCCAAGAAAGATCTTTCTTCACAATTGCCAATTGGAACTTTGTGGAGTAGGCCTCCTTCCTCCTGACAAAAATTTTTTTACAGACTTCCCATGTTGACTGTCATACCATTGCTTAGGTAGTTATGTCTGGATAAGAAAGTCACATGTGGGAAACCTCTAGTGGCTCATTGAACTTCATGGAGTAGATCAGTTATATGAGCTTGTAAGTGTCCTTGTTAGCTTAGCTAACTTTGGAATGTAGTTGTCCTCTACAAACACACTTTGTTGCTCTTCCTTTTAGAGTTTGCTCCTTTGTTGATGACCTTGAGGAGTCGAGCTTATGAACCTCCTTTTGGACTTCTTGGGAGCTGTACTCAGCATAACCTCATCAGCTACCACAGTTAAGGCAACACTCAGTCCCTCCCCTTTCTACTACTCCTCCTCCTCGGTGACGTAAATGCAAGTGGCCCATTGTCTTAGGGGTTGTGCTCATTAACCTCAAACTCACCTTTCTTGTGGAATTTAAGCACATTGAGTTTGAGCTCAGGAGATGTCAAGATTGCCTCTCCTGTAAATAAGGAAGAAGGAATAATTAAATGGAACAAGTCTGAAAGAAGCATATCAAACAACATGTATGCAAAATTAAAGGAACTTACCACAAGGATATTGATGACCTTGCTAAAATGGAGGTAGTTAAAGATATTCAAAGACCAGCCCTTTAATTTCTCTAACACCTCCTCCTCCTAAACACTTGGGCTTCCTAAGTCAGTGCTTTGTTGGCCAAGAAGGGAAGAGGAAGAGTCACACTGGCCATTATGACAAGCTCCTAACAAAGAAGAGCTTTTAGCATCACTGTTGCACTTTTCACCATGCCATGAATTTTTAGCAAAGACACCAAAAATTGCCCAGTCCTATCCAGGTGGCCCGTCAACATGAAGACTCAATGAAAAAGGCTCATACTCTTTGGATGTGGTGTAAAATTTATATATGGGACTTGATGCCCTTATCCGTTGATACAAGAGTTCTACTAGTAGAAGAAATAGAAAAGCTAGCTGAAATGGAAGAAGTGGCTGGTGTGGAAGCTGCGACTGGAGGCTGGAGGATGGACATGGTCGGTGGCTGAGCTAAAGGGCTATCCCAGGATGACAAATGTTGTCACTACTCTTGTCATGAGCTCCCCTTTCCTAGAGTTGCACTAGCAACTTGCAAACCTTCCTTGGTGTTGAGGTTTGAGACCTGCACCTAAGGAAATCTTCATGATCTTCTGAATTATTTTCTTAGAGGTTTGGATAGAGAAATATCCCAACCTTCTTTAGTTTTGGTAGGATCACATGTATCCCAAATGATTACCCAAATGGAACTGGAAGGTTGTTCCATAAGGTATTTCTTTGGGATAACTACAGCACCAGTCTTGAAACTGTGTTCAAGCCAGTCCTTGAATGTGAAGCAATCCTCCAAAATGTGGCCTAGCATATAGTGGTAAGGGTAAAAGTTTGGATCATGACTTTTTCCTACATCCTCCAATCTCCTAGGCTCGGGCAGCTATAAATTAGATTTTTTTAAAGAGGTTCTTAAAGATTTTCCTAATTACCTCCCTCTTAAAGAATAAGGTTTGTTTAACTTATCTAAAAGAGTAGGTGGACCATAGCTACCTGGCGATGAGTATGCATGCCACTGCTGTTGGTGGTATGGCTGAGGCAATGGCTGTGCTGGCCGTGGAGGCTATGGTGGAGGCCGGTAGGGCTTCCTCGGTGGTGGAAAAGGAGGTGGAGGCTGCTGAGGTCGTGGTCTCTTACTGATCTCTAGTTGGCTGCTTCCCTTTGTCTATCGTTGCTACTGCTCCCGGCTTCTTTTCATAGACCTTTTGTGGCCTCTGCTTAGGTAACTGATCTTGAAAAGGCAACTGTTTGGCCTCTCCTTGTAGACTAGCCACCTTGTTTATTAGCTTCTCAAATATCTTGATAGTGAAGCCCTTAAGCATGAAGGTCATCAGGCCATGTATATTCTTCAAGAGAATCTTAATGGCATGCTATTCAGATAACTGCTGTTTACACTTCATACTCAGATTATGTCATCAAAGAATATAATCAACAAGAGACTCACTGGGGTATTGTTGTGCTACAATGAGATCACCTACAGTAACCCTTTGCTGAGCTCCAACAAACCTCTTGATGAAGAGTTGCTCTAACTCAGCAAATGTCTTTACTGAACTGTTGGGCATTTCAACATACCAATCAAAAGCAATACCCACTAGGCTACTAACAAAGAGATGAAAAGCAAAGCGTCACTGCCACCTGCATTGCAACAACTAGCCCTAAAATGTGCTATGTGCTGCCTTGGGTTTCCATTACCATCAAAACTTTTGAAGAAAGGAGAGACAAAACCCTTAGGATATTGGATAACATCGAATTCCTCTGGGTACAGTCTACCCTTTGGAATTGATGATCCTCCCCGGGCTTGAGCTAAGGCTTCCTTCACCTACTGCTCAACCATGGATTTTATATCCTTTTTCTTATATGGAGGTACTTTCCACTACCTTCCTATATAGGCTAATGCTACCTTGCTCAACAAGAGGTAAAGTCTTGGCTGGGTCTAAGATATGCACTATCTCAGGCTGACTGATGTCGACTGTAGTATAATGAACTAAAGGGGCTTATTTCTGAAGCACTGAAACTGCTGCTAATAAGAATTCTAACTTTCGTGCCATCCTATCTATCTGCTCATCCTTATGCCTCAACTGATGTCAGAGGTGCTGGGTTGATACCTCAATGTCTTCTTGATCAACCTCATCACTTATGTGGCTTGTTGTTCCCTAAGAAGAGATCCTCTAGTGTCAACCATGCACACACCAGCTGAGTCTCCCAACAAGTCATCTTCATTGGGATCAAGGACTTTTCTCTTCATCTACCCCATACCCCAAGATCTCCTTCTTCTCCATGAAATAATGTGTAACTATCTCATCTAAAGAGTGATCCATCTGAGCAAGTATAAATAAAATATGCTGACTGATGTGATCAATATCACTCGAGGCACTCACCTCACATCAGAGAGTCAATCCTATGTGGTCATCACCGGATGAATGACACTCACCGCTACCTATGAGAGGAGTAACAATAGGATGTTCCACTACCATTGGTGTACGACTATCCGCCATATCTAAAATGACTATCACCATCTCCACATCCAGTTGTATGGGTGGAGTTGGTGAAGGGATGACCATGATGCTTCAGGGTCGCCACTCATTTCGTACCACCAGGGCGTCAAGAGAGCTCACTAGCCACAATAGGTGGTGTAGAAGGGGTAAGATCCCTTGGCGGTAGCTAGATCACCAACAGGGTGCGCTTCTCCCTGAATATTGCCTTCACAGCCCTAGATGGAATTGGAGATGCCGTGACCTGAACTGGTGATGGAGGACGAGGGGTAGAGCAGTGGGGTGGAGACACTACCAACTTTCTATGCACAAGAACTTTCTCCTGTGGTGACTAGTCCCAGTGAGGAGGATACTGTCGGTATGGTTGGCTCGGGTAGCACGCTGAGCTAAAAAATTGATAAGAGTGGACGTTGCTGACTGACGGCTGAACATACGCCTTTCCTTATTGGTAATATGTGATTATGGGCTTCTCGGGCCCTCTCCTAGCGAATCTTCTTTTCCACACTATTGGAATGATGGATCGAAGATCAAATTGTGTCCCGAACTTTGACCATTTGTATGCTCTGCCTACCTAGCATAAGACAGATCGGAGGCTGACGTACGACCTCCTGCTCCTGGAAATTGTTGGCTGATAATGATCCACTATAGGAAGTGGTGAGCAGATCCTTCTGACATCCTCTCTGTCTAATCCAAAGAGAGGATGGAACTAGTTTTTTATAACCAGTTGTGAAGTAACAATTGGGAACTCAACCATAGCTGAACGGGCTAATGCCTCTAGCACCCTAGCGATCCTAGTGTGGTACTGCTTGATCATGTGGTTCTTATTCTTATGCTGTGTATGGGTAGGATGGGAGGAGTGTGAGCTATACCCATACTCAAATGTAGGGGAGGCAAGCCCTGAGACCAGGGTAGAATTACCCTTAGAGGGTATAGATAAGATGGTACTAGCCCTTACTAGGGCAGCATGAGAAACCCTAAGGTGCAATATAATCAAGGCTAGTACTGTTGGCACTGCTATAACTAAAGCCTGTGGTGCTACCACCGCTTTCCTCTTTAGCAAGAAAACATCAGAGTTAGAGGGTAAGTCAATCTTGATGACTGGCTTCTGCCCGATCACCATGATCCTACTAACTGTAGTGAGGGGAGTGCTCTTTCAAGTAATCCTAGCTCCCTCCAACCCCTAGAGCAAAGTGAATTAGATGCATATGGTCTAGATGGGGGAAGTCAGCTTGATCCAAAGCTAGATCCATACCATGGGGGAAGGTAAAAATGAATTTGTGTGAACCGACCATTTTAACAACTGTAAGAGACTGAAACTGAACTGCTACTGCACTGTCTATAAGATTCTGCAATGATAAATGAGTTTGTATCAGATTTCTATCTTTATAGATTTTTTTGAATTTTGAATATAAAAATTTGAAACTACATCCAACAACTTGGAAGTGTTAAGTGGGGTTCAAATGGATTTGAGAAGATTGATTGAAAGAGGAATTTTGAATATGAATCCAACTTCAATAAATTTGGGTATGTTGAAATATGGATTCAAGATTTTGATAAGGATTCTTCCACAGGTTCATGTTTGTTTGAATTTGGATTTTTTATTTTTGTTTTTTGAGGACCATTTCCTTTAACAAATTTGGGTACGTTAAAGTAAGGGTCAAATTGATTTTGTTTTTTTTTTTTGGTGATTTTGCAATTTCACTTAGTTAGCAAATTTAGGTATGCTAAGTGAAGTATTTGAGAAAGTGACTGTTTTTTTTTTTTTTAATTTTGTTTTGAATTTGAAAATTTTGGAATTCTCACTTAGCAAATTTAGGTATGCTAAGTGAAGAATCCAAGTGTGTTTTGTTAGATTTTGAAATTAGGATTCTTAGCAAATTTAGGTATGCTAAGAAAAATCCTAAGTGTTTCATTTTTGTTTTGATGCTTTGATTTTTGAAAAGGTAGGATCCTTAGCAAATTTAGGTATGCTAAGGAAATCCTAAGTGTTTCATTTGTTTTGATGTTTTGATTTTTGAAACAGGGGTAGGATCCTTTGCAAATTTAGGTATGCTAAGGAAATCCTAAATGTTTCATCTATTTTAATGTTTTTATTTTTGAAAAAAGGGTAGGATCCTTAGCAAATTTAGGTATGCTACGAAAATCTTAAGTGTTTCATTTATTTTTATATGTTTTGAAAGTGGAGATTTAACTTTAGCAAAATTGGTATGCTAAAGAGGAAGTCCCATTTGGTTTTGTGAAATGGAAATTTTACTTAGCAAATTTGGGTATTCTAAATGAAACTCCAAATGGTGTGTTCAAAAATGTTTTGATTTGTTTTAGTTTTAAAAATGGAAACTTCTCCTTAACAAATTTGGTATGCTAAGGAAGGAAGTTCCAAAGGTGTTTGAGAATTTTGGTTTTGGATTTGGAGACTTCACTTAACAAATTTGGTATGTTAAGTGAAGTTCCAAAAGTGTGTTTGAAAATTTTGATTTGGAATTTGGATTTGGAGACTTCACTTAACAAATTTGAGTATGCTAAATGGAGTTCCAAAATGTGTTTAGAATTTTGAAATATGATTATTGATTTTTTATTTTGGATTTCAAAATTTCACTAAGCAAATTTGAGTAAGCTAAATGAAGTTCCAAAAATATGTTTTGAGAAATTTTTGGATTTTGGATTTAGATTTGGAGACTCACTTAGCAAATTTGAGTGTGCTAAATGAAGTTCCAAAATGTGTTTTAAAAAATATTTTAAATATGGTTGTTGATTTTTTTTTATTTTGGATTTGGAAGCTTCACTTAGCAAATTTGAGTATGCTAAATGAAGTTCCAAAGTTTGTTTAAAAAAAATTTGGATTTTGGATTTGGAAACTCCACTTAACAAATTTTGGTATGTTAAGTGAAATTCCAAAATTTGTTTGAAATTTTAAAAATATGATTGTTGATTTTTGATTTTGTATTTGGATTTAGAGACTTCACTTAGCAAATTTGAGTATGCTAAATGAAGTTTTAAATGTGTTTTGAAACTTTTTTTGGATTTTAAATTTGGATACTTTACTTAATAAATTTGGGTATGTTAAATGAAGTTCCAAAGTGTGTTTGAAATTTTTAAAATATGATTGTTGATTTTTGATTTTGGATTTGGAAGCTTCGCTTAGCAAATTTGAGTATGCTAAATGAAGTTCCAGAGTGTGTTTGAATTTTTTTTTTTTGGATTTTGGATTTCGAAACTCCACTTAACAAATTTGGGTATGTTAAGTGACATTCCAAAATGTGTTTGAAAATTTTAAAATATGATTGTTGATTTTGATTTTCGATTTGGAAACTTCACTTAACAAATTTGAGTATACAAAATCAAGTTCCAAAGTGTGATTGAAAATTTTTAGATTTTAGATTTGGAAACTCCACTTAACAAATTTGGGTATGTTAAGTGAAATTCCAAAATGTGTTTAAAAATTTTGAAAATATGATTGTTAAGTTCTAATTTTTGAAAGAGAGGACTTCCATTCAACAAATTTGGGTATGTAGAATGGAGATCAATCTTATTTTTAAATGTGAAATTTTATTTTGTGTGTGATTATTGCTTTTTTTTTGAAAGAGAGGAATTACAACTTAAACATATGTGGGATATGTTTAAATGGGATTTCCAAATAATTTTTATTTTAGCTATGGCTAATGTGTGTACTTTGAAGGTTTGTGTGGTATGCTTAGCTATGGCTTTAGGTTCAAATTTTTTAAGTGTGAAAATATGTTCAACTTAGAGGAGGGTTTCATTTAAGTTGTCTAATTGTTTTGGATTGATTTTAATTCATGTTTTGATTAGGTTCAAGTGAATCTTACAATTAATTACTAAGTTGTGAAGAGAGGGAAAGAGAAAGTAGATTCATATTTTAGTTTTATTTAGGTGAATGTTTTGATTGAATATTTTAATTAATCTTAAGTTTAGATGAACTCTAAACAAACTTATTCAAAAAGAAAGCCATTTTAAGATTAAATAAAATGAACTAAATTTACATAACACACATCACTTCATTTCTTTCCCAACATGTATAACATGCATATGAATGAATCCTAAACATATCTATACATGAAAATGAGAATATTTAACATACTTTATGATTCATGCTAAGTAATCCATTTAAAAAAATTTAGAAGATTAAGATGCATGATTTTCTTTAGTAGAAAAGGGTTTCTTTATCCAATTTTTTTTTCACATACACACATAAAAGTATGAAAGGCATAAGTGAGTACAATGCCATTATTAACCAGAGGTGTAAGGTACAAGACCTACTTAGGGCTACTTGAAGCCTCACAACCTTGGGATTGTCCAGACTAATATACCACTTTCCTTAAATACAAACACGTGTATAAAAGAAATGAAATGGAAAAGAAGAATGCAATAGTTGTATTAACTGATTCATTTTGTTTATGCAATTTATGTGTACAAGCATAGGTAACCCTTCTTACGTGGTAGCATAGAAATGAATATGATGTGGAATTAGGTAAGTGTGAGGTTCTTTTCAAATGTACCATGCATCTTACCAACTCCTATTCAAAACTATGCTAACATATGAGAGAAGGGAAACTGATACTAAGCACACCCTTATATCCTTCACATGCAAGCTTTTAATTAGGATATAAGTAGCACACTTTCAAATTTGATAATTGATTTATTTATTTTGAAAATAATTTGAATTTAGTAGTGATAATAGCCACTCATATTTCTACTTTAGTCAACACATGCAAATTTGACATAAAGTAAACAATTTCATTTTTAAATTTGAATTTGAAAAATATGAATGCATGAAACCACATGACATACAAATTTAACATATTGGGGAAATAATCAAAGTAATGAAAGTGTGTAAACACATTCACTTTAATTAAATCCTAAAGACATTCTTATGGAATAAGAAAGTTTAAAATAAATCAAAGTGTATTCAATGTGATTTTTGTTTTGTTTTAAGCTTGATTTAATTTTGAAAAGGTGGCATTGATTTTGTTGTTCCTAACCCATTTCCACATGTGTTTGATATTTTTGTTTGATTTTTAGATGATTAAATTCATTTTTATGTATTAATTAGGTTAAGGTATGAATTAAGTAACTTAATTAGCCCTTACTTACACCATCTTAGTATAGTTAACAAAATAATTATGAGCCAATGAGATGACATAAAAACTCACAAGGAATTTAAACTTTTAATACATCTAATAAGAAAAAGGCCTAATGTAATTTGGCTCCATATTTAAAGTTTAATAAAGCTAAGGGTTTTAGCTTAAGTGATTTCAAAACACCCTTTCATACATATGAATTGGGTTTTGATTTTTCTTAATTGAACTTAAGCTATTAAACACCTAAACATCTATCCAAAGTAGATTAATTAAGTTTTGGAAATTTTTTTAGATTTTTAAGAAATTAATTAAGATAATAATTAATGAATAAGGAAAGAAAAGCAATACGTAACTGAACGAAGTACAGAGCCCCAAAATTATTTCCTAAACCTTCTATTTACTAGATATGACCTTAATCAAACTCTAATCATGGACTAAAACCACTAATCACACTTTAATTATCCTTAATTACATAAGGAAGGTAATTATGAAACCCATTTGTAATTCTCCCAATTAAGCCTTCAATAAATCCCAAGAAAATTAGAGGAGACAGAAGTCATCCCCTAAAATATATCCAAGAAATTTGGGATTAATCAGATGCTTAATTAAGAGGTAATTAACAAAATAAAATTTCCAATAAAATCCAAAATCAAAGAACAACATAATTCAAAACACGTTGAAATTAATTTTAAAATATTATAGGATGAATTGTCTTTCCATAGAAATTTATTTCATATTTTTTTAAATTTTATTGAAGGAGATATGATTTATAGAAGATCAAGAGATTAATTAGAATTAATTAAATCTAACCTCACTCACGGCGATGCATGGCGATCAACGCTTTACATGTCGCATATGAGACTTAAACATCAAATCATAAAGGCAATGATGATGGTGGGGACGCTTTGATCTCGTTATCAAAGATCAAACGACCAAGGATCTCCCCATGATTTATAAAAGTATAATTCATTTTCTAAATGTGGGAATATCTCAGTCCTCCATCCAAAATGCACGGATGGATGATCAAGATCTCCCCAGTTCTTCCCCTAGGCTTAACAGAGACCGTCCATAATCTAGGGGAATATTCGAGCTCGATTGAGATCGGATTGAATTAAAACTTTACCCACACCATCTAAAGCCAATAAGGAACACATCAAATGATGGATCTTGCATGACTTGAAAATTCCTTTCACAAAAGACCCACACCTCCTATGCTAGGAGGTCAAAAAATTCCATACCTCACCAGAGGTGATCATAGGTGCTCGAGATCAATTAGGTAGTTTCGTGTAGTGGAGACGAAGCCCTATTAAAATTCTTAATCCTTGGGGTTGAGTGGTTTGCTCTATGGATCAACACCACTTCAAGTCTCTTGCAGCTTTGATCCAATTGCTCCTCTCCTTGTTGTGGCAACTCAAATGGAAGCTTGAGTGTGCTCAGATTGGTCCTTAGAGGAAGTGTGCAAGAGGAATTGGAGTGGTTTTCAGTGTGGAGAACGTTGGAAGTTCAAGTGAGTTCCTTATTTTCCAATAGAGAAAATTGAGAAATCTCAAATTCAAATCCCTCTTAGAATGCTTAGGAAGGCTCTCTGATCTCTACTAACACTCTCTAGGGCTTAGTCGAATTGAGGAATGATGGTTTTAAATTGATTTAGGTGGAGTATATCTCCTCATTGAAGGATCGGACGGCTGCAAGCTTCTTTACCATTTTAAACCAATTGACCATAATGGGAAGGATATTTGATCCATTTTGAGTTGGTACGTGGTTGGTTTGAGGCCTTGAGTGGATTGCCAACCTCCCATGTGCTTTAAATTGAGTGGATGAGGGATTTGAAATGAGCCAATTTGGCCCATGGGGTTGGGTTTGGCCTTTGGTCCATTTGGGCTGACCCAAACCCATTGGGTTAGGCACGGCACTCTTCATTAGGTTCCCTTGAGCTATTAGGAAAGTATCAAGTTGATATGAAGAGGGCATGATCAAATTATTCATGGATTAGGCCAAAATTTGTTCCATGGCTTAGGGGTAGAATGGTCATTTTGCTAATTTTTCAATTTGGATATGTTGGGTATGTGGAGAAACTAGGTTTGGCCAAGTTTCATGAGATTTGGAATTCATTTGATAAGGTTTGGCTCATGTTGACCCATTTAGGTCAAAATGGGTCAACTTGTCAAGTTGATTGGTCAAATTGAGTCAAACCAAGGGTTGGGTCAAGTTCATATGACCATTTGAAATGTTTTGGCGGCTTCGGTTTGATGCAATTTGGTATAGTTTTGAATTTGGCTCATACGACTTCAGTTAGGTCAAATGGGTCAAGTTGACCTATTTGACTACAAGGGTTGGTTTAGGTTAGGTTAGTCATATGGAGTAGATTGGTATCTTTGTTTCCAATCAATTTTGGTTATGTTCAAATTTGACTCAACATGATCCCTTTAGGTCAAGTTGGGTCTAAGGTCAATTAGGTTAGGTTAGGTTTAGTTGACCAATTGAGGCTTTGGTCAAGTTCCACAAGTGATTTGAAATAAATTTGACCGATTAGTTTCAATTAATTTGGCTTAGATCAAGTTTTAACACATTTTGACTTTTTAGGTCAAGTTGGGTCAACTTGGGTCAAGTGGCCAATTGGGCTAGGTTATGCACAAATGTTGGCTTGGTCAAGTTCAAACATAGGTCATAAGTGAACTTGGATCAATGGTTTCAATCAATTTTCCTATGGTAGAATTTGGCTATGTTAGGTTTCATTTTGGGCTAAGTGTTGAATTAGTCAAATCTTAGGTTTGACTTGGTTTGACCCAATTTGATTGATTGATCATCCCATGATGATTGTTGATTATGATGAGAGGCATAGGTGAGTTTGATTCAATCCAATTTGGTTAGGATAAGAATTTAACTCATAAGGGTACTTTAGGTCACTTTGGGTCAAGTGAGCCTAAGTGGGTCAAATGGCTTGGTCAAAGCCTGATTTGAGTTTGATTTAACTTATATATGGACGTATGATTGAAATAAAAATCCATTTACAAGTGGTTTGAAGTCAAATGGATTTTGATACATTTGACAATTTCATATTCAAAGGGTGAACATGAAAGAATTTTGGCTTTGATTTTTGAATTGGATTTTGATTGAGTGATCAAAGTTTGTATTTATATATGGGTTCATGATTGTAAGGTTGATTGAATCATGAGAGAAATCAAGAGTTTGGCTTGATTTGAAGTTGATTTGGCTAAGTTCAAGATTTTGACTTGAAAGGCTTAGATTGGATTTTGAGTGGATTTGAGTTTGATTTTTGGAATTGGTTCTGATTGTTTGAATTTATATTTCATTTATATATGTGAATATAAATGAGTATATAAATGGATCATGAGAAAATTTCAAGGATTCGAAGTAGTATAATCATGATTTAAGCTAAGTCCATTAAGAAGGATTTAAAGGACTTAGGAAAATTTTGGAGTTTGGAGTTTGAATTTTGAGTTTAGTTTGATTGGTTTGACTTTATATTTTTATTTATATATGTGAATATAAATGAGAATATAAATAAATTATGAGAAAATCTCAAAGATTTTAATATGTTTTGATCAAAATTTTGGTTACGTCCTCAAGGGAAGATTAAGGACTTAGAAAGATTCGAACATAATTTTGATGGATTTCATTCATGGGTTTTAGTCATAGATTTCAATCATGGATTTCAATCATATAGAGTTGATTTGAGTTTGTAGAAAATCAATTAAGATTGATTTGGAGTTTGACTTGAAGGAAGGAAAGTGAGGAATGGTTTAAGCTGAGGTTAGGCAATTTTCCTAACACCCCTAAGGCATTACCTATTCCTATGGCTAACTCTTCTAATTCTCTAGGGTTAGGTTGAGTGTCCACCTAATCACTAGATGTGTCTTAAGACTAAGGAGCTCTTAAAGTCTAAGAGGAGTCCTATGTCTAAGATGGAGGGGTTGAGTGCTCATTCTAAAAATGAGGTCAACAATGGAATACCCTCTTCTCACAAGCAAAGGATGAAAGTTGTGATGCTCATCACGAAGATGGGAAGAACTTGGGCAGGCACCAACTAGTAAAATTCAAGATGTTGATCCACTCATGAGAAAGAGGGATTTAAAACCTATTTCTAAAGCAGGCTAAGGGATACACAACTCGCCTGTGCCGGTCATGTTGAATAACTCATTCTTCTCGACTACTCAAATGGTAAAATTGAGGTTACCATAGCAATAATCGTAGAAGATAGAGGTCATGTATGACTTGTTCAAGTTCGACACCTCCTTGACTTAAGCTTGGTGGGATGAGGAAGCTACCTTCTTCATAAGTGACATCTTAAGCAAGATTTCCAAATAGAAGTGGGAGTGAGTTTTACTCAGCAAGAGAACTCTACTAGCTTAAAGTTGAAAGAAGTTATAAAGTCTCAACTACTCACGATAATAATGAATTTTTAAAGGCAATGAGTAAAGAACAAAAACACTGATGTCACATCAAGCAGTAAATGGAGAAATGATTACTCAATCCTGTGGATATCACATGCGATGCAAATTACAAGCAAACACTTTAATAATATTCACTCATATTGTAAAGCAGACTTGACATAAATAAAAATGATGACCAAAGAAAAAGCAATATTTTCTTACAAAGTAAGAGAAATAAAGATACAACGTGTACTCTCTAAAACCCCATGCATTATTTTTGAGTATTTTTATGATAGGGTTATGTCATTCTTTACTTGGCCTACCCTTCTTGCACATGTAATTGTACAAAAAATTCATGCCATAAAGGAGGAGGGTAGCTCTCTAATACATGATCGAGCTCTAAAGCATAGTTAGTGCACTCCACCTCCACAAATTGCCTTTGTTGTGACTCTAGATCCAGTTGCAATTACAACTCACTTATTTCTTGGTTGGATGAGTCTAGGGCCTCCTTTAAAAGATCGATCTCTTCTCACTAAAGGGCAAGCTTTGATAAGTCAAATGAGTGTCTATGTATCCCTCCCCCAGAATGAGAAGACTCGGCCTTTGCAAGCTCACCACTATCCCAATGAATAGAAGAGGAAAATCTACTAACATCTCTCTGATATCTACTGAATTGAAGTTGCTTGCCATAGTACAAGATAGGGTAGGCACATTGAGAGCACCTCTAGTGGATGTAAGCCCTCTCCTAAGATCATACCAAACATTGCCAAGTTGGCTAGGTAAAGCTGGAGTCTCCACTAAATCGCAATAAAGGAGATCAAAATTTGAATATAAAATTTAAATAAGGGCATTTTCTAGAGGAAAGACACTTAGAAATGGGAGCCATCATTCAAGTGAATGGAATTCCTCATCATTTGAAGTGTTTACTAGCAAGTAGCTCGTATAAAAATGAATCTAATTTATAGAACTACCTAGATTGTCAGAAAATATAACATGATGGGATGGTGAGTATTCTTATCACCTTAATCAATGCCTACACATTAGTTATGCTTAGCTATGACCAATAAAGAAAAAATTATAAATGCAAAAAAACCCAAAGTACAAGTTAAAAAAGTAAGTCTCACTTTATCAATCAGTCATCTACAATCACCCTCATAATAGCTATATGCAATAATCGACTCACCACAACCTTCCTACTGTAAATAAAGGAGACCTCCTCCGCACTCATAGAAAGTGCAGAGATATAAATCACCAACACACCCTTAATTAGGAGAGTGTTGGCTCTCATTATGGGTTTTGGGTGTTATCGAATGCCAAAGTGACAATGATCTCCCAACATGGCTACACGTGTCTATTGTCATCCATGGAGATTAAGTGTGGTTGTTCCACAAATCCAATAGCAAGAGCGAGAAGAGTTGAGCGAGTAACATGGGAAGATAAGAGTTCCATTTACAGCCACTAGGAGTCTGGATGTATCAAAAATAGAAACCTAGTCAAAATGTGATGTGACTCGTTATAGTTATGTAAAATATTTTTTTATTAAATGCTTATAACCCATTAATCTTTTTATTCTACAATTTTTTTGTGAGCTGCCTCTAAAAAAAGCAGAAGAATTGAAGAGCTAAATATATATCGAAATGAATAAAAAGAATAAGGTTGTAACACCTAGTGAGTAATGTTAGAATAAACCCAAATTAGTAGAAGAATAGCCACTCATTCTCCTCAAGCATGGCAAGTTAAGAAGAACTCAGAGCATACAACATATGAATCAAGCAATGAACATACTCGCCCATGGCTAACATGTAACCAAGGAAAATGTGGATAGACATTGCACAATGACCTGATCTTAAGTCACTGGTCAAGATGCATGAGAAAGCTGCCCACAATCAATCATCAAAATCACCACTCGCTCAAGCATACTTGCCTCAGTGAGCTCCTATTTGTACTCAACCTACTTTATTTGTACTTGCCAGATGTAATAAATCCTCTTTTAATGTATAAAAGAGGGCACCTCTTTTATATAGGGACTTTTAGCTCTCTTCTCTATTTCCCTAATCTTTGCAATCAGAATTAGAAAGAAATAAAATTCATCTGTTCTACTCTTTTCTCTTTTATATTTATATTACTTTATCTATCCTTGCTTTCAAGTATCTTAAGAGGATTTTTTTTCAACCCAAGGATAGATTTGGATTCAACAGTACTAGAAATCATTAAAAACCCAAAAAAATCACCCTCCATAAAATTCCCTTTTTATAGGATTGAGAGGTGGTCATATAAGAAATGTATACATCAGCTAAGTCGATTACATAAAGAGGATCTTGCCTATGGAGATGAATGTTAAGCATTGAGTTATGAGTTATCCAGATAAGATCTTCAATGTGGTCGAGATGTCAAGATGAGTCATCTGATGTGTGAATCAAGTACATAATTGCTTATATATGGGTGAACTCTTTATGTTTGAATCGAGCTATTAAATGTCAATCATCTAACTAGAGTAACCTCTCCATGTGGTTTGCCTTGTTTGGGATGAGACTTCATACATGAGGCATGTTGTTGCTCTCTTTCTATTTTGACTAGAATCGTTTATTTTTGCACTCACCTTATCTATGGTAAGTTTTATGAGTAGATGATTCACTCATACAAATTTAGCTCCTCATTAGTGGTTGCTCATTTTTCTTGTATATTCTCCAAGTCCACTTGTACATTTGGGTAAACATTTTCATTTTTAAATCACATAACTTAAAGATTCTATCCAATATCAATTATGTAAATCAATTTCAAGTATCTTAAGATCTTAAGAAGATCATCTTCAATCCATGGACATATTTGAATTCAAGAGTACTAAAATTCATAAAAAAGCCCAAAAGAATTGCCCTCCTTAAAATCCCATTTTATAAGATTGAGAGGTGTGGTGTTTTAATTTGGAGCCATAGGGACACCACGTAGAACTTAGAGAGTACTCATTGAAGTGATCAAGTGCAACATTAAGGTATGATGTACTATCTTGGAAGGTAGAAATATTTCCCTACAATGGACTTAATCACCTAATAAAGACTCCTAAGGCAGATGGGTCTTTATATACTAGAGATCTTTTCCCTACTTTACATGGATAAGTAAAGTAGAGTTTATTTTATATCGGGCTCTTTAGTTCCCTGGAAGTGAGCTTCCATAGTTATTTACATCTTAAAAAAATGAAAATTTTCTAGGAACACTCTTGATAAAAGTAGTCAATAAGTATTTCCAAAGGCTTCAAAGCTAGATTATCAAAGGATTAGGTATTTTATGGAAGTCAAGTGGGAAAGTTCAAATAGAAAGACTTATTTGCAGATTCCAAAAGAGAATGAGTAGAAAGCACCCATGATACTAGAAAGCCCCGTGAGTGCTTCAATCTATCCTATAGTGAGGCTTTATATTTTTGAAGAAGAGAATTTACTTTTATTTAAGTTGGAATCTTTTGAAAGCTAGGGCTTATAGTCCAACAACACAAGATTGTGGAAACACCTAAAAGGTGAGGACTTAAACTTGTAGCAAAAGAGAAATGAGCCACCTTAAAACCTAAATCTAGAGTGCTCTAGCACAGGCTCAGAGCTCGACCTAACTCTACTCAGGGGAAATGGGATATAGTGGTTCGCCTCCATAAGAAAGGATGAACACATCCCGACTCTCCTGGACTTATAACTGTCTGGAGTGGCTACCAGCTAGCACCTCCTATGCTTTAAAATCATTTAGGCTAGTCTTATGTAGATGCAAGATAGCTAGGCTATTATTTAATTATGAAGGAAACTAGAATCCTAAACTCACTCTTTAAGAGACTAGATCATAATTGGCATGAAAACATGACTTAGATTAATGTGAAAAGTTTATAAATTTTGGGTTTTTTGACACATTCATTTTGGATCAAGGCTTAGGACAATTATGTTTATATGCATGATCAAATTAAGTTATGGGATAAATCAATTAGAAGAGGTGTTCTCCACTATAAAGGATTCCTCTCAAAGGTCAAGCATATCCTTAATTGTGCTAGAGTGGAGACCCTTCCTATCCAAGAGTGGAACAATATGATATGCATGGTGTGATATCATACAACATTAAGCTAAGGGGTTGTTAAATATATTATTATCTTGATTAAGAACCAAGGCTTTAAGATGAGGTTATGAATTATATCAAAATTTGGTTATGGGTTATTTAATGAGGATAGAAAATTTAATTTTATCCAAAAAAGCCTACCGCATCCAAGCCACACATCAAATCATCATACTTTAAGAAACCTATGAAAAATGCCATTTTATTACATAAACTAAATATAATAATTAAACATTTAGATTTCATAAAAGAATAAAAGGCTGGTGGGTACTGTCGTACACCCCAGTGAAGAGAGAAAATCCAAACTCTACCCTTATACAACTTAGATTATATGTGAATTTTATAAATGAAATGAATGCTCTGAGGGTCTTCAATCCTTATTCCTTCTTTTATTCTTTAGTTCTATTTGCTCCAAGCTTCATAAGGCCCAAGTCTTTTCCTTCTAGCCACTACTCATTCTAAACCCCATAGCACTAATCCTAATCTTATTACAAAATTTTCCTATTTATAAATAAAATAAAATCTAACTACACCTACAAAATAAATATTAATTAAGTAAATATACAAGCCAAGCAATTATGTTTCACTTATTTGGACTTAGCACCCTACACTTGTGTAGCCAAGCCCACCAATTCTAATTGGATTATGCTTAGGGCATAAGCAGCACCTGCAAGCATAAACATTTATATTTATTTATTATTATAGTTGACCATTTAATAGAATCCCCTGCATAAAACATCATTAGGCTACTAACGACCTAACATCTAGTCTTCGCTCAAACAATCCTAACATCCAGTCTAAAACATTATATTATAAAGTAAAACACATCATCAAAACATACACTGGCCTAACTTAACACTAGAATTGATTACTTAGCATCCTAATGTGTGTGCAAAGGCATAGTGTGGTGTGTTCTGATTAGGCTTTAGAAGTATAATTGTCTAAAGTTTTAAAATTATTTAAATTAATCATTAGGGGTGATTTCACTTCAAATCTTTTAATAAATTGATTGATTTTAATTTACATTTTTCTTGTTTTATTTAATACCTACTTAACTTCTAATTATTATAAAGAGAAGAAAGAAGTTTGACCTCTTTATCCCTATCCTAAATTATTTCCTAAAGGTATGTTATCATGGCTTTAGTTTCCTTAGTGAACCATTTATGAACATTTTATTAATCTTAAGTTTAGATTAATTTTAACAAAACTCATTCAAATATAAACGGCATCTTAGGATTAATGAAATTGAGTCACTATCATATGAGTAATATTCTACTACTTCTTTCCATTATCAATAGCATACACACTCTTTCATTTTTCTCTTTTATTTTATCCTTTGATCTTAATATTTGATTTAATATACATATCGGTTTGCAATGCATACTCATATTTTGCACACTTGATGATCATTAATGCATGAACTTTGGTAGAAAAGAAAGATTTTATTTTATAACTGAGCATATGCAAACATGTATTATAAATTTAAGTAAGTATGTGCCATTGTTAAACCAAGGAAGTGTAATTATCTAAGACCTCTTTGGAGCTACTTAAAGCCTTGTATTCTCAGGATGTCCATATTATATACTTGCTAATTCAAATACATATAAACATGCACATGTAACATAAAGATGAAACAATCCTTTACTATCTTTAAGTTATAACTAAATGGGAATTTCGATAAGTATTCATGACAAACATGAACATAAATTTCACTTTTTTATCCATTATTAACTTATAGTTTCAAAAATAATTTGGGATTTATTAGTGATAATAGCCACACCATATAATAACATTTATCCAACACATTCAACTTAAATGCAATCATATTTTAATTTTCTTTTCTTTTTAAAGCATGAACATATGACAAAAGGCATGCACATTTATACTACTTGAAAAGAAGTAATTAAATGTTACTATATAATATACTTAATTACATTAAATTCTAAAGACAATCGAGCCAAATAAACACTCCTTAACATTAACCAAAGTTCTTATAAGATTTGATTTTGATGTTTAAGTTGTTAAAACTTAAAGAGGAAAAATGATATTTAGTATTCACCCCACCCCATGTTGGTGATTTAACATATTTAAAGAAGTAAATTAAATGGTTTTTATTGGTTGATTAGGTTCAACCATTAAGCACATCAATTTAATTAGCCTTTCCTAAACTTCTTTAATTTGATTAACTACTTGATCATGAGCCTTCAATGATATGCTTTTAGAAAAGTAAAATTAAAACTACACCTAAAGGAGTCTAATGCAATTAGGCTCATGTTTAAGAGTTAACCAGATTAAAGAAGAAAAGAGTCTAAGTTAAATACTCTTATGATTTTCCTACAACAACGGATAATCATAATTTTTTTAATGACTTTATGTTATTAAACATATAAAGAGAAAATCAATGGATTATTTTGACTTACCTAAACCAAATGTTAATTTTGGTTTTTACTTTATCATTAATTTTTCTAATTATTCCCTAATTATTAAACACTTTAATTAACCTTCTTAAAATAATATACTTGGAAAATAATTAGGAAAGGAGGCTTAATTATTTCTCCTCATTATTTTCACTGTACACATTGATTAATTAACATTGATTGTTTAATTTTTACTGTTCACCAATATTAATAATTATTTAATTAATTAAAGAGAGTGATTATGGTTGAAATTCCAAATTCTTTAAATTACATGGAAAATAATTTCAAGAAAATTATGAGAGGTAGAGGACATCCCATAGAAACATCCCACCAAATTTGAAATTAATTAGCCAAATAATTTAGCCTTAATTAAGGTAATTAACTTGAGTTTTAAATCCTCATTAAACACTATTCATTATGTATTAATTAAGGATTTTATTTTTCTTGCATTCTTCTCTATCTAACCATTCCAAAATGGGTTTATTTACATTTTTTGGATTTTTCTACAATTAGTTACAATTTTTTTAAGTTTTAGATACTTCATTAAATTTTTAAACCTTAATTAACCCTTTAAACTGTCGTGGCCACATGGATGCTGGTGTCCATGTGGCACCGTGGCATTGGCTGCTTAAATCATCTGATGTGATAGCTGACACAGTGACAATGGATGAGATTTTTTCTTGGCCATCCAATCTCGGATCGAACGGTCGAGATTAATCCCGTGATTTTAAAGATATTAAATTAAAATTTCTAATGTGATTAATCATGGTCATCCACTCTAATCATGCAGAACAGATGATCGGTGATTCATCATCTCATAAGCATCGAAAGACCGACACCGCCTGCCTTCCCCGCTCAATCCGAGCTCATTTGAGGACGGAATCAACTCAAAAATGATCAGGGAATGAACCTAAGAAGATCATATGATGGAGATAGCATGAAAATATGATTCATTTTGACAAGACCAACACCTAGAGGCCAAGACTACAGTTGACATATTTTTACTATGTCAGAGCTATAGACTAGCGATCCGTCGATAGAGGTAGCTTCATCTTGAAGAAATAAAGCCTTGCTGAAAAGATCTGGAGCTGCCTCCCTGCCGATCGATTTGTGGACCAAACATCATCGCTAAGCTCATCGTAGTTAGTCTAGGGACGTCTTTCGATAGTCAAATCACTCAGAAAAAAATTCATTTCGGCTTACCAGAGTGAGGTAAAGGTGTGAGAGGAGTTACTTTGAGTTTGGTGGAGGTTTAGGAAGTTTGGACTAATGGAGCTCTTGGGTCTAATCGAGAGTAGGTCTCGCTGGTGGTGGAGTGAACGAGGAGCTCGGGAGAAGGTATGGGACTATGCAAAATACTCTAGGTAAGCTCTATGCTGAGTTTGAATGGTTGGGGAGGAAATTTCTCCCCAACCTAACTAAAGGTTGGGATTGGTTACTCATTACCCATCTAGTCAAGCAAGCAGCCTGAGATTAGCAATAATGCAACTGAACGTGAGAGACTAAGGGAGTTTAGTGGGCTCGCATGAGATGTACACTTTCCCTTAGGTGGATCAATGGTTGCCCATGGGTGAACTCACCCTCTTTTGGCTAAAGGTTGAGCCCAACAGCTTTCAGTTAGGTTAAGTCAGTGTTCCTCTGTCTAAGAAGAACCAAAGGTGGCCGCCGTATAATAAAAGGGTGGATAACCCACCCAAATGGGGATTTTGTCCCATTTAGGTGGCTTAGTTTAAGGGGTTTGACCCAAACCAAGTTCAACATGGGTTGGGCCCACTTGGGCAGGTCGATGGTGATCCACGGATAATTCATGCCAAGTTTGGATGAGTTTGGGCTTGGTTTGATTGGGTTTGGCTCAATTTGATTTATATGGGTCAAATGGGTCAAGTTGGGCTAAGTTGACCATTTTGACCAAATGGGATCAAAGTGATGACTTGGGTGAGTTCAATTGGTCATTCAGAGTGAATGAGTGTAATTGGTTTGATTCAATTTGGGTTAGATTTGGATTTGGCTCATATGATTCAATTTGGGTCAAATGGGTCATGTTGACCAATTTAACCAAATTGGCTAAATTGGCTTAAGCATGGGTTAGGTGTAGGTTCAATTGGTCATTTATAATTGATTGGTGGAGTTGATTTAAATTGATTTAGATTACAGAGTGATTTGGTTCAATTTGACCCTTTAGGCAAAATTTGGCTAAGTGGGCTAATTGGGTTAGGATGACCAAATTGGGTTCAATTAAAGGTTGAATCATGTTTAATATTGAATTAGTGATTGGTTAGAAGCATTGGTTTCAACCAATTTGTTCTAAGATATGCTTTGGTTCAATTTGATCATTTAAGTCAAATTGGGTCAATTTGGGTCAAAGGGTCAAATTGACTTGATAAGTTCAATTGATTTTAGTGGAGTGTTTAATAATGACCTACAATCATCAATGAAAGGATTGGATGGTTTGATTTGATCCGTTGGAAGTTTAATTAGAGTTTGGCTTAATTACCCCATTTAGGTCACTTTGGGTTAAGTGACTTGGTGGAGCTAACTTGGACCAATTGGGGTTATGGATGGTTGGGAAGTGTTCAATGATAAATTCAAAGTTGATTGGTGACTTTGATCGCAATTGATTTTGGCTTAATTAGGTTTTGGCTCATTTGAACTTTTTAAGAAAAATGTGGTAATTGGGTTGATCAAACTCCTTTGGTTCAATTGGTTTGATTGCAAGTGTTGGAGTGGCTTGAAGTGATCTATTAAATAATCAAAGCAATTGGGATAATCAAATTGAATTTAGTTTATTTGAATGGGTTTGAATTAAGTTAAAAGATTGTGGTGTGGTTAAATTAGGCTAAGGTCCAAGTTAATTTGGCTTGGAGCTTGGATTAGAAACTTAATTCAATTAAGATTGGTTGAATTGGTTAGGGTTGGTTTAGCTCCATCTACATGAGTTTGAGTTTGGGTGAGTGAATGGGTATGAGTCTTGGATCAGGCCTTAGGGTAGGTGAAACCTATTTGTCCTAAGGTAAACTCTAGGCTTAGAGTTATGCCCTCTAAGTCTCTAAGCTTAAGTTTAGTATTCCCTTAATAACTAGAAGTGTCCTAACACAAAGGAAGCCCAAGTGTCTAGAAAACTCCAAAATCTAAAATGGAAAGGATTAACCCTCACTCCAAAAGTGAGGTCAACAAGAGGTGATCAAATAAGGAATGTACACAACTAAGTCGATTACATAAAAAGGATCTCTTATGGAGATGAGTGTTAAGCATTGAGTTGTGAGTTATTCAGATGTGATCTTCAATGTGATGAGATGAGTCATCTAATGTGTGTCATGAGTGCATAATTGATCATATATGGGTGAACTCTTATGTTCAAGTAGAGCTATTGAATGTCACATTTAATTAGAGTAACCTCTCCATGTGTTCACCTTATTTTTGATGAGTCTTCATACATGAGGCATGTTGTTGCACTCTTTCTATTTTGACTGGGATCATCTACTTTTGCACTCACCTATCTATGGTAAGTTTTGTGAGCAGATGATTCACTTGTACAAATTTGGCTCCTTACTGGTGGTTGTTCATTATTCTTGTATGTTTTCCAAGTCCACTGGTGCATTTGGGTAAACATTTTTATTTTTAAACCTAGTTACTTAGAGATTCTATCCAATATCAATTATGTAAATCATTTTCAAGTATCTTAAGAGGATCTTCTTCAACCCATGAATATATTTGGATTGAACAGTAATAAAAATCAGAAAAAAGCCTAGAAGAATCCCCTCCTTAAAAATCTCTTTCTTATAGGATTGAGAGGTGGACATATGAGGAATGTACACATCAGCTAAGTCAGTTACATAAAGAGGAACTTTCCTATGGAGATGAGTGTTAAGAATCGAAGTTGTGAGTTATTTAGATGTGATCTTCAATGTGGCTGAGATGAGTAATCTGATGTGTGTCTCGAGTGCATAATCGCCATATATGGGTGAACTCTTATGTTTGAGCTGAGTTGTTGAATGTCACTCATCTAATTGGAGTAACCTCCATGTGTTCACCTTGTTTGGGATGAGTCTTCATACATGAGGCATGTTGTTGCACTCTTTCTATTTTGACTGGGATCATCTACTTTTGCACTCACCTATCTATGGTAAGTTTTGTGAGCAGATGATTCACTTGTACAAATTTGGCTCCTTACTAGTGGTTGCTCATTATTCTTGTATATTCGCCAAGTCCACTTTTACATTTGGGTATACATTTTTATTTTAAAATCTGATGACTTTGAGATTCTATCCAATATCAATTATGTAAATTATTGTTTGCTAAGGATTTCTATTTCCCATGCATTCTTAGTAATTCAATCTGCTAGAGCAAAATGGTTCACGCATGGTAAAGATGATTTAAAATTCCTTTTTCAATTATTAAGTGCAGGAAGAATAATCATTTTATTAGTTCTAATCAACTGAGGTTGGAGACTTCTCTTCTCATTTAGATATTGTTAATGTTATTGATCATTTCAAGAGCATTTTCAGTAGTTGTATTAACCTAAAAAGTTCATGGGACATTATCCCGCATGGTATGACCATACAAAAAATTCTAAAGCCTTCTTTAACTGCTTCTATCATTAGTGATAAAATTAAGGCTATAATTTTTATAGATCCTAAATGCTCTTCTCCTAGAACTGATAGATTCTCCATTAAATTTTATTGCAAAAACTAGAGGTTTGTAAAGCAACTAAATATTTGTGCATACAAATAAGCCTCCATTAGATATTAAGGTTCATCTATCCCTCTGACCCCAAAAGTACTCATGTTCAAATGATCTCTAACTATAAGCCAATTTTCTTATGTAATGTCTTGTCTAAAATTATTACAAAATTATTTGAAAATAAGCTGAAACATGTCATGCCTTTCATCATTAATTAAGCATATGTGTAGAGATTTTAACTTTAAGAGTGTTTGGAATGATGCAAAGTAAAATAACTAAAGTAATTGTGGTGTATTTGAAATGCATTGAAATGGTGGTTTATAGTGTAATTGGAATTCACCCAATTTGGTCAATTCCAAATACACCAATCGAGATAAAGTACTGATTGCTCACCGCCATTGCCATCGATCTCGGCCATTGTCGTCATCGATCGCCGCCAGTTGCTGCCATCACCGCCAACTGCCGCCGATAGCCACCATCGCTGGCACTTTCTATCCCCGCCGATCACCGCCACGTTGTCGCGCCAATTCGCTATTGTCACCGACATCGCTAACCGCCGTTGTCACCGATCGCATCGGTCATCGGTAACCGGCCGCCAGAGTTATTGACGATCGACGCTGCTCCCCACCGCCACCAATGACAACCCTACCGCCGGCCACCAGCACCACCACCTTTAATCCCAAAAAATACTTTACATTGCATTCATTCTACAAAACAAGAAAAAATAAACTCATATTTTTGTAGAGTTTCCAACCAAACAATATAAAGTAATCTAAATACATTACACTCACTTTACACTATATTCTTTCTACATTGCACTGTTTTCATGCAAAGCTTCATTTGCTTCACTAAGTACACCCTTAACATTCTACATCTTGCCAGTATGGATTTAATTGTGCTCAACCCTCTTTTACATATTTAGGGTTGTCTGTTGCAACTAATAGAAGAAAGTTAGTTTATTTTCAACTCTTTATTGATAAAATAAGAGCTGTATTGGATGGGTGTAAAGCCAAATCCCTTTCTTTTATAGATAATGTGTAATTATTGAAGTACACTTTTAAGATGATCTATGGCTTTGATTCTACCTAAAAGATGCATCAATATTATTCATGGCTGGTGCTTGAGGTTTCTTTTCTTTGGGGATACTGTAAAAAATAAAATGTAGCTTATATTTTGGAAAAAAGTAGGTTTTCTCCCTTAAACTTTGGGGAGACCTTGGTCTTTTCTCTTTTGATTCCATCACTAATGACTTTCTAGTCAAGCTTATGTTGCATATTTATAATTCTGATAGCAATTTTTCTATATGGTTTCAAGCAAAATATGGTTCTTTTTGGGACAAAGCCATCAAAACGGGCTCACTTTTGGAAGAAATTTTCAAAGCTGGCCATTTCTCAAAAAAAAATAAAATAAAAATAAAATAAAAAATGCAAGTTTTCTATTTCTATTGCAAATGGCGACAACATTATGTTGCGATGGTTTGGGCTTGAGTGACGTTATGGATCACACAATCTTTCTACTCTGCAAATGGACAGAGCAACTCGTTTAACGGCTTTGGGTTTGTGGTTGGAATGTTTCTTTTATTACATATCGTTTTCCTTTCTAGAAAGATATTTAAAGTTTTGTATGGTAAAGACCCCTTACCCTAGAATGGCTCGGCTAATCCTACTTTGCAGGAAAATCAAATTAATTCATTTGTCTCTCTACTTTAGGCTGCTCGGTAGCATTCTTTGTAGGAAATTCAAATTAATTCATTTTTTTCTCTGCTAAGGCTGCTTCGTAGCATCTCTTCTAGCATGAGTGTTTTATATTATGATATTCTTTATGCTCTTAGTTGGCATTAAACAATGGCCTTAAACAATGGATAACTTATTGGCTAGAGGTCTGTTGTGTGATCCGGCTTGCTCTTTTTGTGACATTAACAAGAAAAATGCTTCTGACTTATTTTTTAATGCAATTTTTTTTTTTATTCTTAATAAATGGCCGACTTGGATTAATTTGTTCTTCCCTAGGTCTTTACATAAGCTGGTTGGGATTCTTTGAATTTAGACTATTTCAATGGCTTCCTTTTCCATGAAATACTGGAGCAGACCCTGTTTGCAACCCAGTTCCTTGATTTGTACTGATGAGTTTGAGGGTTTCTTTTGAGGGTAATAATGATTGGATGCATTACAATTGACTATTGGAAACTCGTTTTTGCTGGAAAATAGTGTGGTCTTATTCGATACTCCCCTCTCGATGGCTGCTATTGCCAACTATTATTACATTGTGGCTATTCTCTCCTTTGCCAATCCTCTTGATCTTCTATCTACACACATTTCGGGTACCTTTGATTTTGCTTATATTTCAGCCTTGGTTTTTACATTTTTTTTATTTTTTTTATTTTTTTTTTTTGCTTTAGATCATTTTTCAGTCTTTTCTCTTTCCATTGTGTAATCTTTTATTTTAGCATTGCTTCAGTTTTTGTCCTTTTCACCATGTAAACAATTTTATCAATAAAAATTTTAGGCTCTGCCCCAAAAAAGAGGAAAAAAACAAAATTTGAACTGAATTAACATATTTTAATTGTATTAATCAAATTTCATGAATTCAGTTTATTGATTTCAGTCCACTTTTCACACGAACAAAAATTAATTAAAAAGAGGAGGCTCAACATGAAATAAACAATGCAATTAAGACACAATTCATAAATAAACAGGACTGTTCAGCCAAAAACTAATTTTTCTTATTATAGCATTGCTTCAGTTTTTGTCCTTTTCACCATGTAAACAATTTTATCAATGAAAATTTTAGGCTATGCCTTCTATTGCTCCAAAAAAGAGAAAAAAAAAAAAAAATTTTGAACTGAATTAACATATTTTAATTGTATTAATCAAATTTCATGACTTCAGTTTATTGATTTCAGTCCACTTTTCGCACGAACAAAAATTAATTAAAAAGAGGAGGCTCAACATGAAATAAACAATGCAATAAAGAAACAATTCATAAATAAACAGGACTGTTCAGCCAAAAACTAATTTTTCTTATTACGAACATTAAAGAAAAAAAAAATACAATGATCAATCTCAACAAAGACTACATAAAATTATCTATTTACCCAAGCAGCTAAATTACAGAACTTAGCTACTCATTAGCTGATCATGGATTTTTTTTGGGGGACATTTGAACGAATTTAATCGTAAACTCACACACACAACGCATGTGCAAAAACTTGAACCCAAGACCTCTTGGTTGCAGCCAAAGCTCTCAACCACTAGGCTAAAATACCTAATCATGGATTGTCATCAGGATAATTTTTCAAACCTACATAACCCCATCTAAAACTAGCATGTAGCTATCGCACTCATAATCAAGTAAATTAAATCCACTTATATAAATTTTTCATAATAACTGATACATCCTCAGAAAATTAATCTGATCAAGCACGAATCTCAAAGCATTTTCAGAAATGTTTCGATCTAATCACCGATTTCAGCAAACTTACAACCGACCGCCTCGATGAGACAACATAGCAACATCAGCATACGATCCGAAATAATCGACTCGTGATCGTTATCGGAGCATGAAAATGGATCCCGATCCGCCAAATGGTCACCAAATCGATATTTATAGTCGATCGAGCGCTCGTCAAGACGAATCCAACGAATCCAAGATCACCCAATTCGACATCATTAAGGCACCCGATCATCAAAATACACCGCTCGATCGGTGGGGATCGTGACCATCCATGGGAGTGGTTGGAGTTTTCCAATTTACAAGGCTCGCCACTCCCAAAAATCTATAAATAGAGCTTCATTCTCACCTTAGAGGGGACCGAATTGATTTGAAGACCGAGAGCTCGAGAACCCCACTGACGCCGACGCATCTATCACCACCGCTACCACCAAGAAGGTCAAGATCTTGCCCTGAGATCGCCTCGAGACTAGAAAAGACCGCCCGCCTCCTTTCTCCTCAAGATCAAGAGGTTGCTCCTAAGATCGCCTCGCCGCTTTTGGGAAACTTCTCCTTGGGTTGGAGTTGACCGATATTGTTTTTTCTACACTGGAATATCGCTCACAGAACACCTTCTTCAACTAACGAGAAGCAAGACCAGATCTTTGAACACATAGTGAAAGTTCTACACATCAAGTGGTTTTCCCTTAATGGGTTTTCCACGATAACCCCTGTTCATATCCGCCAGGTGTTGATAATTTTGGGCTACAATTTAAGATCTCGATCTACCTAATAAAATTCTCAAGACGCAAATAATTCGCCGTCAGGATAAACAGCTCATTGCTATATCTCCAATATGGTTGGTAAACGGGTCCAACGCCTCCTCATTCTCGGATCAAGGACGCCAAGTCTCCAACACTTCTACATAATGACTTGTCCAGGGTCCGCGCTTGGAAGATGGAGGATTTCAAATTCCCTGAACCCCAACCAATGATCCATTCTTCCAAAACTCATCCCCGCCACGAGATCATCTCGCAATACCCGACGAGATTCAAGCTTCCCAAAGATGGACTTACGATGGCACAACCGATCCAGACGAGCATATCGATCACTTTCGAACGATCATGCACATTCGCAAATGACTCGCTTGTGTCGTATTCCCGACTCTCAAAGGATGCTCAGATTTGCTCTCCGCCGGGTCCGTCCATCATTTGGAGAGCTCGATTTTTTGTGAATGCTCGGCAACAAGAGAATCATCGTGATTCATCACATCTCTCCGCCAAAACGATGGAGAGTCCTCAAAGAATACTTCCGAGGTTCTCCTCAAGTCTCAGATACCGTGAGTAGATCCGTAACTTTGAGGGCGCTTCTGAGGACTCGCCGTGATACTTATTCATCATTAATGCGAGACACCCATTCCTATGTCGACTGTCCATAATGGCACAAATCCCGAAGCTATCGCGCTCATCGAAATGAACCACCAAGCAAGCGGAAGAAGGTTCCCAAAGGTGATGTTCAAACATCTCAAAAGAAGAGAAAGAACCTCCCCAAAACCTCCTCAAGAATGACTCGATGACTCAATTAGAGAGGAAATATACTCAACACGCCATGCCAACATCCCATCGTTCAGAAGAGGATAGCGCCCGCACCTTTAAAGCCCAAATTGGAAATCAAGAGAAATTGCCACTTTCACCGCTGGTGGCACACCATCAAGAGTGCCACCAATCAAGGAAGAAATCGAAAGACCCATTCAATAAGGATATCCACGCCAATTGGAAAAGAATCAATCGACTCATATAACATACCCCAACAATAAAACTTAATCTCAAAAGATAAGCAAGTCAACACCAACTAAAAGGCAAAGATCAATGGTCAACTCGACAAACAACCCAGATAGTCAAACGCCTTGGTGGACTTCGCGACCTCTTCCATACGGGTTAACGCCATCAGTAAACACTCGACAAACAACCCAGATAGGTCAAAAGTCCTTGCGGATCTCCGACCTCTTCCATACGTTAACGCCATCAAGCAAAAGCTCGACAAACAACCCAGAAAGGTCAAAAGTCCTTGGTGGACTTCCACGCCTCTTCCATACAAAGTTAGCAATAATATTCACCAATAATAGAAAAGTCAAAACTTTGTACCCACTCCACAGTTAATGTCATCGGATAACACTCGACAAACAACCTTGGATGGGAAAAATCTCGCGGATTCAATTATATTCTAACATGCACAATATCAATTAACTGAATCATCCATTGTTTCAAGAAATCTTATTTCCTACAAGATGGGACACACATCTCATTCCGCGCCGACCATGACCGACCATCTTCGGCCACCACCAACACCGTACCATTCGCCATCCTCGCGACACGGGCCGCCACCGCCACTACCGTCGCTGTCGCCGCATCCCCGCCGCCAACCACCATTGCTCTCGCTGCCGATGACCGTTGCTGCCATCGCTGCCATCCTTGCTTTATCCATTCGCCGGTCATTCTTCCATTTACGACGCGCCACCGTCGACTGTGACTTGGTGGACTTCCATGACCTCTTCCACAAAGCACCATCGGTACACCTTGACAAACAACCGATAATAAAAATCTCGGATTCAATTCAACCTCTTCACAAAAACGCATCGGTAATACTCGATAAACAACTCCTGATAGTCAAAATCCTCAACGGATTCTAATTCTTCCATACTTTTCATCGTAACACTCGACAAACAACCTCGATAGGTCAAAATCCTCGGATTCAATGCAACCTCTTCCGCAGCAACGCCATGGGTAAGACTCTAAAACAACCTGATAGGTCAAAATCTCGGATTCTAATTCAACCTCTTCAATAGCACGCCATCGGTAACACCTCACAAACCTCGATGGGTCAAAAATCTCAATTCAATGCAACCTCTTCCGAGTTAACGCCATCTAACACTCGACAAACAACCTGATAAAAATTCTCAGATTCAAACCTCTTCCAAGTGTTAACGCCATCGTAACACCCCGACAAACAACTCGGATAATCAAAATCCTCGCGATTCAATTCAACCTCTTCCAATGTGTTAACGCCATCGTAATACCGACAAACAACCTCGATAGGTCAAAATCTCAATTCAATTCTTCCATACAGTTAACGCCAGGTAACACTCGACAAACAATCTCGATAGTCAAAATCCTCGGATAATGCAACCTCTTCTTCCGCAAGTTAACGCCATCTAACACTCGACAAACAACCTGATAGTCAAAATCTCGGAATTCAACCTCTTCCACAGTTAACGCTATCGGGTAACACCGACAAACAACCTCGATTAAAAATCTCCGATTCAATTCAACCTCTTCCAAAGTTAACGCTATCGTATCGACAAACAACCTGGATAGGTCAAAATCCTCAACGGATTCAATTGACCTCTTCTATATCATAACGCCATCGTAACACTCGACAAACAACCTTGATAGGTCAAAATCACGGATCTAATTCAACCTCTTCCACACGTTAACGCCATCGTTAACGCTATTGGGTCAGGTCTCTCATCGCCGGTATCTCGCTTACCGCTGCCGGCCACTACCGCGACTATCGCCATAATTCACTTATCTCCCGCCATGCTGACTACCGTCTCCAGGCCACCACCTCGGCCGCTAACCTCAAGCCACCACCGCTGACACGCCGCCATTACTACTTGACCATTCCGATACCTTTCACTATCGACGCTGGCCAATGCCGACTACTTTTCTGCTTCGCTGACCATTGCCGGCCAAACCATCGAGCTGGCCATCTTGCCACTATCGCTGCCATACTACATATCGCCGAGAATCGGTCACCACCATATCATTGGTCATCTCCGATTTAACGCTTAATCGTTATCGCTGACTAACGCTAAGCCACTGCTGACTGCCGCTACTGGTTGCTACCACATCTGCCGCCAATCATCGGTTGCTGACTACTGTTGTTTATCCGCTGCCGGCACTCCGGTTGCTCACCACAACCATATCTCGCTGACTACTGACGCTTCATTTACTGCTGACTATCACCGCTGCTATATCGCTGATTAACTGCCCGCTAACATTGCCGGTACCACTATCGTTGCTGGTTATCTCCATTACGATACCGCATCTGATTGCGGTTGCTGCATTTACACTTCGGCCGCTAACAACTTGCTGAACGCTGGCTGATCATTGCTGTCAGCATAGACTGTTGCTGATTACTACGCCGACTATCGCCGGCAGAATTTTCGCGTCACCACCATTATCGCTGGTCATCTCGCTGATAACGTTAATCGCATCGCTGACTACTAACGCTGATCATTTGCCTTGGGCTTGCCGTTGCGATACCGCTTGCCGCAATCAACTGCCGCTGAACGCTGCTGACCATCATTGTACCGCTGATTATCGCCGGTACCATCACATCTAGCCGGCATCGCCGGTTACCAAGCCGCTGGTCTCCCGCTAATCTCGTCGCCACGCAATTGCCGACCATTGCCGCCACTGGCTGACCATTCGCGCGCCACATCGCTGTTATTACTGCCAATTATCGCCGGCAATTCTCCGGACCAGTCGCCGGTTATCCCCGCCAACTACCGACGCTCGCGAATTGACTACCATCGAGCGCTAACACCCTCGTGGCCGCCGACTACCATCGCCGGTCTCTACCGCCGACCATCACCGGCAACTCGTACGATCGAGATGAAAATTATTCCAAGAAGAGTGCCCAAACTCCCACTAGGGGGAGGGCTATGCACTCTAGCTTGGTGGAGATGGCAGAGGATGATCCAAGAAGAGTGCCCAAACTCCCACCTGGGGAGGGCTATGCACTCTAGCTGGAGATGAGGTGAGAGGTTGATCCAAGAAGAGTGCCCAAACTCCCACCGTGGGAGGCTATGCACCTGCTCTGGGGTGAGGTGGATCCAAAAAGAGTGCCCAAACTCCCACCGTGGCTATGCACTCTAAGAGGAGAAGAGGAGAGAAAAGTGTGCCTTTCCCTCTACCTGGTTTTATAGACCCTTCTAGGGGCAAAAGGGTAAAACTCCAAACCACTGAAGCCTAAACCTAAAATCATTATCTATGCTGAGCGGCGGCTCATAATCCTCAGCGTGGCCGCTGGCCAATCACAAGCCATGCTCATATAAGCTTCACATACCATCAACTTCGCTGGGCATGAATCGGCCGGGTCACACCGGTTGGTCATGGGCTAACTGCCATGGTTGAACTGCCAGAATCGCCGCTGCCGAAACTGGCTCATAAGATATTCATGCGAATCCGCCGCCATCGTGAACCGCTCGCTGGTTCGCCACATGCTGCCCAAGATTCACTGCGGCTGATCAAGGCCAATTCGCTAACCCGGTCCCGCTGCTCGGCGACGATTTCCGGGCCGCTCGCGACTACAGCTGTTTCAGATCGTTTCAGGACCCGAGGCTGATCATGGCCTAATCGCCGGCATCGTCGCCATAATACAAGGCGCTGTTCTCATGCCGCCATGTATCGCGCTGCCTCAAGGCGCTACGGGCGCTCAAGCTCTCGTCGCACTGGATGGATCCAGAATCAAATTCGCGACTCAAGATACCTACACGCATTTGCGGCCCTCGCAAGCCTTCCGAGTCATAATCTTCTATGAAGACTGTTTCTCAAAATGCTAGCTGATGGACTCTTAAATTTCATTGAAGAATTTGCTTTTTTCAAGATTTGACATATATTTTTTGGATGACCGAGATAATATCACCCAAAAATAGTCAACCGATACATCCTCGTAAAATTAATCGATCAAGCACGAATCTCAAGGCATTTAAATGTTTTGATCTAATCACCGATTTCAGAAACTTATAAATAAACCAAGCCTCGATGAGACGTACATATAAATATCAGCATAGTCCGATCCGAAGCTCGACTCGATCAAGCTATCGAGCGAAAATGGATCCCGATCCGCCAAATGGTCACCAAACCATATTTATAGTCGATCGAGCGCGTCGACTAATCCAACGAATCCAAGATCACCCAATTCACATCATTAAGGCACCCGATTATCAAAATACACCGTCTGATTGAGGGGATCGCATCGTCCGATGGGGAGTGGTTGGAGTTTTCCACGAATTTACAAGGCCTTCCACTCCCAAAATCTATAAATAGCTTCATTCTCACCTTAGGGGACCGAATCGATTGAAGACCGAGAGCTCGAGAACCACCACCTGACGCCGACGCATCTATCACCACCGCCACCACCGAGTGTTCAAGATCGTGAGCTCGCCCTGGGAGATCGCCTGTGAGGACTAGAAAAGACCGCCGCCCTTTCTCTTGAAGATCAAGAGGTTGCCCCTGTAAGATCGCTACCGCTTTTGGGAAACTTCTCCTTGGGTTGGAGTTGACCGATATTGTATTTTTCTACACTCGAATATTACCAAACACCTTCTTCTCAACTAACGAAGCAAGGACCAGATCTTTGAACACATAGTGAAAGTTCTACAGAAGGCCCCGTGGTTTTTTTTCCTTAACGGGTTTTCCACGATAACCCTGTTCATATCCCCGCTTGTGTGTTGATAATTTTTGGGCTACGATGAAGATCTCGCATCTACCGGAATAAAATTCTCTAGCACGCAACAATAACAATAAATAGACTCAGAAGTTATGCTCGGGCATGAGTCATTAGAATGCAAAACTTAAAGCAAAATGCACTTATAATTAAATCATTGTTTCTTTGAAAATTTTCTAGATTATATATGACTTTTCTGCTTTTTTGTGCTCAATTTGGCTCACCATTTTTCTCGAAAGGCCAATCAGGTCAATTGTAATATCTTCTTTCCAATTTATTATTATTATTTTGTTCTCGATCCTAATGTGCAACACGATCTTAATAAAATCAGTATTTTTTCCTTTTTTTAGTTTAGATATATTATATAAATGTACCCACAAAAAGTTCAACAGTTAGTTCAGCACCAATGGAAAGTCACCATTACAGAACCAGGCGTTCAAAAACGAAAAAGATTTGAATAAGAATATTCTGAGCAAAATTTCATTTAAGTGAAATATTATAATTATTAAATTTATTCTAAAATAAATATAATTATGATTAATAAATTTACCCTTCTGTTATAATTTTTTAAAAATCAAATGAGAATAAAACTTATAGGATTTATATACATAATAAAAATTTTAAGTATTTATATATCTAACATTTAAAATTTATTTTTATTTATACAATTCTTCAGTGTTTAAATCACATTAAAATTTATTTATAAGAAATTAAATTTTTTTGATAACTTAATACAATAACAACAACAACAACAATAAGCCTTTATCCCACTAAGTGGGGTCTGCTATATGAATCCTTGGTCTCCATTGTGTCATATTATGTATCAAATTCTCATTTAATTCAAGTATACTAAGGTCATTTTTTATACATCTTAACCAAGTCTTTTTAGGTCTACTCCTACCTTTCTTAACATAAGGCAAATCTAATGCATCTACTCTCCTAACCGGGTCATCGGACGGGCAACGCTTTATGTGACCAAACCATCTAAGGTGACTCTCTCTAATCTTATTTTCCACTGGAGCTACACCAACTTTTTCCCAAACATACTCATTTTGCATTTTATCTCTAAGGGTAAAGCCACTCGTCCACCTCAGCATTCTCACCTCTACAACACCTGACTTAGTCTTATGCTTCTCTTTTATTGGCCAACATTCTGCATGCACCATAAATCATTGCAGGTCTTACCACCAACTTATTAAATTTTTCCTTAAGTTTAAGCAGTACTTTTCTATCACATAACAGGCCAAATGCATTCCTCCACTTCAACCATCCAACTTGAATTCTACTAATAACATCTCCATCTATTTCACCATCATTTTGAACAATAGAGCCAAAATATCTAAATCGCTCACTCTTTTTAATGACTTTTTACCTAATGTCATAACACTATCACTATAACTTCAACAACTAAAATTACACTCCATATATTGACTTTTAGATCTACTTAAACAAAAACCTTTAGACTCTCAGGTTGATCTCCATAATTCAAGTTTCTCTTGGAGTCCCTCTCTAGTCTAATCAACAAGAAGAATGTCATTAGCAAAAAAGCATACACCAAGGTACATCTTCCTGTAGATGCCTAGTAAGAACATCTATAACTAAAGCAAAAAAGATAAGGGCTTAAAGCTGATCCTTAATGTAATCCAACTGAAATAGGAAAATATTTTGTCAATCCTCCTTCGGTTTGGACACAAGTAATAGCTCTAGTATACATATCCTTAATGACTTGAATATAACCAATATTAACTCCTTTCTTTTCTAGAACTCTCCAAAGAACACCTCTTGAAACTTTATCATAAGCTTTCTCTAAATCAATAAATATCATATGTAGATCCTCCTTACTTTCTCTATACTTCTCCATCAAACCTCTTAACAAATGTATAGCATCCATAGTAGATCTCCCTGGCATGAAGCCAAATTGATTGTGAGAAACTTTTGAATCACATCATAACCTATGCTCAATTACTCTCTCCAATAATTTTAATGTATGACACATTAATTTAATTTCTTTATAATTTGCACACTCTTGTGCATCTCCTATATTCTTAAATATAGAAACCAACAAACTCTTTCTCCACTTATCTGGCATCTTTTTAATCTTTAAAATAACATTAAAAAGATTTGTAAGCCAAGAAATTCTTTGATCTCCTAAATATTTCCATACTTCTATTGAAATATTATTAAATCCTACTATTTTTTTCACATTTCATTTTCTTTAAAGCTTCTCTAACATCATATCTACTAATACAATGATAAAAATAAAATTATCTATTTTTGTTTAGGGTATTAATGTTGCTAAAATCAATCGTATTCCATATCTTTCATTGAAAAGTTTATCAAAATATATCATCTACTTATGTTCAATATTTTTTTTTAAGAAAAGCACTTTATGATTTTCATCCTTAATACACCTTACTTGAACTAGATCTTTACTTCTCCTATCTCTTTGATTGGCTAACTTATACATACTTCTTTCACCTACTTTGGTATCTAATATATTGTATAAATCACTAAAAACTATATTTTTTGCATCATATATTTCTTTCTTAGAATCTCTACAGGCCACTTTATATCTTTCTCAATTCTTTGAGTTTTTACATCTAAACCAAGTTTTATAATACTGCTTCTTATTTCTTATCTTTTCTTGCACATTCTGACTCCATCACCAACTATTTTTATTAAATGAAGTTTTTTTTTCTTTTGATTCTCGAAGCACATTTTTAACAACTTGCTTAATTTCACTTGCTACTTTTTTCCTACATAACATTAATATTCTTATGAATATCCTAAATTCTAAGCTCTTGTAGCTTGCTCTTAAAAATATTTTTATTAGTGTTCTTTAAGTGCCCTAATCTAATTCTAAGATAATATTTAATTTATTTTTCATCTTCCAATCTTTCATCTTAAAATCTAAAACTAACAGTCGATGTTGGGTACTTAAACTTTCACTTGGAATGACCTTACAATATTTACAATCTAAATGATCTATTTTTCTTATCAGAAAATAATTAATTTGTGTTTAACTAGATCCATCTTTTTAAGTAATAATATGCTCATCTCTTTTCTTAAATAAAGTATTAACAACTACAAAATCATAAGCTAAAACAAAATCTAATATAGTCCTACATTTTTCATTAGTCACTCCAAATCCATAACCACCATGAATACTTTTAAAATCTTCTACCACTCTACCAACATATCCAATTAAATCTTCTCCAATAAATACTTTTTTCTTCAAGAGGTATCTTTTATATTAATCCCTCTAATTCATTCCAAAAAAATTTTTTAGCCTACATCCAAACCTACTTGAGGAGCATAAACACTTATAACATTGATAATCTTAGTATCATCAATAATCTTTAAAGCTATAATTCTATATCCACATCTATTAATATTTATAACATTATCTTTAAAATTTTTATCTATAATCACACCTAAGTCATTTTAATTGACTTTTACCTGAATACTAAAGTTTAATACCTAAACTATCAATCTCCTTGACCTTCTTCTCAACCCATTTAGTTTTTTGAACACATAAAATTTTTATCTTCCTATGAACCATAATACGTATTAATTCCATTAATTTACCTATAAGAGTACCTATATTTCAAGTTTCTAATCTAATTCTAATTTCATGGACTAACTTCTTTGCCCGCAATCGTCCATAATGTGGGAACCCTTGCTTATTTAATACACGGGCGTCGACGAATGCATACTTTTCATGATTCGTCATTCAAAGACGACACTTCCTGGGATGCCCTAGGATTAACACAATATTTTAAATGATTATTTCGACAAGTTTTACGCTAGCTGTCGTGGACTTGGGACGGACAAAGGTAGTGTTTTTTTTTTTTGATAACTTAATGTTAGATATTTTATATAATTTGAAAGCATGATAATTTATAAATAAATATAAAATTTAGATGTCTATGTATAAACTTCTCAAATACAAATCAGGATAACCTGATCAGATATTCCGACTAAACTATGTTCCCGTGAATGTAGGCTACAATCACATTTTACCCACCATGTCCCTTGAACCGCGCACCTGCTCTCTAGAGCAGGATCCCACGCAGAAAATATATCAAAAATTATTTTGATTTGAGTGAAAAAAAAAAAACTTTATAATATAAGATTAATCAAAAGCAGCTTTTTTCATTAAAGAACTGCTAGAAATTATAGAAATAAAAAATACGAAAAATGTTTTTAGATCGACATTGCTTTCTTGATTAATATGAATTTTAAATAAAAATTAAATTTAAAATAGTTTTAAAATGCCGTTTGAAAGAAAAGGTTAATTTTCTATCATGCTTTCTGATAAAACCAATTTGAAGTTGGAACGCAAGAAGTTGATATTTTTCATCCTCATTGCATCAGCCCTTTCTGTTTTCACATGATGAAAAACCACTATGAAACACAAAACTTGAAAGACCGGACACCTACTGCTTGAATGCTAGAGGGTAGAATTGTGGGTGTATTTATAGTTTAGATGAATTGGTAGTTGGATTTATTAAGTCAACTAAGTAATATTAGATTTTAGACGACCAAGTCGACTAAATTGTTGATAGAATTGAATCAAATTGAACCTGTAGTTCAGTTTATTCTAATCAATAATAAACATAAGTTTACTTTTGATGATGCTGGTACCAAAATCAAATTATAATATAGAAAATGAGAAATTAAATCAAATATTATATATATATATATATATATATATATATATATATATATATATATTATATAGAAAAGTTTTTACAAAGATAGATCTTATCAATTAATCGATTGTAATGGTGAACATCCATTATTTTCTATTAATGGACATTATTTGAATTAGAGTTAGATACTTCTTACTAACATTTCAATTTTTGATTTGAAAATCTAATCACAATTTATATCTCTCTTATTTAAAAAATATTGAAATTATCTTTTAACAAATTGAATCAAATCAATCAAATATATTCAGCTTGATTTAATTTTTTTATTTATTTATACCAATTAATGCGCACCCTAAGATCAAGACCTATTCTAGTTTTCTTGCCACTCCAAGATGGAAATAAATTAAAGTTGGTAGAAGAACTTAAAATCATAAGTAAACAACATATTCCCATCATACGCCATTATAGCATCCTAGAGAAGATAGTTTTTCCCCATTATATATATAGGTCTAATAGTGTAGTAAAATGACTCCAGCTCAATTGCACAAAATGAGAAGATGATATTGAGCCTCACACGAATGATAGATAAAAGAACCAAAGGCGAAGCATCTTGGAAGATCCACAAGTTGTTGAACTAATTGATCGATCAATGTTTATATCTCCAACAAATGATTTTTGTGTAGTTTTTTACACAATTATTTATAATCAACTTAAGAAGCTCAATTTGAATTTCAATCATAAACTCTAATAGAATTATACAAAAATGTCTTCAAAATAAAATCATACTTGAACAATAACTATATGCTTAGCCCTATGCCCTATGCCCTATGCCCTATGCATAACATATAAAAAGAATGAAGCAAATTGATTAATTCATAAGATCCTAAGAGCTACAATGTTATCAATGTCCTTGTGAAGAACTCTGCTTCGGTGTTTTTGAAATGAAAACTCATAATATTCTTTTTCTCTCTGAAGTTCAAGTAGAAATTGAAAACTTAGTTCAAAGATCCATCCAACCAAAAAGTAATAGGGTAATAGGATCCAATAAACCATTATAGTGGTGTTGAATCAAGAATAAAAATAAAAATATTTATTAACGTATTTTCATTTTTATCTTCACATATGAAAGTCGCACCTGATATTATAAGTGTTGTAATGTGATTTACTTAGTAAAATATATGGAACATGCATGGCACAAGCAACATCTAAAAATGTGTTACATGATCCTAAATCTCATCGCTAAATTGAGTATCTTTACTCTCAATTCTTTCAAGTTTTATGTGCTACCTTGGATACCTTTTATGATTTAGAATATGAAAAGTTGGAAAGTGAAGGTACTAGAAAATTTTTGATATATGCCGACACCTTGCATTAAACAAGCTTAGGGAAATTTTTTTGGCTGAATTTTGAGTGTAAAATAAAGTAAATATAAGGATTTTAACTCTTTGGTGTGTAAACTGCTACAAAGTAGACGAACAAAGGATTTTGAGTGTAATTGATAGATTTTTAGTATATTTGAAATTCACCCAATTTGGGCGAATTCTAGCTACACCAAATTGAGAACTATTGCTAGATACCTCCTCTAAGTCAGCCGCCAATAAACAAATACTCATATACTTTTCAATGTCAACACTTGCCAAGGACATCACTTTAGTGCCTTGCATTAGCTATTGGGAGCTCTTAAATAGTGGGTGTACTTTTGTCTTTGTAGTATCGACTAACGATTCTCGTTGACTAGAAGGCATGAAAATATGGTTTGAGATCCAAATATTTCTTCATAGGGTAGTGCATTTAGCATGCAACTTTACATTTTATGTGATAATAGGGAGGTGTTCCTTTGAAGAAACCTTAGATGAAGACAATTGTTTCCTTAAAGGGTCATGAGCTACCTCATAAAAATTTTTTATTATGAGGTCAATGGTAACACTCAATTAGCACCAAAAAGTGCATTATTTATAATCACTGAAGAATATCATTTCAATCTACTAGCTCTATCAATCAAATCACTCATATAAAATATGGTGTCCTCTTGCACTTGGAACCAATAAATAAATACTCATATTGGCATCATAAGAGAACCTAAATGATATTATGTGTATTTTAACAAAAAAAAGATATTTTGTCATTAAAATAAATGTTGAATTCAAATATATTTGTGAACTGAGAAAGAGTTTTATTTGATACTTGAGAAACAATATTAGAAAAAGGATTAGTAAAACTAAGAGGTCAAAAGAGCATATAAAGTAAAATGAATTTTATTTCTTAGTAATCTATATATGAGAAAAAGGTGCCCCCTTTTATATCTTAAGAGAGGGTCTATACATATAGTAAAAACATCTATGATAAGTCGTTTATAGATGAGAACTCGGTATAGAGTTGGACTTGCTTGACAAAATGCGATTATGTACGAATAACAGATATGGTGAGTATAATATCATTTTTGTCTGATTGCTTTAGTTGGGGATAGATCATCAAGTTCGAGTGATTGTGGTTCCTTCGTAGTTGTTTACTGCCATGGGAGAAGTAATCCATGGTCAATTTTCTAGTTCTTCCTCTGAGTCTTCAACTTGCCTGCTTGTTTACGGGTCTTTATTATCGAGTACACTTTCCTATGACTTTGGCTGCTCTGATAGTCTTATTGGTGGGATCATTCATGCTTATTTGCTTTTTAAGTATATATTTATCTCTCAAATTCTTCTACTCCTTGCAGAGGTGACTCGCAAAAATGATAGATAAATAAAAAGTACTATCAGTCTTTAAGCATTTTTAAAGAAGAAAATTTTAATGTAATTATGAAAAGTTATGTCACCTTTTGCCAGATTCTTTTCTTCGAGGTGCCTGGGAACTCAGGCTACAAAAGGAACCTTCTAATTTTGTGAAACACCGTACTACTTGCTTGAATCACTCACCTTTATTTTTGAGTCTATGAAAAAGATTTGCTTACCTGTTATGGACACTAAAAGGCCTCAATGTGACATTGAAGCCGCCACACTTTGGGCTAACCTTTAGAAGAAAGCGAATAAAGCCAAGAGGCCTGAAGAAGTCATCTGTGGTTGGAGCGAGTATACTTACTCCCATCGCTGTCGAACCTAGTGTGGCTTTGGCCTTGGAGGTTGTAAGGGTGTTATAGGAGCGACCGAGTACTCGTTTCACTAAGGTGCTAAGTGCACCAGTGATTGGTGTTTAAAATTTATGATGAGAGACACCATAAAAATCTTAGGGACACTTATTGAAATGATTGAGTACGACACTAAGGAATAATATACTACCTTAAAACTTAGATATATCACCTTACAATGGACTTAATCACCTAATAAAAACTCCTAAGATTAATGAGTTTATATGTATCAAAGATGTTTCTCCTATTTTATATGGATGAAGTAAAGTAGGGATAATTTTAATCAAGCTTTTTAAGTTTCCTATAGGCGGAAGGCCCCATAGTTAATTACATCTTAGGAAATAAATTTTCTTAAGAAAACTCTAGATAAAAGTGATTGTATAACATCTCTATGGATTTCAAAGTTTGATATCAATGATTTGGTAATTTTGAAAATCAAGTGGGGGAGCTTAAACAAGAAGAGTTCTTAACAAAATTCAAAGGTGGATAAGTAGAAAGCACTCATGATATTAGGAAACCTAGTGAGCAGTTCAATATATTCTATGGTGATATTTTATATTTTTGAAGTACATAATTATGATTATTTAAGTTAATATTTTATTAGAATGCTAAGATATTATTCCATCAATATAAGATTATAAAAATACCTAAGAGGTGAAGATTTATACTTATAATAAGAAATAAACAAGCTACCTTTGAACCTATGTCGAAAGTGCTTTAGCAAAACCTAAGAGCTCAACTTAACTCTATTTGAGGAAAAATGGGATATATTGGTTCACTTCCACTAGAGAGAGTGTGCATATCCAAACTCTTCTAGATTTACAACTGCTTGGAGTGGCCACTAGTTAATACCTTCTATACTTTTAAAATCATATGGCTGAGTCTTATAAATTAAAGATAATTAGGCTTTTCTTTATTAAGAAAGAGTCTAAGATCTTAAACTCACTCTCTAAGAGCCTAGATCATGATTAGTATAAAAATATGTCTTAGTTTAATGCAATAAAAATTATATATTTTTATTCATTTTAACATAGGCTTGTGTGGACAAGTACGCCTATATGCATGATAAAATAAGGTTATGGGCCAATCTGTGAGAGGGGTGTTCTTCACTTAAGGAGTTGTTGTCAATGGTCATGCACTCCCCTTATTATGCAATGAGTGAAGATCCCTTATGTGCAAGAGAGGGCAATAAGATGCATGCATGATGTTATCTACATTCATCACAAATCTTTGACGTCTAAATCAATTTTAATAATTAATTCATATGGCTTTATGGTGAGGTTGAGAATTATATAGATTTTAAGCTAAAATTATTTATTTTAATTACATAAAAAATTTAAATTCCTAAGGAGCCAAATGAAATCTAGGCCATATAATAATCATCGCACTTAATGAAACTTAGAAAAAAGCATGCAATTTTTAATGTGCAATCAAAGTAAACACAACAAACATTCAATCAAACTAGAAGAATTATGAAAGGCTGATGAGGCTTGGTTCTGTTATACACGTCGGATGAAGAAAAAGGTGGGTTGCCAAGCTTAACCCTTATACAGGCTAGATTATAGGTACATAAATAAAATTGAAACAATCCATGAGTTTCTTCATCTTCACTTGACCTTCTAAACATTGGATCCTCCACGCATCACATGGCTTCTTTAGTCAAAGTCTTATAGCCACTACTCATTCTAAACTTCATAGCTCTAATCCTATGTTATTATAAAAATTATATTTTAAAATTGTAAAAATAAATTCCTAACCAAACCTGCAAAATAGAAGTTAGCTATAACATATATACACACTAAGTAATTATATATCACACAATTTGATTTAACATTCACTAGTATTAAGACTACTTCTCCTAATGGGCTATGCTAAAGGGGAAACCAAATAGCATTTATAATTCTATTATTGCAGTAGTCCCCTCTAAGAACAATCTCCTACATAAAGTAATGTTAATAAAAAAAGAGATGTTCTAACATCCAGATTAGCGAGCAAATAATCTTAGCCATCTAGACTAAAATAGTACATATCAAAATAATAAAAATCATTACATCATAACCAACAGATCAGCCTAACCTAATTCTTGAGTCAGTAATCTAATATTTTAGTGTGTGAAAAGAGGGTTAGTATGGTAAGTCTATACTAGGATTCCTTAAGTTTAAGTTTGATTCAAGTTCAAGATTTATTCAATTTACCATTGCATGATTCATCTTAAATATTTAATTAATTTAGGATTATATTTTTAATATTAATTTTATGTTAAGATTGTTTTTAGATTTTAAAGAGTAAAAAATAGATTAAGCCCTACCTATGGTAAAGTCTTAATCCACTTAACACCCTATTACTAATAAGATTTTTACTAAAAGGTGAAAATTATCTTAAGATTGAACTTAATAATATATTTCAAATATATCGACATTTTATTTCGTTATTTAATTTCTTTTCACAATCTAGCTCTCATAGGTACGTGTCATTGTTAAACCAGTAGTTCAAAGTATCGAGACGACCTTCATACCAGTAGGCCTACGACCACAGGTGTCTAGACTATATACCTTGTGATCACTTATTATGAAGAGTTTTGATTTAGTTTTATTTTCAATTAAAATGTATTTTAACTTATGAATTTAAAATTAACTTTTTAATTTCAAGAAACTTAACTTAATAAAAAAAAGAATTTTTAGGTTAATTTGTATTTTTTTAGATAGATTTATAATTTTACTTAAGTGTAACCTGGTTACAATTTAATAATTAATGATTGGATTTAAGTTGATTAAATAGTTTAACTTTTTTTTTGAGGTTGGTAATCATTTGTATTTCATTAAGGTAGGTTTTTAATATTTAAATTTTAGTTTAGTTGTTAGTTTCTTTATTTTAATTAAAATTAATTCAATTTAAATTATTATTTAATTAATTTATTTATTCATGTTTTATTTAGAGATTTATCAAATTCCTTAGGTTGTATTACTTTATATAGATTTTTGTTGATTGATTTTAATTTAATTATTATTTAGATTTTAAGATTTATGTTTTGATTAAATTTAATTTAGTTAGTTCTTTAGTTTTGTTAATTAAGGATATCCTCTTGTATCCATTGAGTTTGTTACTTGAATATGATTTGATCCAAATTTGTTTTGATTATTGTTTAAGTTTAATTTTATTGTTGAAATTAATCAAATTGTTATTGATCAACTTTTGTTTGGTTCATATGCTTTTATTTGAATAATTTCATTTTTATTTATGGTTTGACTATTAATGAATCTTTTTTTTAATTTTATTTTATTGAATTCATTAATCCTTATTGCTTTAGTTGATTTATATCTATTGATTTAATTTTGACATTTATTTGAATTTCATGACTTTAGATTCTAATCAAGTTCAATTGATTTAATTATCCCATTTATATGTTGAGGTTAATTAATGGGTTTTCTTATCATTTTAGATTCATTATTTAATTAACTCTTTTTTATAAAAAAAGCTTATTCATTTTTTTTTGTGGTCATTCTTAGTATTAGAAAGTCTATAAAAATGAATTACTTAAGGTATCAAACCTCAGCTTAGTCATTCAAAATCCCTTAAAGATATGTTAAGTTAGCTTTAATTAATTTTATTTCAATTTAAGATTCAATTTGGTATTAAAGCTGCAATGATTGATTAACTTATCAATTTTATTTTTATAATTTATGTTAAGTAAGTTAATTTTATTTATATTTGAATTTAGTGATTTCAAATATTTTTTTAAAATTTAATTAAGTGTATTTTAGAATATTTAAGTTCATTATTTAATTTAACATTATTATAATGATCAAGATTTATCTTCCTTAGTTGATAATTTATTTATTTTTTGATTAAGGAAACTTGATATTTATATTGATTATATTTGATCTATTTGCATAATTTGTTATGATTCAGTTTGAATTGATTAACCTAATTTAATTTGTTGAATGATTAGTTGAATATTTACATTTAATTTGGTTGGTTGATATATTTAGAGTTTATTTAATTTCAATTATGGTAGTTAAATGTCTTGATCTGATTAAGTTAATGTTTGATAGTTATGGTTTAATTGAAAGTTATTTAAGTTTCACATGATTAACCTATTGGGTTATTAATTTAACTAAAGGTTTGATTGAATTGTTGACTTAATAAATTTATTAGGGGTCATTTTGGTGTGTCATGCACAAAATAATTCAATTAAATAATTGAATTATTTACTTGAAGTTCAATTAAGGGTTTACAGGTTTAAAGTTTGATTAGATGATTTAATTTAATTAATTCAATTCAATGTTAAATTTAATCAATTAGTTCAACTTAGTTGGAAATTAGTTGAATAACTTAATCAAATGTTGACTGTTGATCAATTAAGTTAATCACCTTAACTAAAGTTCAATTATATATTTTTTAAATTAAAGGACAAAGTTATTAAAGCTTGATTAATAATTTAATTAAAGGTCTATGTTTAGTCTAATTATTTTATTTAAATAACTTATTTTATTTTGTTGATTTGATTGAGTTTGATTCTTGATTATTTAAGTTTATCATGATTAACTCGATTAAAGTATGATGAATGATAATTCAATCTTCATTAATTTAAATAGTTAAAATTTAATTAATTATTAATCTTAATTTACCAAATTTTAATTAGTTTATTCAAATTAGGTATAGATTGTTTGGATGTTTAATTGATTTGATTTAATTAAAAATAATTTCATTATAATATAATTCATTTAATTAAATGATTGGCTTGATTAAGCCCTTAATTAATTAAAAATTAATGACTTAATTAGCCATAATTGATTGATTTAGTTTGTTGAGTGTTTATTGTGAACTTAATTAAGTGCTTAGTTTAAGTTAAACTTGACTTGAGGCTTAATTTTGATGTGCTTTATTTAATTTATTCTAGTTTAGCTATGTGATTAATTAACTTAACTTGAGGTTTCATTAGTTTGACTATGGGTTGATGATTATCCTAATTAGAAGTTGATCAATTAATCTTGTTAAATTTAAGTGAATAAATAATTCAATTTATATTAAATTAATGATTAACTAAGCATTTATTTTACTAAATATTTGTTTGATTAGAGTTTAATAAATGATTTAATTTATTTAATGATAAATTAAATCAACCTTGATAAAGTGATTATTTAGTTTCATTATTATTAGCTTAATAAGGTGAGTATTTTGAATAAGTGGCTAATCACATTAAAGGTTAACTAGTAATTAATTGACTTGATTGATTAAGATTGACTTGATTGAATTGTTCATAAAATTAGAATTAAATTGACAATTGACCAAGCTCAATCTCAAGTAAGTGATTATTTCGATTAATTAATCAAAATTTAATCATATAATTAATTATACTCATCATAATTACCTCAATTGGTTGTTAAATTTGATTGTGGGTTCATTAGGTGTTTTATTTAAATGATTGATTATTGATTAATTTAGTCATTGCTTTATACATTGATTATGATGGATCTTAATTAGACTAATTAAGAATTAAATTATTTAACTTTAATCATAATTAGCTTAATTTTTCTTCATATGATTATTTTGATTAATAATCTAATTTAGATTGATTTAGTTAAATTTGGAATTTAATTGATAGTTGATTTTGGTTTTACAAAACTAATTTAATTAAATCCTAATAATGATTAGTTTGGTCAATTAAGTTGAGTTTGGATCAAATTGAAAATTAAATTGTATTTGTTTGATCTAATTTGATGTTTAATTAATGAGAGGTTAAATCATAATTTGTTCATAATTTTTGTCTAATATTTAATTTTCTTATGTATTTCTTTTAAATTGATTTTCATTTTAATGATTTAATAAACACTAAGTATGTAATTTTGAGTTTTTAACAACTTTAGATGGCTCAATAATTTTTTTTAAAGTAGTATGATATCAAGCAAAATATTCTAGACCAATTTTAGGTGTTTCCATAATTTTGGTCATTTTATTTTGTTTATTTTCTTTGTAAATTATCCTAGATGACTTAAAAAATCATAACTTATGAACCAAAGATCTTTTTGACTTGAAATTTTTTATGATGGGTATATCCTAATGTTAATTTCATTTCTTGAAAATTTTACCCTAATTAGATTAATATCCTAAGAGTAATTAGGGTTTATTATTTCCAATAAAACCCAAATTATCCCTAAAATTCTATACTAAGTATTAATTAGGGCTTTTATTTATTTATTATTCTACTCTAAAATATGAATCGAGAAAGGGCTTGTTTATATATTTTTGGATTATGAGCAGATGTTTTGTGATTTATTGAAGTTCAAGCTGATTAAATGTATTATTTAATGCTAATTATCCCCTAGATGATTTTATAGTTTAATGAGTCTTAAAGAATTTTAATATTCTTTAAGTGCTTTGATGTTAAATAAAGCGTTTTAGATTATTTTGAAATTTTTTTTATAATTTTCTTGACCTTTAAATTAATTATTTTATTAAATTAGGCATTTAAACATTAAATTTCTATAATTTTTAATACATTATCATTTAGGCATTAAATTTTTATGGTAGGTTGTAGCATCAATTTCAATCACTAAAAATGTTAAGTCAATCTGAATAATAGTTTATGATTAATTAAAAGAATTTGATTTTCACTCAAACTCAAATTAATCTCAAAATACCTCATAAAAATTAGAGATTTTGAGTTTATTAGATTCCTCTTGAAAAGACAAATCCAGCAAGTCCTTATTTTCAATTTATTGTTAAATTTTATTTTAATAATTTTTTTAAAATTTTAGGTAATTAAAAGCATTTTTAAAATTCAAAAAATCTTGAATTTTTTATTTATGCCTATTAGTGTTGATTGGGTTGCCTTTACACTTGCCATGGAGATATTGTCTTATGCAGGTGCTGATGTGTCATTGGGGAAAAATGAGTTGATATGGATTGTCCGAATAAGAAAGAAATAGTCTAGATTGATCTCGCCAATCCAAAAGGTAAATTAAATGCTAATGGCATTTTAATTTTAGTCATCCATCCCATTAAAAAGATATCAGACAGTTGTTGTGCTCTCTTCCCTATGGACGATGAATAGAGAGGGCTGGACGTCATTGCCACCACTCCATAGGCTCAATTTTTGGTGAACCTCATTGGAAACCACCGTCTCTCATGTTAAGAATGTATAAATTGTAAATAGCAAGGGAAATATAGTGGAAATTCTTAATTTCATTTAACCTCCTCCCACAAACATCAAATCTTATGGTCGGCTACTATTTGAATAAATTACATCGCTAAAGCTAATGCCTGATGGTTTAATCAATTTGAACACATTCTTGGATATAAGATGAAGCTTCAGAGTGAATATGCCCACTTGCCTACCCACTGATAACTACAACCTCTAAGATTCGTGGCCTCTCACCAAATTCTATTTTTTTTTAGGTTTAGATGGTCTAGAGGTATGGGGGAAGGTTGGATTTTGATTAGTGGAGCTTTTGGAGATAGTTTAATGCCAAAGAGAGAGCTTGGAAGCTCCATTTCATCTCTTTTTAATGGTGGTCGGGAATCCCATTAATGGTGATTGGGACCAAGTTATTGGGGATGAGCATGAAGCTTGCTAAAGGAGGTGCTTAGTTGATTCTGAGTGCTCTTTGGTCAATCAAGTGGATGTATTAGAGAGATTAGGATAAGATTTGGTTTTAGCATTTTGCTCTACTTTTCATCCCTCTCTCTATTTAATTCCCTCCATTCTTGACTTTAATTTCACCCCATTCCCACTTGGGATGATATGCCATCAAGTCTAACAAAGATTAGATCAGACCTTGAGTTGTCATGAGCTTTTCCTGGGTTCAAATTTGAGTGAACCCATTTTGACCTAAGTTAGGTTTAGTTTAACTAAATCAATATGTCTCTTTTGACCTCACTTTGACCAACTTTGACCAATTTTGACCAAAGAGAGTTAAATTGACATATATGATTCAATTTATTATTTCGGGTTTAGACTAGGCATCAATTATATTTGATGGATTATTTTGAATGACTTGGGTAAATTAATTTCAATTAATTTGGGTGGTCAATTTTAAGTTTGACTTAAGTTTGACTTGATTTGGCCTAAATGAATTAAGATGGGTTCCATTGAGTAAAATGACCAATTTGACTTAATTAAAGTGTGTTTGGGCTTCAATAATATTTAATTAAGTGTTTGGGATGATTTAGAGCAATTGATTTCAATTAACTTTAAATTAATTTTGATTTTTGACTCACTTTGATCTAAAGTGGGTAGAGTGGTTCAAGTGACCAAATTGATCAAACTAAACCCAAAATATAGATCATATTCATTTATGTGTTTAAAGCTATTTGGAGTGTTTAATTTGGTTTAATCATTTTAATCTTAATTTAACTCAATTGGGTCCATTTAGGCCTATTTAGGCTATGTGGGCCCACTAATCAATTTATGTTTTAACAGAGTTTATCTTTGTTTAACTTTGCTCCTGAATAAGTTCATATGACAATTTTGAGCCATATGAATGGCTCAATTTTATCAAATTTTGATAAGTTGACTTTTATCTTAATGGGGTCCACCTAGGTCAACCTAGGTCAAATGACTTGATTAGCCATTTTTAGAACTCAATTGGATTTAGTTTCATGCTTGATAGAATTTGAATAATAATCCTTAGTCTTTAGATGAATTCAATTTGATTTAAATTTGAATTGATTTGATTTAATTTGATTTTGGGTCAAATTGAGCTTAAATTGGTTAATTGGGTTAACCATCCAAATTGACTCATTTAAGGGTTAATTGAATTTAGAATTAGTTCAAATGTATTTGATTTAGTGTTGGGTTTAGTTTGATTGAAATAAAAAATGATCAAACTCAGCTAGCACAATTGAGCTAGGTTAGGTCCATGTGGGGTCTCATCTTAAGGCATTGACTTTTGATTTAGTCTCTATTTTGGTTTCAGGGTTTATATTTGATTTGGTCTTTGTTCTTTAATTTTAAATTTAAGTTTGGTCGAGCACTTAGTCATTATGTGTAGTGTCTTAAGTTCCTAATTTGGATGATCTTAGTTTAGGTTCAAGAATCTAAATTATTGAGATTATGGGGAGTGTTAACCACATAAAAAATAAGGTCAATAGTGATGTTGCTCTCCATGCGACTTGTTGGTGTTCAAGAGAAGGAGGATGAAGTTCCTTTGATTCGTTGGTTCAAAAAAGTTGTGGTGAGCCAGTTGACTAGATCTGCCTCTAAAAGGGCAGTTATAAAGGAATGTCTGGTTGATGCGAAACTTGCTTTAGCTTTACAAATTTTTTTTATTTGACTTGTTGAATCTCTTTATTGATCTCAACTAAGCATGACTACTATATAGGTGTCATCCATGGGTGACAAATGGCATTCGCTAGGCCTCCAAGTTATTTCTTCTAGCAACCCAAGTAGTTCTATGAAATTAATTCACTTTACCATGAAAGATTGTTAGGTCATGATCCAAGTAAAGAGGAATTTTGTTCACTTTAGCGATGACTTCCATTTCTGAGGGGCTGACCTTTGGTGAGTTCCCTTATTGAAATCCCATTTTCAATTTGTGGTAAATTTCTTTCTTACCATTCATTAGCGACTTCAGTCTTGTTTACAAGCTGAGTGCTAATCATGGTTGATAAAGAGGCTTACATCCACTAGGGGCAATTATTGAGGAACCCACTGTGGTAACCAGGTGCACTTCTTCTACCATAAGAGTGATATTGGTGAGCTTCCCCTCTTACTTATTGAGACAATGGAAAATCTGCAAGAGGAGAGTCGTAGACATAAGAGGGGGATGTTGAGGAACCACATGTGTTTGCCAATTCTTTCGAGCCTGACAACTTGTCAAGGGAGGTCACACTTTTGAGGGAAGCCTTTGATCGCTACTAGAGCTTGAGTTGTAGTGATTATAGTCACTGGCGGTGGAGTCTCAAAATAATATTATGATAATGCAGGTCGAGCTTACTTTGCTTTAGAGCTTGATTAAGTCACATGGGACCTCCCTCCTCTTTTATGATGCAAACATCTTGTATATATGTGTGAGAAATAAAAATTTGCCAAAGACTAACATTCAAACTCCATTATAAGACTTCTTAAAAAAAGATGTATAGAGTTACAGCAAATGTGTTGTATTTTTATCTTTGTATAATAAAATGTTTCCTTTCTCAACACACTTTTAATTTGTTGAGTTTCCACTATGATGCGAGTAACATTATCGAATTGATTTTAACATGACTTGCACTGCATGTAATATTTGCTAAATTGAGAAATCATTCCCTTCATTTAATGTCTAATGTGATGTCCATGTTATTGGTCCTTTCTTATCGTGTCTATAAATTCATCCTTACCAGGGGTGGTTGAGGCTTTATTACTTTTCAATTTTAAGCAAGTGGATCTCCTTCTCATCGAGTAGAGCTCAATTTTATTTTTGCTTTAAGGAATCTCCCTTGTAATGATTCTTTTGAAGAAGGCGTCTTTGCCATTTCTTCAAGCACAAGCCAAAGAGGTGCCCGATATGCAATCTACAACAACCTCCACCTTTTATGACTATTGTTGCGACAACCCCAACTTTGTGGTATGAGTAATCAAGAAGAATGTGTGATTCAGCACAACTTGAGCCAGTGAATTGTGCAGCCACTCGATCACTTCAAAAATGGGTTATGTCTTTCTCTCCCCAATGAGTGGGTTGACATTCTCAGTTTTTTCAGATTGATAATAGCTTAGCTCTTTCTTAATTCAGTGGTGAGTATAACTACTTTCATCATCCATCTATGGGAATAAAAAATTCTATGGAGCATGAGTCTTTTTAGGTGAGTATTCATGGTAAAAGGCCATCAAGATGGCGACTGTGCAATTCTCAGCAACTTTGCTAAAGTGTCATGTCTTGGTGAATGATGTGCAGCGCTAGCACTCAAAATTCTTTTTTGTTAGGAGCTCTTTTGTCAGGCCAATATCAAATCTCCCTCTCACTATTTGGTAAGTAAAGAGACCAAGCTTAGAGAGCTCGATGCTCAAGAAAAGGTAGTACTAGATAGCTATGGGGCCATTCCTTAAACATCTTTTTCTATCTTCACCATAGAAATATTACGACTGTCCTTTATATTGAGTATTTTCTTTCTCTACTCAAAGTTTGGTGCTTCTCTTTCTAAATTGCTCTGATTAATTATTTTTGCATTATTTGCTCATAGTAGAGGCAACCTCGTCTCCCCCTAAGCTTGACGTTGACATGGTTAAGTTCTTTGAAGAGAGAGAGAGAGAGAGAGCACAAAGTTGGGGAGCATAAACCTGGTAGTGGTGGTGAGTCTACTAAGGATGAAGGAGACAATTAGAGTGTCACACATCAGTTGATGAGGCCTCCCTAAAAGATTAGGAAGAGGTCTACGAGCTTGACTCGTCAAGGTCATTGCCAAAGGAGTGACTCTAATGAGAAGAGGAATAGAGTAAGTTTTAGGCAACTACACTCCAAAATTAGCTGAGCTAACTAGTGAAGCTTATGAGCTTGGACAGTCAATCCACTCCAAGAAGTTTGATGAGCTTCTAGTGGATATTCCTAATGTGCAACTGCTCTACACTGTCATGACTATTCAAGTGATGGCTTCGTAGTTGACCTAGAGAGACTACAAGAAATTTTTTTATTCAGTGAAAAGAGGCTTGTTCCATGAAGTCTCGATTAATGACTTATAAAAAGAAAAGACTTTTTGTTTTTGGAAGCCAAGCACAAGGATCTTTAAGCTGAGGTAGCTTAGCAAGAGGAGGAGAGAGTAGGTGACTCAAGAGCTTGCTTGCTTTTTTGAGTCACACAGGGAGTTACAAGAAGAGCTCTCTTGTCATATCAAGATGTTTAAGAAGGAAGAAGCTGAGTTCACTAGGTTTCTAGATTCTGATGAGTACCATGATTTTCTTTAGCAAAAATTCAAGGCAAACACTACTTTAATATTGCCACATTGGTGAAGCATGGTCAGTTGCACACCAAGTTCTTGGATTTTCTAATGTACTCAACCTTTTGAACTCTGATGATAATGAGGAGGGCAGTGAGAGCTTACTTCTTTCTCTCTTTTTTTTAAGAGTGTAAAGTGTATATTTACTTTTTACTCACTATTTTTGTATAGTTTTACTTCATGAATGAAGAATATTTGTTTCATGTTGAGCACAATTGTGAAATGTTCTCTCTTTTCTTCTTTCTGTTGAGTATAACTATGATATGTTCTATCTTTTCTTCTGAGCGATAATGAATGTTATTTCCTATTAAAATTAAAAACACACTTGCATCATTAGTGTTATACTTTCCATTTGCATTTTTCTTGGGACTTGAAGGGCACATTGGTTAAATTTCCCTGGTTAGTTGCATAGTTGTTATGAGTTAGTTGAATGCATTAGTTTTACTTAGCGAGTAAAACACTTAGGAGCTCAATGGTGTATTTTCTTTTACATTTTAGTTGACACTCATGAAGTGTTGGTCTTACACTATAGTGGCCAACCACATGAAGTATTATTATTTTCTTTATTTTTAAGTCTAGTTTCTAATCTCATGGGAGTTGATCTTATAATATAGACACCAATCACACGGAGTGTTGATCTTTTTAATTTTAAGTCTAGTTGCTGATCTCACAGGGTGTCAGTTTTACACTATAGTCACCAAACGCTTAGATCTTGGTCTTTTCTAGCAATTTGGGTTGGTGAGTAGGCTCCATCACTCAGGCTGAACATGGTGCGCCAAGTCTTGTGTGAGCTTAGGACAAAAAAGATAAGCCAAGCCAATTCATTCATCAGGCTACTCCCCAAGCTTAGTTTTACTAATTCATAGAGACTAGAGTCGTCACTCAGCTAATGAGTTGTTCCCATCACTCAGGCTGAAGCTAGTGCACCAAGTTTTATATAAACTTGGGCTAAAATTGGCACATTGAGTAACTTTAGCCTACATTTAGCTCTTAAGTGTTATTTTCCTATCTCTTAGAAACTTGATTAACTATGAGTAGATTTCATGACTCGAGTCAAAAATGGCGCACCAAGTTTTATGCTAACTTGGGCCAAAAATAGTACGTCGAGTAACTTGTTAACAAGTACCTCTCCATGTATAGTTCTTTTTGTGTTCTTCATTAACATCTATAATCATTCTACTTCGAAATAAACATATATTATAAAAGACTTCATTATTAAAGATAGTAATATACATTCATTGATTTGTGAGTACAAATAAAAAAATTTTGTGTTATGGATATAACTTTTTCAAGTCCCTTACACTCCACATTCTCGGTACATTACATCTTTTCCTGAGTAAGATTGTAGTCAGTAAGCACTTGGATCGACTAGTCTTTTGATTATAAATATTCCATCCTAGCTGTGGGTGAGTTTGCCTAGTGCATTATGTCAGGCGACTGCATCTACTTTCTTAAATATTAGGTTGCCACTCTTGAAGTACTTCTCTTTCACGTGATAATTATAGCATCTTTCCATGCGCCTTTTAGTCTATTATTTCCTTTGTGATTCTTCTATCCTCAATTCTTTAAGCATGTCGAGTGTGTCTTCCATGGCCTCAAAGGTTGCCATCTCCCATTCTCTAGTATTTCCTCACAGTTCTTCCATAGTTAAGAACCTTTGACTATGAAAATCATACTCAATTGGTAGGATGGCTTTAGTTCTATGTAATAGGGAAAATGGTGAGTATCCTATTGTACTTGTAGGACTAGTTTTGGGGTCCTATAGCAAAGTGGATAGCGAGTTTACTGATTTAGTTTTGTTGCCTTCAACTTTCTTCTTGATCAAGTTAAGGATATTTTTATTGGCCACCTCTACTTGGCTATTGCTTTGTGGATGATGTACTGAAGTGAACTTTACCTTGATCCCTTAAGAATTGTAGAAGTCCATCAAACCCCTTTCAAGAAACTACCATCTATTGTCTGTGTTGATTGTCGTGGGGAGTCCATACCTACAAATGATGTCAGTCCAAATAAAATTTTATACTACTTGGTAAGTTATTATAGCGAGTTGCTTTGCTTTTATCCACTTGCTGAAGTAATCAATCATGATAAGAATGGATATTCTTTGCTTGCTAACTATTGGTAGGGGACCGATTAACTCCATTCCTCATATAGTGAATGACCAAGGACTCGTCATGGGATATGTCTGCTACTATTGAAGTGTTGCAAATTTTTGGCATTGGACGCCCCTTCTCATGAATTCTTTAGCATCTTTCCTAAGTGTGGGCTACATGTACCCCTACCTTAAGATTCTGTGGGCAAGTGTTCACCCTCTTGAGTGACTACCACATTCGCTTAACTGTATCTCTTCTAGTACTTTCTTTTGTTCTAACTCCTGGCACATCTGAGGTTGTGCAAGGTTGATAACCTTCCAAAAAGCTCACTTCTAATTAGTATGTATTATGCACTCATGATTCTAAATCTCCTTAAAACATAATTATTCCTTTGATCTCCCTAGTCTACAAGAACTTTTTAATAGGGTCAATCCAACTTGCTGAATATTCACACTCAACTTACACGAGCTCCTCTTCTCCCTTGCTAGGCTTAGTAAGTCTTATGACTGGGTGCTCCCCGAGTCCACTAGCTTGAGATAATAGGTTTGCGAGCTAATTTTTCTCCTCAAGTATTTGCTCTATCTTGATGTACTCTAATTTGCAAATCCTTGCTCTCACCTTTGGTATGTATTTCTACCATTACTCACCTTTGACATATGAAGCCTTGATTCCTCTAGTAAATCTCAACCCAACAAGCAGGACAACATATTCAGATTGATTATTTGTCAATTTAAAGCCAAATTGACCAATTTTGTGGTGGTGCTCACTATCGTGCTTTTTAGCATAATGCCAACTCGCTTGATGAACTATCAATATATAGTCACCATAGAGGCCTTTTGCTGACCTCACTTATGGAGTGAGGATTGTTCATTCCAATCTTAGGTCTAGGATTCTTCTAGACACTTAGGTTTTCTTAGTGTTAGGACACTTCTAATGACTAAGGGAACACTAAACCCAGGCATAGAGACTTGTAGGGCATAACCTTAGTCCTAGAGTTAACCTTAAGACGAGTGGGATTCACCTACCTATGGTCTAAACTGACACTCATACCCATAAATTTTTTTGAACCTAAACCAAATGATTGAATCCTCAACTTCAACTCATCAATTGGCCATGATTGAATTTGATTTCCAATCCAAGCTCCAAGCCAAATTAACTTGAACCTTAACTTAAGCTAACCCACATCAATCCTATAATTCTATTCAAACCAACCCAAGCAGACCAAACTCAATTCAATTCTAATTATTCAATGGCTCATTTCAAACTATTCCAACACTTACAATCAAGTCAACTAAACCATTTAGATTTAAGTGGCCCAAGTTAGCCCATTTAACCTAAAAGGTTCAATTGAATCAAAACCTAATTGAACCCAAATCAATTATAGCCAAACTCATCAATCAACTTAAAATTCATCATTGAATATACTCCAACCATCTTTAGCTCTGATTGGTCCAAATTGACTTGATTAAACCAGCTAACCCAAAGTAACCTAAAAGGTCCAATTAGACCAAACTTCAATCAAAACCCATTGGATCAAATCAAGATATCCAATCTATTCATTGATGATTGTAGGTCATTATTTGACACTCCACCACAATCAATTGGGCCTAACCAAACTAATTTGGCCTCTTAACCCAAGTTGACCCAAAGTGACCTAAAAGGCCAAATTAAACCAAATCATGTTCTATGCCAAATTAAATGTAATCAATAAATCACATTAGCCACTAATTTAACCTAACCAAGCCAATTTGGCCTCTTGACCCACCAATTGAATATTGAATATGATCCAACCTTCAATTAGACAATTTGGTCAACTCAATCCAATTGGCCTACTTAACCTAATTTGTCTTAAAGGGTCAAATTAAACTAAATCACTCCATAATTCAAATCAACTCTTCCAATCATTTACAAATAATTAATTGAACATATACCTAACCCATGCTCAAGAAAATTTGGTCAACATGACTCATTTGACCCAAATGAAATCCTATGAACCAAATCCAAATTTAACCCAAATTGAACCAAACCAATTACACTAATTCATTCCAAATGAACCAACTCCTACTTTGACCCAATTTGCTCAAAATGGTCAATTTAGCCCAAGTTAGCCCATTTGACTTATATGAATTAAATAGAGCCAAACCCAACCAAACTTGGCATGACTCATCCTTAGGTCACCATGGACCTACCCAAGTCGGCCTAACCCATGGTGAACTTGGGCTGGGTCAAATCCATTGAACCAAGCCCTCCAAATGGGACAAAAATCCCATTCAAAATTTTTCTCCACCTCCCTATGCCTTGGCATTCACCTTTGGCCTTTCTTAGACTAAAGACCACTGACCCAACCTAACCCAAGGCTATTGAGTTCAGCCTTTGACCATGAGAGGGTGAGCTCGCCATGGGCAATGATTGGTCCACCTAAGGAGGGGTGTACACTCCATGGCAGCCCACTATACTCCCTTAACCTCTCACACACATCCACCTCAACAATGCCCTGCCACCACTTTGGTTGGATGACTGCCAAAGATCGAGCCAATCTCAGCCTTTGGTTTAAGTGGGGAGGAGAGTATACTTCTCCCCATCCATTCAAACTCAAAAAACACCTTCCTTAGAGCATTTTAAGTAGTCCCAGAGCATTCCTCGAGCTCCTCATGAACCTCATCATTGGAGATACCAAGCTCCCTTCAAGCCTGAGAGCTCCTTCCATCCAACCTCACTAAACTCTCACCAAAGACAAATTAACTTTCCCCACACCTTCACCATACTCAGAAAACTTAAAATGAATTGATTGCCATCGATTAAACCACTGGAAGACATCCTTAGACCAACTCCAATGACTTCCATTGCAATGTTTGGTTCACAAATCGATTGGTCGGGAGGCAGCTCAAGATCTTCTCAACAAGGCTTTATTTCTTCAAGACGAAGCTACCTATATCAATAGATCACCGGTCATTAGCTACAGCGAGGTAAAAATATAGCATCTATAGATTCAACCTCTAAGTGTTGGTCTTTTATGAAATAAATTATGTTTTCATGCAGTTTCCATCGTAGGATCTCCTTAAATCTCTCCCACGTTCATTTTAGAGCCAATTTTGCCATCAAATGAGCTCCGAAAAGCTCAGATTGAGCTAGAAATGGTGTTTGTCTTCTAGCACTCGCATGGTGATGGATCACCAGCTATCCGTTCCATATGATTAGAAAGGATGACAGTGATTAATAATGTTAGAAATTTTAATTTAATCCTTTTATAACCATGAGATTAATCGGTCATCCGATCCGAGATTAGATGGTCAGAATGAAACTTTATCCGTCGTCACTAAGTCAGAAGTTGTGTCATTCATTTTAAATAGACAATGCTATGGTCCCATATGAAAAGTTCTACTGCATCAGCGTACATATGGCAACGACAGTTTAAAAGGAGCAATTAGGCTTAAAAATTCTTCTTAAATAGCCAGAACTTTAAAAAATAGAACTAATTATAGAAAAATCTAAAAAATGCAAATAAACCTATTTTGGAAAGTTTAGATGGAGGAGAGTTTAATAAAAATAAAACTCTCAATTAATTTTAATGAATAGTGATTAATTAAGATTTGAATCTTAGGCTAATTACCTTAAGAAAGGCCAAATTACTTGGCTAATTAATTCCAAATTTGGCATGTTGATTCTATGGGATGTCCTCTACCTCCCATATTTTTCTTTGAATTATTTTCCATGTAACATGAAAATTCCAAAAATTTTAATCCTTATTATCTTTTAAGTGATTTAATAATTATTCTGATTAATGAATAGTAAAATTGAGTAATTAAGGATAATTAATCAAGAAAAGTAGTAAGGACAACATGGGAACTAATCAGGACCCTTTCTCCTAATTAATCCCAAATGTATTCTAATGAATTTAATTAACATATTTTATAATTAAAGATAAATTAAGGAATTTAATAATTAAATTAAAATGAAATCAACTTAAATAATTCAAGTGCCAACCCATTAATCCCTTTATGTGTTTAATAACATAAAGTCATTGAGGAAATTATGGTTTCCCCATTGGTGTGGGGAAATTATAAGAGTATTTAGCTTAATTAAGCATGAGCCTAATTGCATTAGATCTATTTAAGTTCTTTGTTGATTTATTTCCCAAAAGCATATCATTGAAGGCTTAGGATTAAGTGGTTAATTAAATTAAAGAAGCTTGGGAAGGGTAATCAAATTGATGTAATTAATGGATTGAACCTAATCAAATCAGAAAACATATTTAGTTTCTCTCCTATAACATATTAAATAATCAATATGGGATGGAGTGAATCCTAAGTACCATTTCTCCTCTTTAGATTTTAATAACTTGAACATTAAAATTAGACTTTAAAGAAGCTTTGATTAGGCTTAATGGATGTTCATTTAACTTGATTGACCTTAGGATTTGGTGAAATCAAGTATGTTATGTGGTGATATTTAATTACTTCCTTTCAATTATCATAAATGTGTATGTCATGTGCTTCATATCTTCCTATTTTAAAATTAAAAGAATTTGATTGCACCTAAATTGCATAAGCTGAATAAATCTTATTATATGGTGTGGCTATTATAACTAGTAAATCTCAAACTATTTTGAAACTATCTGCTAATTATAAATCAAATGATTTGAAACTTAAATAAATGTATATTATAAAGAATGAATTATGTGAAGATGACATTTTCATTTATTTGTAGCCAAAAGATGGCAATTGATTATTTTATTCTTATGTTCTATGTATATGTTTACAACATTTGAATTAGCAAGTCTATAGTTTGGACATTCCAGGAATATGAGGCTTTAAGTAGTCCCAAGGAGGTCTTAGATAATCTCACTTCCCTGGTTTAATAATGGCATGTACTTGCTTAATTTCATTTATGTGTATGCATATGTTGGAATATAAAATTAAACTTTTTTTATTTATGCCATCAAATTTTACATAATTAAATGGATTTGTATACATAATCTATGCATGATTTTATTTTTATGCTTATGTATGTGCTTGTGTTTATTTGAAGTGGCAAGTAAATAGTCTAAACATTCTAGGAATATAAGGCTTTAAGTAACTCCAAGGAAGTCTCAGATAATCTCACTTCCCTAGTACATCAACACATACTTGCTTAAATTTTTAATGCATACTTGCATATGCTTAACTATAAGATGAAATCTCCCTTTTCTATTAAATTCATGCATCAACATTCATTAAGTGTGCAAAAATGTGGGTATATTGCATGTATATGTATATACTAAACCAAATAATAATAATAATTAGAAACGAAAGAGTGTGAATATCATTGATAATGAAAGGAAGTAGTAGAGTATTAATCATATGATGGTGACTTAGTTTCACTAACCTTAAGATGCCTTTCTTGTTTGAACAAAGTTCATTAAGGCTAATCTAAACTTAGGCTAAATAAAAGTCATAAGTGGTTCATTAAGTGAATTAAAGCAATAATAATCTATCTTTAAAAAATAACTTAGGGTAGGGATGAAAGAGTTAAGTCTCTTTCTTCTCTTTACAATGATTAGATCTTAAGTAAATAGTGAAAAAAAATAAAAACACAAGCTAAAATATAATCAAATTACTAAAATACTTAAGTAAAACCATTCTTAATGAGTAATTTAAACAATCCTTAGACTTTAGATAATCAAAATCCTAAAGGTCAGTCAAGACATACCACACTAAGCCTTACACACATATTAAAATATTATGTCACTAACCTTAGTATTAGGTTAGGCCAGTGCATGTTGTGATGATATGTTTTATTTTATGATGTAATATTTTAAACTGGATGTTAGGATTATTTATGTGTTGACTGAATATTAGGTTGTTATAAGCCTAATAATGTCTTATGTAGAGGATTGTGCTTGATGGGTCGCTATGATAATCAATAATATAAATATTCTTTCTTGTAGGTACTGCTTATCCTCTTAAACATAATCTAATTAGGACAGGTGAGCTTGGTTATCTAAGTGCATGGTTCTAAGTCCAAATATGTAAAATATAATTGCTTGGCTTATATGTTTGTTTAGCTAACATTAGTTTTGTAGGTGTAGTTATATTTTATTTTTTATAAAGATGTAATTTTTGTAATAGGATTAGGATTAATGCTATGTGGATTTAGGATGAGCAGTGGCTAGAAGGAAATGACTTGGGAGGCCCTATGAAGCCTAAAGCGAACGAATCTAAAGAAGGAAAGAAGAACAAAATTTGAAGACCTAATTTTTTTCAATTATAATATTTAATCATAATCTAGGATGTCTAAGGGTAGAGCTCGGCTACCAAACTCTTTCTCTTTTTCAATGTCTATGGAGGTACCCGGCCACACTAACCATTTATTCTTTTATGAAATTCAAATTTTTGTTGTTGTGTTTAGTTTGCGCAATAGAAATGACATGCTTTTCATAAGTTTCTTAAAGTTTGATGTTTTGATGTGTGGCCTAGATGCGGTAGGCTCTTTAGAAAAAAATTAAATTTTCTACCCTCACTAAATAACTTATAACTAAATTCTAATGTAACTCAAAACCTCACTTTAAAGCCCAGGCTTTTAATCAAGATAATAAAAGATTTATCAACCCCTTAGCTGAATGGTTGTATGTTATAACAACATGCATGTTATATTATTTCACTCTCGAATAGAGAGGATCTCCACTCTTGCACGATAGGGGACATGCTTGACCTTTGAGGATGGTCCCTTGTAGTGGAGAAAACCACTTTCTTATTTATTTAACCCATAACTCTATTTCATCATGCATATAGGCATAATTATCCCAAGCTTTAGTCTAAAATAAATGTGCCAAAATGACCTCAAAGCTTGTAAATTTAAACATTAGATTATTATTTTGCATATAAAATATTATTTAGTCTCCTATAGAGTGAGTCTCAGATTCTAGCTTCTTTCTTAATTGATAATAACCTAGCTATCTTGCATTTACATATGACTAGCCTACCTTATCTTAAAATCATAAGGGTATTAGCTGACAGTCACTTTAGGTAGTTGTAAGTTTGGAGTTGAGGAGTGTTCATTTTCTCTTATGGAGGTGAACCATTATATCCCATTCTCCTCAATTGGACTTAGGTCATGCTTCTAGCTTATGCTAAAACATTTTAGACTTAAGTTCTGAGGAAGCTAGTTTCTCTTTTGCTATGGGTATAAGTCCTCACTTCTTAGGCATGTCCACAATTTTGTGTTATTAGGTTATAAGTTCTAGCAATCTAATAAAATTTCAACTTAAATAAAAATAAATTCTCCTCTTCAAAAATATAAAGCCTTGTCATAGGATATATTGGAGTATTCATTAGGCTTTCTAGTGTCTTGCATATTCCCTGCTTATCCTCCTTAATAATTCATAAATAAGTCTTCCTATTTGAACTTTTTCCATTTGATTTCTAATAACAACTAATTCTTTGATAGTCTAGCCTTGAAATCTTTGGAAACATTTGTTACTTTAATTGAGAGTGTTTTTAGGAAAATTTCATTCTTAGGATGTAATTAACTACAAGGGTTTGCCTCCATAGGGAACTAAAGAACATAGCTTAAAATAAACCCTACTTTACTTTATCCATATAAAGTGGGAGAAAGATCTCTATTATATATGAAGACCCATCTACCTTAAGAGTCCTTATTAGATGGTTAGGTTCATTATAGGTGTCTTCCAAGATAGTACATCATACCTTAATGTTGCACCTAATCACTTTAGTAAGTATTCCCTAAGATCTGTGTGGTATCCCTACAACTCCAAATTAAAAGACCATAGACTTTTTTGGCAACTCTTCTAGGGGTAGTTCCTATCTCCATCTTTAATAGTCAATCATTATCTCCAAGCATCGATAATGGACTTATATTTTTATGTAAGTCCAAGACTATCAATCTTTCCATTGGGCATCTTGCCTATTTCATCCTTAGGCAAGTGTGGCCAACATCCTTTAGGTTTTAGAACCTCACTATAGTAGTTCTAAAACCCTTATTAGATCTCCAATAGGCAAAAGAGAATTAATCAAAAAAATTGATCAAATTTAAACAAACTTAACTTATAACCTTCAAGAACCTCTTGCCACAGGAATGACAAAGCAGGGTTCATCTACCATCTCAAAAACTCATTCGAGCACACTCTCAGTGAAGTTCAAATTAAATAAAATATATCCCCTCAAAACTATAAATCTCTTCAAGATATGTAAACCCCATTTAACATAATCAAGTTTGTTAGATGAAGGTTCCAATTTAAAGCCAAGACAAAAAAAAAAAATTAACAGCTAAAGCAAAGTCTAATCTTATTCCTTTTCTTCTCCACTAGTAAAGATAAAGCCCCAATCCTTCTTCCTTCCAAGTAGCCAGTCATCATGTCATCCAAAAAGCTTTTTTTTTCCTTTACTTTAGGTGTGGGATCAGGACATACTCAACTCTATCTCAATCATCAAGTTAAGCCTTAGATTTGAACACTTTAAGTTTACCTGTGAAGGTTCTACCCTCAGTACACTAAGTATGGAGGAGATGGTCAATAAGAAGACATTTTTATAGATTGATTTGTAGTAAAATACTGAGTTCCCATTACTAAAGAGAAAAACCTTAGAGGTTCCCAAGCCACAAGAACCACTTATACCTACCATACCCTCCGTTAGGACTAGTATCGCCTTTACCACAGCCTCAATCTTTAAGGGGAAGTCTGTCCTGGCATTTAAGGTTCTATCCCCTGCCTTCGAGTTCGGTACTAGCTCCTACATGTTCCTTTGACTAAGATTCAATGTCATAACAAGAATAGAAAGATCAAGATGTACTATGAGTGTATATCCGAGGAGGTTGAGGAAGCCTCCCATGTAACTGAAGAGGGATCCATTCGTGAGACCTCTCCCCTTCTTCATGGTAGTAGGTTTTACTCACTCTCAACTACAGATGGAGAGGAGGATGTGAGGAAAATAGCTGCATCGCCCCCACGCCTTGCTGAGTATGAGAGATCAGATAGAGATAGGAGAAGACCCTATGCTAGCCTTAAGTCTATGCTCAAGTGAGTTGGGAGGGAACATAGATGATCTAAGTCCTCCACATTACATGACTCAAGATAGGTTATTATTATAAGTGTTAGGAATCAGATTCGAAGTGAGAGGACCACAGAGCCTAGGATTGCTGCCCAAGCAGGCAAGAGAGATAGGAGAAGGTTGGCCAGGTAGTCGACAGCCTCAATATTGATTGACTGCCCTAATCAGTGAGCTGATAGAGTTGATCATTCAGATTGAATAGTCTTTACTGGTTTTAGTCATAGGAGGAGACCACCAATGGAGAGGTAGTCAGTGTCATCATTACAACACTGCTCTACTCATCGACCACCCTCACCAGTTCATGTCTCACCATCTGAGGTTCCTACCAAGTATCATAAGTCAGCATCTAGAGTGAAGTTATCCCCCTTGGTGATATGACTATGTCCTAAGGACCACACTCCATCCACTTTCCCAGTTGATGCAAGGCTGAGCTCTCCTGCTCGACCTCCTACCTTAATAGTGGAGAGGAAGGAGTGACAGCTCAAGAGTGTCATAATTGCTCTACCATGCTAACAAGAGAAGGAGGAAAAAAGGAGTTCCAAGATGGCTCCTATGATTGCTGAACCAGTCATAGCTAGGATCCCTCCCACCTAAGACATATAGTGCATAACCTCTTTGGAGCTTAATCCAATAGTGAGTCATCATCCAACATATGTCCTAGTAGTCCTGGGTAGAGTAGATGACCAATCTTTGAAGGATATATTTGATGACTATCATGCCTTAGTGAGGCAGATAGTTGGAGATGACCACTTCAATTAAGAGAAGGACACGGTAGATTTTAATGCCAGTGAAGATGCTCTTTTAGATGATGTAGTGGAGGTCCACATGATTGATACCCATAGGTCCTTGCATAGAGAGTAACCTAACCAAGAAGCTCAGGGAGTTGTAGTTGAGGAAGGTGAGGCATCGATAGATTAATGCCTTCTCCAATAAATTAAACTCAAGGATGATCAAATCGACAGAATGGAGAGAAGAGTAGACAAGTTGATGGTAGTAGTGTTAACATTGCATAGTCAAACACTTATCTTCTAGCCCACTCCTACGGAAGCCGATAGACCTAAGTTGGTACACATCCTAGATGGTTCTAAGAGTACCACTCCAATGGAAGAGGATACTAGTAGCCAGCATAAAAAGATGGTTGATAGCACCACCATTCATAAGAAGGATATTAAGCACATGGTAGAGTAACAAGTGAAGGAAGCGTTGGCACAGGCCTAAGGAAGCTCATCGGTTTCAAAGGGTAGACCTTACTTGGAGGAATTTGATGTAGTTCAATACCCCAATGGTTTTGTGCCACCATCCTTCAAGGTATTTGATGGCAGTGGGAACCCTAGGCAGCATATAACACACTTTAAAGTAAGTTGTTGCAACACCGGTGGCAGTGATGCACTACTCTTTAGGCAGTTTGTCAGTAGACTTTCTGGAGTTGCTTTTAATTGGTATGCCAAACAACCCAATGGTTCAGTGAAGTATTTTGTGGAGTTACTAGCTCTACATTGAAAGATTCATAGGAGCTCGGCAGAGAGTAATTGTATGGAACCTTATTATAGAAAAAAAAACTCAATGAGTCCCTTATTTATTATATTCTCAAGTGACAAAACTTTAGTATGAAATGTAAACTATAGGTGCGAGAATAGCATGCCATTGAAATTCTTCTTAAGAATATTTATGGCCTTGTTGCTTTCATGCTTAAGGGATTCACTATCAAGATATTTAAGAAGCTAATCAACAAGGTGGCCAATCTAAAAGAGGAAGCCAAGCAGTTACTCTTCTCAGACCAATCATATAAGCTCAAGCCTCAGAAGGTATTTAAGAAGAAGCCAGGGGTTGTAACTGCATTAGATAAGAGGAAGCAGCCAGTGAGTGCATAGTTTGAGAGGCCTAGGGCTCAGCAACCTCTACTTCCACCTCTTCTTTCATTACCTCAACCACCATAAAGGCAATCTTAATAGCCTACACAGTGGCATTACTAGTATCCCCACTAGGTAGCTTCTACCCACCCACTCTTGCTGACAAATGCAACAAGACATATTCATTCAAGTGGCAGGTAGTCAAGAAAATCTTCAAAAATTTTCTTAAGGACTTTTAGCTACTCGAGCCTAGAAAACTAGATGAAGTGGGTAGGAGTGATAATCCTAACTACTGCACCTAAAATCTTATGCTAGGCCATGCCTTAGATGATTGCTTTACATTCAAGGATTTGCTTTAGCCATAGTGATCTCTAAAGAATACTTATTAGAACAACTTTTTGGTTCCATTAAAGTAATCATTGGGGAGACATCTAATCCTCTTAATATAAAAGAAGGTTGAGATATCTCCTTATCTAGTACATCTAAAAAATTATCTCTAAAATCAAGAATATTTTGTTGTAGGTACCTGACTTAGCTCAAACCTCCAACACTAAGGAAGGTCTGCCAATTATGAAGGACAACTCGAAGAGGGTAGAATCCCATTAGTAGCAGTTGCAACCACTACATGCCCAGGATAGTTCCATAGCACCACCAACATTTGAATCTAGCATTCTCTCTTCACTATTGTATATACCACAATGTCATGTGTGAGATACTGAAGTCAACAAGAAAATTTGTTATTGCCTCAGCTTTAATTTAACATTATGGGTGAGTATGATATATGTTGACCTCATTTTTGGAATGAGCTCTCAACCTCTCCAACTTAGACATATGACTCCTCTTAGACACTAAGAGTTCCTTAGTCTTAAGACACTTTTAGTGATTAAGTGAACATTTAACCTAACCCTAGAGACTTAGAAGAGTTAGCTATAGGAATAGGTTATGCCTTAGGGGTGTTAGGAAAATTTGCTTACCCTATAGCTTGAACCAAATCCTTGCTTCCTTCTTTCAAGTCCAACTTCAAATTCAAACTCAAACCAATTTCAAATCATACTCAACTTCAAATCATAACCAACTTCAAATTCAAACTCAAACCAATTCCAAATCAATTCTCAAATCAATTCAAACAAGAGGTTTTCTCAAACCTTAAATCAATTCTAATAGATTTTCTTAAATCATGAATCAATTCCAAAAGATTGACATCCATGATCAAGTCCAAATCCAAAATCTTTCCTCATATCTAACCAATTCCAAATCCAATTCAAATTAATTCAAACCCAAAAAATTTTCTCATAACCCATTTATATTCTCATTTATATTCACAAATATAAATGAAATATAAATTTAAATAACCAATACTAAATTCAGAACTCAACCCCATATCTAACCTAAAATCAACCTATGCTTTTTCAAGTCAAATTCTTAAACTTAGCCAAATCAAACTCAAATCAATCCAAACCCTTGGACTTTCTTCATGATTCAATCAATATTTCAATCATGAATCCAAATATAAGCACAAACTTCAATCATCAAACCAAAACTAAATTCAAAACTCAAACCCAAATCAAACCCATGTTCACCCTTTGAACTTGAAATTGTCAAATGAATCAAAACCCATTTGACTCCAAATCACTTGCAAATAGATTTATATTTCAATCATAAGTCCATATATGAGTTCAAACAAACTTGAATCAAGCCTTCATCAAATCAATTGACCCATTTAGGCTCACTTGAGCCAAAGTGACCTAAAGTACCCTTTTTGAGCCAAATTCTAATCCTACCCAAATTGGATTGAACTAAGCCCATCTAAGCCTCACATTGTGAGCAACAAACATCATAAGTTGATCAATCACTCAAATTGGATCAAATCAAGTCAAACCTAAGGGTTGACCAAATCAACACTTAGCCAAAATCCACCATAGGCCAAATTGATTGAAACCATTGATTTAAACCAATTTATGATCAATGATCGAAGATGACCAAGTCATCATTTAAGCCAAACCTAGCCTAATTGGCCACTTGACCCAAATTGACCCACGTTGAACTAAAAAGTAAAAATATGTCAAATCTTGATCTAAGCCAAATTGATTGCAACCAATGGATCAAATTTATTCTAAACCATTTGTTGAACTTCACCAAAGCCTCGGTTGGCCAACTAGACCCAACCTAGCCCAATTGACCATAAACACAACCTGACCTAAAAGGTCAAATCAATCCAAAATCAAATCAAACCAAAATTGGTTGAAACCAAAGCTTGCTAAACATTTCAAATGACTAAACGAACCTAAACCAACCCATGACCTAACCCAATTGGGTCAAATGGGTCAAATTGGTCAACTTGACCCATTTGACCTAAGTGAACTCAAATGAACTAAAATCAAATATAACCAAACTGAACCAAACCAATGATACTAAAATATTTCAAATGGTCATATGAACTTGACCCAACCCTTGGTTTGACCCGATTTGACCAATTGGTCAACTTGACCCAAGTTAACCCATTTTGACCTAAATGGGTCAACATGAGCCAAATGATATCAAATCAACTCCAAATTCCATGAAATTTTTTACAACCCAATTTCAAACTATTCTAAATCTGCTTAGATTGAAATCAAAGCCAAATGACTATTTTACCCCTAGGTTAATGGGTAACCTATGGACAATTCCTCTAGGAATTTGGTCAAATCCTTTTCATGGCCACTTGGAACCCTCTTTGTGGACTAAATGGACACTAATGAGTGTGGTGCACATGACCCAGTGGATTTGGGTCAGCCAAACCCAACCCAAGGCCAAAACTGACCACCTAATAGGAATTTAGCACATGGAATCACCCCATACTCTTAAACAAACACTTGTGCAACTTCATCACTCCCCTCCTCCACCAAAATTGAATCACATGGCACTCAAAACCATCTATCAAACCCATTCCATGTGAGCAATTTGATCAAAACTAGAAGGAGATGCTCGACCATCTAATTCAAGTAGGGGAAGATATACTCCCCCTAATTTCATTCCAAATCACTTGATTTGCTGTCGATTGAGCCTTAGGAACCCAGAGCAACCTTCTCCAAGTTTCTCTAAGCTTCCTCCAAGCTTCTTCAAGATCTTTCCAATTCTCCATTTTCAGATTTCTTTAAAGCCAAAATAGGGGAGCTCATTGGAAATTCCAGTTTGCTCAATTCACCACCAAACTCCAATTCCTCTTGTAAGCACCTTCAAGGCATCAAGTCAAATTCATCCAAATCAAATCCTAAGCATCCAAGCCACGGGAAAGGGGACCTAGACCAAAGCCGCAAGCCATTGAAGGGAGCTTTGGCCAATTGGAAGATCCACTCACTCTTAAGCCTTTAAACCTTCAACAAGGCTTTGCCTCCACTAGACGAATCTACATCGATGGTTAGGAACGCCGGTGATAGCCTCCGGCGAAGTATGAATCAAAACCGAGCTTAGGTATAGAATTCTTTAGTCCTTTATGAAGGGAACTTTAATCCCAAGTGAATTCCACCATTGGATGTCTTTCTTTTTGCTCTTAGATGGTGTGTGTTCAATCCCCACTTAATCCGAGCTCAAGTGAACTCGGATCAAGCCTTAAGGGATGAACGATCGCCATCTCTCATTGGTGAGGGCAGGGATGAATCATGGACCGTCCATCCAGCATGTTTTGGATGGACGGTCCTAATTAAAACTTGTGAGATCCCGTGATTAATCCCTTTGATACTGCAGGCTTAATCTTGATCATCAGATCTTTGATCAGATGGTCCAAGGGAAAGCGCGTAGTGTCGACGACTAACTGTGCAACCAATTTGACAACTTAAATAACCAATCTTGCTACATCACGTGGAAAGCACGTGCCACGTTAGCGGGCCACGTGACGTCGTTGGGATTAGTTATATAATTAAGGATTTAATGACTTTTTAATTACTAAAACTTCAAAATACATAACTAAATATATAAAAATAAAAAAAATATGAATGAGGGCTCATGTTAAAGATAATTCAGTAAATAATAATATAAAATCATTTCTAATTGATTTTCAATAGTAAATTTTTCTTAATTAGGATTTATTTAAAATCTTAATAACCCTAATTACTCCCTAATCATTTTATTAATTAATTCCAAACTTCTCAGGTATATTTTGGGAGATGATCTCTGCCTCCCTTAATTTTTTTGGAATTTATTAATGAGTTAATTAGGAAAATCAAGTAATGAATCTCTAATCACACTCTTAATGTAATTAAGGCTAATAAAGCATGTAAATAGTGGTTTAATCATTTAATTAAGTTAATTAAACATTGTTTAAGTGAATAGGAGGTTTGTGGAATGATTTTGGAATATTTTTCCTAAGCTATTCCCTAAACCCCCTTCCTTCCTTAATCAAACCAAATTAAGGACTAATCTACTAATAATCTTCTTAATTAACTTAATTAAATTTTCAAAATACAACTAAACTTAATCAATCCTTTGCTGGGTAGATCCTTAGGTGTTCAAGAGCCAAAGGAAAGCTTAAGGAAATCATTTCCAACTCACATGTGTGGGAAGGTTATGAAAGTACTTAATTAAACCGTTTAGCTTAATTAATCATTAATTGTGAGCCAATTGCATTGGGCCCTTTCTTTCTTAAATTCCATGTGATTTCATATCATATGTTGACTCATAATTATTTGGTTAAATATGTTAAAGTGGCGTAGGTAAGGGGTAATTAGTGAATTTAATTTACACCTTAACCTAAACAATTCACAAAATTAATCTAATGGTTCTAAAAATTAAACTAAATCAACACACACATAGGGGAAATGGGTTAGGACCAGCAAACACTCTTTTCACATTTCCTAAAATCAATTCAAACTCTAAACAAAAATAAAAATATCTTTAAAAAATTTTAATTCTCTTTAAATGATCTTATTCCATAAGATTGTCTTTAGGAATTAAATAGGGTGAAAAAAATCATATGCTTACATCATGTTATCTCTTTCCAAGCATGTTAAATGTGGTTTGTCATATGAAATCATGCATTCATACCTTTTGAAAAAGCAAATTGAAATGAAATATTTTCTTTATGTCAAATTGCATGTTTTGGCTAAAGTAAGAATACAAATGGCTATTATCACTATTAAATCTAAAATTATTTTCAATAAACCTATAAATAAATGATTACAAATGAAAGGTATGCTACTTATAATTACTTATAAGCCTGCATGTGAGTATAACATAAGATGTACATTATGTGACTTTTCCTTCTCTTCTCTTTTAATATAGTTTTGAATAGGATTTGCAAAGTGTATAGTTCATTTGGAAAGAACAAAACACTTGCTTAAATCCATTCCTATTCATTCCTATGTTATCCTTTAAGAAGGATATTTACATTTACACATGTAAATTGCATATCCAAATCAAACATAAAAACTCTTTTGTATGACTTTTTTTCTATTCATTTCTTTTTGTACATGCACACGTATTTAAAAAAAGTGATATATTAGTTTGGACATCCTGGGGTTGCGAGGCTTTAAGTAGCCCCAAGTAGGTCTTATACCTTACACCCCTAATATAGAAAACAATGGCATCGTACTCACTTATGTCTTTCATACATGTAAATTTGCATTTGATTAATGGATAAAAGAATCCTTCGCTTTTCTACTTAGCAAAATCATGCATCATGAAGCATCCAAATTTTCTTAAGCAACATCCCATAACATTCATCATCAAGGTGTGCTAACATTTCCATTTTCTTGTATAGATATGCTTAGGATTCATCCATATGCATGTTACATATGTTGGAAATAAATAAAGTGTTGTGTATTATGTGATAGTAATTCACTTTAATTAATCCTAAAATGCCTTTCTTATTTGAATAGGTTGGTTTAAAATAAATCAAAAGTTAGGACTACCATAGAAATTACTTAAGATAGGGAGGAAATAGAAGTTCTCTTCTCTTTTCCTCTCTTTACAACTTAATAATTAAGTATAAGTTCATTCAAACCAAATCAAATTACTAAATAAAAATAATCAAATCAACTAAATCACTTAGATAAAACCACCCTCTAAGTTGAACCCTTTCACACTTAGAAAACTTCAACCTTAAAGTATATTTAAGCATACCACACACACCTTAAATGATACACACATTAGACTAAGCCACCATTTCTAGCTTTAGGTTAGAGCGGTGCATGGTTTGGTGTTTGCTTTTATTTTGTGATGTAATATTTTAGTGGATGTTAGGGTGTATGTGCATAGACCTAATGGCAGGATGATCTTAGTCTAATCATTATCTTTTCTAGGGAATTGTGCTTAAGGGGTGTTGTAATAAAAATATAAAAATGTTTTTGCTGTGCAGGTTGCTTTTACCCCTAATCATAATCCAAATTAGGCCAGGTGGACTTGGTTACCCCTGTGTGGGGTACTAAGTTCAATTTATCCATATACATTCTTTGGATTGTGTGATTTGTTTACCTAATCTCTATTTAGCAGGTTTTAGTTAAATTTACTTCACCTTTTCATGTAATTTTTGCAATTAAGATTTGGAATGAATGTTATGGGAGATTAGAATGAACATTGGTCATAAGATCAAGTCTTATGCACCATGTTAAGCCTTGGAGCAAGCTACATCCAAACCAACCAAAAGAAGAAAGAAAGAAAGAAAGAAAAAAAAGTAGAAAGAAGAAAGAAGAAAGAAGAATGAAGAATGATGACCCCCATAACATGAATTCATTTTGATTGTAATTAATTCATTTATAATCCGGGTTGTATAAGGGTAGAGCTCGCCCATTTCTTTTGAGTTGGAGCCCCACCATAAAGGCCTTTTATTCTTTTGTGCTAGCTATATAAATTGTTTGATATTTGTTTAGCTTGTGCATTAAGATGGCTTGCTTTTCCTAGTTTCTTCCTTGCTTTGCTGAATGGCCTGGATACAATTAGACTCTTAGGGAGATAAATTTTCTATCCATAATAATCAACTCAAAATTAAAAAAAAAACTCATAACCTCACTTAAAGCCTAGGTAATAAATCAAGATAAAAGAATTAGCAACCCCATAGCTGGATGTTGTATGTTTTTCACATCATGCATAAAAAGCATCTTGCTTCACTCTTGCTTATGGAGGCTTCCACCCATGCCAGGGAGCTTGGCTTGACCTTTGAGAGCCATGGTGGTAACTCACCTTCTTTCTTGCTGATTTTGGCCCATAACCAATTTCTCATGAATCAGGCATATGAATCCCATAGTTTGTGTCAAATCAGTTGTCCAAAAATGAAAATAAAACATAACAAAAAATTGCATTAGATTTAGGTCATTACTCATGCCCTACATGATCTATGCTCTTAGAGAGTGAGTTTAAGGACTTAGTCTCTTTCTTAATAAATAATAACCTAGCTATCTTGCAAATGCATATGACTTGCCTACATGTATTTAAAACCATAAGATGAGTTAGTTGGCGGCCAACCCCAGGCAGTTGTAAGTCCAACAGTCAAGTGGTTTATCCTCTCTTATAGAGCTAAACCAAATACCCATTTTTGCCTTAGATTTAGGTCGTGCCTTGGCTCTCATCAAAGTTCCCTAGATTTTGGATCCGAGGTTGCTTCTCTCCTTTGCGGGCTACAAGCATAAATCCTCACCTCTTAGGAATTTTCATGATCTTGTGTTATGGAATTGTAAGCCCTATATTTCTAATAAAAATTCAACCCAAATAAATAAATCACTTCAATTTCAAAAATATAAAGCCCAACCATAGGATAGTTTGGGATGCTCGTTAGGTTTCCTAGCATCGTGAGCATCCCCTACTTATCTTCCTTTGGCTTCGATAATAACTCCCTCCTTTTGATCAATCCCATTTGATCTTCCAAAAATAAACCAATTGATTGATAGTCCCATCTTTAAAATATTTGGAGACAATGATCATTTACCTTAATCAAGAGTATTCTTAAGGAATCTCATTCCTTAAGATGTAATTAACTATTGGGGCTTGCCTCCATAGGAAACTTATGAACTAAATTTAAAATAAACCCTACTTTAGCTTTCCATATAAAGTAGGGGAAGAATCTCTGGTACATATGAAAACTCATAGTCCTTAGGAGTCCTTATTAGGTGATTAGGTCCATTGTAGTGTGGTGACTTCTATCTTTCGAGATAGTACACCTTTCCTAAATGTCATACCTGATCATCTTAATAAGAATATCTGTGGATCTACGTGGTGTCCTAACAAGCAACATATAAATTTTTGTCTTTATTTTATTCTTTCAAAGATAGATGAAGATAAGAAATTTTTCACCATAATATCTCAAGCTCACTCAATTCTACTAACAATTTTAGTAGCCTCCCCGAGTGATCAGGATTAGCAATTTCAAACTTGAGTGTGCTATCAATGATGATTTAGATGGAGCGTGCTTGAAAGTATGGTCATAATCTTCGAGTAGAGATAATAAGAGCAAGTGTAAGTTTTTCCATGAGTGGGTAGTTCCAACTCAGCACCTCCTAGAGATTTACTAGTATAGTAGATAGGCCAATGCTTCCCACCTTCTTCCCTGAAAAAAACTAAACTGACTACAGCTTCTCCCACTCATAAGTGCAATAACAAAGTCTAGCCTTCCCTTAAGCTTTACAACAATGGCGATGTGCATGTAGACTCTTTAGGTGGTAGAAAGTCTTCTCACACTCTGAGGTCCATTCAAATCTCTTCAACCCTCTGCAAACTTTGAAGAATGGTGAACATGGCTCCCCTACCTTAGAGATAAACTTATTTAGTCCTGCTACTCACCCTGTTAGTTAATGCACGTCCTTCACTATCTTGGGTGTTGATATCTCAGGTATAGCCTTTACTTTATCGAGGTTCATCTTGATGCCTTCAGGGGAGATAAGCAATCTAAGAAACTTCACTAATCCTAAACTCAAAACACATTTCAAAAGATTAAGGTGCATGTTATACCTTTCAAGTGATGAATATCTCCTTAAGACATTGGATGTGTTGAGTTGGAAATCTATTCTTGATTATTAAGTTGTCAATGTAGAGTTTCAAATCCAACCCTTTTTATTCTTTGAATACTAGATCAACAAATCACAAATAGGTTTCCGTAGCATTCTTGAGTCTAAAGGAATAACTCTATAATAATATAATCCCTCTCAAGTAATAAAGGTTGTCTTTTTTGAGTCACGAGATGCATTTGTATTTGATGGTACCACAAGAATGCATCAAGGAAACTTATCACTAAATAACCAGCAATTGAGTTGATAAGCACGTTTATACTAAGGAGGGGGTACACGTATTTAAGACATGTCGAGTTCAAATTAGTGAAGTTGGAACACATTTTCTACTTTTCACTCAACTCCTATACCATAACTACATTCAATATCCATTCCAGGTATTGCACTTCTTTAATGAAATTTTCTTTGAGTAACTTTGTGACCTCTTCTTTGATTATCTCGGTGAGTAGAGTGATAGTCTTCTTCATCTTCTGCTTCATGGGCTACGCATCTTTATGGATATTGAGGCAATAGAAAGAGACATTGATGTCAATGTTTGGCATCTCCACAGTGGTCCAAACTAATACATTGAGGTTTTCCAAAGTCATTTTGATGAGTTCTTCTTTGTAATTAAAGTTGAAGGCTAAGCAAATCTTTAGAACTCACTCTAGATCCTCTTTGGTGTGAATCTCTTCTTTCTCCTTGAGAACTCTAATTCTAGTTCTCGTTGTCTCTAATTGTAATACTTTTTCTTCCTTATCAGGCCCACCAACTGCCTCTAAGTAATAGGCTCAAGATTGGTTGGGATTTTCTCTAAAGGTGATCTCCTCACTTCTAGTGGGAAATGTAATGATTGTATGCTAAGTTGATACCACTACTTAAAACATGTTGAGTAAAGGTTATCCAAAGATGGCATTGTAGGTGGTCAAAGCCTCTATGATAATAAAATTGGCCATAGCTATGAATCATTCCTTCTCCCCAAGTCACAAAGAGGGTAATCATTCCTTCAATTTTTCTCCACTCTCTTGAGAAACTATATATAAGGGGACGAGTTTAGAATTAGCTAATCTCAGCTTATCAAACACTAACTTAAAGATAATGTTGACCATGCTCCTCGTATCGATCAAAATACTTCCAACTTAATAATAGTAAATAGTCTCTTGAACTCAGGAAATAAGGTAATGACCCTCGCTAGGAGGCATGAGAACCATCTGAGGAAATACTCTTTAAAGGTGGTAAAGAAGAGACAGTAATTCATTGCATCATCTTGATTTAACAACCATGTTGTTGATTCAAAGTAAGTGGCTAGATCTATCCAACCTTTATATGACTCCAAATGTGGGATCATGAATCAGAATCGGTGGTTGTGGCTATTTTCTTTGCACATCTTCTTCTTTGCTCTTGTCATAAGACTCACTGACCAAGCTAAGATTCATAGGAAATTCTCTTCTTGTTCGACGAGCCCATCGAATGGTCAATCCTATGGATCCCTCATTTTCTCTAACCCTTGATTCTTCATGGTGCACCCTTTTTATGGTCATCTGTAACAAAAAAGTAATCATGTCTTCTATGTCTAGCAAATCTTATTATGTTGTGAATTGTTGGATGATCTACTTCATGCTTGCTAAGCGATCCATGTTGAGAGTCCTACTTTGATTTGTATCTGGGTTCTAGTTCTTGGCCTCATTCCACACTCACTGCACTTTAAAAGATGTTGAATCCAAATATGACTGAGGAAGAACCTTCTTAAATACTTGGAAAATAGGGCCAGGTAAAGTAAAGTGAAACTAAGAGGTCAAAAGAGTAGAAAAATAAAATGGATTTTATTTCTTAATAATATAGAATGCAAGTGCTATGTTAAATCTAGAGAGAGAAAAAAGTCCCCATATGAATAGAGGTCCTCCCCTTTTATATTTCAAAGGAGGGTCTATACATATGGTAAAAACATATATAGTAAATAGGTTACAGATGAGAACATAGTGCAGAGTCAAACTCATCAGGCCTAATGCGAGTATGTGCAAATAATTGATCCAGAGTATAGCATCATTCTAGTATAATTGCTCGAGTTGGGGCTGGACTATCGAGTTTGAGTGATTGCATTTGTTCGACCTTTATAGTTGTTTATCTGCCATGGGAGGAGAAATATGTGGTCAGTTCCCTAGTTCTTTCTCTAAGTCTTCAACTCACCTACTTATTGGTGGGTCTTTAATGTTGAGTATACTTTCTTGCAAGTTTGGCTATTCTGATAGCCTTAGTGGTAGAACCACTCATGCTTATTTGCTCCTTTGGTATACAATAACCTTTCTCAACTAAATCTATTTATTCCTCATTATAAGCCAAGTCAATCTTATAAATAAATAAAATGTAGTTCTAGTATTCATTTTATTCAAAAATCCCTACAAATAATAGTGTTCAAGTTAATTTAAAGGTACTCATACAAATATATAGAATTATGTTCTTCAAAAGACTTGTAAAAAGTTCCAAAAGGAATGAGAAAAATTATAAAATCAGCATACCTCTTATGAAAAGGCATATATAGCTTAATGAGAGCTTATGATAAGGATAATTAAAATTTGCAATGTAATTTTTGAAATAAATTTACAAAATTAAAAGGATTTAATGGGTGTGATTTACAAGAAAAGAATAAACCTCAAATTAATTAAGAAAATTGCAGAATGTGGGAATTTGGAATTATAATATTTTCTTTGTAAATTGATTAGTGTGTTTTCAAATGAAACTTCTAATAATGATGATATATCAATAATAAAATAATATTAAAATATCATGTTAACCTCACTTTTAGTAAGATTGATACTCACCACTTCTTTGACTTATGATTCAATCTAGGCACTAGGGTTTCCTCACCTAGAGCTAAGACACTTCTATGGGCTTTGGAGACACCAACCTAAAGCCTAGAAGACTTACATGGCTCAACCCAACCCTGACTTGGACTAGGTGGGACTTAATGACCTTGATTCCAAGCCAAACCCCATATGGCATACCAATTGATCATATGGCACCAAAATACCAAAAGTCTCCAAACTATATATAATTAGTGTTTTATTTGGCCAAGTGACCAAGTTGACCTAATATGACCTATTTAGACCTAAAAGGGATAAACCCAAAATTCATCCAAAGCATTTGATATTGAACTCTCCCAAACTTCTTACATTATTTGAAATTAATTAAGGCCTAATTAGAATTCAATTTGGTCAATTGGCTCACCTACCTAAGTTTTCTCAACTGAACCCTATAGGGCAAAAACCAAATTCAATTTGATTCCTACTAAATTAAGCCAACCCAAAGATCTAGAATCATTTTAATCACATAGTTGGGCATTCCTCATGACTAATTATCATTCAATTTAACCAATTAACTAATTTGACCTTAAGGTTAAAATTGAACTGAACTTCAATTCAACTAAATAAAATTAAACCAACTTCTATAATCACTTTTGAAGTGATTGATGATCATATTCTAACATCCAATTAAAAATTAGGTCAATTTGGCAAGCTCACCCACTTAACTCCATTTGACCAAAGGGTCAAATTGAACCAAACTTTGATTTAACCTAAATAGGATCAAATCAATTATTATAATAAATCCCAATATGATTATTGATCTTCACTCAACACCTAAATGAGCTCAATTGAGTCCATTTAACCCATTAACCCAACTTAAACCAATTTGACCTTATGGGTCAAATTGAACCAATTCTTGATCCCATTTAAATTAGATTAAATTGACACTTGGAATTAGTTCTAAATTGATCATTGAAAAATCCTCAATAGCCATTTGAATGCAATTTGATCAATACAACCTAATTAGCCAACTAAGCCTAAATTGACCTAAATGTTTAAACTAAAATATAACCTAATCCTAACTAAATTAAATCAAGGCAAAGCTTACAATCAACTCCAAATGAATAATTGAACATGATTTAACTTTAATTGCACCCAATTTGGCCAATTTGATCAAATTAGTCAATTTGACCCATTTGGCCCATATAAACCCATATGAGCTAAATTTAAATCCACTTCAAATTAAATCAAACTAATTGCACCAATATGTTCGAAATCATCATTTGAACACAACCCAATAGCTCTTTGGACCCAATTTGATCAATAGATCAACTTGACCCTATCAAACTCAAATTAACCTATATGAGTTTAAATGAGTCAACCCCAGCCAAACCAAGCCTAAAACTAACCAAACTTGGAAAGACTCATCCGCACATATCCCTTGACCTACCTAAGTGGACCCAACCTAAGGTGAATCCAATTCATCCTAAACTAAGTGAACCAAGGATTCCAAATAGAATAAAATTATAAAATAGAAAGGTTTAATCCCTCCCTTGGGCTAAGTAGCACCTTAGCATGCCTTAAGCTCTCCTGAATTGATTGAAGCTAACCCAAAGCTATTTGGTCTAGCCATTGACCAAGGAGAGGTCACCCATTGGCCATGGTTCTACCCCCATGGCCATGGTTTAGTCCCCATGGGCTATCCAGTTCACCACTGCCCACTAAACTCCTCTAGCTAGTTGAGGAGGTCCAACACATCAGTGTAAAGATATGTTTTGCCCTTCCTACTACTTGGAGGGAGGTGTAGCTCTCCGAACTCAGTACACAGTTTCATAAGCCTTCTAGAGCTAGTGAACTCATGGTGGAATTTAATCTAAGGAGTAAATGATAAGGAGGCAACCAATAATCTTTTTAGCAGGGCTTAGCCTCTTCAAGGAAAATCAATCTCACATATTGGACCACTGGTCTTAAGCTCTAATTAGGTATTCTTTCCCAAACCATAAAAAACTATAGGATTCTTGATCTTCTGTGAAATGATTTTGAATTTTAGCCCAATCAAGCAATAGAAATCAATAGAAAATCCCCTCTTAATAATTTTTTATTCTTTTCCCCAACAAATTCAAGCTCAATTGGCTCAAATCAAGTAGAGAATGGTGAGTGGTCTCCACCTCTCACTAGAGGGAAATAATGAATTACACGTCATCCATTATGCATGATTAGAATGGACGATCGTAATTAAGTTTGTTAGAAATGACTCAATTTAATCTTTTAAAATCATGGGTTTAGAATGATCTAAAATGAATCCTCGTCTGCCACCACTGAGTCAGCAGCCATGGGGGATGGTTTAAATAACCAATCTCATAGTGCAGCATGTAAAGCATGGCTAACTTAACCACCGACTATATCAAATTGGTTAATTAAGGTTAAAAATAAGATCAATTAGCTATAACTTTAAAAAATCATAACTAATTATTAAAAAAATCTAAAATTTACGAATAAATACTCTCTGGAAAGCCTAAATAGAGGAAAATTTGCAAAAATAAAGCCCCAATTTTACCCATTAATCTAAGAGTAATTAAAGTTTAAATGAAAATTATTATTTTTTTAAAATTAACCATTAATCACTCTTCTAATTTACTTGAAATTTTTGGGAGATATTTTGGATAATGTTCTTCACCTCCCATAATTATTTCAAGTTAATTTGATTAACCAATCAATTGTAATGATTTTTTTAAGTCTAGGTCATTAAATACCCTAATTATTTAAATTTAAAAATCATAAAAAAATAATTAAATGAATATTTGATGCCAATCATTAATAATTAACATCGATGACCTTTAAATTTTTTTCTAAACCATTAATCATTATTATTTAAAGAAATCACTCTTTAGGGAACTTAATTAATTAATCTAGAATAAAAAAAATTTCATAATTAATTATCTATAACTCCAAAAATTATGAATGAACCTTTCATGTGTTCATTTATGTGATAATTAGTGAATGACATCAAAATTCTCAATTAGTTTGGTGTATTTTGAGTATAATTACTTAATTATCAAAATCTTAATTATAGTAATTCATTACTTTTTATAAGCCCAATTGACTTAGGATTTTGCCATTTGTCTTTCCTAATTTTGTACATCTTTATAGTTTTTCTCATAATTTTTGAGCTTATAGATTGTGACTAATTAATTATTAAGGCCTCTTGGGTATTAATTGGATTAAATAATCATAAAATTTAATTAATACATCAAAATCATTATTTTACCTATTAAATCTAATTAATAATAGTGGGTGTGTGGAAAAAGATTTTATTATTTGATCTCTCCTCAATAGGCTTAACTAAGTTTAATTAATATGTATTAATTAAGAACTATTGATTAGGTTTAATGGGATTACTTTCATATGAAGGATCTTAGGGTTTGATAGCCTAAGTATATTTGATGTCCTTTCTTCACTTATGAATGTATAGCCAACTGACACTTATTTTCCAAGTTAAATCTTTTAAGTGCATGATGTATAAGTAATATGATTATTATTACTATTAAATCAATAATAATATTCTCATCATCTAAGTTAAATTTAAAGTTAATTGAAATAAATGAAACCCTATATATAATTCATGTGTATAGTATGCACTCTTTGAAGATATGTAGTTTGGACACCCAAGGGCGTAGGGCTATTTGTCCAAAGGAGGTCTTAGATAACTCATCTCCTTAGTCTGACAATGGCACATACCTGAAATGTGGTGTAGAAAAATAATTGTAAGAAATATAAATCATTCTTTGCACTTTATATCATAAAGATTTTAAGAATTTATTCCAATAATATTTGTGTCCATGTTAAAAGAAATGTATGTTTTCCTAAGAAAAAAAATTATGAAAATGATGAGATAAATGTATAATTATCTCAAAATAAATTAATACAATAAATAAATTAAGCATATAATCATTCAAAACTAAATTATTAAAATGATAAAATAAATACATGTTTATTTAAAAATTATTAAAATGATAAAATAGATACATAATTACATAAAAATGAATTGTTAAAATAAAAAAATAAATAAATAATTATTTTAAAATGAGTTATTAAAATGATAAAACAAGAATATAAAGTAAATATGAATTATTAGAGTGATATATTAGAGTGAAGAATACAAATGATTACTTAAGGATGAATTATTAGAGTGACAAAGTAAATACATAATTAATTTAAAATAGAATACTAAAGTGATATAATTAATATATAATCACTTCAAAATGAAATAGTCAAGAAAAAAATATTTAAACTGATAAAAAAAGAATATTTAAAAAAAATGAATAATTAAAGTGATAAAGGGTTGAAGGATACCATTAAGGCATCCCTTATGCCTATTAGCCTCAAAGTGTCTCTCATGAAGATATAAATCCATTTAAGTTTGATCCAAACTTAAGAATTAATAAAATTCTTAACATTTTGTTAAGAAGGACTAAAAATCATAAAATACATATTTAGGTTTAACATTAGGGTAGGGTTTTGAAAAAGAATAAGTTTCATTCTCAGTGAAACTTATGAATTTTCATATTCTTCAAAGAAATGATTCTAATTTAAATAAAATTAAATTTATAAAATAAAATTCCACTTCTTAAATAACTAATCATTTGAATCAAAACTACCCCTTTGGTTAATTACTAAAAACTTTCATTGAATTTATAACTTCTTAAATATTAATGCCTAATTTTGTCATTCCACAATAACCTTTGCTCACAGATTAGATTGTTAGGTCATCAAACTTAAGCTTAAGTTTGGATAATGTTTTGATGTGATGCATTGATTTTTCTTATCTTGTGCGTAATTTTTTATACAGGATGTTAGGATTATTTTTGCTCTAGTGTAGATGATATGATGTTATTTATAAACAAATGATATTTTGTATAATGAGCTATATTTAATTAAAAGGGTCACCATAATAAATATAATTAAATATTTTTGCTTGCAGGTGCTACTTTGCCCTTTAACATAGCCCATTAGGATAGGTGGCCATAGCATGTGTCTAATTATCTGATATATAACTACTTGGTATGTATGTGTGTTATAGCTAACCTCTTTTTCGCAAGTCTAGCTAGGATTTTAATTTTGGAATTTCTAATATAATTTTATAATAGAATAGGGTTGGAGCTATGGGGTTTGGATGAGCATAAGCTAGAAGGCATAGACTTGGCTTGCTTTAATTTTATTTATGTAATTATAATTTGAGCTATATTAGAATTGAGTTTGGCAACCCATTCTTTATTTCTATTTTTGAGGTGTATAATAGAACCTAGCCACACTAGCCTTTCTTATTCTCAATGTGGTTGGATGTCTAATGTGTTTACTTTATTTGACAAAAGAAATGTCATGCTTTTTCCTAGGTTTCATTAAGCATGATGATTGTTGTATGTGGCCTAAATTTTGTTAGGCTCCTTAGGACTTTAAAATTTCTATCCATTTCAGCTTAAAATTAATATAACTCATAACCTAACTATAAGCCATGGAATTAATCAATAAAAATGATTTAGGCATCATAGGTTTATGATGAATGTGGATAACATCATTCGTGCATATTAGTTATTCTCTTTGAATATAGGAAATCTTCACTCATTGCATGATAAGAGGAGTGTAGGATTGTTGACAGAAACCCCTTGAGTGAAGAAGACCCTTATTGCGGATTCGCCCATGACTTAATTTCATCATGCATATATACATACTTGACCACCGAAGTTTGAATCAAATTGATGAGTCAAAATGAATGAAATATGTAATTTTTTTTTGTATTAGTCTAGGACATATTTTTGAACAAATCATTATCTAGGCTCTTAAAGAGTAAGTTTACATTCTTAGGTATCTACTCTTAATAACTAACAACCTAATTATCTTGCATGCATTAGACTTGGCCACATGATTTTAAAGAGGAGGAGGTGTTAACTGGGTGCCACTCTAAGCATAGGAGATGATTTATTTCTAATGGATGAAATATGTGAGTGTGAGCTACAATAAGTATTCATCTTTTTATGTAACAATAAATTTTCTCTTTTAAGATTTTTAATAAGCAAAGATTGGTCAACTGAAGTAACATTATTAGCTTTAAGCTTATTACTTTTCTTTTCCAAAAATAAAGCTCATATTTCTAGAATTTTCTTTTACTTTTCTAAGGCATTAAATTTTCTTTTCAATTTTTTATATTCATAGACTAATTCATTAAATGCATCATCTAATTCTTCATAAGAAACTTCTTCACATACCTCACTTGTAGTATCCACATATGCCATGTGACATAAATTTGCTTCTCCTTCTATAGTCTGATCACTAGATTCCTCTAAATCTGAATTTGCCCAAAGTGATCTCTTCTTTTTCTTTTGAGGCTTTTTATTTTTTTAATTTTTCTTTCTTCCAGCCTACTTTTCTTTTTCATCAATGTTAGGGCAATCTCCTCTTACATGTACTTGCTTTTTATAATTATAGCATACTATTCCTTCATATATATTAAAATTTTTAATGAGTAATTTATGTAAATTAGATTTACCATACTTGTGCTTTTTTCTTTCTAATCATATTTCCCAAATTTCTTGAAACCATGCAATCTCATCTGTCAACTTTAGAGTATAAAGTACTATCTTTACAAGTATCTTCTATCAGCAAAACAAATAATTTTTCTTTTTTTCCTTCTTTTAGAAGGAATCATTTTGATTTGTTTGAGCTATAACATATTCATGAACTATCAAGAAACTAAGAAGTTGATAAAGTGTATATGTAGTCAAATCCTTAACTCCACTTATTACAGTAACTTTTGCATCCCATTCTTTTGGAAGGCGTCTTAAAATTTAATAAACCAAATTTTGATTCTTATATTTTCTCCTAAGAGAATGCAAGGTATTAATTATTTTCATGAAACAAGTATATATATTAGAAATACTTTCATTTGGTAAGATGTAAAATAACTCATATTCATGTACTAATCTATTTATATGTGCATCTTTAACTTCAGTAGTACATTCATAAGTAATGATTAGCTTATCCCAAAATTCTTTAACTGTGTTAAGAATGAAAATTCTCGTACAGTCATCAAGAAATAAAGCATAATATAAAATATTACAAACCGTAGCATTTAGTTCAACCAATTCTCTTTCATAAGAAGACCATTCATTGAAAAGTTTATCAACTTTCAAACCATTTAATTTAATAGTGGGTGTGTGGAATTGGTGTGTCAATATATGCCACATATGACAATCTTGACCATGAATAAAAGTACTAATACAGTTCTTCTAATAATTAAATGGAGCATTATCAAGTAAAGGTGGTCTATGTATAGATTGTCCTTTAGGTAACACACCCTTAGGAATACTACAAAAGATTTTTAAATTAAAAATTTTAGGAGGCGGGGAATTGGGTATTCAAAATATTTTTAGATTAAAATTAACTTCAAAAGATTATATTTAAGAGGTCAAACCAATAAAAAATAGAAGTAAACTAAAATAAGGTGCATGGAAAGTAAAGTAGAGAACATAAAGATTTTGACGTGATTTGGACAAACCCAAAAACTAGCCTACATCCACACTTTGCAACCCAAACTAGGACTGCACTAAATTAAAATTGAGATTACAGCTAATCTCAAATACTCTCTTTCATGGAAAAGTATAACCCAACAACACACTTTCCTATATAGATAAGTACAACCCAAAACCACACTTTCTTACACTCACAAGTACAATCCCAACAAAGTACAAGAGAAAAGAAGAAGAAAAAAAGATACAGAGTATCTAATTTTCAATTTAAAATATTTTACACTCACAACCCAACTAAAAGAATACTATGATAAATATTAAAGAAAGCAAAAAAGTTGAATAACTTTCTTATTGATTTAAAGTTAAAATAAATACATGAATTTTATATACAATGATTGAAGACTTGTAAACTAAACAACTTGAAATGATATATAAAAACAACAACACAAGGATGATTAAAACACTTGCATGAAAGTGTAACTAAAGTATGTTATACAAAAAAATAAATTCTTAGAAACAAACTAATGTTGATTTATTTAATGAGAAATCAATTTGAAAACCTTTTTCACAAAGCCTTTGATGTATGAGAATTAAGATTGATAAGTAATTTAAACCTTGTAATGTCTTGATAATAACTTGAAAGAAGATGAGAAGGATCTCCACTTAATGATTGAAGATGGTTTGCAAGGAGAGAGAGGACTTCTTATCACCAAGCTTCAAGTAATTCCCAAGGAAGGTAGGCCAAGGAAGAATTCTCACTAATCTCATAAAGACTTTAATTCAACTCCACACCAAGTTTCATCCAAGGGAAAATTTATAAGAGATAGAGAGCTTAAGCACCTTGAAAAACCTATCTTGATTTTAGAGCAATTTGAATGAAAAATTCATGAAAGAAAGAAGATTTTGGCAAACATAAATTAAGAGAGACTTGAGAAATTTTGCACTTTGAGTCACTAAAATCTATAAGAAATCATATTACAAGAGTTTGGTCAAGATGGAGATAAGATAAGAGGAATTAACCAAAGTCTAAACCACGTTATATAGAAAAAGAAGGAGGGGTCAGCCAAGCAAGAGAGAAGAGTGGGAGGAAAAATTAATTAAGAAAGTTATTTAATTTTGAATTGATAATTTTAATCAAATAATTACGGATCCCATTTTAAAGATTTTAACCAAGGGAGATAGAATGAGAGAGAGAGGAGAGAGGGAGAGAGAGAGAGAGAGAGAGAGAGAGAGACAGAGAAGATATCAATCAAGACAAACTAAATTTGGAGAAGTTAAATTAAGACAATTTACCAAAGAAGGGAAAAGTAAATTAAGCAATGGTTTGAACTTTAAATTAATTAGCACATGATGCAAAATTGATTCAAATGAATTTTATGTGCATGTGGGTCAGCCAAGAGAGAAAAAGAGAGGGAGGAATAAAATTTAACAAATGAAGCAAGGTCTATTAGGAATTTGATTTCATGTGGGAATCAATTTAAATTAATTTGAAATTGGAATATCTAATTAATTTGGTCAGCCAATCCACATTCCAAATATGGATTCAATTAATTTTATGAATGATAAATAGAAGATTTAATGATTTAGTCAGAGAGAGATCAAAGATTGAACTACATGAATTAATTTAAATAAAATAAATAAAAACAATCCATATAGGATTTTTGGCCAAAGGGAATTCCCTTAATTAAAATGATCTTCAATCAAAGCAATCAATCAATTCAAGTCAATAAAGACTAATCAATATGGTTTTATTATAATAAGAATAATTTAAAATAATTCAAATTAAATTAAGTAGGGGTCGGCGACATACTTTCCAAAAATACAATAAACTTAAAAAGAAAAGTGCGAAAATTCAAGAATCATTTGAATTCAAATTTAAATTAACTTAATGTAATTCAAATAAACTCAAATGAGCTTAATTAAAGTATGGTTGGCCAAATAATGCCATAAAGAAATAAATACAAATTAGCATTTATATGGAAATGATTAATTAATTAAGATTCAAAATAATTTAAAATTAAAATTCAAATAAATGGATTTTTAAAATTTGAATAAATGAGGGAAATGTTTTGAAAATAATTTTAAGAAATCTTGCATGATTTATCATTTCAAAATATTCAAAAAATTCGGCAAAAATATCAACAAAATAATAAGAATGTTATGAGAGAAAAAAAAAGATAAAAGGATAAGAGAGAGATGTTTTAGAATATTTTTATTATGCAAAAATAAATGAATAATTAATGTAATTTAGCATGGAAATAGTTCAATGAAGTATGCAATAAATTCATCTTACTTGATACCACAATAGATGATAATTAAACTCATGTAAGTGATTTAGATTATCCGAAAAGGATACTTCAAGGACTAATTAAAGAATAATGCAATTTTGAAATATAAGAAATATTGTAAATTTTAAATAAAATATTTTGAAATGATTAATCCATTAACTTTATTTTATTTTAGCTCTTATTTGCCTTCGTATTATAAGTCCTAGAAAATTTCCTAGCCAGTTCAAGTCCAATGGCTTTAGCTTTCTAAATTTTATTGAAGAATTTGGGTTTGAAGAATTTCTTGCATCACTTGAATTAAACCAATTAGTAGCACTTGAACATATACTTGTTATCACTAAAATCAATCTCAAATGAGATGAGGCTCATAGAGTCAACATTCATTTGATTGAAATTGAATGAGATTTGGTTCTCATTTTTGAACTGTGCTTCAAAAAGGTTAGAAGTGAGTTTCAATCTTTTAAGGCTAAGAAGTTACATTATAGGTGACTTTTTGTCTTTAACTATAATAGAGTTGTTCTTTGCTATAAAATTTTTGGAGAGAAAATTTGTATGTGAGTTATGACTTAGCTTATATAAATATTGCACATATATACATTTGAAGAAATAAAGTTGCACAAATCTAAAACACAATTTTTTATTTGAAAATTTCATAAATAAAAAATAGGGCATTCTTTAATTGGAAAGATCCATTAATCTTGATTTGAGTTTATAAAAGTTCATCCTATGCCTAAATTAGAGAATGCAAGAATATAATACAAGAGCTTAGCAAGTTATGACCACTTGAGGCAGTAAAAGGAGGTGGTTAGGTCAACTTACAATGGTTGGATTCCATTCATAATGTTGATGAAATTTTTGGCTAGCATGTAATGTAAGGTATTGACAAATGTTTGATTAAGAAAGTGAGCATAGTTACTTAGTTGTTGACAAATTTTTGGCTAACATTAAGAGTTGACTATCAATAGATGTTGGTTGATTGTAGACATTTGGTGATTTTTTCTAACTATTCTCGATCATTGGTGTACATAGAGGGAAACAACAAGCATTAGTAATAGGATTCAATGAACACTACTTGAAATCTATGATTGGATGCATAATAAGTATAAAGACTTCAAAGTGGAGTTTGGAGGCTATAGAAATAATTTAAATGATATAATTTCTTATGATTCATGAGTTCTCAAACATTTTTTAATTAAAATCTTAGATTTCCACAATTTTTATAAATAATTAAGAAAATTGGAACTTGACTATTGACCTAAACTTTTAACATGCCTTAAAATTAAGTTTCAAATTTCAACATATTAAATCTTCATTGTTAATTTTAAAACTTGAATTTATTTTGTGGATATTTGTCCAAATAAAAATATGACGAGATCTTTATTTGCATACATATATTCAATGTTAATTTTAAACTTCGAATTCTTTAATTCAATAAACTTAGTAAGTTTTGGTAATTTAAATTATTTTAATGTTAATAATTTTTTAAAAATTCTCAAAATTATATTACAAATCCAAAATGTCAAAAAATTAAGCTTCATTTAATTTAGTTTTGTATGTTCTGAGCTAAAATATAATTTAAAACACTTAAACACACTTATGTGGGGTACTTCTCAATTCAAGTCAAACTAGCTTGACTTGAAGTGAATAGTTTTTTATTCTATGGTCACTTGCATTATGCGCTCTCACATGCATTTTGATTACATTACAAGGTAATGTGTCATTTCACTACACCTAGTCTTCTCTTTAAATTTTAACTTGGTGTTATAGTCAAAATTTATTAATATGTCTCAAGTTTAATACTGCATATCTGCATGTAATACTAATTAATTTATTTTTTAATAGGATAATCTATGTTATATTAGAAAATTATAGGTTTTCTTATACAATATTTTAGGATAATCTACCCCAACTCCCTCTAGGTTTTAGTAGTATTAATTATCACAAACCCTAAAGACATGTATTAATCTTTTTTATAGTATCTTTATGCATCATTATGCATATTTATAACATATTAATGCTTTGATTATATCATGATTTGACATTTTATTGATAATACAATCATACTCTTTTGATAGTGATATCTCCTAGCCTAGTTTTAAATTTTTTATTAGACTTCCTCTTAACTTAGCCAAAAAAATTTTTAAAATAATTATTAATAAAATCATAATTAGCAATTAAGTATGTTAAAAAAAATTTAATGTAGGTATAGTCGCCCGATTGATGGACAACTTGCTTGCCATGTCAAATCGTATATGGTGTAAGTCACTGTGACATGTATGTATGAGCAAGTTGGTCGTAAACGGGAAACTTGCCTGCAACATTTTTTTAAAATTTTATTAGCCCAATTATAAGATTTAAGCAGGTTTTGAGTAGGTTTTATGTAATCAAACTATCTAAGGCGACTATCTTAAATATTATCTACCATTGGAGCTACTCCTACTTTTTGATGTGTATATATGTTTCGCATTTTGTCACTAAGTGTATAGCTACTCATTCACCTGAGGAACCTCGTGTCAACAACAATTAATTTTTTTGCTTCTATTTAATGGCCAACATTCTGGTCCATAAATCATAGCAGGTCTTACCACCATCTTATAATATTATCTCTTAGGTATAATTGCTACTTTTCTTATCACAATAGGCGGGATGCGTTTCTCTGCTTTAATCATCTAACTTGAGTTCTATTAATAGCATCCCCATATATTTCACCATCATTTTGAACAATCAACTCAAGAAATTTAAAATGTTCACTCTTTGTAATCACTTGATCTCCAATGTCACAACCCCACTTCTAATTCTTCTAAAACTAAAACTACACTCTATATATTTGATTTTAAAACTACTTAAATGAAAGCCTTTAGGTCCTATGGTTAACCTTCAAAACTCAAGGTTTTATTAAACTCCCTATTTACTATTATTAAAAAGAAGAATATCATCAGGAAACATCATACACCAAGGTATTTCCTCCTATAAATTCATTGTAAGAACATCCATAACTAAAGCATCAATAACCTATGTACTTGACTCCATGCCATTTGAAAGTGTAGAATATTTTATCAGATAATCATTGGTGGCATTCCTAAACTTTAGTTTCAGTAAAGTTTTGATTAAAAGTACTCATTCACTTACAAGTCAATGAAAAATAATTGGCGAGCAAATATACATATAAACATCTAAACCAAACATGAATTAATACATTAAAGCAATCTGAAACATAGATACTTTGAATAGCAAAAAGTAGTTATTGAGTATACATATAGTAAGTGAAATAACATAGTCCAAAGCATATGAATAACACCATGTGTCTTCTAGAACTATCGCCACTAAAATTGTCTACATGGAATCGCAACACTTCCAGGTGTGTAATGATCAAGTGCACATGGTGGATGATCACGCAAGTGATGGTGGCCTTCCATTGCATGCTCCTTCTGAACCTGTGGTACATCAACATGTGGTGTCGCCCCAGAAGTTTGACCAGAATAGTCTTATGATTCTTCCATTGGCATCCAAAATGGTGGAGAAACAACATATGGTGATGGGGTAAACTATGTATATAGTTAAGATTGAGAACTAGGTTGATAAGTGGATGGACTGAGATCAGCGTACATAGGTGGTCCGATATCCAAGTTTGATAGCTACGTCACTTGGGTAGAAAACTCCTTTTGTAAGACACCCTTCAACAACATGGATCAATGACAAGTGTCACTGTTATGCATTTGCAACCTCATATCCCTACAAAGCTTCTCATATTTATTTATAACCAATTGCATGTCAGAATCATTTAGATGACCAAAGAAGGGTTGGAAGATATCTTTAGTGGCTAAAAGGTGCTCCGACTGCATCAAACAAAAGATAAGATGTTAGACATTGTTTGAATAAAGAGTATAATTAACCAAAGAATTATTATAGTAATAACTTACATATGATCGCTCTAGAAGTGATCTGTGGTAATATGTGGTGGGAGGGTCTGATTGAGGCCTTTAATAAATAAAGTGATGTCTATGATCTAAACCTAGACATGTATTAATTAATTACAAACTGTCTATCTTCATCCCTATCTATAATGAGAACCATGTGATCCCTCCTCCTCTCCCACGTAACCATATGAAGCTGATAATACTCAACCCAGTCGACAACAGCTTTTCCACATCCATTGACCCTTTTGAAGCTAGAATCTATAAGTGTCACATCAATGCAAGGTAGGTGTCCAAACTATAGAAGAACTCTATCTAGCAGGTACCGCTCCACCCCTTTCTAGTTGATAAATGGAACATGTGCTAGCCATATCTCTTCACCCACCAAGGAAATGTCTGAAACACAATGTCTAATCAGCTCGATGTATGAGAGACACCTAAATAACTTGTTGATGTTACAAATCAGATTAGATCTATAAGTACAATTATAGAAATAGTTGTAATTTACTTTTTTAATCTTTGTACCTAACTCTAAAACAAACCATCGAGCTCATTTTTGTACAGCACTCTGCTCCCTACAAGCATTTGTTGCACATATCTTTTGTTTCACCTATTACAAATACATAATAAGAATAATCATAATTCCATCAAATGAAGTTGGAAATGTAGTATTTATCTAAACAAATACTCAATCCATCTAGCTCTTGCAAATATGGCACATGCAATGTTGGCCTTTCCAAATGTAGATGTTCCCAGGACTAGATCTGTAGCAAATGTAAGCAACCAGCCATATCAGTCCATGTTGGCCTAGTGGATCATAATAGCTCTTAGTACAAATGTGCTAAAATTGCTCCTCCCATAGTCAATGTGATAAATGTGTCCAAATCTTCAAGAAGTAGAAGATATTGTAGATGAACCTCAAACCCTGAAGTGTTTCGAAGTAGAAAACTCTTGATGCTAAATAATATGTAGGCATGTAGATGTCTAGTGGACTCAACCTCAGTCAATTCAACATATGTCTCCTTGAAAAATGTCTAGCTAAGCCACCTTAATGGCATGCATGTTTGCTCATGGCATGACCAATTGGAAATGTGGATGTGATGTTTGGATTGGTCGGGTCATAGTACACTACATGTGGTATAGGATGTTAGCCTAATAATCCATCATAGCAATCTGACCAACTATGCCATCTCTTTCCCTCAACCACCATAATACATCTTACAACTGATGATCCATCAACACATAGGGCAAGAATCATCGCAACATCCTAGAGTGTGATTGTCACCCCAACAGCTAAGTGGAAAGTGCTGGTCTATGGAGACCATCTCTCTACTAATGTAGTAAGGAAATGATGATCCAAGCGAGTGCAATGCAAATGACAAGCATAGTCCAGGCCTACAACACGTAGAGTTAATGTGAATTTAAGATAACTAATGGGCCACTCCTTCAGCATAAATAAATGTGAAGTGGCTTCTAAAATAGTACTTTGCATTTGAGCCAAAATAAAAAAAAAAAAGTCAGACATTTATCGAAAGTCACATGGAGAAGTATTATCAGTAATTAACATACTGTATTCAGGTGAGCGGCTCTATGCCAACCATGCATGGAGGCAATGATAGGGTAGACCTCTGGTGGTGGAAGTCAAGCACGACACTCTCCTCCCTTTTGTTACTAATATTTTAAAAACATGATGACCTATAATAACCAATAATTTTGCATAAGCTATATGACCTACTACTGCTGCTTCTATTCTAATCCATTGTATTTCTAAATCTATTAGTGCATGGTCTTCTAGACCTTCTCTAAAAGTAGGTGATAAAAACTCAAATATTCTTTGATCGATGTTATAAGTTGGCCAGTCTGAATGATCTAGTAGTGTCTAAAATTGCAGCGTATGTTTGCTTATATATGTGCAATGTGTAATATTGTGATACATATGTCAAGTGATTTAATCTTTTATATCTTAATGTTGCAATTGCATGTGCACAAGGTAAATGATATATTTTAGTTCTATTTTAACTATACCTATAGATTCCATCTACAAATAGATTAACTCTAAAAGATCTGCATGACATATCAAACAGTTGCAGCTCTCTACAGTTTATGTTGACTGACTCTAGAAAATGTCGAGCCTCTCATTCAAAATGATGTAATAAGCTTTGCAACCATTGTGTAAATATAGATATGTTTGACTCTTCTTATCGAGTTGCACTATCTGACCTCTTTAGAAATAGTGAAATGTTGTTATAATAAATTGAAATTATTAGAGCTTGAATTGAAAAATCTCTCGTGTGCTTTAGCACTCTATTGAAACATTATGATACTTTAGTCATCGTAGTTCCATAACCCATTCCACCATCATGTACCAAGGACCACTTGACAAATCACGATCAACTAGCCATTTATATGCATCTTCTTTGACATTTTTAGTGGCAATCATGTAATGATTAAAGTTTAGACATCATTGGTATTACCAGTCATATATATTTTCTAACATAAGAATTTAATATCTCCAATGCTCACTTTTCGGATGACTTTCATAAAGTGCTCGCATATATTCTTTAAACAATGTCGATGAGCGGCCCATGAGAAAACGTCTTTACAACCATGCAGTAAACTGACGTGTTTGTTTGAAATTATACACAAATCACATCATGTAGAGACTACTAGAATCATTTCTTGTATACAAATCAGAAACTAAAGACAAGACTCATTTGATTCAGATTCCAAAATAGCAAAGGCAAGAAGAAATGCACATTTTTCGAATGACTTTCATAAAGTGGCCTCATAGATGCCTTAAATAGTATCGATGAGTGTCCCATTGGAAAATGTTTCTGCAACCATGCAGTAAACCGACGTGTTTGTTTGAAATTATACACAAATCACACCATCCAGAGACTAGTAGAATCATTTCTTGGATGGCAACTTCCTCAACCCAAAATTGATGGAACTAAATCCCAAAAAATTCTCTAAAAATGATGTATGGTTGTTGATTGTATTCTATAAATTGTACTTGGTAAAATAGAGGTTATTGCTTCCATAAAAATATTGAGCGACATGTAGGACTCTTCCTAGCTACCAAAAATTACTTTTATAGCCTTATGTTTTGCATCCCAAGGCTTCATGTAAGATACTTTGACATTAAATTTTGATTCCATTTGATCAATAATCTCTCTAAGTTTAGATCTATTTGATGTCTTATCACATGTAGAATAAAATAAGCAATAAAGTTAAAAGTGCACTGACAATGACCACTATTTATCAATGTATTTATGCATATGTGATCCTCTTCAATTTGTGATATTTTCCAAGCACCTCCTAGACATTTGCTGCGACTACAATGTAGTCACCATTGACATGCTCTATTAGAGTTATTATGTTGTACATAAATTACTACGAAGTTCCTCAAATTTGACATAACTATTTTGAACTGAACATTATTTTTTATAGATCAACCAGTGATACCGAATTGAAGACTTATTTTACTCAAAAAAATATTCCTTCAACAAGTTCACCTGAAATGTCAACATTATCAGATAATAAACTACTATCAAATGGTCCATCAAAAATAACCTCCTTTTCATATTCTCTTATCGTTTGACAAATGCACACATAATGATTATTGGAAATAATCTAACTTTTATGTTCAATATTTTTGAAAGAATAATTTTTAAAAAGATGATGACTAGAAATATTCTCAGTTAGAGTCGAAAGGCTAGTTGCAAAGTCATTGTCACTATCACTGTGCTTAGATATACTTCTTGAGTCATTTTTCATGGTCTTGTACTCATCATCGAGTGCACTAGAAGGTGCCACAGTTTGTTCGTATGAATGAAAGACAACATTCACTGTTTATCTGTAATTTCATGTTACACATAATTAGCAAGGTTTGTGTGCAATATATGCAAGAAGCAACGAAATTAATTTACGTGAGATAATAAATTATCGTGAATTCAATTCCTCAAAGCTTCTTTATGTCATAATTGTAGCTAGTGAAATGAAGTCCTACATATGATTTGATGAAATATTTGGGTGTCTTATAAAAGGGTCAGTTGCTGTGGAGGAAGTATTAGAATGTTTCACTTACACATAAAGGACTAATATCTGATGAGAAGCTTCATCCAAGATAACATCACAAACTTCATTATATGAAAATGCACAATGTTATAAGCCATTCCCCATACAAAAATGGCATGCCAGATTAATTGTGTAGCTTTCTGGATCAATATGTAGTGACCTTAAAATTTTGTATTTCAAATCGTACAAGCTCGTGTGCCATTGAACTTTAATGGGATGATTTTGTCCACCAACGTAAGTTGGAATAAATTGATTGTTAACACTTAGTTTCCCATTATAGAATAAAATTAATGAAACCAACTCTTAATTCATTATTGAAATAATATACCCTAAACACTAAATAAATATTTCAAATACAATCAATCACATTAGAAAAGCATATAATAATCATGTAAAAAATCCTACCAATAGAATTTACTAAATCCAGATTAAACCTTGTAAAGGTGCTAAAGAGAAGGGATGATGTCACGAAGGTTATCCTCGTTTTCCCTCCCAACCCTTCACACTTCTGCTTCTCTAAATCCTGTGAATCTGCCTACCAATAAAATTTAGTAAATAAGGAATAAAATTGTGAATGAGGGTTTAAAGGGATTATGAAATCAACAAATTTAACTTGTCCAAAAATAATGTATGTTTAGATTTAAGTTAAATCCAACATTTGTGCTCTTTCTTTCTGCTTCATCGCTGCCCAAAAGAGAGAAGGGAGATGTAGTGAAGGTAATTCTTACCTTCACTCTCCCCCTCATTCCCATGCTTCTGTTTATTTGAATTCTGTAAATCTGCCTACCAATAGGATTTAGTAAATCTAGATTTAGCTTGCGAAAGTGGCTTTAATGAGATTGCATAAGCAACAGATTTAAATTGTCTAAAAATATCATTTGGTTGGATTTAAATTAAATCAGGCTCAAATCTTACTCTCACCCTCATTCACGCTCTTTTGTTTATTTGAATCATGTAAATATGTTTACTAATAGGATTTAGTAAATATGGATTTAACATGCAAAAATGGCTTTAACAAGATTACAAAAATAGCTTATTTAAGATGTCCAAAAATATAGTTTGGATGGATTTAAATTAAATTCGGCTCAAATCCAGCAACAAAATAACTCCTGAGCATATAAACATGTGAGAGGGAAGAACGACGTGCGAGAAGGAAGAATGATGTGTATGGGTGGCGTGAACAAGGAATGGGGCTGACCGAGCTTCACTAGGGCCACTAGGGTGTCACAGTGGGGGGATTGTTGGTGGGATTTCATGAATTAAGTAAGGGGCATGAGAAGAAAAGCCACTGTCAAGATAAAGGGGAGAAAATGTCATGGTGTTGGGGCGAAACGGGGGAAGGCAAAGAGAAAAATGAGGCTTGTCGGCCCGTGTTTGTAACCTAATCAAGTTGCCCATTTAATGGGTGACTTGCATCAAATAGGATTTGAAGTGGCAAGCAAGTCACCTGATAAACGGGCGACTATACCTAAAACTAAATTTAATTTTAATCATACTTAACTAACTAATTATAATTTAATTGATTCTCATTTTAAAAATTTTGCCTAACCTGTGGCCAAGTATTCTTTAAGAATAGCCATGCTATTTAACTATATCTTTTTATGATTTATTCAAGCCCTTTTAGGTTCTTTCTTAAATTATCTATGAGTTTTTTTGTTAAATCATATCCAAACTTAGTCATCTACTTTTGATTAAGTCATTGTATTGTTGTCATTCACTTTGATTGAATGATTTTTAGTTTAATATAAAGTTAAAACAAACTATTTCCAAAACTTCTTTTGATAGGATTTATCTATAAGTAGAACCTTCTTATTTATGTAAATTATCTTTACCAAAATAATTTTATGCTTAGACTTTGGATATTTGAAATTTTCTTTATATAATTAAAATCTACATTCTATTATATATCTAGATTCTACTTAAATATCTAAATATTTGAGCTGATTGGTTAATAAACTTATTTATCTTTTTAACATCTTGTTACATTTTTATTTGGTTATAATTAAAATAAAAATGGCTAAGTCTATCTACCATTTGTTTTAAAAATAATATGTGCCTACGATAGGTTAACCATCATTATCTAGTAAATTCTATAATTACTAAAAAAGTCAACATTTTATATTCTTTAATATTTGGTTTATTTAGTTCAAGTTGCCTTTTATGTTAAGATTGTGTTGGTCATTCTTAGTCTTCGTCATTTAAATTTTATTATGTGAATATATTTTTCTTAACCCTCTAAACTTTTATGAAGATATTTTAAGTTTTACTCGTTATTAATTCAAAATTTAATTTCTATTTTTAAGACTATCCATATGTTCAAACCTAACTTAGCTTGGTTAGAAATTCTACTTCAACACTTGATCATAATTTGTGTGAATGGACTTGCCTGGTATTAAAAGTATTTTAATTTTTCTCTTTGATTTAATAACATGCTTATTTAATATAATTGGCTAATGACTTTTTTTGAGAATATTAGCCCAAGATTGATATATGCTTAAGCCTATCTTCATATCTCCTATATCTTTGACTCATTTGATGATTTTAGGTTAATGATCCATTTTCCTGGCCAAACATCTTTTATATTGTTTAGACTATCAAATCATAGAAGTGAAGTTTGACTAGATCCATGAATCCATTTAAGCATAAAATGAACCTATTTGAGAAGTTCTGAAGGCAGTCATAAATAAAAACCTTTAAAGAAGAATTAAGAAGTTGGTGAGCTAGGTTGCCAACTTGGCAAATTTTTACTCTAAAGGAGGTAAAAATATTGAAAAACAACATACCCCTTTGGATTTAAACTAAAGTCCTAGGGATTTAAAATTTAGTGAGCACTGATAATAAGCCCTTTAGAATAAAGCTACTAAGTGGCAAGATATTGGAAGGTCCTAATGACCTTTACAAAAAGGCATTATCAATCACCCCACTTTAATATATTTTGTGAACTATAGTGTTACATCTAGGATGCATTCTCAAAGATTCATCGCTGAGAGGTCATAATCAATTTGGGTACCTAAAGAGTATCAAATCATCAAAGATGAGATGACCCAATGTGAGCAAGCTCAGTCAGAAGAATAAAAGGCTGAATCACCCATCATTGATTGGAAATGTTGATATAAAAATAGCCAACAATGGCTGATGATACAAACAATCAACCCTTTTAAGAAGATGACAAATTTTTTATTGATGAAGAACAACAAGTTCTTGATTTTCAAAATAATGGAAATATCGATTGCATGAAAGTCTAAGATGCTCATATGGTTGACACACATTTATGTAATAGGAACGTAGTACCTAAACAACAAAGTGAGTAGTAACTATAGGAGGGCCCAAGTCACCAAATGCCTAAAGGTGAAACTTGTTGAAGTTAAAGAACTAATTGACATTCTAATAAAGTTACAGCGATGGATGGGTTCACAACTCCAATGAAGAGTTCAAGAAATCAGCCAACTCGACAACTATCTCAGTGAGATGAATGGGCTAATGAAAGAGTTATTTGGTTAGCTTAACCTAATAGTAACTGCAACACAGCAAATACCTCCAAGAATTCCTCTAGAGATGATCTATTCAACAGCTAAAACTAGGGACATGCAGAGTGTTTCACCCAACTTGTCAATAGCTTTGATGCAAAGATAAAAACCTCCAAGAGAAGTTACACTAAGTACTCACCAAGAGATTGATGTCATAAAAAAATTCAAACTAGAAGACATTTTTAATCAAAGGGTCAAAGAAGTCATTGATCTAGAAACTATTGAAAAATTAATTTGAAAAGGTTGAGCATACCTAGTTGAATATGACCAAATGCAATATCCTAAAAGGTATGCCAAAATTCAACACCTTTCAGACATAGGAAATCCATGGTAGCACCTATCCCAGTTCAAAGCTACTTGTGGGAATACATGATGAAATGATTCCTTACTGCTTTGATAATTTATTAGCAGTCTTACTAATTGAGCCTTTAAATGGTATGCCGAGTTACTCAACAACTTAGTGAAAACTTTTGCAGAGATAGAAACACTCTTCATCAAGAGACTTGTAGGAGCAACCAAGAAAGTGACAATTGTAGATCTTACTTTAGAAAAGAGAAGAATGGATGAGAGTGTCACATAATATATCACAAGATGGAGAAATCTAAGCATGAAATCTGATGAACAACTCATAGAAGAAACTTATAGTAGAACTCCAAATGGGGAATAGATGATCAAATGGCCCCATATTTAGCCATGACTAAGATTTATACATTCCAAGAATTATTGGATTATGTTGCCAAATTTGAGAGGTTGCCCAAGAAAAAAGGCCTTAACATTGGCTATAAGAATAATTTCTCTAAAAAGGAAAGCAACTTAAGTCCTATGATTTAAAAAAATGATGTGAATAAAACATTCACATTTATAGTTGATAAAAAATAAATGGAGTTGCAATAACCTCGTGATAAGCGGTGAAGCCCATGGAGGATAAGAATAAAGTGCTTACCCTTCAAGAGAAAATGACTAAGCAATATTCATTTAAAAGAGAATGTACTGGTAAACTTTTCAAGCACACCCTAAAGTTGGGCTTGTAATTTCTAGAACAACATCGACCTGACCAAGTAGACAAAATCAATAATCCCAACTATTGCCCATACCATTGACTTATAAGTCAACCAATTGAGGACTATTTTGTCTTCAATGATTGGGTAGAAAGGAGCTATCGAAATAGAGAGCTCACCTAATATGACAACATATTGGTGCATCCTAAAAAAAGTAAGGTGAATGCTATTATAGTACCTCTAAGTCAAAATGTAAAAGATAAATATATCAAGCTAGTCATAATACATAATATAAATAATATTAGAGATAAAGCCCCACAGGCAGAAGATGAAGGTGGTTGATAGACCTTCATCTCAAAAAAGATAAAAAAAAAGAATGATTAACATTCTTTTAGCTATGAAAGGCGTAGAAGAACTCTTTAGAATTTGAAATCGATCCAAGAATGCTCTTGCCTAATAAGAGGCAATTTTTATATAATACAAAGAAATAGATAAAAAAATCAATCAATCATCCTAGTCAAAATATCATAAATCAAGGAAAAGGAGGAAACCTCAAGAACAAAATTCTCAAATATAAAAGATGATCGCCTCTTTGGAGGAGTATAAGCAACCTTCCCAAAGGCCGATTAAATTGGAGGAATATATTCTCCACTTACAACTTAACATAAAAATTTTTGAAGAAGAGATTTCAAAAGAAACATGTCAAGCCTTAAACATACATAAAAATTTAAATTTTCAAACCCAAAGAGAGGCATGTTACATGATTGTAACATCAACTGACTCTAAGGAAGAGTTAAGCATTCCCAAAGAAAAGCCTATCAAAAGGAAGGTCAAAGCAGGCCCAATGAAGCTATGTCCTAAACTAACAATTATCAAAAAATTTTGAAAGTTTTGAAGATGCATAGAGTTCAAAAACTTCCTCAAATAAAGAATATTTTATAGAAGAAGTAACTCAGATCTAGCTAAGGAGTGGTAGATGAATTTCTCCACCACCACCAAGAAAAGCCAGTGATAAAGACATAAAAATTCAAATTAATGAAGATGCATTATCTCCATCATAGGGTAAACTACAAAAAGCCACCAAAATGGGAGTGAACTATAATTTCTAGCAAACTTATGCAAGTTACCTACTTTACTAAGTATCTATGATTCTCTCATGTTGTCTAAAGATATATGATATATATTGATTACAGCCTTGTAAATCCAAAATAATATGAAGCATTCTTTGTTGAAGAGAGGATGAAAGACCAATTAACTTCTCAAAAGTCAGCAACCATCACATTCAGTAATGATGACCTATTATTAGGGACAATCAAACATAATCAACCCCCTTTATGTTATGGTGAAAAGTAATTCTACCCATATAAAAAGAATATTGATTGACCTGAGTGCTTCAGTCAATCTCTTAACAACTAAGATCCCAAAACATTAGCTTTGGTTATCTAAATAAAAGTACATTTTTCCTAGAAGGCTTCAATGAACAAGGATAATAAACCCTAAGATCTCTTATTTTACCTATACACTTTGGGAAACTGTATACAAAAGCTAAATTCTATGTGATTGAAGCAAGTGCTTCATAGAAAGCACTCTTTGGTAGGCTGTGGATTCATGAATACTGCATAGTGCCTTTAACTCTCCATTAATGTATGTAATACATTCAAAATAGTGAAGTGTGTTGAGTTGATGGTGGTATGAATCTCTTCTTGATACATGAAATCAAGATCTTTGATGATGCCAAGTACTTTATTCCTAAGAAAGTAGGAGAAGTCAATTCCTAAAAGTAAGTGGCTCCACCTATTAAGGCAATGTTGAAATGTGATTCAAAGAGCAAAAGAACTAACGAATGAAAATAACCTAAAGTAATTCCTCACCTTGGAAGTGATACTAAGGATGATGAAGAAGAGTTGCTACTTTATCAATCTAAGAAGCTTCAACTAGCCTAAAAAAATAATTGAGTATTGGCAATATAATGAAACAATTAGAGAAAACTCATGTCTCTCTAATAAGGGTACTAGAATATCAAATCTCTAATAAGGCTTATAAAAATAACTACAATGTAAAAGTCACATATAAAAGCCTTAACAGCTTCAAGGCATGAGGAAATAAAACAATTGTAAACTTTTTATGTTCCCTTTAAAAGAGGTTATCATGATCATGGGATCCTTTTCTATAAAACAGAAGAGCAAGCTGTAAATCCCACAAAAAAAGTAATTTAAAAAAAAATTAAGGAAGAAGACATTTCAATAATTTTTCTCAATACTTTTCATCAACTCTAAAGAAATTGGTTAAGAATAATGTTTAGCCTATTCAATTACATATTCAAGCTTGCTTATTTAAGTTGCTCTGGAAAGCAAAAAATATCCAAAATTCCATAGGATATAGGTAGTTTACCACATGGGGATTATGATATATTGCTTCAACATTTTCCCTAATGAGCTCATCCTATGCCATATCTGAAAAAGAAGAAGTTTCTCTTGAAGCTAAAAATGAATAAAGAGATGTTCCACATAAAAATGAGAATATACCCGAAAGAAAAATTAATAACTTACCTCAAAGAGGCACCAAAAAAGTTTGAAGAGGGCAATCAAGCTACTATCGATGAACTTCAAAAAATTAATTTAAGCACTAAAGAAGAGCCTAGGCCAACCTTTGTTAGTGTTAACCTCACATCAAAAAATTTAGAAGAATTAAAAGCACTACTTTGTGAATTCAAAGACTATTTTGCGTAGAATTAAAGTGAAATGTTGAGCTTATTGCTAGACATAGTTGTACATAAACTTGTCATTGAACCTAATGTGTTGCATGTAAAGCAAGCATTAAGGAATATGTTATTAGAAATTGAAGAGTGGGTATCTCTAAAATCATAAAGCTTATTGAAACTAGATTCATCTAGGAAGAGAAATATTCTGATTGGATTGATAATATCAACCTAGCGATGAAAAAATGAGCAAATATATGTTTGCATTGACTTCTAGGATTTAAATAACTAATGCCCAAAAGATGACTTTCTATTACCCAATGTAGAACTCATGATAGATAATGCATCAAACTATGATATGTTCTTTTTCATGGATGGTTCATTGGGTTACAACTAAATTAAGATGACTTCTGAGGATGAAAAGCATGCATCCCTTCGTACACTAAACAACATTTATTGCTATGAAGTGATGCCATTTGGTTAAAAAAAATGCCAGGGCTACATACCAATGGGCAATGACTCGCATCTTTGATGATCTCATACATAGTTATGTCGAATGCTACATTGATAATTTAATTGACAGAAGTAAAGGTCAAAGTGAGCAGATAAGTGATTTAAAAATTGTATAACAAAAATAAGCCTTTATCCCACTATGTGGGATCAGCTATATGAATCCTTCTCCATTGTGTTCTATTATGTGTCAAATTCTCATTTAATTCAAGTATTCTAAGGTAATTTTTTATACAACTTAACCAAGTCTTTTTTAGGTCTACCTCTACCTTTCTTAACACAAGGCAAATCTAATGCATCTACTCTTCTTACCGGGTCATGGACAACCAATGCTTTATGTTGCCAAAACATTTAAGGCAACTCTCTCTAATCTTATCTGCTAGTGAGCACAAGTGATTTAAAAATTGTATTCAACAAAATTAAAATTTTTAACTTAAATATTAATCCTTTAAAATGTGCTTTTGGCATGACTTTTAGAGAAATTGTAGGCTTTATTCTACTCCATAGAAGAATTAAAATTGATCACTCTAAAATCAAAGCAAAAATAGAGATGCCACCACCCAAGACCTTAATTTAACTATGTCCACTACAAGGAAAGTTAGCATATATCAATAGACTGATCTTTAATATCTCTTGTAGATGTCAACCCAATTAATGAAAAAGAATGCACCTTTTATATAGGATGTGTTAAAAGGCAATGACACTCAAGAAGGGGAGGTGGGGGGCAGGTGTTGGTGTGAATTGGGTATTTCAAATAATTATCAATTTAAAACTTAGTTTTTAAAACTTTGTAAAAAAAAGTTAGTTATAAAATATATAAGGTTATATATGGAGACAACCAAATTAAATGCAAAAAAAAAAATTGGAGACAAGAGGTCTAAGAATTTTCAAGTGCTTCTGCAAAACTGAAAAATTGGCCTACGTCTACACCTAGTCACCCTGACTAGAAATTCACTAATCAAATGATATTATAACCAATCTCCCATACTCTCCTACACCGAAAAGTACAACCCCAACACATACTTTCTTACACGGGCAAGTAAAACCCAACACCATACTTTCTTACATGCAAATATAACTTAACACCATACTTTCCAACATGGGCAAGTACAACCCAACAAAGAATAATAATGAAGAAGAGTAGAGATGCAAAGATCTAACTCTCAATTTAAAAGGATTTTGCACTCAAAACTCAACTAAGATAGTATTAAGAAAAATAGTAAAGAGAGCTCAAGGTGATTAAATTTCTTATTTAATTAAACTTAAAGTAATAATATGGGCTTTATATGAAACATTTGAAGTAAACAAGTCTTAAAAGAAATTATTTTACTTAAAAGAAAATGAAGACTTGAAATGAAAGAACTTAAAGAGCTATATGAAATAAAATCACATGGATGATCAAAACATTTGCATGAAAGTGTAATTCAAATATTCTATGCAATAATTACTTTCAAACAACAATCTTAGATTGACTTCTTATTTGTGAAATCAATTTAGTTAAACCAAAGAGAAAATCTTTCAAATCGTTTGAAAGAAGAATGAAAAGAGATCAAGAAAAATATTTGACAATAAAGCACATAAAAATTTTCATTCAAACCAAACCAATGACCTTAAATATTTAAGAGAATAAATGAAAGTACTTTTCTTACTCAAGTCCTTTATGTGTATGCAAAGAGATCTATGACTTGAAAGCTTTTTGAAAGATGAAATTAAAAGGGATTTTAGAAAATATTTACCAATGTTAGAATAAATCCTTTTTAATTAACATAACATGAATGACAAATATTTTGAAAATGAAATTTATGAAATACAAAAAATTTAAGAAGCCTTAACGATATTATTTCAAATCAATCTAACCAAAAAAGAAAAAATTTTAATCACTTGAAGATGAATGGAATACATCACTTGTGATATACAAATCGATGTTGGTGTGAAGGTTAATTATAATGATAAAAAAGATATTTCTCCCCCTCACTAAATGCATATACAAGAAATTAAATGTCTAACCAACATCACCTGTAATATACACCAACATAAATATTTCTCTCCCTTTTGAAATCATCAAAAGATTCATAATAAAATTGAAGTTGGTTATATCAATAAAATTGTTTCCCCATATTTATGCACATGAGTAAATATAAGCATGAGAGAATAAAATAGTTAAAGATTAAAATAATTGATATTCTCCCCTTATTTAATGTAAACAAACATATAATATTTTTAATATATAAAACTAACTTTTAAATAAACATAAATAAAGAAAAATGTTATATATTATGAAAATATACAATTAAAGATAAGAGAGTACAAACATGCTCTAAGATAAAATCTTAGTAAATTTTGAAGCGATTTGATATGCACATTAATCATTCAAAATGAATAATATTTCTGAAGATAATGACAACATAAAATACCAATAAAAATATCTTATCATCAAATCAAATGTAATTGTATCAAATGTTAATTAACAAATACCAGATAAAAACTATAAATTTGCATGAACATTGAATATAGATATTGCAATTGAATTTTGAATCATGCAAAAAGTTTTAAAAACTAATTTCATATTTATTTCAAATTAATGCATACAAGCTAATTTCTAAATCATATCCAATTTTTTAGACATCTCCTAAAAAAATTAATAATCATGAACTATATAAAGAAATGATATTTTCAAATTAAGAATATTGAGCTATGGATCACAAAACATATGTTGAATTAGTTTTATAAAATCAATAAAATAACAAAATTCATAATTTATTGAAAGGGGGCATAAGAGATTAAATCACATATAAAATTATAAATATCAATTGTGTAACCCATTTTATCTTCAAAACTAGAAACTAATATAGTTCAAAGATTAAAATTTGTACATAGGGTAAGCAACTAAATTTACTTATCATGAATTTTAAGGAATTTAAAATATGAATCCAAATCATGATAAATAAAAACATTCATTACCAAAACATTATAAAACTTATAAAATCTTTGAAAATATTAAAGTCACCCTAAATCAAATAATATGTGAAATTCATAGAATTTACAAAAATATTTTTAATTTATGTTTTAAAACTATTCATTCATTTAAAAAAAAAATAGAATATGAAGTTTATATAGATTAAACATGATTGAAACATAACTAATCTAAGGACCTAAATATATATATATGGAAGGTATTAATGAACAATACAAAATACTTTACCTCATACCATTACTTCTTGTATACCTTTGTAATTGAACTTTTGCTTTTATATACCTGAATTGATGACTTGTCTTCAACAGTCCTCCATGAAGTCAAACCTTCAATATAATCTCATTTCTTTGATTTTGGTATCTAAGCAAGCTTGGATCCTTTAACATTAGTAGCATTATAAATATTTGCATAAGAAGATGATGGTCAATGCAAACTAGTTCCCTTTGGAATCCAAATGTATGGAGAAGAAGTATTTAATTGAATGGATCTCCTAAATGAACAAACATATGAAACATGACCTTGCCTATAACAATAAGTACAAGTAACATTGGGCCAAGCATGCATGAATGAATTATAACTTATATGTTTAATTTTAGAGAATGAACTAAGATATTATACTATTAAAAAGAAATGCTTAGTGTTGATATTTGCTACACAGAAATTATGTCATTACATATTATCACATATGATAGCTTTGATATCAAAAGTCGACCCCCTCAAATTCTTGATGACTAGGCCCACTCTAACAGGTCACTTAGCTAAATGTGTAATCTTATTGCTCTAATTTGACATAACATAAGTCCCACAAAAGGCTTTAAAAAAGTAAGCTCAAGTCGACTTTCTAGCTGCTCATCCTTTATCGATGAATTCTCCACTCAATGATAAATTGTCTAATGAGAAAATCTTTAAAGTAAATGAAGCTCGACAATCATCAAAGTAAGAGCATTACTTAAATGGATCTTCATTAATAAAGTTAGCTAAACCACCAAGATTACCTGTAGTACATGATGGAATTGGCTTAATATTTGTTACACTATAATGTGGCATACTGCGATGTTCATATATCTTAATTGAACCTTGAACCAACAATGAGACTGAATATGAAGCATTAATTGTAGGCTTCGAGGAAGCAATTAATATGAAAATAAAAAAGCTTCATATCTATGAAGATTCCCAACTCATAGATAAATAATTAGGACTTCCAAGATAAATAAGCCCAAATGGGTGCTTTATCATAAGCATACTTTAGAGCTCTTGAAAATAAATCCCTGACACTACAATTACAAGGGTGTCTCATTAAGAAAATGGTAAGGGTGACACATTAGCTAAGTTAGATAGGGAAATGGTAGATCCTCAAATAGAGCCAATTATAATAATAGTACAAAATAGGCTACCATTGGTACTAACCCTTCTTCAAGCTTTAAAGCTAAAAAAATTAAGAGATTTTAACAATAAAAGAAGAAGATGATTGGTAAGAACCATTCATTACTTATCTTAATGGTTTTGGTTTACTAAAAGATAAATCAAAAGCTCATCAAATTTTTCAAAGGTGGCTACAATATGCCTTTGTGAATGAGATATTATATCGTCGCTCATTTGACTAAATATGGCTGTGATTCCTAGGACCCAACAAAGCAAAGATTAAATCCCATGAAGGGTTGTTTAGTGCACACCAATCTAGTCTTAAGATGAAGATTAAAATTAAATGAATGGGATATTACTAGCCAAGCATGGTTGAAGACGGCATTGAACATGCTAAAAAATGTCATTAATGTCAAATACATGCACACATATTGCATAGATCATATAATCCCTAACATCCAACAATGGCATCATGGTCTTTTGAAAGTTAGGGAACTTACATAACTATTCCAATAGACCCTCCATCATCTAAAGGGTATCATTTTATTTTGGTTGTCATTGATTTCTTTTTTAAATAGGTAGAAGCAATTTTCTTAAAAGAAGTTTAAGTGGAAAATGTAATATTTATTTTTTTAGATTAAATCATCTACTGATTTGGAGTACCTTGATGAATTATATCTAACAATGGCATTACCTTCCAAAATGTTAAAATTTATCGCTTCATTGAGAAATACAAGATATATTGGTGATATTCTTCAATATATAATCCAATAACGAATGCTCTTGCGAGGCATTTAACAAAATATTTGTCAAACTTCTCAAAACAATTCTCTCTAAAAAAAGAGAAAGGAATGATAAATTAACAAAAGCCTTATGGGCATTCAAACCATATACAAGACTGCCACACATGCAACACCATACTCATTGGTCTTCGGGTAGAAGCCATATTTTCTTTTGAAGTAGAACTACCTTTGCTTCATATTGCAGTCAAAAATGAACTCACAATAGATAAAAATATCTTAATACCCTTAAAGAGCTTGAAGCTTTAGATGAAACACGACTACAAGCTCAATAAAACCTAAAAATATATAGAGTAAGGATGGCCCGAGCTCATGACTGTATTCACGCAAGAAGCTTTAAAGTGGGTGAATTAATTCTAGTACGTAAAAAGCCTATTATTCCCCATCACTAAGTTGGTGAAAAATTCAACTTAAATGAGAAGGACCATTTAAAAGTATACAAAGAGTGTTTTTTTTTTTTTTTTTGGGGTGGAGGTCTTATCAATGCCACCTATAAATGAACAACATCTCAAAAGATATTATGTATAACTTTTGAGGTCATTATGTTTCATAAACACAAGAGTCAAAATTGACTCTAAATCAATCAATCAAAATGATAAATCATTATCAATATTTAAATTTGAAAAAAATATTTTTATTTCAAAAGGAAATCCCCTCTTAATAAGTGGCAATTTTATATTTCTTGCAATGCAAGGAAAATTCTCCATCAAAGAGAAAGTCCTATCAAAGAAATCTAAACCTAAATTTAGATCCATCATGTCCAAAGGGACTAGATCTAAGCTTAAATTTAGATCTATCATGTCTAAAGGGATTGAATCTAAACCTAAAATTATATCCATCATGTTTAAAAGGGATGGATATTAACCTAAATTTAGATCCATCATATCCAAAGGGGATAAATCTAAGTCTAAATTTAGATTGATCATGTCCAAAGGGGCCAAATCTAACCTAAATTTGGATCCATCATGTCCAAAGAAGACTGATCTAAACCTAAATTTAGATCCATCACATCCAAATGAGCCAAATCTAAACTTAAACTTAGATCCAAAGGCATCGTACCAACACCTAAATTTAGGTTTATCATATATAAAAGAGCTACATCTAAACCTAAATTTAGATCCATCATATCAAAAGGGGACAGATTTAAGTCTAAAATTTAGATTTATCATGTCCCAAGGGGCCAGATATAAACTTAAATTTAGATCCATCATGTCCAAAAGGGCTAGATCTAAGTCTAAATTTTAGATCTATTATGTCCAAAGAAGCCAGATCTAAACCTTAACCTACATCCATCATGTCCACAAAGGGATTGGATATAAACCTAACCTCAAATTCAACAAGATGAAAATGAACTGAATCTAAATTCAAATATGAATATATCAAAGTCCAAAATAGATTGGGAATTACATGTTGATACAACGATGTTGTAAAAGTCAAAAAGACTAAATAAAAGCCACAAGCACAACTCACTTACAAATTCAAATATTATTGCCTCTTCTATAATGTCCACAATGTTTATATATTTTTATTCTCTAGAGTTGTTACAATGTTTATTTTCCAAAGGATAGATTATATGCCTCCTACTAAGCCCATTAGGGAGTTGATATGGGCAATTAATGAAGCTTATGATCCACATTATTTAGACAAATTATAGGATTATTTATTTTAGCATCAGGAGGTGTTGATTTGGGGGGGGGGGGGTGTTAAGGCATTTTTGACAATTTATTTGCTCAATCATCTCGCATTCTGCCTTATGATTTATTATTTCCAGTAGGATATGATCTTTATAACTCGATGATTAATTTGAAGTTGAGACATAATCATGATGTTTCTTTGGAGAAAGTTATAGATCATCTTAGTTTTGGGGATCACAATGTATGCCAACTATTCATAGATAGTGCTCCTTCTATAAGTATGATCTGGTTTTTGGGTTACCATATATTACATCATGAGGCTGAAGATTAGGAGCCAAAGTCAATGTTCAACACATTACTATCAACTGTTAGTGGCTACAAATATTATGCCCACCATCATTTACATATGCATGAAGATTAGGAGAGCTGACATATAGCATGAAATCTATGCATTACTCTTTGACTAGAGTTGTCTTCCCTTCACTTGGATCTATGGCATAGTAGAGCATTGGGATAGGACCATTAATGTTTGTTGGATTAGTCTTAATAAGATGACTATTTCTTTGGAAGATATGTAGGATATAGTGGGCCTCCCTATTTTAGACATTCTCTATGTGCAGTGCATCACTATAGATTATGAGCTCTTTCAACATTAGTCGGTTGGCCAACAAAGAAGGGAGAGTAGTATATATTCTTCTGGCCTTCACCGTGCTCTAGCTTACTATCAAAGGTTATTTAAAGAGAGGAAATCTGGTCGCAGAAGATGTGACAATGTTACTCTTAATATATGGTTATAGAGTTTTCTTCATCCAATAACATTTTTGCCTCATTTTGCATGATTGGCGGATCCATTTGACATTGGCTTTCATTCATCTAAGGAATCCTTCAATACTAGATTTGAGCCTAAAAAAGGAAACAAGTTATCTTTAGTAGCACCTGCAACATTAGCCTACCTTGACCATGGATTAGGCAGAGTGAGCATCATGTTTGACTCATACTACTATGATGTGGAGGTTTCTTGGCATTAATTACATGGATGGACTCAAGCACATATTTCTTCTAGATCTGTCAACTGTCTAAAGACACCACCTATTTTAGAGAGTAGTATTTTTTGCTAATTATGCAGCTGAGAAAAGCTACAATCTCTTTAGATAGAGATTAGATCTAGACCTTCATATCTGCACTAACACGCATGGTATATCATTTTTAAATTATTCACATATCTTTTTTTCATAGCTTGCCTACTTAGAGCTTGGGATAGAGATTTAAAGATTTCATCACTAATAGAGGTACACCCATATTAGTATCAAAGCCAAGGTATAAATGCATAGAAAAATATGTTTTTGAGATGAGACCTACTTGGCTTTGCTATCGCCATCATGAATCCTTAATTTTGGAGGAATGTAATTCCAATAGAGTAGCTAGACATTATGGCTTTACTCAGGCTACACCCATATATAAACTACCATAGATGCTTGATATAGTAGACACTCATTCCCTAGGGAAGTTATCACTATTTTTTCATTTAGAAATATCTTATATGAATTGGGCTTATCTACTTCACCTAGGGACTAATTTTTATTTATCTTTAGGCCCACAAGAGGTTAACAAAAGTGCTAATCACCGATGGTTGCCATGAATTTATCATAATTATTTTCCTTTTTAGAGCTAAACTTCTACATATATTGTTATAGACTCAAGAAAGCTAGGTCAACATGACACTTGTGTTCCCTTCAACACACGACTCATATTTCTAAGGACTCATCAGATAGACAGGACAATGGTAAAAAGCATCATCAAGAGTTTTCATCTATTCATGCAAAGCTTGGTAGGGATGCTAGAAGCACTCTTCCATTGATTATAATATAGGAGCAATAGGAAAATCTAATCTTATCCATGATTTAAGCTTACTAGTAGAGGTTAAGCCATTAGCAAAGAAGATACAAAGTGATGTCACTTTGGTATTATCGATAAATGCTAGTGCAACTTCCCTAATTTATCATTTTATTGAGTCTATTAATGGCAACCATATGCATATTGGAGAGATTTCATGTACATGGGAATCTGGTGCTTTAATGACTAGTTATGAATTACTCTTGTTAGGCTCGACTTTGGTAGTGGTGAGTGACACCCATGATGATTTCTCAGTAGAGCTTGACTTTTGTGCAGATAACCACCCCACTTTTAGTTTGAGGAATATAGCTGAGAGGAATATATCTGGTTTGAAAATTTTATGCTTTGTCTCCAGGATACGCTCTAGACCTTTAGAGTCAACACATTATGGCTCTTCAAAGAGCTTAAGTCATATAGTGATAGCATTACATCACTTATTTCAAGTATTGACTTAGAAGTTTTGACCAACTTGTCTAGCTTCTATGTGGAGGTGAATTTTTTGTTAGACTATGCTGCTACTTTTGTTATTAAAGTAGGGGAGTTATAGCTTTGGAAATCCATGTGCCGGGATATTGAGTTTGGATTATTCTCATTATGAAAGAACTTACTAGGAGCTCATGTTAGAGACAATTGCTAATGCTGAGCCTTTGCCCAATAATATTTCTCAGAATCATCACATAGTGGCTCTTCAAAGATCTTATGCCATATAGTGATAGCATTACATCACTTATTTCTAAGTGTTAACTTAGAAGTTTTGACCAACTTGTCTAGCTTCTATGTGCTATTGGACTGTGCTATTGCTTTAAGTATTAAAGCTAGGGAGTTATAGCTTTAGTACTCCATATGCTGAGATGTTGAGTATAGATTATTCTCATTATACACTACTTAATAGGAATTCATGTCAGATACACTTGCTGATGCAAAGGCTTCGTATAACACTATTTTAAATCAATTTTATCTAATTCGCCAAGATCTCAAGCATAACCTCAAAGCCTTGAAATTATACTAGAGAGAGCTCTCCAGAGTGTAGATTGAGTTCTTGATATATCTACTAAATTGAGAGAGCTATAGTAGAGAAAGTAGTACTTATTAGAGAGGAGATCTATGGTGAGATAAGCTATCACATTTATAGAAGAAGATTGCTCACAGATGAATGCTCAGGTGTCTAAACTTGAATAGGTTCTCTCTTCATTAGTTCATGACCAAGAGGCCACCTTCAGCATCTCCATAATGCATGGGAGAGATAGGCTACTATGTCCTATCAAACCCATACTACTTCTATTTGTATCAGAGAAATTCAGACTAATTACCTATACTAAAAATTTATTTTAGCAATCTCTTATTATTACATGATATATTAATATTATGATTATTGACTTCTTGAATATTATACTATTTCTCTCTTTTGTGTTTTTGAATATGATAAACAAAGGAGAGCAACAAATGCATAATGTCTAATTGACATGACACATTTATTGGGGGCAACTTTTGTACAGCTGAAAAAAAAAAGATAAAATGAAGCATCCTGACTCAGAGCGCCATAATCATAGCATCTAAGCATTACTAGCACTACCCCTAGCCCTAAAGAATCGAGAAAATACTAACCACTCCCACTAACAGCCATCCCCGTCAGTGATAACCACCCAAAGGGGAGAGTCAGAGTAGTAATGTGAGCGAGAAAGATTATGGGAAATAGTTTCTTATGAAAGAGTGGGAGGGCTGACTGCATTCTTCTTCTTCTTCTTCTACTTTTTCAGGCCACTCTTTTTGTCTCTATTGTACACTCTATTTGATGCATGCTCTCTTCTCATCACTGCATGCTCTCCTTCTTGCATGAGATAAGACTATAATCAAGCTGTCACTGATTCTAAGTAAAAAATTGAAATTAAAAAGTTTCTTTTATATAATTCCTAGCTCCACAAAAAAATTCTAAACACTTCTACCATTAATCTTAGATTCAGCGTGAAATTACGATCCTCCCTCCATCAATCTTAGATCTAGTGTAAGAGAGAAGAGCTTGATCACATTAACTATAAAATCTTATGCATTGCCAAGACAAAACTTTGTCAAAATCATGATCAAGTCGAGGTCTATCTAACTAAAACGTAAATTTAAAATTTTAAGATCTTAGATCCAAAATAACGTAGAAGAGTGCATATTACACTACAAAAAATTTTGAAATCTAGCATTGCTAAGTTGTTATGCTACCAACATTTTGTAGAAATCATCTAATTACAAAAAAATGCCTTAAAATAGAGTCTCCAAACTCATAGTGCCATAGCACTGATACCCAGCGCAAGGTTCTAGGTTGTCGGGTTTTCAAACCTATGCGCTCCACTTCTTAGTATCGTAGCATTATTGAACAGCTCTAAGGCAATGTGACCATCTCCATGGCACTAAATCTTGGAACTATTGTGTTGCCTTCTCATGTTGTAGGGTCAAAATGCTCACTTGCAGAGCTATGGTGCTGCTTCCTAGCATTGTAGCATTACCTTCATAGGTTATAAGGTCAAAATGGTCACTTACTATCCTGAAAATGTTGAGATGCTATACTAACACCACAACACTACCTTTTTGGAGCATAAACACTACTTTCTCTAATTTTAAGCTCAAGTTTCAACATCTAGTGCCAAAGTGCTGGATTTGCTATGCCAATGTGCTAACTTCTAAGTCTAACTATTTTTAAATTATACTTTTTATCCAATTAAATTTCTAACTTATAATAAAGATCTAAATTACAATTTAGTTCAGAGGATAGTCAACCAATATGTGAAATGATAAATAAATAATATGAAATAAAAATTTTATTACAAAAAAAACTTTTATTACAAAAGTGTGCTTAATAAAATGACAAAGGTAAAAAAAAGATAAAATGAAATACAAATATAAAAACAAAAAAGATGAAATATTATCCAAGAAGTTGTAGTCTTCCTCTTGCTCCTCCTCTTTTGGCTCTGGTGGGGTGCTAACATAAGGGTAACAATGAGGGGCTACAGGAAAAGAAACTTCACTTGGACTAGCATTAAAATTATAAATTTATAACATTTGAACAAGTGCTGAGTTGAACTCAGCCATGTAAGAAAATTATTGATGCTACTGACCTTTAGTCTAATCAAATTTCTTTTCTAACTCATGTTGACACTATTACTTTTGCCAACCCTTTTTCTTAATTTTAAAATTTATCCAATTTCTTGGAGTTACTCATTTAGTGTTTTGGAGGATTTGGATGTACATTGAGGAGTGCTTGAGCTTTCTCTTATCTCCATTTTTTATCAAAACCCTTTAATCATTCTCTTAATCAGGGGAGCCCTTTATATATGGACTTCTTCCTCGAGTCCCCAGACACACCAACCACAACATACAAAGAATCAATAAGAGCAGGATGACCATAACCTAGGGTACTACTACCCTTAAGTATATTACAAATTGAAATATAAAAGATTTTATAAATAATCTTTCTTACTTCTATAGCACATCCCATTTGAATTGCATAATTGAAAATGATTCTATCTTTAGTTAGCTCACTGATATTAACAATGGGCATCAACTTTGCAAAAAAGTAGTGTTAAGCCTTAGCCTCGATAGTTAGGCCAGTAGCAAAAAAGTTGATAATATTTTCTCCTATCATTTTCACTGAACATTGGCATTTCTAAAAGTGAGAAAACTAAGAATTTCATAAAAATTGGATGATTATAGTAATATAAAAGATATTGATCATATACAAAATTTTGTAAATATTAATATGCATTAATAGTAATACTATCAAAATATACCCATTTCCCCTTATAAAATTTTATTATCTTGGTGCTCCTTCATCTTGGTGAAGAACTCTCGCACCACAGGGACCACGCAAGTTGTGTTTTCGTAGGCAAGATGCTCCCTGCCTCACTCATTGATAATATTTCCCATGCTCTCACCTGAATTTTAGAAGCTCCTCTTTGAAATAAGAATCTTGTTAATGAGAGTATGCTAGTACCTCTCCTCAACTTGTTATGCTAACAAATCGATTGGAGTCACTAGAGGTTTCCCTCTTCTTGCCTTAAATGTTTAAGAGGCATATTTATTATCTTAGATCTAACTGGAAGCTAAGAAATAAGGATTATAAGAATTCTTAAAATAGGACAAAGGATTTAGAATAAAAATTTTGGCAACCTAGAAGTCTTATTTATAGACTAGATTCAGCATCGTGATGCCGCTTTTACAACATTGAGACACTAGACTCTCAATTTCTAAGATGAGGGACCAATGCCACGACACTCCGCATGCAGTGCCTATCCACCAATCAGTCGATCAAGATGGTTACTATGCCTATTAAAAAGATGTATTTATGATATTTATTCTTATTAATTTTATAATCAACAAAACCAGTAAAGCATGTCAAGTCTTGATGGAGCACCATGACTCCCTGACACACTGTCTTGGCACTGGTCAAAAGTTTTATCCTTTCCTATTAAATGCATATGCCAGCCTGTGGACCCTTTGAACAACTTTTGGTTGGCACCATCTCGCTACTTTGGCAATTTCTAGGCACTATTTAAATAGTCAACCTACTTTATGTTATTCTTTATATCACTTAAGTGCTATGGCATTGGGTTTATAGCACCGAAGTTCTATCCTCTCTAGTATTAAGACCAATATTTCTACCTTCTGGTGCTGGGGTGCTAACTTTCTAGTGTCGAGGCACTAAAATTTAGTCACTAAAGTACTAACTTCCCAGCACCATGACGCCAACCCCCTAACACTATGGCGCTACTTCTCCAATGCCAAGGCGTTATCCCGCTAAGAATAAAAAAAAAATCAAAAATCAAACATCTATTTGTTCACCATAACAATATTCTAAATTCTACTATCACTCTAAAGGGAGGTAAGTCCAACCCATTAGTTTGCTATGCGAACTTTAAATTCTATATGGCATTCCGAAGGGATGTAAGTCTAATATGTTTGTTCTCCATGTGAACATCATTTTATATTGCATTCCAAAGGGATGTAAGTCTAATCTTTTTGTTCAATATGCAAACATCTAAATCTTATATGGCATTCTAAAGGGATATAAGTCCAATTTTTTTGTTTGCTATGAGAACATCTAAATTCTATATAGCATTCTGAAGGGTTATAAGTCCAATCTTTTTGTTCTCTATGCAAACATCTAACATACTTAGCATTTCAAAGAGATATAAGTCCAATATATTCATTCACCGTGCGAACACTCCTATAAAAGTTTGGCATTCCTATGCATGTAAACCTACATATGTTTACAATGCAGACTTCATTTAATTATTGGATAAACTAATGAGTTAAATTTATCCTTAATTCAATAAATACTTAGATCATAAAACCTACACAACAACTCTAATCTACTTATGATATCTCAAATAAGGAAACCCATGGTTACAAATAAGACTCTTTGGGCATTACAACTGGTAGCCCCCTAATGTTGGTAGATTAGAATAATGTAGTCCTAGGATGATGAAACCATGGGATCTAGATCATGACTACCCACCTAGTTCTTTTAGATAGTCATCCACACCACATCACTAGACAATGATTTATACTAGAGATCTATGTTTATTTCCAACCTTAATCGAGAGTGCTCTCCCATTGCGATAAGAGAAGTAATTAACTATAAATGCTTGTGCTAATATGAAGTAGAAGCTAAATCTAAATAAACATTAAAATAATTTTAGGAGAAATCTACTTCAATATATATCAATCTGCCTCATAAAGAACAAACTCCCTTAATATCCCTAAAAAGATGGTCGAGATTTGCAAAGGTGTTTTTCCCGTGCGATCAAACTCCATAATATTTTGAGATATAAACAATCTCTTAGCAAAGAAAATTTGTAATCAAGTCAGATATTTTCATGATAATAATGAAGTTTGTCCCCATAAACTAAATTTGGGAACTCAAATTTGAAAGCAATATAAAGCATCTAATTTATCACAAACCCTAATTCATTTCAAATTTTAGATTTTAGATCAAATAATTTCTTTTATTTATTTATCATAATTTATTTTAAATATATATCAATCAAAAAGGATTCTTTGAGTAAAATAATTCATACTGATGGGAAATTAACTAGTTGGGATCATAGATTAAACTTTATCTTTGAACAAAATTTAACTTAAAAATTAATGTTTAAAGTGATAACCTATATCATCTTAAGTCATGAGCATCCTAGATCACCCAAAGCAAAAAATCTTAAAATACTTGTGTGTGTCATAATTTATTGAGCATGTATTCACATTAGATTTAGCATCTACTATATGGCTATGCACTAGCACAATAAATCTTTGAGTCTGATTGATTTAATCTTTATTTTATTCTTTTCATGATATTGAACATATTAATTAAAGTCATTTACACTACTTCATGTGCACTTAGAATGACCACTACTTTGAGGTAGATCAACCTATTGGGGAAACACATAAACTCTGATCACCATACAAAATATTTTAAGGTTTGATTAGTCCCTAAACCAACTTGATAAACAACTTAACAACCTTCATTTATTGAGTTTTTAACACTTAGCTAACCATTCAATTAAGTATCATCCTCCTATATAAAACCTGTATGTGCACTATTGATATCCCTCCTATTCACATTTGTGATTAATAAATATTCATGAGTTGGCCATACACACTATAATGCAACTCATTCTTAGCTCAATTTTCTTTCAATTAACCTTGCTGAATTAAGCAAATGAACTTTATCAACCCTTTAGATCAGGTTCAACTATGACTATCCATTCACTATTGGCCAATCTTACCTAAATGAGTCATACATATATGACCAAGTCTTTCCTCAGTTCAATCAACCATTACGATTGAACAACATCAAGACTTAAGTATATACCTATACTTAGCTTTATATTTTCCCTACTTGAATGGATGGCCTCATTTCAATATGCCTTTTGTATTCTGAAAACTTTGATCTTTGTATCTTTTTACTTTTAATCTTTTAGTATTTAAGGTAAACTTGAATATCATCTCTTCATTTAATAGTTGATTTTATTGACCATTATCTATCATATTGTTGCATATGCATACTAGTGAGTACTTTAGGTTTGATTATGCCTTATTAGATACTAGACTTGGCTTAAAATATGATCAAGTAATTCTTATTATTAGAGGGATGATAATCTAATAATAAGGTTATTTAATCATGATTGAATTCTTAAATGACCATTAAGAATTCTTGAACAGACTAAAGTTTACTTTATATTTGATAAAATATATATAAAGTTATAAATACTAGGTTGATCAAGTCAGCTATCTGGCTTAGCTTGGCAATTCAAGGCCATATAAGATTATCCTTAAGAATATACTGACTTGCACACATTTATGTTTTGAGATAGTTCACAATTCTATAGTTGTTGGTGTAGGAGGTTGTAACTAGGTTGCTTTGTTTGTGATATCCTCTTATATATCCAAGAATACATTTCTAACACCATGAGCATTCACATAATATTCTAAGTTCTGATGATCACAAATATTTTTTGGTTGAAAATTTATTGCCACTGATCAATTATAGGTGTAAGAAATGTTATGTTTTTAATGCAAGAACTACAATTATGCAGTCTAATCAAGCTTCACTATTAGAGAATGTATAATGTCTAATTTTCAAAAAACTTGATCAAGAAAGAGCCCATAAATACTACAAATGAGTAGTTGTTAATGCTAGAAGACTAAAATCAAATTCAAATGTTGTAATCATGTTTAGTATTTTTTTATTTTTTCTCAATGTATTTGGAATATGAATGATAATAAATAATCAAACACTTGAGAGAATATAAAATAAATTTTATAATTAAAATTTTTGAGAAATCATACTATGTGATTGACCATTTTTGTTAATTTTTTAACTACCATAATTAAGACAACTAGCTCTTAAAATTGCTAAATTTGAACTAATTGTTATGTATGATCATACATTTTCATTAATTTTTTAGTTGATAGGATTAAGTAAGTTAATTAAAAATTATGTCTAATTTGATTGATTGCATAGTACAATCTTAATCATATAATCTACTTTTATTTAGTAATTTCTAATTTTAATCTAGAATTAGAGGGATTTGATTTTTTAGAATTTTTACCTAATTTGTTCATACTGTACGATGTGATCATATAAGATGAACAAAAAAAGTTTGAATATTTAGTTTATATTATCATATAGTATGAACCTTGGTCATATAGTAGGAGTAGTGATGGGAGATGGGAAGAATGATTATATCATCTAAAGTCCCAAACCCTAGAAAAATAAACTGATCATAGAGTATGATGTTTGATTGTAAGTATGATTAGACCAATTTTTCTTTCAAAATAAATTATTATTATTTTTATTCATCTTCCTCCCTATAAATACACCCTTTTGGGGATCTAACCTAAACAACATAAATGTGAAAAAATTCATGGGAGGCTTATGGAAGAGTGCTTTGCCTAGGAGAAAAGTGGAGAGGCCTATCTCTTATTTTACTTTAAAAGATTTTATTAGTAAGATTGCACTTTGAATTTAGTTGTTTATTATCTATCCACATTGCTTTTGTATTTTATGCTTTAATTGGAGATTTTTTTTTTCAAGAACTTGTGTAAGCTTTGCATTTGAGAGAAGATTCTCTTTGTACCTTGGAGAACTAGTGGCATCCTTCTTGCATTGAAGAAAAAGGGAGTGAGTGTATGGTTTCTCAATTACCCAATAAAGAGAGAGGCATCTCCATATTGGCTTACTATGCTAAAGAAGAGTTAGTGAACTTTTGGAGGACATCTAGAGTGGATGTAAATTAATTGGACCAAACTACTTTAAATGTTTGAATTATTAGTTTTATGCTATTAAGTCTCTCTCTTTAAACTTTAAAATTTGGTATCAATTTTATTTTGTAAATTTTTTCTAAAGCATAGCAATTCTTCCCTCCCCTCCCCTCCTGGGAGTGCCAAATCTTACAAAGGTTGTGAGAGTATGGCTAGATTTCTTTTACTTTAATGGCTTGTGAAAAATATATTATGTCATACTGCTCTAATGTTGTTTTATTATTAGGATAGATATATATATATATTATGTAGAATCTAGGTGTATGGCTAATGTTTTACTTTACAAGGGCTCATGCATTAAAAATAATATGGGCATTTACATGCATAGCTCATAATTCTAATATATTCACATATTTAACTCCTAAACTTTGATGTTTACATATGTAACACCAAAATTATTATTATTACATCAAAAATAGAACTTTTATTATTATTGTTAAAGTGAAATGCACTTTTTGAATCATATGATAGGTGTTATATTTGTAAATATCAAACTTTAATGTTAGATATGTAATTGTGTGCTATATAAGAAAATTTCCTAAAATAATAATTTTATGATATTACCTTTTAATATGATTAGGGGTTTTCTTTTTTAGAACACTTTTTATATTATTGTATATATATATAAGAATATAAATTAAGTTTTTCAATCATGTACTTAGAGGCATCATATCCTTAAGGATGAACATGTATGTAGACTACAAGAAGGACTAGGAGTATAAGGGAACTTAATTTATATTTTATTTATCTAAGTTTATTTGAGTTTGTATTTATGGGTAGAGCTCAACTACCCTCAACTACCCTTTTATACTTTTCACTTAATTGGGTTTATATTAGCAAGCTACATAACCATAGTGGCATATTTATCTTTATTATTTTACAGCCATCACAACACACTGATTATGTGATTGTATTATTTTACATGACTTGGTTCTTTCTCTTTTATCATTGTATTATGTCTATTTGAGATATGTATTCCTTAATAAGTTCATAAAATAAAAAATCATTTTTATCAACTTTAATAAATTTTAAATAACTTTAAAATGGTTAGGACAAACTTTTAATATTAAAATTAAGGTTCTCTTTGGCCTACATTCTTAAATTAAACCATTTCCCTATTTTTTTTATCTCTAGAAAGAGATGTACATTTGAACCTATCTAGCATTAGTTGCTAGTACTCATAATAACAATGTCTTGACCTAAGATGCATTAGATGCTACTTAAGGACATATAACTTGCATATTTTGTATAATCTTTTTAAGATAGAGCTTTAGGTAGGCATGATTATTAGTGGAAATGAAGAAAGTATTAGCATGTGGAGTAGTGGCAGCCTGACCAAGACAAATTCATAAGTCTAGTCTCAATGATCTTATCATATGATTAGATTATCACCCATTTTTAAGTCTTGTAAGTAGATCTTAATATATATGAAGATTATAAGTCCTACACCTTCCTAGCCTTTTCTCTTAAAAAATCTCCATTTAGGATTCCTTCTTTTCCTACCTTGATTCAGGTCATGAGGTTAACTTTGGATGATGCAACTTGTGGTTGATAATAGAGCACCACTCGGACGGGTTGGGTTGGTGACTACATTCCCAATCTAAATAGCTACGAGCTTAATGGCTTAAAATGATGGATCAAAAGCATCCATATTGTGTTATTTTCTACCTTTTTCCTTAACTTCTCACTTCACCTATAACCCTTTTGAACTTCTCATACTCTTTGTAGAGTATTCGGAGGTTTAGCAGTAATTGTCATAAAAACACTATGTATATCAAGTCATCATCTTTCTTGGTTATGATTATTCACTCTCCCTTGCAGACTAACATTCAACATATGGATTATATTACAATGGTAGTTCATGCTATCCTAAAATAAGAATAAATCAAAGATCAATCCTTATGCCTTCTTTAACTAAGAGTTTCTTATTGAGATGTCAATAAGAGTAACAAACCAAGATAGATCTATTTCCTACAAGAATGGACAACTCACAGCCTTCTTTCTTGCATTAACTTAGTAAAATTCCTATAATTAAATATATTTCATAAGTTTAGATAAGAGATAGAATCTTGTATAGATTCCATCTTTTATTATTTGTTGTGAGATATCATATAAATTTTATCACTTAGTTAATACATTTACAGCTCCAACAACACTCATAAAGAATTGAAGTAAACATCTTTTCTTTATCCGTAGTTCCTTCAACTTCTAAGCCCTTTTCAAAATAGTAGGAACTCAACTAATAGAATTTAAAAGAATGTTTAGATTCCCTTCAATAATGTTATCTATAGAAAAATTGAAGAATTAACATCTCTTATAAATTTTCACCTTAGCTAGTTAATTGAAGAATTTGAAAGAGACAATACTTTTAACAAAATTGAAAAGAGGATTCTCAATAAGATTTTAATAAAATTTTATTTAAAAATATTTAAAGAAGGTAGTGATTATCTAATCAATTCCAAAACCTAATTTATTTAGATCTTTGTCTAAATAATTGCACATTAAAATATGCATCACAAATATTACAAAAAAAATTTAAAATTTTCCATTTTAACATTTTCTTAATAAAAATTAATTTACTTTACCTTTGATGACAATCTTTTAAATAATTGACACAAAATGTAGGTTAGTCAAAGTTGTTAGAATCTTTTGCACCTTAAAAGGATCTATTAAATCCCCTAGTCAACCTTAAAAAATGAAAATTTAATTGATGATTGGTCTTTTACTAATGAGTTGAAAGATACTAAAAACTCCATAATTGCCTAAATTAATAGATTCTCATATGCAATTGTTGGCTTTAATGGATGAGTAATATAACTAGTTATTATTTCAATCACTAGATAAGAAGGGGGAATCAAATGCTCCCCATTTGTTCTGATTAAAGGAAAATTTGCAAGTTTGCCCAAAAAAAGTCATAGATTTGACTAGAATAACAAAGCTCTTTGCTTTCTTTCACACATCATAAGGCTCCAACTTTATTTTCTTTAATCACAACTTCTCCCCAAGTAATGTTCTTATTGGTCTTTTATAAGTTGCTTTGATGTCTCCTTCATTAGTTTCTTAAGGATATTATGAACAAACTCTTCTTTTAGAATATTCAATTTTTACTTAGAGATATTGGCCATTTCAAAAGAAAGAAGTTGAATAACCTAATACAAGAAGAAGATGCTAAGATTGAATAGCTTTCAAATGACAGCTCTACTCTTATGTTTATAGACTCATGATAATGATAACATGTATAAAATGACAAAAACCACATCATGATCAATATGATAATCAATTATGTAAAAATAATTCATTAATTACTATTTTATATAAAATATTTTATTAATTCTTTTTTCCCTTTTACAAGGATAAAAGAAATAATTAACTCAATGTGGAGTATTATTTGGAACACCACGCAGATCTTAGGAGTACTCATTTAAGTAATCAAATATGTCATTAGGGGATTAATTTACTATCTCAAGAGATAGAAATATTACCTACAATGGATTTAATTACATAATAAGGACTCTTAAGGCTGATGGGTCTACATCTTAGAATAATAAGGGTTATCCTGAGAATACCTGCAATTAAAGAAATTGACCTTTATCTCTATGTATTTTTAAAGTTTTGTATTCAAAGGATGATAATATGGAAATCAAAAGGGCATGCTTCACAAGGAAGAGTTCTTCTCTAAGGCCAAATGGAATTAATTAAAAGAAGCATCAGTTATTGGGAAGCATAGTAATCACTTCAAATTATCTTATTATTGTGCTTTATAAATTTGAGAGTAAAATTTTTTTTAGATTTTTAATTATCATTTTATTAGAAAATTAGGACTTATATCCTAACAACCTAAGATTGTTAAAATTCCTAAAAAGTGAAGACTTTTTCCAATAGGATGCTTCAAATCCTACTTATAAAAGTTTTTTTAACATAAGTTAAAAGCTCATCTTAATTTAACCACAAGAATTTGGAAATTATTATTTCTTTCTCTCTTGAAAAGCGGAACCTATCTCAATTCTTTTGGACTTATAACTTGCATGGAAGAGGTTTCCAGCTAACACCTTCTAATGATTTTAAATTTATGAGTCCAATCTTATGAATGTAAGATAGTTTAAGCTATTTGTTAATTAGGAAGAGAAGCTAAGAACCAAAACTCACTCCCTAACCCTAGGATTATAACTCATATAATATGCTTCTAACTAATATAGTAATTTTTATTTTTTTATTTTGAGTCATAATTTTATTTTAAGGCTATTAGCTATGTAAATCATGTCTAAAATGAAATACAATTAAAAATTAGTCATGATCTAAATCAAAAGAGAAGGTAGCTTTCCTAGAAAGGGTGGTCATCCCCGTAGGTCAGATGCCCCCATATGTCAATGTGAGAAGCATCGAATTCAAGAATTTAGAGAAGTAATATGCAATTATGGTTCACAAATTATAAGGATTTTAGTTGGTTTTAATGTTTATCCCTAAGGCTTTAATTATGTGAGGTTATGAGTTAGTTATTTTTATGTTTGAGTTGATTTAATTTAAAGAGTTAAAAGAAAAAAAATTTACCCTAAGAGCCTAATGCATCTAGGCTTTCAACATAACACAACAATCATAGAAAGAGACTTATGAAAAGTATGCAATTTTATTATGCACCCTAAACTAAATCACATCAAAATTAATTAAATAAATTAGCCAGTACAACTGGCTATTTTTGCCCACCCCAAAAGAAAAAAAGTGGACATTCAAGCTTTGCTCTTATATAGCCTATATTAGAACTATAAGTTTGATCTATGGAGTCTTCATTAACTTCAGGATCATCACGTTCTTCAAGGATCTCTTTAGACTTCACTAAGGCCACCAAACAAGTATAGTTAGATCCTGCTAATCCTAAACTGCATAGTGCCTAACCTAATTCTAGGATCAAATTATATTTTAAATTTTCAAAGTAAAATTTGAAAATAAATGTTTGGCAAATACACAACACATCAACAGTTATATATCAAACACATGGGCTTAGCACCAATGGTTACCAAGCCCACTTATCCTAATTGGCTATGTTTAAGACTCAAGCAGAGCACCTACAAATAAATAACATTTTTTTTATTATGGCAGTCCCTTTAAACATAGCCTCCTATAGGAAATAGTATTAGTCTAAGAAGATATCCTAACATCTAGACTGACAAAAACAATTCTAGCCATCTTGACTAAAATAATACACCACCAAATAAGGAAAAAGTATCACATCACAAACATATGACTATCCTAACCTAAATCTAGGGCCAATGACTTCATAGTATAGTGTTTGAAGAAATGGGCTAATGTAGTGAGACTGCACTAGGCTCCTTTTAAGTTTAAGTTTCTATTTTAGTTTTTAAGATTTATTTAATTTACCACTAATGGCTCTAATTTAAGAGATTTAGGTAAAACCCATTTAATTCAGCACCTTAATTCTAACACAAAATTTTATTAAAGGCTATAAATTTTAAATCTTTTATACCTAAAAATTTTGATTAGATTTTTATTAATATTAAATTTATTTCATTCATTTAACTTACTTTTCATAATTATGATTTCACATAGACACGTCATTTACCTCCTTTAGACTAATAGCTTTATGACCTTGGGTGTCAAGATTATATACCTCATGATTATTTATTATAAAAAGTTCAAATTAATGTTTATGTTTGATTAAGGTCTATTTGATTTGTCAAATGGTTCAAATTAAATTTATTATGATCATTTAATTTAAGTTCAATTTTAATTTTATTATTGAAGTTAATTAGAGTTATTATTATTTTATATGGATTAAGTTAATTAATTATATATTGTTATTATTTGTATTTTGTTTTTTATGTTTTTATTTGAGTGATTTAATGATTTAATTTATATATTTAAAAATAAATAATTTTAAAGTTTATTAATTAGTTATTTCTTTTATGATTTGATGTTTGATTAAGTTTAACTAAAATTCATTTTCTTATTTTATTATTTTGTTTTAATTAAAGTTCAAATTAATTTAGTTAATTTAGGTTTAATTATTAATGTTCAACTTCAAATTATCCATTAGATTTGAATTATCTTTTTTATTTTTATTTTAGTTTTTTTTTTAATTTAGTGCTTTTATTTGATTTTAATTTTTTTATTATTTAACATAAATGTAAATTTTTTTAATATTAATTAACTTTAAAGGATTAAAAAAAACTTTATGAAGTCCTCTCTTATTATTAGAAATATTTTTAAGTGAATTTACGAGTTTTTTAAAGTTTTTATGATTTATATATTTATTATTTGATTTAAATTACCCTGGAACTTCAAAAATTTATAACTTTTGATTCAAAAATTATTTTGATTTGAAATTTTTATGACAAGTGGGGTTTCATGCCATTTTATTTTCCTAAAGTTTTATTTCTAAAAGAGGTGTATATTAAGACTAACTGAGATTTTATTATTTTCAATAAATACTAAATTGAGCTTAAAATATCCACTAACATTTAAAGTTTTTTTGTTGTAAATTATCCTCTAAAATATGAATTCAAACATATTTCATTTCATTTTAGATTATTGGATGATTTATTATGATTTATTAAAAGTCAGCTCATTTAAATGAATTAATTAATTCAATTAATCGCTACTTAGATAATTTTAGGGTTTTCTTATTTCCTGAAGAGTTGATATTTTTTTAAGTTCACTAATGTTATTTAAGATGCATTGAATCATTTCCATATTTTTCTTTAATATTTTTAAATTTTAAATTAATTATTTTGATTAAATTAGGTGTTCTGATTTAAAAATTTTAGATCTCTTAATCCATTTAACTATAGCACTTGAAATTTTTATACAAGGTGTATTTTAAAACCAATTTCACTCTATAGAACTTTCACATCAATTAGACAATTATTTTAGGCTTAATTAATATTTGATTATTTTCACTAAAATCTAAATTAAACTAGAGTTGTGCACAATAAATTAGAGCTTTTTTTCTTTAATTCCTCTCTACAATAAGAATCCAAAGAGGTGTTATTCATTATTTTAGAATCCCTGATCAATTTAATCTAATTCATAAAGTTACATTTAATTAATTAAGATATTTAATTATAATTAATCCTACTATGAGGATTTTAGGATTTTGATGATTTCAAAGGGGTTTGATGCTTTGTTTAAATTCATTAGTGTAGATTATGATGTTTTAAGTTAATTCCATGCTTTTGCTTAATTTTCATATTTTTAAATTAATTAATTACATTAATTAGGGAGTTTTAACTTGAAAATTTTATAACCTATGATCAAATTAGAACGAAGCCTTAAAATGTTTTATGTTAGATGTGTTCTAATCCTAATTTTGATTCTCCAAAATTTCAATTTAATCAGATACTTATTTCAAGTTTAATTATAGTTTTATATTTTTAATTAAATAGAAATTTTTCAATAAAAATTGTGAATTTTAAGCTTAATATCCTTTCATTTAGATGAATCCATAGATCTTTTATTTGCATTTTTTTAGTTGAGTATTTTTTTTCTATGAATTTTTAAATATTTAAAATTTGTATATTATATAATTCAAAAAAGCCAAAATTTCACACTTAATCCAATTAATGTTGATGCGAAGCTGACTAAGCGCTACTTTTAGCTTATTGGCATCTTAATTAGGAGAGCTAGATTCATGTGGATCTAGCTCAGAAAAGTAATGAGGATGCATTTTAAATCAAGCATCCAATCAAACACCATATGATCAAGGATCAATCCATGATTTCCTATGGGATTAAATCTATCTAGTGCTTCTAATTCACATCCATAAATTCCAAATATAAGGAACAAATAGCCATGATATAGTCCCTAACCACTCGACGTAAGCCAAGAGCCATCCGATCATAAGGAACAAATTTTGATGAAATAGATGATGAAGCTTGAAAATTATGATTACAAATCGATCAAGGATGAATTTGTAATTGATCCAAGCATATTGATCTCAATGGAGATTAATTCCACTTAGCAAACGACCTAATCAAAATGATGAGAGGTTGAAGATTGGCAGTACCTCACCAACATTTATCTTCTGTAGTGCTAACATTTCAAACACCTTCTTTGGATTAAGATGAGGTACTGGGAAGAGTTTGCCCTCTTGCCTTCCTCTAGATTAAGATGGAGTCCAATGTACGCCACCACTCACTAGAGCTTGATCAAAGGAAGGGTTAGAGAGGTTGGGAGAGTGGGGAAGAGTTCATTTTCGTTGCTTGGTGACTAAGCAGGGTGTAGGAAGTGTCAAGGGTGAAAATTGAGGTGTCTCTATTCCTTTTTATATTTGGTCGAGCCTCCCTCCTTTGGAGGCAGTGAAAGGTGGCCAGCTATAGAAATTAGGGCCTCATGATGTTTTTGAAAGCAATGAAGGGATCAAAAGCAAGCTTAGGTTGGCTACTTGAGAGACAATGGGCAAGGATGGGAGGATTTAGATGAGGTGAGGTTGCTCAGCCTCACCCTTCTCCATGGCTTCTACCTCATCTCTCAACACCACCTTACCCTTTAGTGAGTTGTTGGCTACTTCCCTAGGTCAAGCTAGGGTGACCATGCTCAATTGAATTATATTTTATTTTGGTTTGTTTCAATTTGATTTATTAAAGTTTGAGTTGAGTTGGCATGGGTTGACATAAGCTAGCCCAGTTGCATCCTATTTGGTAGATTGGATTTAAGAACTATATTACAATTGTGCCTAATTTCCCATTAAAAAGTTTAGAAATTAATTATTTCAAAGTTTATTCAGGATTTAATATGGTTTTATCTAGGTTTGATCCATTTGACTTAAATGGAAGTTGGATTTCCTAGTCTAATTAACCATTTTGGATTTACATTAAGTTTCAATTATGCTTGTTTGCTCATTTATGATATTTTTGTTTAATTCACTTCATTGGAATTTAGCTTGGTTTAATATTGAGCCAACTTAACCGATTTTAAAGCATTAAGCTAATTTTAATTGAGTCAAATGTACATGGATTTCAAATACATTTGATTATGCATTCTAAATGATTTAGAGTAATTAATTTTAATTTATTTGGATTTTATTTTGATTCTTGACCCATTTTGACTCAAATTGAGCTTAATGAGTCAAATTGGGCTCACTTGGGTCAAATTTAGACTAAACTTGGATTTCATCCTAAGATGCTGAGTTTGATTTTAATTTTGATTCAAATTTAGTGTGGTTTATAATTTTAGTATTGTTCAATTTATTGTTTGATTTTTGTTTGGAGATGCACCTAGCCACTAAGTGTGGTATCCTAAGTATCTAATTAGGAAGCTCTTAACATAAGATTAAAGATCCTAATTATTAAGATTAGGATGATGTTAACCTCTTCCAAAAATGATATCAACACTCAATTACATGGGATGAATATTTTTAAAAAATGAAGTAGACAAATAATTAAAAAAACTAATTTTCATTTATAAAAGTACTTTCATTCTTTTATTTTTTTCATAATTATCTTCCAACAATATAACAAAATTAGGGAACTAAATGTATAGCTTAAGATATAGAGGACTCAATTCAAGTTGTATTAGCCTAATTCAAGGTTACTTTGTTGAGTTAGAATAAAAAAAATGAACTTGCCAAAACTATCATGAACTCATCATAACTATCATGAGCTCACAAAAATGATTATGAACTTTTCAAAATATCCTCTAACTAACCAAGGATATGGTGAACTATTAAATTATATTAAAGCTAAGGCTTACTCAAAGCATTCTTTCCCATGTTTAAAAGCTAGCCATTCACCTTCATTCAAATAAGTTGGTTTTTTACTTTCATTAATCAAGTTAGTAATTTTATTTAATGGACTAATTGCTTCAGCTAATGGTTTGGTGGTGTCATTAATGAGGTATCAATCAAAATAGTCATTATGGGGAAAATTTATGACACCACATAGAATTTTAAGAAATGCATTATTAAGGAGTAAACATATTATCTCAAAAGATACACATGTTATCCTATAATAGATTCAATGATTTAATAAAAGACTTCTAAGGCTAATGGGTCTTTAATGTAGCATATAGTTTTCCCCTTAACTATATTAGAAGTAGAGCAGGCTTTATTTTAAACTTGGTTCACGTTTCTCAATATGGGCAAGCCCTCATAGTTAATTACCTCTTATGAACAAAGGATTGCTTCCTAAGAATACTCTCGATTAAAGAAAATTATATTTTAAAATTTCAATTAGAAATGCTGCAAAGTGGAAAGACTTATTTTGGAAGTCAATCGGGATTAAGTAAGAAATGTCTATTGATATTGGGTTGCCCAACAGACATTTCGACTATCATATCATTGAGTTAACATTTAAACAGAATTTTGAGTTGACATTTTACTAGAAATCAAGGAATTATATTATAGTAGCACAAGACTATAGAAATTTCTAAGGTTGATGACTTACTCTAGTAAGATGCTTCGAATCCTAAGTCTATAATTGCTTCTGACACAAGTCAGATGCTCGACCTGGTTTTACTTTTGAGAATTATTGGCTCTTTCTCTTACTTGTGAAAGAAAACCTACCCCTAACTCTTCTGGACTTATAACTTGCCTAGAAGGGTTGCCAACTAACACCACCTAAATGTATTTTAAATCCCTGATGTAAAGTCTCATGTATGCAAGATAGTTGGGATATTGAATTTTTAGGAAAGAATCTAGACTCACTCCATAATCATTAAGATCATGTAGGGTATATGCACTTAACTAATGAACATTTTCTAGCTTTTAGATATTTTGACTCATGATTCATTTAAGGTCTTGGGGTATGCATTTTGTACCTAAATGATATGTAATTACAAGTGGTCATGGGCCAAATCAAAAGAGCATAACATCAGAAGGTGGTCATCCTCAAGGTCGATGCCCTTCATGGAGTTAGAGCAATATATTAGAATGGTTCGCAAAAGTTAGTTATTTCTAGTTTATTTTAAGCTATTCATAGGGATTTAGTTAATGTGAAGCTATGAATTTTTTATTTTTTTAAAGTTATTTAGATTTAGGTTGGGTAGAAAATTTAGTTTCCCTAAGAGCCTAATCATCCAGGCATCCATCGAAGGAAACATAGCATAGAAAGAAACCTAAAAATGTAGGTTGATTCTATTGCACACCCAAAATAAATCAAGCTAATTTAAATTAAAGAATGGGCTAATGTAGTTGAGTACCACTATACACCCTAGATGAAAGAGAAAATGGGTAGTCAAGCTCTACCCTTATACAGCCTGACCTAGAACTACAAGTTTAGATCTATGGGTCATCTCTCCAAGATCGTCTCCTTCTTTAAGGGGACCTCTATTGAGCTTCACAAGGGACCTCTACACCTATCTACTTGTTGGGTCAACTCTTGTTATTCCTAGACGATATAGATTCTAACCTAATTCTAAGCTCAAATTACATTTTAAATTTGAAAATAAATCCTAGGCCTTGCAAAATAGATCTCAAGAAAATACAAATAGCACATAAAAATTATATTTTATAAACTTACGGCCTTACCATTAGGTGCTTGCCAAACCCACCTATCCTATTGGGCTATGCTAATGGGACTATTTAGCATTTACAAGAAAACAACAATTTTATAATTTATTTTACAGCTATGCCTTTTAGCACAGCCCCCTGTAGAAGACAACATTAGTTCTAAAATAACATCTTACCATCAAATCTAACTGGAAAATAATCCTAGACACGTAATCTAAAATAGTGCACTGTAAAATAAGATAAATACATCACATCACATCACAAAATATCATAGAATATCATAGATCAACCTAACCTAAGTCTAGGTTCGTGACCTAATAATCTAGTATGTGAAGGAAATTGGTTTGTGTGGCAAGACTTTATTAGGCCTTTTTAGATTCGAGTTGCAATTTAAGTTTTGAAGATTGTTTGATTTACCTTTGGATTATTTCAATTCAAATGCTTCAATGATTTAGGATTCTTTTTATTTTATTTTTATGAATTCTAAGTTTTCAAGAATGAAAAATATAATAGATGCCACTATGGGTGGAATCCATTCTATTCAACATCATAAATCATAATAGAATGAAGCCTTCACCTTACGATGAAGGTTCATTCTAAAGGTCTAAGTAAGATCCTAAGTATCTTAAATAACCATCTTTAGATTCATTTAAATGTTTTGGTTTGAATTTAATTTAGATCAATGTTTTAATTTTGTCTTTAGAATTTAATTCTTCATTTCTTTTCTTTTCTTTCTTTTTGATTTGATAATGTGATTCTAAGTTTAGATTATTTTCAATTTAATTTGACTTATTTGATTTGAATTGGTTTAATATTATTTCATTAATGTTCATGTCCATTTAATTTGTGCTCATTTAGTTTGAATTATGTTAACCTAATACATTTAGGTTAATGTTTAATCTAATCTCAATTTGCATTTATTATGGATTAAGATTTCATTAATTTGTTGATCATGAATTTAATGGATTATTTCCTTTAAGGTTTAATTAGGTTTTGCATTTTCAATGATTTCCATTAATCCCTAAGTTTGTAATTGATTAAATTCTTTTGCTCAGAGCGTTGGAAAATTGTCCTTACGTGTTCTGATGTTAATGAAGATGTTTCAAATTAATTTTTATAATTTTTTTAATTTATTATTTCATGTAAATGAACCTAGAGATTGGAAATTCGATAACTTCCAATCTATAAGTCAATTAGCCTTGAAATTTTTATGGCAAGTTGGGTTCCAATTTGATTTTCCTAAAGTTTTATTTTAATGACATGCATGATTAGGATTTAATTAAGATTATAATTATTTCATTAAAATCTAATTTAATCTTAATTTAAAAAAAATTATGTATGGGTTTTATTTTTCTACATTCCTCTCTAAAAGATGCATCCATAAAGGATTCATTTGGAATTTTGGTTAATTTGTTGTGATTTTCCCAAGTTCAAGTTGATTAATTAGATTACTTAATTCAATTAAATGCTAAATAAAGCAATTTTATGATTTATTAAGTTTCAATAAGTTTTAATGATGTGTTTAAGTTCATTAGGGTTTTTTACTATGGTTTAAGGTGATTTAATAATTTTTCATGATTTCTTAATTATGTTTTTATTTATTTCATTAAACTTAGGATTTGAGATAAGAAATTAAATATCTCTTGATTTACTTTGCAATAATTCATGAAATTTTTTTCCTAAGGTGTATTTAATCTTTAATTTCAATTCCCCAAAGCTTCACATTAATTGGATTAATTGTTTATGATTAATTTGAGTTTAATTAATTTCATTTAAAGCTCAATTAATCCAAAACTACCCAAAAATTAATTGGAGATTTTGGGTTTAATGGATTCTACTCACTGAGATGAATAGATAGAGCACTCATTTGTATTTTTTAGATTTTTATTTTATTTTTTATTATTTTTAGAATTTTCTAGCATTTTTTTAATATTTCTTTAATTAAAAAAAATGAGAAAATCTCGTTCTAAATGGCAACGATGATGTGTCACTAGTTGTCATGAGGCATGGCTCCATTGGGCCACACGGGATCCATGAAAATCTCATGGCAAAAGCGGCAGCCATGCTAGATGATATACGACCATCAAAGATCGGACAGTCACAACTTTGCCCACAATTCTTATAGAGGATTAAATCAAATGTGTGACTAGATCAGGGTCATTTGTTCCTAACATAAGGAATGAATGGAAGAGATCAATCCCCTATTCTCACCAATGAGAAATGGATGCCATCCATAAAATTTTATGGATTTCCAATGAACTAAGAGGCATTTGAATGCAATTTCAATTACAAAATGATGAAGGATCAATTTGCAATTGATCTATAGAGTTTGTTCTCCTTGAAGATAAAATTCTCTTTAAAATGTCCCCAAAAAAGTATTAAAGCATAAATTTTGAAGCATACCTCATCAATGGTGATCCCTAGTGGTTACCATGCTCCAAGCACCTTTACCTTGATGTGTCGAAGTCATGGTGAAGATTTCTTGGGTTGCCTCCCCGCCAAACATTGTGGAGACTATCTCTTGGCCATGTGCCATCAATTTTGTCCATTCTCTGGCTCACCGGTGATGAAGGACCTTGGGGATGGTTCGTTTGAGGTCTCCACCATTCTTGGAATGTGTAGGGAGAGTCAATTTGGCATGAAATGATCTTTTTCTTCTTTTTCCATTAGAGGTCGAGAGTTTTTCCAATGGCCATGGTGGATTTCTGCCTTGTCAGAAGCAAAAGTCCTGAGGGAGGCTTCATATTGGCTTCTCTTCATCTTGTGGATGTATTGGAATGAAAATAGGGAGAGGAGAAGGCCTCTCTTATCTCTTTCCATTCATGGGCGAAAGCCATCTTTTAAACCTTTGGGTGGCCAGAATCTGGCCAGCAGTGGAGAGAGGCTTAGCCAGAGGGTGGGTTTAGTTCCTATTGAGCTTGTGAGGATTTTGGATGAGTGGTTTGATGGGAGGAAGCCTTATCTCCCCTTTCCTCCTTGGCTGAGATACTCCTTCCTTGGATTCCCTTTTGCTTTCTCTTTTACTATCCCATGGAGAAAGCCAAATCTCTTTTGGCTAAGGTGATGTCCACTTGATTCAAAACTCTTTGAAACATCTTCCAAGAGGGGGTCAAGTAATTAGATAAAGTCCAAGACCATTAGGATGATGAGGGGAGGAAGAATCACAAAAGTATTTTGGCTTGGAGAAACTTTGTTTGCATACTCTACCTCATCTTTCTTAGAATTTTCATTTTATGGCTTTTGGCAACACCACCACAGCCCTTAAGTTGGTGTTTGGCTACCCAAATCAAACCCATTGTGAATTTTAAGTTGAACCCAAGTCCATTTGAGTTGGATTGGAGGTTTGAACCCAATTCATTCATTTGGATTTGACTTAAATTCGAAGTATTTTAATTATATTTATTTTGATTAACTAAGTTAAATTTGGGCTCAATTATCTTTAATTGATGATTTATTAAGTTTTAATTTGATTAATTCCTTTAGGTTTTGAGTCAATTTTGCATCTCATTTCAATTTAACCCAATTAAGCTTAAATGGGTTACGTTGATTTCAATTGGATTCAAATGTCCCATTTGGCTTAATTAAATTTTTTTTTACTCCAATCATGCTTAATTACATATATGGAGTGATTTAGAATGACTAACTTCAATTGGTTAGAAGTTAATTTCAATTTTGACCCATTTGGCTCAAATTGGGCTTAATGGGTTAAGCTTGGGATCATTTAGGCCAAATGACTAATTTGATCAAATTAGACCCAATGATTAGTTGTATTATGTTTAATAATCATTTTTAAATGATTTTGAATAATCAAATTAATTTGATTTCAATTTGATTTGGGTTTGAACCCAATAAGGCTCATTTATGCCCATTTAGATCAAATGATCTAATTTGCCTAATTAAAACCTTAATAAATTCATATTTCTTAAATTCATGTTAAAAAAATATTTATTTTATCATTTGGATGATTTATAATGATTTTATTTGGTCCAATTTTGGTGGGTTGACCTTTGACTTGGTGGGACTCACATAAGTCAAACTTATGTTGAAAGGGTTGACCATTTTTTTACTTTGATTTGGATATTGATTTCTTTTGAATTTAATTAATTTTGAACTTAAATAGGGTAATCAAGTTAACCACCTAATCATCTTACTTTAAACTCAAGTTTTAAGTGAAATATGGTTGATTTTATAAAAACAAATTCTTTATTTATGTTTGTGTTTGAGATTTGGGTTGAGTCTACCTAAACCCATTAGGATAAACCAAACTAAAATAAGTGCACAAGGTCACTAGGTGTAGTGTCCTAAATTCCAATTTAGGAGATTCCTAATCCATAATTAGGTGTCTTAATTATTAATTTTAAAAAATGATGTTAACCTCATCCAAAAATGAGGTCAATAGTTATTAACTATTTAATGTAGTTAAGATACATATATTAATTATTTTAGAGCAAGCAACCATTAAGCCTTACTATTTGTTTTTCTTATTTATCTAGATAAATATATAGCCTTTCTTATTAGACTAAAACTTAATACAAATTTATAACTATGGAGTTAGGGTAAAGCTTAAAAATGGTAATTTTTTGTACTCAAATCAATTTAACAAAGTTCAAAGACATCTTTTTTGAATCTTTATTCTCTTTTTTTTTGGGCATGATAGTAAGATTTTGATATTACAAATATTACCTATTGACATTTTTGGATCCACTATCATCCACTTTTAAAAAGTTGGAGAAGAATAAAATTCCTGCTAGTGACATACAATTTTTTATTCCACATGATCAACTTTACACACACCAAATAATTCATAAGACTACTTATATTTTTATACTAATCTTCTATTTATTTATTAAGTGATTTGTATGAAAAAACTTAGAGGACATACCTTTTACAACCAAAACTGTCCATGATAATCAAACTTACTCATAAGACCTTTAAGACATATTTGTTAGCTCCATGAGCCAATAGACTCCTAACTTGAATTTTGATGATACCAAACATATGTGTGGAACTACTAATATTTTATTTTGGGGTTTTCAAGAAAATTACAAGACTCAATATGCAAGAGAGCCTTAAGTGCTATTTTTATAAGTTAGGCTTACAATTAGAGTATTGCTTTGTATATCTTGGAATAAAGTTGGCAAATGACACACTTTAAATCAAATTAATCATTTACCATCATTTCATAATCACATTGACCATAATTTATTTTAACAATATATGAATTATCATTTTTACTAATTCATATGAACATTACTTGATCTATGATTATTTCAATTGCAAAATCAGCATTTAAAGAATTCTTTTTATTTTGTTGAAAATAGATTTTGTAAAATCATTATTTTAATTATTTTATTTTATGTTTAAATTTTATTTTTTAATATTTTATTAAATTAATTTTGGCTTGAATTTCAAGTTTTTTGCAATCTTTTCATTTAATTAAATTAATATAAATTCACTTTCAAATTGATGTTTAAATTAAATGTAAATTCATATAAATTCATGGATAATTATTTACTTTATATTTATTATTTTATTTCATTTTATTTATGATCTTTTGGCCATTTAATTTTGTTTGGATTTTTAATTTATTAATTGTATAAAGCGTCGACCGTCTGATGACCCAGTTAGGAGAGTATATGCATTAGAATTGCCTTATGTTAAGAAAGGTAGGGATAGACCTAAAAAGACTTGGTTAAGATGTATAAAAAATGACCTTATATAATTGAATTAAATGAGAATTTGACACATAATAAGACACAATGGAGATGAAGGATTCATGTAGCCAACCCCACTTAGTGGGATAAAGGCTTGTTGTTGTTGATGTTGTTGTAATTATATAAATTAAATTCTTTCCTAATATATTACACCCCTTGTTCCCTCTTAGCTTAGTTGAAATTTTCAAAGTTTATTCCACGTGCTAATAACTATATTTCCTTCTAAATCCCTCCTAATCAAATTCAAATCCTTTCCTTAATTTTTCTTGGTCATTTGAATTGATTTTTGTATTATTACTTTCCAAAATTGCATAATATTCTTGGGGTCCCCCCATCTTGTGATGGGCCATAATTGGTCTCCTTAAAACTAAAACAAGCTCTCCAATTCAAAAAGCTCTAGGGCAGGCTAGCTTCTTTTGTGCTTGGACCATTCTAGCTTTATATAACTCGAGGTTCTGACATGCTCATACCGGTCTCTTCTCCATACCTTCAATTTCTTCCAACCGCAGTTTAGCATTTTGCTCAATTGTGATTTTACCGCCCATAGCTATCCTTAATAATGGGAGTTGAACATCTAAGGGAAGAATGGCTTAACCCATACACTAAGGAGAATGGGGTATATTATGTTGGAGTTTTGTAGGTAGTATGATAAAATCTATGGTATTTATTTTTGGATGGTTCTTGTGAACACCATGCAAATCATAAGGGGGTACTTATTAAAGTAATCAGATACGACATTAAGGTATGATGCACTATCTTGAAAGATAGATACATCACCCTCTAATGGACCTAATCACCTAATAAGGACTCTTAAGGCATGATGGGTCTTCAAATATACTAGAAATTTTTCCCCTACTTTACATGGAATATAAAGCAAGGTTTATTTTAAGCTGGATTCTTAATTTCCTTATGGAGGTAAGCCTCTATAGTTAATTACATCCTAAGGAATATGGATTCCTTAAGAAAACTCTAGATTAAAGTAGGCAATTATTATCTCCAAAGATTTTAAGGCTAAACTATCAAAGGATTAGTTATGTTTGGGAAATCAAGTGGGATAAATCAAGTGGAAAGACTTATTTTGGAAGCCAAAGGAAGATAAGAAGGGAATTTTCATGATACTAGGAAACCTAGTGAGCATTCCAATATATCCTATGGTGGGGCTTTACATATTTGAAAGTGAAGTTATTTATTTATTTGAGTTGAATTTTTATTAGATTTCTAGGGCTTATAATCAATTAACATAAGATTATGGAAATGCCTAAGAGGTGAGGATTTATGCTTGTAGCCCGAAGTAAATAGCTACCTCGGATCCTAAATCTATGGCACTTTAACACAAGTTAAAGCATGACCTAAATTTAAGTGAAAGGGGGACATAATGGTTTACACTCACAAGAGAGAGTAAACCGTCCGACTCTTCTAGACTTACAATCGCCTGGAATGGCCCCTAGCTAACACCTCTTATGATGCAAAAGCATGTGGTATGGTCTTATGAAATTGCAATATGGTTAGGCTTGTTGTTTAATTAGAAAAAAACTAAAGTCTTGAACCCACTCCTTAAGAGACTAGAGCATGAGTGGTATGAGCATATAACTTAATCGATGAATGCAAAATCTTTTCAAATTTTACTTCATTTTGACATAATATTTTGAACAAAGGATTGGTATTTTTATTGCCTAAATGCATGTTGAATTTAATTGTTGGCTCAATCAATGAGAAGAATGTGTTATCCACCACAAAGAATGCCTCACAAGTCAAGCATTCCCCTATCGTGCAAGGATGGAGATCATCAATATTCAAGGAAGAAGAGTATGACATGCATGATGTGAGACATACAACCATATATCTATGGGGTGGGTAAATCTTTTAATTATCTTTTTTAAATCCTAGGCTTTATGGTGAGGTTATAAATTACTTTAAAACTTAGTTATGGGTTGTTGATTGGGTAGAAAAATTAATTTTGTCCTAAGAGCCTACCGTATTCAAGCCACACATTAAAACATCATTCATGAAGAAACTATGAAAATCATGCAATCCTAATGCACAATTTAAATATAACATCAAATAATTTTATAAACTAACACAAAAGAATAAAAGGCTGGTGTGGTCGGATACCATCGTGCACCCTAGAAAAGAGAAAATTGGGTAGCCAAGCTCTACTCTTATACATCTCGGAATATAAATGAATAATTACAATTAGAAATAAAATTAGATGTTATGGGGGACTTCTTTTCTTCATGTCCTCCATGTCTTCTTTCTCCTTCTTTAGTTTTGATTTGCTCCAAAGGCATCATTTGGCACCCCAGAATTAAGCATCTTAGCCACTGCACATCCTAATCCCCCTTCACACTAATCCTAATTCATATTACAAAAATTATATTTATATAGGAAAAGTAAATCTAACTACACTTGCAAAACAAAGGTTAGCTAAACATACATTCAATCCCAAGTAGTTATCCTTATAATTTGGACTTAGCACCCTATACATGGGTAACCAAGCCTACCTGTCCTAACTTAGATTATGCTTAGAGGCTTAAACAACCTACAAACAAAACATTTATATTTATTATAAGCAAACCCCTTTAAGAATAATCCCTTGCAAAAAAATATGATTAATCTAATAGTGTCCTGACATCCAGTCTATGAAACATACACCCTAACATCCAGTCTAAAATATTACATCACAAAAAAAAACATACATACACTATCCTAACTTAGGACTAGAAGTAGTTATTTAATTCTATGTGTGTGTTAAGATTTTATGTTGTATGTCTTAACTAAGCATTTAAGTTACAATTTTCTAAATTTGGAAAGTTTAATTTAATCATAAAGGTTGGTTCCACTTCAAGTTATTTAGTTGATTTATAAATTTTAATTTATCTTTTGCTTGGTTTTATTTGATCTACACTTAACATCTAAGTGTGATAAAGAGAAGAAAGAGGATTACCTTCTTTCATCCCTACCTTAAGCCACTTACTAAAGCATATTTTGATGACTTAGTTCTCTTTAGTGAATGGCTTATTAAGTATTTTTTTATTAATCCTAAGTTTGGGTTAACTTTAAATAATCCTATTCAATGTAAAAGGAATTTTAGAATTAATATAATTGAATTACTATCACATGACATATATCAAATCATTCCTTTCCATCAGATGTAACATGCATATGACTTTAACACTTAGCATATCTATACATACAATGTATTTCTGACACACATAAATGATGATGAATGCATATGTTTGGAATTTATATTTTTAGTTAATTGAATTATTTATACATATAGATTAAAGCTCTATCCAAATTCTAATACAAAAATACATAAAAATGAAATTAAATAAGTACATGTCATTGTTAACCATGGAAGTGAGATAATCGAATAACCTCCTTGGGGCTACTTAAAGCATTATATTTTTGGGATGTCCAGACTTCATGCTTATTAACATTCAAACTTATGTAAATCTCTATATGAATCACAAGAAAGAGAGCACTAGCTTACATGTAATATGTTCCAATGACTTATATGATTATGGATGTATGTATTTTTAATAACAAAAGGATTTTCATCTTTTAATTAAGCACACATACACATGTATAAAAGACATAAGAAAGTACATCTCATTATTAACCAGGGAAGTAAGGTAATCAAATGACCTCCTTGGGGCTACTTAAAGCATCATATTCCCGAGATGTCTAGACTAAACACTTATTATCATAAATACATATAAATGTATACACAATTACAAGGATGAAGATCATGCGAATATTGTATTTTCTTTAGTTGAATTATTTATGCATATAGATTAAAGCTCTATCCAAATTCTAATGCAAAAATATAGAAGAATGAAATCAAATAAGTACGTGTCATTGTTAACTAGGGAAGTGAGATAATAAAATGACATCCTTGGGGCTACTTAAAGCCTCATATTCCTAGGATGTACAAACTATATACTTCTTAACATTCAAACTTATGTAAATCTATATATGAATCCAATAAATAGAGCTTCACATTCATATGACTAAGCTATAAGCACATGCAAATCCTCTATATATTCATAACTATCATCACTCCATATATTATTATCAATTTATAAACTTTCTAAAATATTTTTGAATTTATTAGTGATAATAGCCACACATATAAATAAGTTAAGTCAACACATGCAAGCTTACATAAATAACTTTCATTTGATTCACTTAGATTTGAAAGAATGAATGCATGGAATCATACAGCATACAACATTTAGAAGTGATTGGAAAGGAATAATGAAATATAAACACATGGTTCATTCAACTAAATTAATTCCTAAGGATAATCACATCAAATAAAATTATTTAAAGAAAACCAAAGCTTCTTATTAATTTGATTTTTGGATTTAGATTTGATTTAAAGAGGAGGGAGATTATTTTTTGTTTTGATCCCATTCCCATATTGGTAATTTTAATTGGTTTAAGGAAAAATAATTAAGTAGATTTTATGAATTGATTAAGTTAAACCAATAAGCAAATCATTTAATTACCCTTTCCTATGCTTCTTTAATTTGATTAGTCATTTAATCATGAGCCACAAATGATATGAACATATGATAAAAGCAAAGTTGAAATGCTCCTAAATGACCTAATACAATTGGTTCATAATTAAATATTAACTAAATTAAAGAACCTAATTAAGTACTTTTATGAATTTCCCACACTTATGGGTTAATCATAATTTTATTAAAGGGTCTTTATGTTACAAAACACATAAAGAGGAACCCTTAATTTTATTGTTGATTATCTGATGTGATTTGCATTTCAATTTGATTTAATTTAGCCACTTAATTGATTAATTAAGCACTTAATTAATCTCCATCTTAATTAATTCTCTTAAAATGAAATAGATTTAGAAAAGAGATTAAGAAAGAGGTCCTAATCCCACTCCCTCATCTATTCACCATTAAACAGTGATCAATAAGCTTTAATTAACTAATTTTGATTATTTTTGAATGTTAATTAATTATTAAATTAATTAAAGAAGTTAATTCTAGTTTGAAACATCAATTTCCTTAATTACCTAGGCAATAAATTTTAAGAAAATCATGGGAGGCAAAGGTCAACCCATTAAATCAATTCCCCAAGTTTGAAATTAATTACTCAAGAAATTAGGGTTTAATTAAGTTAATTAAGTATACATTCAAACCCTAATTAAGCATTAATTACTATTCAAAATCAAATGGGATTATTTTTAATTAAATCTCCTCTATTTTTACCTATAAAATGACTATTCATTTACATTTTCTAAATTATCCTACAACTAGTTATGATTTTTTAACGTTTTAGTGATTAAAATGGATAAGCCCTAATTAACCCTAATCCAATCGGCACCATGCGGATCGCTGACATGGCATGCTTTCCATGGGTGCTGTGAAATTGATTATTTAAAATTATTTGAGTTAGTGTCGACGTGGTGGTGGCAAATGTGCTTTCATCCCTGTCGTTTGATCTAAGATTGGATGGCAGAGATTAATCCCACAGTTCCTAAGGATTAAATCATGATTACTCTAATCAGGAGATCACAGTCATCCATTCTGATCACGTATAATGGGCGATAGATGATCTATCATCTCCCACGTGATGGAAGACGGCCACCGTCCACCTTCCTACAGCCCAATTCGAGCTTGTCGGAGCTCGGATCGGCTCGGGATTAATCCTACACCTTTACAAGGGGAATCCTAGGGGTTCTAATGGTTGGATTTGTGCAACATCAATATTTTATTTAAAAAGGACTAAAAATTTTTAAGAAATCTTAGTTAAATGGAATAGTACCTTGCTGGAGCTCAAGATCGGTGGCAAATTGACCAAGGTAGCTTCGCCTTGATCAGGTGAAGACCTATTGAGAAGATGATGCGATGCCTCCCTTTCGGTTACTCTATGGACCAAACACCTCAGAATGCTCACCAGAGTTAGTTTAGGAGGTACTTCTGATGCTCAAATTGCTCAGGGGAGAGTTCCTTTTGCCTCACCGGGGCTTGACAAACGTGTTGAAAGAGTTAACTTGAATGGGGTTGAGTTTCAGTGGTGTTAAGTGCAGATGGAAGTTGTCCCATCCCGGGTGGGCTTAGTTTGATGTTTTTTGGTGATGGGAAAGCTTAGGGTTCCTAGGAAACTCTATAGAGACTTTGAAATGACCTAAGAGAGCTCACTGAGGGAGTGTGTCTTCAGTTTGGATCGAAATGAGGGGGGTATACCCCCTCCTCCCTTATATCAATAGCCAAGATTAGCTTGGCCTCTAGTGGCCGTCCGGCCACCAAAAGTGGTCGTGGGTGGTAGTAGGAGGCTGAGGTGGCTTGATTTTGTTTGCCAAGTGTGGGAATGTGGCTACCATGGGAGGAGAGTGGGTGTACTTAGGTTGCCAAGTGTGCCAATGGAGAAAGAAGGGTGGAACTCACCTCCACTTGGCTCATGGCTAACCCAACCACCTATAGGTTAGGTGAGCCAGTGTACCTCTTACTTAGGTGGAGGTTTAGGAGGCAGCCATGTGGAGGGGAAGTGGATTTGACCATTCAAATGGGGTATTTGTCCCATTTGGCAAGCTTTACCCAATGGGTTTGGCTCAATTCAGGCCAAACATGGGTGAGGTTGGATTTCAACTGACCCAAGGTGAGCCAAGAATGGGCCATGTCAAGTTTCAAGGAGTTTGGGCTTGGTTTGAATGGGTTTGGCTCAATTTGACCCATGTAGGTTAAATTGGACTAGGTTGGGTCCAGTTGACCAATTGGTCAAATTGGGTCAAACCAAGGCTTAGGTTAAGTTCAAATGACGATTTGAAGTGTTTTGGGGTAATTGGTTTGGGTTGGTTTTGCTTAAATTTGGTTTTAGCTCATTTAGGTTCAAATGGGTCAAATGGATCAAATGGGTCAAGTTGACCAATTTGGCCAAATAGATCAAATTGGCTTGTGTTAGACATTGGTTAAGGTTTGATTGATCATTTGAAGGTGGTTGTAGGTTTTGATTTCAATTAATTTGAATATAAGAATGATTTAGGCCAAATTGACCCTTTAGGTCAATTTGGGCTAAATGGGTCAATCGGGTTCAATCAAAGCCTTGACCATGTTCAATAGTTAATTTTAAATGAACTTGTGCCATTAGTTGCAATCAATTTGGGTTAGATTTTTATTTGACCCAATTTGATTTTAGGCCAAATTGGGTTAACTTGGGTCAAAGGGATAATTGGGTTTGGTTTGGCTCAACTGATGATCAAGTCATGTTCAAGGATTGATTTTAGGTTGGTGTGAATCATTGGTTTCAATTAATTTGGCTTAGGATGGGATTTGGTTCATTTGGCTCATGTAGGTTAAATGGATTGGTTTGGTCAAGTGGCTAGGTTGACTTTGTTTGACCTAATTGATTGTAATCATTCAATCAAGGATGATCTATAATCATCATGGGAGGTTTTAGATGGTTTGGTTCAATAAAATTTGGGTTGGATTGAGATTTGATTTAAATAGGTCCTTTAGGTCACTTTGGGTCAAGTGAGCCTAAATAGGTCAATTGGCTTGATTGAATTTAATTGATTGATTGCATTTAAGCTATCTAAGATGATCAACAATCATCATGGAGAAGATTTGAAGGGTTGGATCAATCCAATTTGGGTTGGATTGGAGTTTGGCCCAAATGGGTTCTTTAGGTCACTTTGGGTCAAGCGAGCTTAACGGGTCAATTGGCTTGATCTTGTGTTGAATTAGTTTAGTTAAGTATGGATACTGATTTGGAATTGATTGAAGGTTTTAATTGCAATTGATTTGAGTTTAAATGAATTTTTGCTCATTTGAACATCTGAAGTCAAATGGGTTACGTTAGGTTTGATTGGATTGATTTTGGCTTGGTTGATTTTGATTGTAGCTTTGATTTGGTTTGGAATGATAGTTGAAGGATTGATTGATCTATGAGAAAATTAGCAGAGTTTAATTTGGATTGAAGGAAGATTTAGCTAAGTCCATGAGGTTGAATCATAGGCTTAGGTAAGGTTTGGTTTAATTTTAAGATTCAATTGGAATTTAATTATGTGGATTTGAGTTTAGATTGAATTTTGATGAATTGAATTTGAGGTTTGGTTTAGGCTAAGGAGGTAGGCATAAATTGGGTTTAGGCAACAAGGTAGGTAGGTCATCCTAATCTCTAAAGCATGATCTAAACCCTATGGTTAATCCTCCTAAGTCTCTAGGCTTAGGTTAAGTGTTCACTTAGCCACTTGAAGTGTCTTATGACTGAGGATCTCTTAGTGTCTAGAAGACTCCTAGATCTATGATGGATGAGTTGAATCCTCACTCCAAAAGTGAGGTCAATAAAAGGACCCTCAATAGGTGTGGTGAAACTGAAGGGCACACCGCACGTATTGGTGTTGACCGAGAGGATCAATAATGTCCAAAGAATTTGCAAGCACTAATGGAGATGATCTATACCTAAACCCAAGAGGTAGATAGAATCATGATCTTAGTGCAATACAACTAATCTCATGCCAAAAGCATAAGAGAGTCAAAAGAATTTGATTTGGAAGAATTTCATGTCGAGGAGATGAAGGACTCGTTGGGGAATCACATATGGATTGGATATGATGTGACATAAGAGGGGAAATATGTTAGGGATTAAGATTTGATTTGATATATTTGAATTATTTGGAAGGAAACCACTAGGGATACCAATTTGAATTTGATTTTGTTTTGTATGTGTTTGATTCAATTTGGGGGTATATCCGCTGGGGATATAAGCTTGAATCCACTGGGGATCAAGATCAAGTTTGTTTTGATTGATTTGTTATGACTCCACTAGAGAGGTTGGTTTGAATTTTATTTGTTTGTTGATTTGGGCTCCACTGGGAGAGGAATGTGATTTAACTACACTAGGGAGATTAAATTAGATTTGATTTGATTTATTTGATTTATTTTTACATGTTTTGAGGGCATACTTGTTGGGGGATATGAGCTTGGTTGAATTTATTTGATTTAATTTTGAATTTATTTATGGACCCTGTTGGTATGCAATGGACCAACTAAGAAGGAGCCATGTTGACCTTGGCTTATCTTAGATTTATCAATCCAAAGGGGTAGTCTACCGGTTGCAGGGTAGAACTATCCATCCTAAAGGTTACCTTTCGGTGTGCAATGGTTGTGTTAGGAAGAAAGTACAGACTTAGACTTAGAGTAAAATGCCTAATGTGAGCTCCTAAGAATAAATGAAAAGAGGCCAAGGTTTAGAATCTCAGTGGAATCTGACAATGATAAAAATTTGGCCCAAGAGTTGAAAAAATAAGTCTCAGTCTTCTATTTGGAGAGGCTTAATAGGTATGTGACCACTTTAACTCTAACTCCTTTTCCCCACAATAAAGTGGAAAGAGTTGGAGGTTAAAGTAGTTCCTAACCTTATTGGAGAAGTTAAGAGAGTTCAAAAGGCTTATTTTATACCCCAATCTTCAAGCATAAAAGAGGATGTAAAGCTTGAAGATGAAACTTTTAATAAAATAATATAACTATCTTTTGATCGGTATCTTCTATGTGTTAAGCCTAATTCCTCATATATTGTCTTGAGGTATAGGTCGATGCCAAAGAAGGCTATCAAATACTAAATCCAAGAAACTAAAATCTAAATCCAACATAGGTTTCACATTGTTTGGTCATTGTAGGGTAATGAATATTGTTAAATGATAACTAACAATCTAGAATCAAATTTTCTTTTCATATATGAATCTAATTCATTTGATGGATACTACCTAGGGATGTTAGAAGATCCAAATGACCTCAGTCTTGTGATATACCACTAAAATTGGAAGAAGAAATTAAGTTCACAATTGATGAGTTAAAGGAGGTAAATGCAGGAACAAAAGTTTATTCACACCCCATATTCTTAAGCTCTTTCTTAAGCAAACAAGATGCTAATGAATTAATTAAACTATTCTTAGAGTTCAAGGACTACTTCACCTAGAATTAAGATAAGATGGTCAGTTTATCTCTAGATGTGACAGTCTATAGGCTTGAGATTTGGCCTGATGCAATTCATATAAAATAAGCCCCTCAACACATGAGATTAGACATCAAATAACAAGTAATTACTAAATTCAATAAAATGATTGATGTTGGCTTTATTTTAGAAGAGAATTAACCCTCTTAATTAGCTAGTGATGCTCCAATAAAAAAAAGAATGGCTAAATGTGCATATTTTCAGATTTAAGGACTTGAATAGGACTCATCTAAAGTATAAGTTTTTGTTGCCCATATTGCTAAGATGACCATACAAATATCTTATGACACTCTCTATTCATTAAGAGATTCAAAAGTTCAAGACACGATTTTATTATTTATTAAGGTTTAATAATTATTTATTATAATTAATCACAAAGAGACCCAAAAACTTAATTAAGCATAAAACATAAGCCCAAAAATTTATGGAAAAACTACATCAAGTGTATAAAGATAAATAAAATGCATCCTAAAATTCTAATACATTTGGGTTTATATTTCATGATTAATTAAATAAATTAGAAAATTCCTAAATCATCAATTACACTCAAAATACCCCAAGCTAATTAGAGCTTTTGATTTCATTGAAAACCTCTTTGTTGACTCCGCACAAAAAGGAATCAATTTTAGAGAAGTATATAATTATTTATGATTTTTTTTCTTAAATACTAGGCCATTTAATGAATAATTAATGACTAATTAGCCCTAATTAATGTGGATTTAGAGATTTAATTAGGACCATAAGTTCTAATTATTTTTTCTAAGTTCTCTAACATTAAGCAAGTGTGTGTGAATACTAAAATACACATTTGGGAATTTTCATAATTTTTAATTTATGTAATTGAGTTAATTAAGTTATTAAATATTTAAAATACACAACTCTTAATCCAATCATCCAAATGACATGAAATAATTATGGGAGAAAAAGAATATTACAAGAAATTTTCCTGAAAATATCAAACCATTTGGATAAGTAATTTATAATTAATTTCAAAATACTCATTTTAATCAAACTCTAATTACACTTTATCTAATGGACAAAAATTGGAGCTTATATTTTCCTTGATTTTGGTCTATTCCTGATTCCATAGAGTATTTATATGCATTTTCTAGATATTTATAAAAACATTATGATTTTATAAAGATACACCTATTTAAATCAATTTAAAATATAATTGAAGTGGTTTATATATTCAGTTCTGAGATAGCCGCGCTTTACATATGGAATCATGACATTGGTTATTTAAACCATCCCCCATAGCGACTTAAGTGTTATCAAATGCAATTTCAATCTGAGCTATTCATTTAAAAATTGAATGGCTTTAATTAAACTAGTGATTTTGAAAGGGATTAAAAAAACATTCTAACTCTTAATAAGCTTGATCATCAATTCTAATCATATGGAATAGATGATGTGGGATTCATCTTTAAATTCTAGCGAGAGATGAACATCATTCATCTTTTTATTCAATCTAAGCCAAATAAAATTGAATTCTTATAAGAAAAGGTTTCAAATCAATCTAGAAACGAAATGCAAAAGATCCTTATAGCTTGATTCATGTATAACATCAAATCACTTCACAAAAGACCAAGCTCCTATGGTCAATCAATGGTTTGAGAGATGTTCCTCACTAGAACCAATGTATAGTGGATTAATCTATCAAGATAGCTTCATATTTAAGGGACAAATCCCTGTTGAGAAGATCCACCTCTATCTTTTTTTTAATTATCCTCTAAACCAATGCTTAGCTATTACTTGTTGTAGTCTGGTCTAGCTCTATGCTCAGGTGGTCTAATCAAAGTGGATTCAATTCATTATTGATCAAGGGGATGTGGTGAAGGTATGACAAGAGTTTAATCATGGTTTAGAAAGGTTTGAAAAGAAGTGAAACCTTGGGGCATTAGGGTTTGAAGATGCTTAATGGTGGTCAGGACTGGGGCAAGGCAAAAAGAAGGCTTTAGATTCTCTAGGATATGCTCTAAGAGAGAGAGAGAGAGAGAGAGAAGAGTGTGTGTGTGTGTGTGTGTGTGTGTGTGTGTGTGTGTTAACCTCATATTTGGATAAGGTTAATATCATTTCCAAAATTAGTAATTATGACACCAAATCTTATATGAGTAGCCTCCTAATTAGACAATTAGGACACTATACCTAATGACCAAGTGCATCCTCCTTGGGTTTGATCTAACCTAATGGGTTTAGGTAGACTCAAACCAAATTCTAAACTTAAATTAAATCAAAATAAACAAAAATGAATTCAAATTAAATCAAATTAATGAATCCAAATCTACATCAAAGTCAAATCTAGTCAACCCTTTTGATATGGGATTGACTTATGTGGGTCCAACCAAGTCAAAGGTCAACCCACCAAAATTTGACCAAATAAAATCATTCCAAATGATCCAAATAATTTAATAAACATGTTTAATCATGAATCAAAAGAAATTTAAATTTATTTAGGCCTTACTTAGGCTAATTAGACCACTTGGTCTATATGGGCCTAAATGAGTCTTATTAGGTTCAAACCAAAATCAAATTGAAATAAACTCAATTTAATTGCTCAAAATCATTTGGAAATAATTATAAAATATAATCCAACTAATCATTGGGTCTAACTTGATCAAATTAGTTATTTTACCCAAATGAACCCAAGCTTAACCAATTAAATCCAATTTGGGTCAAATAGGCCAAAATTGAATTTAACATAAAAATAATTAAAATCAATCATTCTAAATCACTCCACATATATAATCAAGCATGATTGGAGTCTGAACAAATTTAGCCAAATGGGTCATTTGAACCCAATTAAAATCAAGCTTAACTCATTTTAGCCTAAATGGGTTAAATTGAAATGAAATCTTGAATCAAAAAAGTAAATAAATTAAATCAAATAAACACAATCAAAACACTTTGAATCCAAATGGTATGAATTGGGTTCAAACCTCCTATCCAACCCAAAGGGATTTGGATTCGACCTCAAACTCAAATTGGGTTTGATTTGGGAAGCCGAAGACCAGCCTAAAGCTTATGTTGGTGATGCTAAAAGCAATAAAATGAAAAGTCAATGGGAGATTAGTTGGAGTATACCAAGCAAAGATGTCTTATAGATTCTTCCTCCTCCCATCATCCAAACTCCCTTGGATTTTACCCAATCATTTGACCACCTCTTGGAGGATGTGTCCAAGGGTTTTCATCAAGTGTCCATGCCATTAGCAAAAGAATACTTGGCTTCCTCCATGGAGGATATCAAAGAGGGAGCAAGAGAGACATCCATGAAGGACTCTCTTGGCCTAGAAGAAAATGGGAGGATAAGACTTCTTCCCCTGAAACCCTTCATCCAAACACACTCACAAGGCCAAAAGGGAATAAACCCACCCTCTGGCCAAGCCCCTCGCCATCGGTGCTTAGATTATGGCCACTTAAGAGCTTACAAACATGGCTCTTGGCCATGTATGAAAAGAGAGGAGAGAGGTCCTCTCCTCTCTATATTCTTATTATGAAATATCCATAAGGTGAAAAGAAGGAGAAATAGAGCACTCCCTTGACCCCTCACCATCGTCAAGCTGGAATTCAATGAAAGATGATGGCCACCTCTCAGCCTCCAATGGAAAAAGGAGAGGGAGAGCATTTCATGCCCAGTTGGTCTTTCCAACATGTTGTGGAGTTCAAAGCAACCTCAAACGAATCTTCACCGAGGCTCATCACCATCGATAAGCTGGTGGAAGACTAAACCTGATAAAAATGGCCAATTCTTAGTTTCCATCACAATCCATGAGGAGGCAAGGTACAAAATCACGTCCATGGCTTCATCCCATTGAGGCGAAGGTACTTGGAGCACGACGACCACCGAGGATCATCGCCAATGAGGTATGCCTCACAACCAAAGCCTATACCAAATTTTTTTGGTTCTTGGTGTAGAGAACTTGATCCCCAAGTGGATCAAATCATATCATAGCAAATCGATACTTGATCATTTTGCAATCAAAATTGCATTGAAATTCATCATGGATCACCAATAATCTGCCATATTTGACAGACAGTATCCATCTCTCATCGAAGAAGAATAGGGAATGATATCTGCCATCTGTTCCTTCTATTTGGAACAAACGATCGAGATATAGCCATATAATTTGACTAAATCCCTACAAAAATTGTGAGCATAATCATGATCATCTGATCTTTGATCAGATGGCTGGGATCAATCCCGTGTGTTCTACCACTTTTGACATGGGATCCGCATGGATCCCGCATGGCCCAATGGTGCCATACCACATGGCAATGGGACCATGTCAGCGCCACTATTTAAAATGAGAATTTCTCATTTTATGAATTAAAAAAAGAGTAAAAAAGGCTAGAAACTTTAAAAAATCATAATAAATAAAATATAAATGTGGGCTCTATGGATTCATCTCAATGACTAGAATCCATTAAACCCAACAAAATACCAATTAATTTTGGGTAATTTTGGATTAATTTAGCTTTAAATGAAATTAATCAAACTCAAAAATCACAAACCATTAATCTAATTAAAATGAAACTTTAGGGAACAGAAATTGAGTTTAAAATGCACTTTCAAAAAATATTTTATGATTTATCTCAAAGTAATTCAATAGATATTAAATTTCAAACTCCACACTTCAATTTTCATGAGATAAACTAATATTAAATAAAATAATTCAAGAAAATTAATCAAATCACTTTAAATCACCATGATAAACCTTAATCAACTTAAACACATCAATGAAACTCATTGAAACTTAATAAATCACAAAAATAGCCTAATTTGATAATTAATTGAATTAATTAATTCAATTAATTAACTTAAACCTAAAAAAATCATAATCAATCAACCAAAACTTCAAAAATTCCAAATGAACCCACTATGGATGTATTTTACAGAGAGGAATCTAGGAAAAATAAAACCTCTAAATAATGATCATTAGGCTTAATATAAGATTTAATGAATTAATTAAACCCTAATTACACTCTAATCATGCTTCTGATTGAAATGAAACCTTAGAAAAAATTAAATTGGTAAGGAACGCCACTTGCCACAAAAATTTTAAACCTAATTGTCCTCTAAATTGGGAATTATTGAATTTTCAAGTCATCAAGTCAATATAAAAAATTCATAAAATTGGTTTGAAACATCTTCATCAACATCAAAACACTTAAAGATAATTTTTTAGCATCCTAAATCAAAAACTTTAATCACTTATATACTTAAGGTTTAATAAAATATTGATGAATATTAAGTTTAATTAAACCTTAAGGCTAATAAATTCATAATAAATAAATCAATAAAATCGTAATCCATAGTCAATGCAAGCTAACAATGAATTGAAACATTAACCTAAATGTGTTAGTTAAACATAATTCAAACCAAATGAACACAAGGTAAATAAACATAAATATTAATGAAACAAATGTTAAACCAATTCAATCCAAATAAAATAAATAAAATTGAAAATAAATTAAATCCATAATAACACATAATTAAATCAAGAAAATTTAAAAAGAATTAATAATACAAACTTAATTCAAATCAAATCATTTAAATGAATTTAAAAGGAGATAATGAAGATATTTAGGATCTTAGTTAGATCTATAGAATGAATGTTTCATTTTATTAGGATTTAGGATGTTGAATGAAATGGGTTCCACCCAAAAGTGATATTTATTTTATTCTTCATTCTTGAAAATCTAAACTTCATTTTAACATAATAATGAATTTAAAAATGGAAATAAGTATCCTAAATTATTAAATCATTTGAATTGAAACTATCCAAAGGTAGAAATAAACAAGCTTCAAAATTCAAATTTAAACTTGAATCTAAAAAGGCCTTACAAAGTCTTGCCACACAAGCCTATTTCTTTCACACACTAGATCATTAGGTCATGGACCCTAAACTTAGGATTAGATTAATCTGTGATATTCAGTGACATTTTATGTTGTGATGTTATGTATGTCTTTATGATGTACTATTTTAGGCTGCATGTTTAGGATTGCTTGCCTGTTAGACTAGATGGTAGAATGTTATTTTCATAACAAATGTTATCATTTGTAAGGGGCTATGCTAAAAAGGACTGCTAACATAAACAAATTATAAATGCTATTTTCTTGCAGGTATGCTTAAGTCCCTTAGCATAGCCCAATAGGATAGGTGAGCTTGGCAAGCAACTAATGCTAAGTCCGTATGTTTGTAAAATATAAATGTTATGTGTTATTTGTATTTTCCTGGCATCTATTTTGCAAAACTTAGGATTTATTTTTGAACTTGAAATGCAAATTTGAGCTTAGAATTAGGTTATAATATGTGGGGTCTCGGATTAGCAAGAGCTGGCCTTACCAACAAATTGGTGCAGAGGTCTCTTGTGAAGCCTAATGGAGGCCCATGAAGAAGGACATGATCCTTGAAAGAAGACCCAAGGATCTAAACTTTAGTTCCAGGTTAGACTATAAAGAGCAGAGCTCAGATGCCCATCTTATTTTTCTTTCATGGTGTACAGCGATACCCGACCACATTGGCCTATTCATTAATTTAAAATTGGCTTGATTTATTTTGGGTGTGCAATAGAATCAACTTACTTTTCTAAGTTTCTTCCTATGATATGTTTTATGTGATGGATGCATGGATGATTAGGCTCTTAGAGAAAACTACATTTTTTACCCAATTTAAATCTAATCAACTTAAACCTAAAAATAAAGAAACTTGAAACTTCATATAAATTAAATCCTTAATAATAATAATATAAAATTAACTAAAAAAATTAGCATTTGAGACTCATGCTAGCATATTACTCTAAACTCTTAAATTGGGCACTTCACCCATTGCACATAATATGATCAGACCTTTAAGGATGACTACCTTCTTGGGGAAGTATGCCTTCTCTTATTAATTGGTCCATGATCACTTCTAATTATGTGGCATTTAGGCATAACATGTATACCCCAAGAATTTGAAAGAATCATGGGTCAGAATATTTTAATGTTGGAAAATGTGCATTAGTTAGTGCATATAATACTCTACATGATCCTAGGGATTAGAAAGTGAGTCTAAGTTCTTAGATTCTTTCCTAAAAAATACAACAACCTAGATATCTTGCATACATGAGACTTGGAATCATGGATTTAAAATGCGCTTAGGTGGTGCTAACTAGAAGCCCTTCCAGTTCAGTTATAAGTACAGAAGAGTCAGGGATATGTTTGTTCTCTCAAGTGAGATGAATGGCTGATAATTTCAAAATGGAACTAGGTCGAGCATCTAATTTATGTTAAAAGAACTTATAGACTTAGGTTCTGAAGCATCCTCCTTGGAGTAAGTCTTCAACCCTATGTATTTTTATAGTCTTGTGTTGCTAGAATCTAAGTCCTTGATTTCTAAGAGAATGTCAACTTGAAATCTAAATTAAAATTTAAAATTTAAAGCCCAATGGTAGGACAATTGAAATATCTACTGGGCATCCCAGTATCAACAAAAATTTCATACTTTATCCTATTTAGCTTCCAAAAATAAATCTTTCCACTTTGGATCGTTCCCAGTTGAAATTCTAATATATCACTTCTTTTAAAAACTAGCTTTAAAATCTATAAAAATAATAGCTTATTTCTTTAATTAAGAGCATTCTTAGGAAGAGGTCCTCCATTCCTAATATGTAATTAACTATAAGGGATTTCCATTATAGGGAACCATGAACCCAATTTTAAAATAAACATTGCTCTACTTCTCATGTAGTTCATAGGAAAACTCTCCGGAGTAAACATAAAGGCTTGCCATTAGAATTAGGAGACTTTTATTAAATGATCGAATATATTATTAGATAACATATTTATCTTTTAAGCTAATATGTTTACTCCTTAATGACACATTTGATCATCTAAATAAGAAATTCCTAAATTTTGGTGGTGTCATAAATGTTTCCCACATGTGTGTGTGTGTGTGTGTGTACACGCTTTGTGTTGAGTTTGGTGAGGGAATTCAAAGTTTATAAGACTCCACATGTGATCCACCATGTCAGATTGGTTCAAGCATGGTCATTTAGTTATGTAATGAGGAGAGCTGGAAATGGGCTAGGACTGATGAGGTGGGGGTCATCTAGTGGCTGAAAATATCTAGGGTAGCTGGGTGAAAGAGATAAACCATGGCAAGTGAACCAAGGTTTGCCACCTTATGGCCATGGCTTTCATTGGTCAACAATTAGCAAACCAACTTTCCTCAAGTTGAGTTAGCTGGGGTAAGCTTAAAGCATGTTAAGGATGCTGCCCAATTCAAAGAGAGATGTTAGACTATGCTATTATTAGATTTTATCTTATGTGGGGCCCTTGGTTTACTTGGTTTGGGATAAACTGGGTTCATCAAATGTGGGGTTCACTTGAGCAAGTCTAGAGTGGTTCAAGGATGAGACATGCTAAGATTGATTGGATTTGGACTTGGTTTGGTTGGGTTTGGTTCAATTTGACTCATGTAGGTTAATTTGGGTCAATTTAGGTTATGTTGACCAATTGATCAAATTAGACCCAAATGCTATTGGTTCATAGTCAAATGTAATTTGAAATAAGTTGGAGTGATTGATTTGGTTTAATTTGAGTTAGGTTGTGTTCTTGCTCAATATGATCACATGGGAAAATTTGGGTTGGGTTAATTAGCCAAATTGGTCAAATTAGGTTTAATGAATTATTTGGTTATGTTCAACTATGAATTTTAGGTGTTTTGAAATACTTCGTTTAATTCAATCTATAATTAATTACTTTTGGCTCAATATTGTTCACTTAGGCCTATTTGGGTCAAGTGAACCAATTGGATAAATTAAGTTACAATTTCGCATGAGATATGTTCAATGATGTATTTAGAGTGATTGTAAGGCTTTAGGTTTGATCAATTTTTTTTGGATTAGATTGAATTTGGGCTTATAGGATTCAATTAAGCTAAATTGGGATAAGTGAGTCAATTTGCCAAATTGAGCCTTAATTAAGCTTCGTTCAAGTTCAAATGATGTTTCAAATAGTTTAGGCAAAATTAATTTCAAATTATTTTTGTTAATTTTATTAAAAGGGTATGATACCCAAGATGGGTGGCAAACTAGCTAAATAAATTTTTTCAAATTAAAACTTAATTTTGAACTTTATAAAAAACTTTGTCACAAAAAATAGAAAAATATTTTCTAATGAAAGAGCAAAGAAATTGAGGAATTCACTAAAAAAATTGGCCTATGTCCACGCCAAATCACCATAAACAAAATTGAGATTATAACCAATCTCTTATACTTTTCTACACCTAGTAAGTACAACCCCAACTTCATATTTTTCTACACCGAGCAAGTTCAACCCTAAAATAAGTTCAAGAGAGCAAGAAAAGAAAAGATACAATTTGAATATCTAACCCTTAAATTTAAAAACAATTTTGCACTTAGTCTTACTAAATAATATTAAGATAAATAAGAAAAGAACTCAAGCTTTTATTATATTTTTAATGAAATAAATTTATGTAATGATACAAACTTGAAATATTCTTAAAACAAAGTGCTAAAAGGAAAATATCTTCTAAATCACTTGCACAAAATAGATGGAAAAGATCTTGGATATGAAAACTATGAAACACAATATTTGTAAAATCCTTATGATTTCAATTCAATCAAATAAAAAAACCTCTTAAATCACTTGGTAGAGAATGAAAAGAGATTAAAGAAGAACTTTAACTATAAAGCACATTAATTTTTTTCATCCAATTCAAGCCAATAAAATCAATGATTTTAAAGAGAAAAGTGAAATGAATACTCTTACTCAAGTTCTTGTATATGTAAGCAATGAATGTATTAACTTGATATGAACTTTCCAAGGATTGAAAGAAGCTTGAAAAAGGTTGAAGAGGATCTCCACTTGGATGTTGTTAAAGAAGAGATGAGAGGAGATGACCTCAAGAACATAGATTTCAAGCAAGCTCTCAGCCAAGGTGGGAGCAATCAAGAGAAGCAAATATTAGCACTTTGAATCCAAGAGCACTCCAAAGAATCAACTAGCAAGATGTCCACCGAGGTGTAGTGGATCAAGAAAAAGTTAAGATAGGAGAACACCTCTTTAAATAGACATCAAATCCAAAATGGTTCAACTAAGTCAACAAGAAAAGAAAAGGGAAGAAGTATGAGGGAAAGTGATAAGGAAACTTTCCAATATTTGAATTTCAAATCACTTGATTTGGATTTCAAATATATTTAAATCAAATGTAATTATGGACAGTTAAGCATAGGAGGGAATGAGGCTTATCATGAGTTATCCAACAAACTTATAATAAAAATAAATCCATGTAATGTTTGGATGAAACAAAGGAAAGAACAAGCAAGGAAATTAAGAGGAAAGGCTATTAAGGTAATGATTTGAATTTGAAATAATTTAGCACATGCTCTAAAGTTTGAATCCAAATAAATTAAATTCAAATGGGTTGGCCAAGATGGAATTAAACAATTTAAGTCACTTAATATAACCACCTCAAGCCAAATAAGAAGGAGATCAAGCAAGAGGGGATCGACCAAGGTAAAGAAATGAAGATGGAAAAAGGTTTAGGTAAGAATTTGATATTGCATAATTAACACATGGCAATAATTTGAATTCAAATTCAATTATAATTGATGTGGTCGGGCAAGCAAGAAGTGGAGGGAATTAATTTGAATGAAATTATAAATAAACTCTCCCTAATTAATTAAAGGATCAATTAAGAAAGTGATTCAAGCAATTTTGAATTTAAAATATATCAAAATTCAATTATTCACGGCACAGCCAAAAAGTTTCCAAAGTGAGTTAAGTCATGGTTAAAGGAAACATTTATGAGAAATTAATTAACTAATTAGAAGAAATTAAATAAGGCAAGCCAAGAAAAATAAATCCAATTAAATTAAATCAAGATAAATTTTATGGATTTTTTGGCCAAGACATTTCAAAAAAAAGAATCAACCTCCAATTAATGAATTCAATCAAAATTAAATCATTGTAGATTAATTAAGAAGCAATTTAAATCATAAATATGATCTAAATAAATTAAAATAATTGAGAGAGGTCGGCCAAGAGTATTTCTAAATAAGAAAATTATGAAAAATGAAAAGTAGATTAATTCTAAATCAATTTGAATTCAAATCAAATCGAACTTAACAATTAAACCTCATTAGGAGAGGCCAAAACATTCCTAAAACACTTAACTAAATTTGGAAACAATTTATGGCAAGATAATTTGAATTTCAAAAATACTTAATTTCAAAATTCCAAAAAATTTTATTTTTAAAATTTATTAAATAAGAGAAAATTACTATGAAAATACTTTATATAATTTTTACAAATTTTTGCATGCCAAAATCAATGAAAAATTTAGTCAAAATGAAAAATAAGAAGGGATTACTGATAGAAAAGAGAAAAAGAATAATTTGGACAATGAGAAAATAATTTACTTATCATGCTAATATTAATTGATAAATAATTAATCTAAGCATAGAAATAACTTAATGAAGTGAGAAAGTAGTTTAACTCACTTTAAAAAATAATTAATAAGGCTTAATCTCAAGCAAGTACTCAAATTATCTAAAAAATATATAATTTTAAGAATATTTAAAAATTGATTCAAATAAAAAATATGCAAAAATAAAGATAAATGATATAGAAATATTTTAGCCATTCTTTTCATATTATTGAGCACTTATGTCTTATTCTTACAAAATTTAGGAGGATTCCTAAATTGTCATAGTCTAGTTGATCTTAACTTTCCAAATTTGACTAAGCATACTGAGTTTAGTAAACTTCCTGAAACACTAAAAATAAAATATTAGTTTCATCCAATCTCATGTTTGATATCATCAAAATTAATTTCATAAGCAATGGGTCTGATGGAGTTAATCAATTTTGGGTTTAGCACTTTTAGGCCTAATTAGGTCAAGTTGGGTCATTTAAAATAATTAGTCAAATTAAACCTCAATTGTGTGTGGCTTAAGCATAATTAGTGTTTTGAATGTCAAATGGTTAGTTTCTTGAAATAAATTTGGATTTGGTTGAAGTTTGGTTCAAGGTGGCCTAAATGGGTCAAATGTGTTAATTTGGGTAAGTGAGCCACTTAACCCTTGTAGAGCCAATTATGTTTGGTTTGAATATGTTTGAGGTAAAGATTGATTTGAAATCAACTTGGTTGGTTTAGTGTATGGATATTTCAGTTGGTATGGGTAAGTGGGGTCCACTAGTTCAATGAATCCTATCCCTAGGGTTGAATTTTATAAGTCTTGCGTTAGAGTTTAGGCAACCCTTTAATCACTATGAATGTCTTAAGATCTAGGTGAGAAAATCATAATGTTGAGGTTGAAATTCTAAGACTAAGGGAGGTGGGTTTAAACTTCACTAAAAGTGATGTCAACTGATGAACCCCTAATATGTGTGATGGAATGAATAAAGTTCATCACACATATTTACGTAAACCAAACTAGTCAAGCAAATCCAAAGTATAGTTGGCAAGAATATTGACACTACACCCAAAGTTTGAAAGCATTTGATATGAAGGAGATCAATAAAAGACTCTTTTTATATGTTCTAGATTTACTTCTAAATGTTCGAGATTTTGGAATAGATGTTGAAGTTTTGGTATGAATTATAGGATTAGAGATTTATAACCTGAATCTGCTACAGCCTATATTTAGAATGATATGGAAATGTTCCGTATATATATAATTGATTTGAATAGAGATTGAGCTATGAGTGATCTGAATGACATAATCCTACCAAATCCTGCCAAATTATTGAAACTTTTGAAAAAAAAATGCGAATATGATGGGGGAAAGGATCTAAAAGTAAGATCTTGCCCCAGAATATTTTAAGAGTATACATAGACCCTATGATGATTGAACTAAGATTTAGCCATGGGGAATTAGAATTATCTTTGATTCACTAGCCAAAGGGATAGCCTATTTTCAGTAAACTAATTACCAGCTAACTTGGGGGGTGACTACAAAGAAAAAAGCCTTGAGTGCATTAATCAAACCTAAGGTAGTCTAGGTCATAACTAAATAAGATCACAAGGATGTTATCTAAGTAAGATGCCTATTAGGAAAAGGGTTGCAAGGACATTATCCTAACCCTTGAATATGTGTATCCCATCAATATGTAATGGTTAAGTAAGAAAGTAAGCACATGGACTTATATCTTCCTAAGTGGAACTAGTCACTAGAGTAGCCTATTATCAATAGAATATTTGCTACCCAACCTATGGGGGAAACTACTAAGAGAGTGCTTGCAAGGGTGTTATCCTAACCTAAGTTAGTTTAAGATGTTACCCACAAAAGGAAGCTACAAGAGAGATCCAAGCTAGGGTTAGTAAATATGATTATGGAGATAATTTGAGGATGATTTTGAATTTTTGAGATGCCTTTGAATTTGATTTTGGATTTAAAGGAGGTCTTGAATGGAGTTGAATGATTTGGGGATTTCTTTAACATCTAGGATTTAGCCAGCATACGCACCAACTTGATATAAATATAATAATTTTATTGATGAAATTTATTTTCAAATACAGTCATACATAATATTTCTTCAAATATAGCCCATTGTTAGAAAGCATTAAGAATTCTCCTTTATGGTCAATCAACTAGTATGATCCTTCTTGATAAATCTTTTTTTATGATGAAAGTACTCTCTCATGTTAGTTCAAACTTTCCTTCCATCTTATAGTGGCCTACAATCATTCTCTTAAGAACTAAAATGAGCTCTCCAACTAAAAAAAAAGTTTTCATGTGGACTAACTTATTATAAGCTTAAACCATTTATTCTTTAGATAACTTGAGGTTTTGATGATCTTGGAGACATCTCTCTTTTAAGACCTTCGAGCTCATCCAACCATAGTTTAGCATTCTGCTCAATTGTGATTTTATTTCCTAAGGTAACTCTTAGTGAAAGGAGCTTCACTTCTAGAGGAAGGACATCCTCAAATCCATACATTAAAGAGAACAAATGGACTGAGTTAGAGTTTGATATGCAATATGGTCAACCGACAAAGCTACAATTAAACTGCTCATACCATTATCATTTATTTCAATAATTGTCTTCCATAGGATTTTAATGAGAGTTTTGATGAAGGGATCGAGTAACCCATTGGCCTGAGGGTAATATATGACTAAATATCTCTAATCTATGTTGTAACATTTAGCAAAATTAATGATCTTTGGTGCACCTAAAGTAATACCATTATCAACAAATATATACATGACATCATTCTTGAAACTATAGAATGTGATTGCTTTGTCCTCTCTCAGTAAGATCACCTCTACCCATTTGGAGTAGTAATATATAGTTACTAGAATGAAATGATGACCTTGGAAGAAGGAGGGTCAATTGGACCATCTATGTTAGTACTCCAATTTTAAAATGGACATGAAGCTATCATCAGATGAAGGATGTTGTGTGACTAATGTAAGACCACCCCATGCACTTGACACTCGTGATAGTGATGTGAAGCATCCATGCAATTTGTGATCAGGCCAATAGTATATGAGTCATTTGATCTTTGTTTTCATCTTCATGCCTGATTAGTGTGCTCCACACAATCCTGAGTGCTCCTTGATCATAATATTTTTGGGTTTTTGCTTTTCTAAAAAATATATTAATTGTATAAGTGCCATCAATAAGAGTATAAGATAACGATCTTTGCTTGATTTGATGGGCATGGGCTTGAAATTTCTTCTAAGGTAGTTTACATTCATACATATAGTTAATGAAGGAATTTAACAATAAACCTTTCCATCAACTCTAGTAAGGGAATTCTCCCCTTCATGAGTTTGATTATCAGTGAGTTATGTATTAATAAGAGATAGAGCCTCACAATTAAGCACTTTTATCGATATTGACTCATCATCTAGATAGACCATCTCCTTAGCGAGTTTTGCTAAATCATCCACAATGGAATTTTCTCTTCGAAGAATTCTTTATAGAGTAATCTCCAAAAATTTCCTAAATAACTCTATCATATATTTATGATATTTATAAAGTTTGGGCTAAAGAACTTTGTAAGTTTTAACAATTTGGTTAACTACTAATTGTGAATCCCCGAAGATGTCAATATCTTTAATTTATAGTGAAATGACTAACTTTCGACTAGCAATCAAAGCTTCATATTCAGCCACTTTATTTGTGCTTGGCTCAGATGGGTGGTACAAGAATCATAATATCCCTTAAATAAGAGTTAAGAATACTAGTCTAATCCCAACTTTTCTTGGGAGAATAATTTATGGTTCATTTCCTCTTTAGGAGGAAGTCATGCCATCAAAATATAACTCCTAATGAGCATATTCACTGAACTCATGATTTATTCTCTTAAGAGATCAAGGAGAATCTATAGGGAGAGGGGTTCCTTCTAAGAAGTCAGCTAGCGATTGTCCTTTTATGGCATGAAGAGGATGAACGTAATGTCAAACACCAATAAGATCATGGAAAATTATGTAAATCATCCAGATAGTGTCGAACAAGTGATGAGATATTGTAGTAGGTTGACCCTTGATATCAAGTTAACTTTATAAGAAAGCACACTGTGCCTTAGCTTCTATGTAATAAATATTAAAGCTAAGCAATGCTTCTTAATAGGTGGATACTTTGCTTCTACTAGTATGAGGTAGAGACTCAAGTATTATTATGCATTCCCTTTCCCATCCTTATTATCTTGGGCTAGCAAAGTGCCAAAGCAATCATCTAATTCCAATGTGTAACGAATAAGTGGTCTACTTAGGCTACTAGTAGCTAGTATTATTAATCTCATCAAGTACTGCATGTTGCTTTTCAAAGTATGTTGGTACTTATTATCTTATCGAAACCTGGCACCTATTTTTGTAAGTCCACATAAAGGTTGACACTTATTAAGAGAGGTTCGATATATAGCAACGTAGATATGCCAACCTTTCTTTGAATGATCTAAGTTGGGTAAGGATTTTATCTGGTGTCTTTTATAATTTTATTTTGGTCTTCTCTAGAATGATTTCAACCCCATGATGTCGTACCACAAATCTTATAAACATTCTTGAAGCTACTCTGAAGCACACTTTAATGGTTCAACTTTTATTTATCACTTCATAATAGTTCAAAATAGCTCTTAGATCATAAAAATTGTCTTCCTTTCTTTATTTTGACCACGAGATTGATAACATAACATTCAACTTGATGATGAATAAATTCATCAAAGATTCAAGTCATAGCCTATTGATGTGTGGCACTAGAAATTTTATGGCCAAGAGTATGATCTAGTAACTAAAGATTATGATCAGAGTTCTAAAAATAGTGTTCCGCTCTTCCTCAAGTACCATCTTACTTTAGTTGTAACCAAATGACCCATATTTTAAATGAGAAGAACATGTGTGATGAATCTATATGTACCATTAGCTCTAATATGGAAAGGAACTTGTCTTTAGGACATGCCTTATTCAAATCCCTAAAATTGACATAGATATGAATTTGATCATTCTTCTTTTTACTTGGGATGACACTAGCTAACCAATAGATTATTTTCTTTTCAAATAAAATCAACATCGATTAGTTTCTTTATTTTTGAAATGACTTAGGTTAGGATAACACACTTTTTTATCACTTCATACAAGCATTTCTTTATAACCTAAGTGAAACAATACTTAAACTCTAAAAGCAAGCTAACTAGGTAATTAGTTTCAAACTTATTCAATAATGAACTTATGAATGTTGAATGTTGATTATCTTCAGTGCCCAAGTTGATTTCTATTAGGTCATCTATAGTTGACTTTATTTCTTCCTCCATTTCTAGGGTTGCATACCTAACTTAGAGGTCATATAGATTGTCTAAAGTTTTAAAATAAGCTTTCTTGAAGAAGCAATGTCACCTAACAAGACCTTATTAAACTTCATATTATTGGTGATGACCAAGCAATATTCATAATCATCTATAGGGCCATCTGTGCAAAATCCTAGCCCTGATCTTGACTTAGCCTTCCTGAATTTATTTTGTTCATAATTTTTCAAAGTACTTTGATTTGTGGTGAGACCATATATATGGTATTAATCTTTGCTTTACTAATTTTTGAATACATGGCTAGTACTATTAAAAAGGTAATTCAATTATTTCTTTAAGAGATTCATCCACAAGTTTTACATCCACTCTTGAACTTGAGAATTATACTTCTAAAAAAAAACTTTTAAGTTTTAAAGTCTTCGTTCAATTATTGTGTGGCTTTAACTACTATACCCTCAATAGTATCTGAACGAAGTGAGTCTAGAGTTAGGTGCTCACATTCTGATTATTCCTCTTAAATAGTGACAATCCAAACACATTGTAACTCAAATCAAGCATCCTATTTTTATCACTATATGGTTCTATTGTCACCTCTAACTTAGTCTTCAAATGTGATGAGGAAATTGGTGTGTTGCCTACATATGACTTGCTATCTAAGTTAGATTCCAAGTTTATGTAAATCACAGGAGGGCCTCAAACTGGTGGTACATATATTACACTCCCTCCTCTCATGCCTCCTTGGTGCCTTCCTTGTCCTCGTCTAATGGCAGGTCAAGATATATATTGCCTCATTTTTAGAATGAGTTCTCTACTCCTCTGTCTCAGACATAGGACTTCTCTTAGACTTTAAGAGATCCTTAGTCTTAAGACACATATATTGATTAGGTGGACACTCAACTTAACCCTAGAGACTTAGAAGAGTTAGCCATAGGAATAGGTCATGCCTTTGGGGTGTTAGAAAAATCTGCCTACCCTATTGCTTGGACCACTTTCTTTACTTCCTTCCTTCAAGTCAAACTCCAAATGAAATCAACATCAAACCAAAATCAATTCTAGCCTAATTGATTTTCTCCAAACTCAAATCAATGCCATATGATTGAAATTCATGATTGAAACCCATGATTGAAATTCCAAATTCCAAATCTTGCTTAAGTGCTTTGATTTCCCTTCATGAACTTAGACAAAATCATCTTTAAATCAATTCAAATTCATGAAATTTTCTCATAAATCATGTATATTCTCATTTATATTCACATATATAAATGAAATATAAATTCAAATCAATGAAATAAAATCCAAAATTCAAATTCCAAGTTCAAGATCCTTCTTAAGCTTTAATCCCCTCTAAAGGACTTAGCCTAAATCATCTTCAAATAAATTTAAATTCATGAAATTTTCTCATAACTCATTTATATTCTCATTTATATTCACATATATAAATGAAATATAAGTTCAAATCAATCAAACTAAATCCAAATTCAAATCCAAATAACAAATCTTTCCTAAGTCACTTTAATTTTCTCTAAAGGACTTAGCCTATATCATGTTCAAATCACTTCAAACTCACAAAATTTTCTCATAACACATTTATATTATCATTTATATTCACATATATAACAACAACAACAACAACAAGCCTTAATCCCACTAGGTGGGGTCGGCTACATGAATCCTTCATCTCCATTGTGTCCTATTATGTGTCAAATTCTCATCTAATTCAAGTATACTAAGATCATTATTTATACATCTTAACCAAGTCTTTTTAGGTCTACCTCTACCTTTCTTAACATAAGGAAAATCTAATGCATCTACTCTCCTAATCGTCATCGACTAGACGCTTTATGTGGCCAAACCATCTAAGGCGACTCTCCCTAATCTTATCTACCACTTTGGAGCTACTCCAACTTTTTCCCAACATACTCATTTTGCATTCTATCTCTAAGAGTAAAGCCACTCATCCACCTAAGCATCCTCATCTCGTAACACTTAACTTAGTCTTATGCTTCTCTTTTATTGGCCAACAGCACCATAAGTCATTGCGGTCTTACCACCATCTTATAAAATTTTCCTTAAGTTTAAGTGGAACTTTTCTATCACATAATAGGCCAGATGCATTCCTCCACTTCAACCATCCAACTTGAATTCTACTAATAACATCTCCATCTATTTCACCATCATTTTGGATAATAGAGCCTAAATATCTGAATTGCTCACTGAAATATAAATTTAAACAACCAAAACCAACTCCAAAAATTAAACTCAAATTCAATCAAAATCCAACCTAAGTTATTCAAGTCAAATTCTTGAACTTAGCCAAATCAACTTTAAATCAAGCCAAACTCTTGATTTTTCTTCATGATTCAATCAATCCTACAATCATGAATCCAAATATAAGTACAAACTTCAATCACATAACCAAAACTCAATTTAAAAATTAAGCCAAAATCCATTTCATGTTCACCCTTTGAACTTGAAATTGTCAAATGAATCAAAACTCATTTGACTTCAAATCACTTGCAAATGGATTTATATTTCAAACATAAGTCCATATGTGAATTCAACCAAACTCAAATTAAGCTTTGACCAAGCCATTTGACCCACTTAGGCTTACTTGATCCAAAGTGACCTAAAGTACTCTTATGAGCCAAATTCTAATCCTGACCAAATTGGATTGAATCAAACTCACCTAAGCCTCTCATCATGATCAACAATCATCATGAGATGATTAATAACTCATATTGGGTCAAACCAAGGCAAACCTAAGGGTTGACCAAGTCAACACCTAGCCAAAATGAAACCCAACATAGCCAAAATCCACCATAGGATAAATTGATTGAAACCAATGATCTAAGTTCATTCATGATCAATGTTTGAACTTGACCAAGTCAACATTTGAGCCTAACCTAGCCCAATTAGCCACTTGACCCAAGTTGACCCAACTTAACCTAAAAAGTAAAAATGTGTCAAAACTTGATCTAAGACAAATTGATTGAAACCAATGGGTCAAGTTCATTCTAAATTACTTGTTGAACTTGACCAAAGCCTCAATTGGCCAACCTGTCCTAACCTAGCCTAATTGACCTTAAACCCAACTTGACCTAAAGGGTCATATTGAGCCAAATTCAACCTTAACTAAAATTGATTGGAAACAAAGATACCAATCCACTTCATATGACCAACCAAACTTAAACCTACCCATGACCTAGCTCAAATAGGTCAAATGGGTCAAATTGGTCAACTTGACCCATTTGACCTAAATGAACTACATTGAACCAAATTCAAATCTAAACCCAATTGAATCAAACCAAAGCCACCAAAATATTTCAAATGGTCATATGAACTTGACCCAACCCTTGGTTTGACCCAATTTGACCATTTGGCCAACTTGACCCAAGTTGACCCATTTTGACCTAAATGGATCAACATGAGCCAAATCACATCAAACTAACTCCAAATTATTGTGGAACTTGTTAGTTTGCGAGGGATCAAATTGAGAAGGAGCTGAGACTATATGTAGATTTATAATTAAGTTCTAAATGGGATCGCAAAGGACTTGATCCAAATAGAGTCCCCACAGGGAATGTGCTAAGACCTTAATCCAAAACCCTGGAAAAGATAACATGGCTAGTCATATAACCAATAGGTATTTGGTGGCCAACTCAAGGAGAAAGCACGAGGACTCATATCTGCCAAGAGTGGTGTATCCACCGGATGAGTCGCTATTAGCATGGCGAAAATCAACCAACCTAAGGTGCCCATCGATTTGTAATAATCAACCTAGGAAGAAAGCTTGGGGACTCACATCCTCATATAGTAGAACTGATTGTTGGGATAGTCTGTCTTCGGCTCGATAGGTACTGTCTAACCTAGGGTGACTACTGAGTGAATGCCACTGGGGACTTATATCGACTCAAATGTAGTCAAGAGGAAAGGAGCCTCTCAGGGACTTATCCTAAACCTAGACCTAATTAGATCATGATGATTAGTTCAAGAAGAAAGCACAGGGACTCACATCTTCTTAAATAAAATTAACACGGGGTAGATTACTGGCTGGGAAGTAAAGACTACTATACTAACAAAGCACTCATTGGTTTGTAATAGTCAAGTTAAGAAGAAAGCGCAGGGATTCACATCCTCCAAATAAATGACCCTTGGGGTAACATACTAGCGTGGTAGCATGTAGACCCGACCTAGAGCAGCTAATGAATGAGTGACACAGGGGCTTGCTCCCACATCAAAGTAGCTTGAGAAAAAAGATTTGTGTTTGTTATTGTGCATGTGTTAAAAGGAATAGGATGCCTCTGGGGGACTCTTACATCTACCTTAAACACACTAAGGGATTTAATGAAATGGTACCATGGATGGTAAATAGGACTCCCACTAAGAAAGGATGCAGCTTAGGTTCTCTCACACCTATCTTAGTTATGCTAATCAAAATAGGATGCCTCTTGGGTTCTCTTACACCTATTCTAATAGCATCAGGAGATTATGTTTGAGTTGTAAAAGAGGGATAGGATGCCACTGGGGGACTCTTACACATACCCTAGACACATAACGGTGGATTTACACGATAAGCAAACAACACTTCGAAATAAGAGAAGATCTGATGAATGGAATCAAATTTTTATTCTTTTTATTAATGATTATTTTTAAACATGATTTATTTCATGGGTAATATTTCTTTAGATAGAGCCCATTAATTGGAAGCATTGGGTGTTCCCCTTTACATTCAATAAGCTGATAAGATCCTCCTTGGTAGGACTTCTCTATGACATAGGGGACTTCCCAAGTGAGTTCAAACTTGCCTCCCATCTTTCGATGGGCAACAATTGGTCTCCTTAGGACTAACACAAGTTCTCCTACACGAAAAGACCTAGGGTGGACCAACTTGTTGTGAGCTTGAATCATTTTGGCTTTGTGCAACTAGATATTTTGGCATGCCTATAGGTGACTCTCCTCCAAACCTTCGAGCTCTTCTAACTGCAACTTTGCATTCTGTTCTATAGTGACCTTGCTACCCAAAGCTATCCTTAGTGATGGGAGTTGAACTTCTAAAGATAGAATGGCTTCAAACCCATACACTAAGGAAAATGGGGTAGACTGAGTTGGAGCTCGGTATGTGGTGTGGTAGGCCCACAAGGCTTCAACCAACTACTCGTTCTACTATTATTTATTATCATCAAGAGTCTTCTTCAGTATCTGGATGAGAGTTTTGTTGAATGCTTTCGCTAAGCCATTTGCTCTGAGTATTAGATAGTGGAGTATCTCCAATCTATATCATGTCTTAGCGAAGCTGTTGATCTTTGTGCTTTTGAATGCGGTACCATTATCAAATATAATTTGTGGAGGCACCCCAAACTTATATACGATATGGTTTCTAAAAAACTGAAGCACATGCTGAGCTATGACCAAAGTGGGATGTCTTCCGCCCACTTGGAAAAGCAGTCGGTGGCAGTTAAGATGAACCGATTACCCTTGGAAGAAAGAGGATCGATTGGACCTACAATATCGGTACCCCAACACTTGAATGGCTATGAAGCCAATGTAGGGTGCATAATATTGGGTGGTTGGTGGAGGACAACACCGTGCACCTGACACTGATGGCATCTCCTAGCTACATCCATGTAGTTTGTAATCATCGAAGGCCATTAGTATCCAAGTCTCTTAATCTTCATCTTCGGATTAGATTGATGTGCTCCACATAGACCTGAGTATACCTCAATTATAATGCCATGGGCTTCGTGTTTGTTTAAATAGCATAACCACATTTGGTCAAAGGACTGTTGGTACAGGGTGCCATCAACAAGAGCGTATGAGAGAGTTCTTTATTTTACCTGATTGGCTTATGACTTTTCTTGAGGTAGTTTACTGGTGTTCAAGTAATATATGAACGATTGCTTCTAATCACCTTATCCATTTTGGCAATGGCAACCTCCCCTTCAAGAGAAAGTCTCTCGATAAGTTCAACATCAATAAGGGATAGGACTTGCCTATTTTGGACCCTTATTGAAATGGACTCAACTTCTGTACATGCCAATTCTTTGGCAAGTTTGGCCAAAGCATCTACTACTGTGTTCTCTACTCAAGGAACCTTGTAGATGGTGACTTCAGGAATTTGGGCTAACAGCTTCATGGTATACTCGTAGTAATGATAAAGCTTGGTTTGAGAACCTTGTAGGACCCGACAATCTTGTTGATGACCAAGTGAGAATCCCCAAAGATTTTGATGCTTTTGACATTGATAGTGATGACTAACTCCAGACCCACAATCAAAGCCTCATACTGAGCTTAGTTGTTGGTGTAGGGGTTGGAAAGATAGTATGAGAATTCATCACATCACGATCTGGAGTTAGGAGAACTATTCCTACTCCTGCCTTTCCTAGGAGAATAGATCGTGGTGCTTCCCCTTTATGAAAAGAAGTGGCACCATCAAAATGCATCTCCCATCGGCAGTTGCCGACCTCCCCTAAGTTCATGATTTATTCATTAAGGAGATCATCACTAAGCAGAGAGTCAGCAAGAAGTGGGTGTGCTACTAAGAAATCTGCTAGTGCATATCCTTTTATCGCACAAAGGGGTACAAATGTGATATCGAACTACGAGAGAATCATGGGCCATCAAGCCAAATGTTTGGATAGCATTGGACGTGTCATGAGATACTGCAGTGGATTTATTCTAGAGATCAAGTTCATCTTATGAGAAAGCATATAGTGTCATAGCTTTTGGGAAGCAAAGATCAAAGCTAGGAAATCTTTCTCAATAGGTGGATAGTTCACTTCAGCAGGAATCAGATGATGGTTGAGGTAGTAGAGAGCATTCTCCTTCCCTTCATTGGCATGGGCCAACAGAGAGCCGAGAGAGTCATCCAATATAGCAGTGTAGAGGATGACTGGCTTGCCCGGGATAGGGGCTGCTAGAACCACCAGCTTCACCAAATACTGCTTGATGTCTTTGAAGGAATGCTAGCACTTGTCATCCCACTTAAACTTGGCATCCTTTTTAACAAGTGCTAAGAATGACTTGCATCATTCGATAGGTTGGAGATAAAGCATCTTAGATACGCTAAACATCCTTGGAAGGATCTGAGTTGAGTTAAACTCTTAGGAGGTGGCATTTCTAAGATAGCTTTAATCATTTCAGGATCTATTTCTATTCCCCAGTGTCGGACAACAAACCCAAGGAATTTTTCTGAAGCTACTCCGAATGCACACTTCAGGGGATTCATTTTGAGGTTATATTATATTAACCATTTGAAAACTACTCTCAAGTCAAAGAGATGGTCTTCCTTTTCTCTGCTCTTGACTACTAGATCATCAACATAGCACTCAACCTAATGATGGATGAGTTCGTTGAGGATCTAAGTCATGGCCCGTTGGTATGTAGCACCAGCATTTTAAGGCCAAAAGGCATAACCCTATAATAGAAGATTTTGATCGGGGTTTAGAAAGTAGTGTTTCTTTTATCTTCAGGAGACATCTTGAATTGGTTATAGCCAGATGACCCATCTATGAAAGAGAAAATTACATGAGATGAGGTGATGTCCATCATCACTTCTGGTATAGGAAGAGAAAACCCATCCTTAGGACATGCCTTATTTAAGTCCCTAAAATTCACACAAATGCAAATTTGGTCATTCTTCTTCTTAACTGAGATGACACTAGCTAACTAGATAGCATATTTTTCTTCCTTGATGAAACCAGCATCAATCAGAGTCTTGACTTCAAAAATGACATATTGTTCAATTTCTAATTGCATGTGTCTATGAGCTTCCTTAATAGGTGTAGCGTTAGGATCTATTGCTAGCTTGTGGACTGCTATGTAAGGAGATAATCCAAGCATTTCTTCATAAATTCATGCGTAGTAATCTTTAAACTTAGTCAATAGCCTAACTAAGTCATTAGTTTCTTCTTCATTCAGCAATGAATTGATGTACATCGGGCATGAATTTTCTTCTATCCCGAGGTTAATTTCTTTAAGCTTATCAATTATTAAATGAATCTCCTCTTCAAATTCTAGCGGTGCCTCTTTAATTTGGAGATCATCTGGATCATCTGAGATTTCTAAACACGCATTCTCATAAGAGTTGGGGTGTGTGAGAAGAACCTATCAGACTCTAAATGATCATTAATCGTCATCATCGACTAGACTCACTATATCGAATCCTAGTCCTTATTTTGATTATGCTTCCCTACTTGTATTGTTCCATAGCTTTTCAAGGTACTCTGACCTGTGCCTGGATCATGTATGAGGAACTAAACCTTTCTGTATAAGATTATGAACACAAGATCAGTAAAATTCAAATGGTAATTCTATTAATTCTTTAAATGAATCATCTTCAAGTTCCCAGGACTTGAGGATGATGATCCCAAAAAGAACCTCTTATGCTTCATGTCAATGGAAGACATAGGGACTTCCTTAACTACCAAACCTTTAACTTTCTAAAATGTAAGTGAGGTTAGAGCTAAAGTTCCCAACTACTACCAAATAGTTTCACATAAACCAGATTCGAATACTTTGCTTTGACTGGAGGTCTGATCTTCATCTTTGCCTGGGTCAAAAGTCACATCTAATGGAACCCACTAAGAGGGGTTAGCTGGTATAATAATCACATTAGACTCATCCTCTGAGCTAGATTCCAAGTCTATGTGAATAGTAGGGGTACTCCTATAAACTGAAACATGACCTTTATTGGTTGATGGCCAACAAGGGGGTCTCCCACCTCTGGAACTGCCTATGTTTCTACCTTTGTCTCTCCCTAGTGGAGGTTGAGCCATCCTACCTACATGTCCATATGATGGAATGAACTCTGGGTGGAATGTGATATGAGAATATATTTCTTCTTCAATTCCCCTTTCTTGTTCACTTAGACATCTATTTTCTTTTCATTTTCTTTTATCTTTTCTTTTCCTTCATTTTCTTTTTCTTTTCATTTTGAGTTTGAATTTTATCCAAGTTCACAAGAAAGGGAGTTTTGAGGAAGATAGTATGTCACATCCTCATAAATCTCAACCTCTCTAACTGAAAATGACTTTTCATCTCTATTGACACGATATTCAATCCCATCTTTTTTTAATTTGACACACTGATGGAGGGAGAATGGAATGATCTTGAGCTGATGTATCCAAGGCCTACCAATCAAAGTAGTGAATGAAGTATTCGAATCAATGATGTAAAACTTGGCTTTAGTCTTCCACCTATTTCCAAAGGTAACACTATAAAACCTAAAGCCCGCTCACCTTGTTTGTTGAATCCTCTCAACATCATCCGATCTTCTCGTAGTGTGGAGATGTCAATCCTCAAATATACAAGGGTCTTTAGACTCATAAAATTCATCATGTACCTGGATCCATGAGAACACTGGCAAGTCCAAACCTATCCACGTCAAATGTCATATAGAGGGGACGGTTGTGCTCCAAGTCCCCCAAAAGAAGGTCTTCATCTGTGAAGGTGATCCCTCGAGCTTCTTTTGTATAATGTGCCTCCTCACCTATTATGGTCAGCTAAGCTAAGCATATTTTAGGATCAAGCAGAGCTATGATTAGTGATTTTCTCATCTCTTTGGATAAGACAATGGCATCGTATATGCATAGCTTAAATGGAAACTTTCTTAGATGCAAAAGGACATTGTAGTCCACCTTGGGCTGGTCCTCCACAAACATATCTAAGGGTGGAGCATCCTGTGGAGGGGCTTCTTGATCCTCTATACCAATGACTTATTTCTCTCTATCTTGAGGTGCTGCCCTAGGAGATAGAACATTGCCACTATGAAGATTGACTTCGGTGATCTCTTATGGTAGTGTAATGGAAGGTTCTACATGCACATCAGGCTCACCTACAGCTTCTCTTATGGGACCCTCAGAATCAAATGATTCTAAGTCTATCTCAAGAGGCGAACCTATAATATTTAGAGTAGGAAAGTCCAACTCTGAATCAAAAAGAGAAAGATTGAAATTGTTATAGTTATTTTGACTTGAAGAGTTATCATTAGGAATAGAAGAAGACAGCCCATCAGAAGTGACGTAGATGTTATTCAAACTAGTTTTATTCTTTAATTTCTTGGAATTATTTGGAGGTACAAAGTAAAAATCAAGTACAGTGAGTGGGGTAAGGGATTTGATGTTCTTATCCACTGATACATGAGTTCTACTAGTAGAAGAAGTAGAGCTAGCTGAAGTGGAAGAAGTTACCAAGGTGGAAGCTGGCGCTAGAGGCTGCTCGATCGGTGGTTGCTAATGGGCTATCCGGGCATGTTCTTTCTCTTGTTCAGCTCCCCTATTCTCGAGTTGGCACTGGCAATATGCAAATCTTCCTTAATGTTGGAGGTTTGAGCTGAGTCAGGCACCTGCAAGAAAAACTTCTTGATCTTCTAGACGATCTTCTTAGAGGTTTGGATAAAGAAATATCCCAACCTTCTTTAGTTTTGGAAGGATCACATGTATCCCCAAGGATTACCCTGATGGAACTAGATGGTTGTTCCACAAGGTATTCCTTTCGGATAACTACATCACTGGTCTTGAAGCTATGTTCAAGCCAGTCCTTGAATGTCAAGGAATCCTCCAAAACATGGCCTAGTATATGGTGGTAGGGGCAAAAGTTAGGATCATAACTTTTGCTTACTTTCTCCGGTCTCCTAGGCTCGGGTAGCTAAAAATCAAGCTTCTTTAAGAGATTCTTAAAGAACTTCATGATTACCTCGCTCTTAAATGAATAAGGTTTGTTAAGCTTATCTAAAAGAGTAGGTGGACCATAGATACCTGGCGGCAGGTATGCATGTCTGCGGTGGTATGGCGAGGAGGTGTGGTCCCATGGAGGCATTGTGGAGGCAGTAGGGGCTGCCTTAGTGGTGACAAAGGAGGTGGAGGCTGTTGAGGTCATGGCCTCTCGTACTGATCTCTAGTTGGCTACTTCCCCTTGTCTATTGCTATCACTGCTCTCAGCTTCTTCTCATAGATCTTTTATGGCTTTGCTTTAGGCAACTGGTCTTGGAAAGATAATTATTTGGCCTCGCCTTGTAGACTAGCCACCTTGTTGATTAGCTTCTCAAATGTCTTGATAGTGAAGCCCTTAAGCATGAAGGTGACCGGGCCATGGATATTCTTTAGAAGAATCTCAATGGCATGTTGTTTAGACAGTTGTGGCTCACATTTCATACTCAGGTTATGGCATAAGAGAATATAATCAATAAGGGACTCACTTGTGTGTTGTTATTACAACGAGATCACCTACAGTAACTCTTTATTGAGCTCCAGCAAACCTTTTGATAAAGAGTTGCTCCAACTCAACTAATGTCATTACTGAATCGTTGGGCAATTCAGCATACGAATCTAAAGCAATCCATGCTAAGCTACTAACGAAGAGGAAGAAAAGCAAAGCATCGTTGCCACCGGCATTACAATAACTGACCCTGAAATGTGCTATGTGCTACCTTGGGTTTCCACTGCCATCAAATCTTTTGAAGGAAGGTGGCATGAAACCCTTGGGATATTGGATTGAATCAAATTTCTCTGGGTAGAGTCTACCTTTTGGAACAGATGATCCTCCCCAGGCTTGAGCCAATGCTTCCTTCACTTGTTGCTCAACCATAGATCAGATATCTTTTTCTTATATGGAGATAGTTTTCATTACCTTCCTATACATGCTAGTGCTACCTTGCTCAACGGGAGGTAAGGTTTTCATTGGGTCCAAAACATGCACTAACTTAGGTTGACTAATGTCGGCTGTAGTAGGATGGACTGCTAGGGCTTATTTTTGGAGTACTGAAACTACTGCTAACAAGTTTACTAACTGTCGTGACATCCTATCTATCTGCTTATCTTTCTACCTCAACTGATGTCGGAGGTGCTGGACTAATTAGGCGGTGTCTTCCTAATCAACCTCATCACCTTCCATAGCATGTTGTTCCTTGAGAAGAGATCCTCTAGTATCTACCATACAGACTCCGGTTGAGTCTCCCAACTAGTCATCTTCATTGGGATTAAAGCTAACCTTCTCCTCATCTGACCAATCATACCCCAAGATCTCCTTCTTCTCTATAAGATAATGAGCTACTATCTCCTCAAGAGAATGATCAATCTGAATGGGAACAAATGATCTTGGCTGATCGGTGTGATCACTATTGTGCACTGAGAGGCACCAAACCTCGCCTGCTGCTGGGGAGTCAATCCTATGAGGACTGTACTCACTAGAGGAGAGACACTCTTGACTATCACTAGCTATAAGAGAGGTGACATTCCTAGGAGGTTCCATTATCCTTAGTGCAATTTGGGATCATCACTTCTACCAGATCTATCATCTCCGTCCTGTGGAGTTGGTGAAGGGATGACCACTATGCTTCAAGGTCACCACTTTTTCTGCACCATCACTAGGGCAGAAGATCGGAGATAGCTCGACCACAAATGAGTAGATGAGGAAGGATCCCTCCTTCATAGCGGATCACCAGGTGTGCTTCTCCCTGATGGCCTTCATGGTGGCCAGATCGTGACTGGCGATATGAGCGGGTAGAGCATTGTGGTGGAGACACCGCCGACTCTCTATGCACAAGAGCTGTCCTCCTGTGATGACTGGTCCCAGTAAGTAAGATGATGTTAGTATGGTCATCACGAGTAGGGCGTCGAGCTGGAAAATCAATAAGTGTTGATGCTACCGACTGGTGACTGAACCTCTACCTCTCCCTACTGGTAATGTAGATGTATGGGCCTCTGCCCTCTCCTATCGGATATGTTTCCCCACACTATGGGGAATAATGGATCTAAGATCAAATTGATCTTGACGACGTCAGTAAGCTCCACCACCGCAAGGCGATGGGAGGCGCAAATGACCTCCTACTTTGAGTAATCAATGGCTGATGTTGTACCACTTGGTGGAGGTGATGTGCGAATCCTCCTAACATCCTCTATGTCTAACCTAGAGAGAGGATAAAATTGGTTTGTTGTAACCAATGGTGAAGTAAAAATAATAAACACTTCAACAGCTGAACGGGCGGCTGCCTCCATCTCCTTGGCAATCCTAGTGTGATATTGCTTGATCATGAAATTTATGTTCCTACACTGTGTCTTGGTAGGATGGGAGGAGTGATAGCTAGACCCATACTCAAAAGTAAGGGAGGCAATCCCTGAGATTAGAGGAGCCTTACCCTTAGAGGGTACTGATGAGAGGGTGCTAGCCCTCGGGGTAACGAGAAACCATCGCATCAGTGGTACGGTACTATCACTACTAAAGCTGGTGGGACTATCACTGCTTTTCTCTTCAATGAGGAGATGTCAGAATCAGAAGGTAGATCAATCTGGATGACTCGCTTGTGCCCAGTCACCATGGTCCTATTGATGGTCGTGAGGGGAGTGCCCTCACATGTAATCCTCACTCCCTCAAATCCCCTATCGAAATGGATAAGGTGTGTATGATCCAATCGGGGGAAGTAGGCTTGGTCCAAAGCCAAATCCATGCCAAGAGGGAAAGTGAAAACAAATTTCTATGAGCTTGCCATTTCAGATCAACTATAAAGACTGAGAAACTGAACTATAGCTATACTGTAACTGATGGTGAGAATCTGCAATAGGAAATGAGCTTGGATCATATTTATGTCTTTGTTATTTTTTGAATTTGAATTGAAAATTTGAACCCACATCTAACAACTTGGAAGTGTTAAGTGGGGTTCAAATAGATTTGAGAAGGATTCTTCCATAGGTTCATGTTTGTTTGAATTTAAATTTTTGATTTGAGGACCCTTTCCTTTAACAAATTTGGGTATGTTAAAATAAGGGTCAACTGATTTTGTTTTTGTTTGGTGATTTAGGAATTTTACTTAGCAAATTTGGGTATGCTAAGTAAAATTTTTGAAAATAATTGTTTTTTTTTTGGTGAATTGTTGTTTGATTTTAGAATTAAAGTTCCCTCTTAGAAAATTTAGGTATGCTAAGTGAAGAATCCAAGTGCATTTTGTTTGATTTTTTAAAATAAGATTCTTAGTAAATTTGGGTATGCTAAGAAAATCATAACTATTTCATTTGTTTTTGGATGTTTTGATTTTTTTTAAAGAGTATGGTCCTTAGCAAATTTGTGTATGTTAAGGAAATCCTAATGTGTTTCATTCTTCTATTTTGATTTGATTGAAAATGGAGACTTTACTTTAGCAAATATGGTATGCTAAAGATGAAGTCGCACTTAGTTTTGTGAAATGGAAATTTCACTTAGCAAATTTGAGTATGCTAAATTAAATTCCAAAAGATATGTTCAAAAATTTTTGAATTAATTTGGTTTTGAAAATGGAAACTTCTCTTTAGAAAATTTGGTATGCTAAAGAATGAAGTTCCAAAGATATTTGAAAATTTTATATTTTGAATTTGGAGACTTCACTTAACAAATTTTAGTATGCTAAATGAAGTTCTAAATGTGTTTGAAAATTTTGGATTTTTGAATTTGGAGACTTCACTTAGTAAATTTGAGTATGCTACATGAAATTCCAAATATGTTTGAAAATTTTTTATTCTGAATTTGGAGACTTCACTTAGCAAATTTTAGTATGCTAAGTGAAGTTCCAAATGTTTGAAAATTTTTGTTTTTGAATTTGGAGACTTCACTTAGCAAATTCAAGTATGTTAAATGAAGTTCTAAATGTGTTTTGAAATTTTGGTTTTGAATTTGAAAACTTCATTTAGGAAATTTGAGTATGCTAAGTGAAGTTCCAAATGTGTTTGAAAATTTTTTTATTTTGGAATTTGGAGACTTCACTTAGCAAATTTGAGTATGCTAAATGAAGTTCCACATGTGTTTGAAAAAACAATTTTGATTTTGGATTTGGAAATTTTACTTAGCAAATTTGAGTATGTTAAATGAGGTTCCAAATGTGTTTGAAATTTTTTTTTTGATTTTGGATTTGGAATTTTACTTAGCAAACTTGAGTATGATAAATGAAGTTCCAAATGTGTTTGAAAATTTTTGTGAAAATATGATTGTTAAGTTTTAATTTTTGAAATGAGGACTTCCATTCAACAAATTTGGGTATGTAGGAATGGAAATTAATCTTATTTTTGGCAAATGTAAAAATTTTATTTTGTGCATAATTATTGCTTTTGAAAGTGGGAATTCCAACTTAATCATATATGGGATATGTTTAAGTGGAATTTCCAAATGATATTATTTTTATTTAGGAATGAAATATTCATTCAATAAATTTTGGCATATTGATTTAAGATGTTCATATGTGCTTTTGAAAAATTTAATTTTATTTAAAAATGAAACTTTCCTTCAATAGGTGTCAGTGTATTGAATGGAAAGGTTCATGTGTTCTTTTTGAAAGTTTTATTTTTGATTTTGATTTGGATTTTTGGAAAGATGATTGTTCATTTTATTTTGAAAATTAAATCTTCATCAAAATGAATTCAAGGAAGATATTCATTTGTGCTTTCTTTGGAAAAGATTATTATTATTATTATTATTATTATTATTATTATTATTATTATTATTATTATATATATATATATATATATATATATATATATATATATATGAAAATTTACATGTAATAATTATGAGAATTATTGAATGAGGGTGATTTAAGGAAATTTTGTGGAAAATATTTTATTATGTGCATTTTTGAAGGAGTGCTTTTTGAAAAGCAAAATTCTTATGAAATGTTTATTTTGTCTTTATTATTTTAGAATGAACCTTTCCTTATCATAAAAAAAATGATAAGGAGGAAGTCCTTAAATGTTTTCTTTTTACCAATTGGAGAATCTAATGGGGGTTTTAAGACTAACACAGGGTGTTTTAAGACTAACACGGGGTGAGGTCCTAAAACCTAAAGATGTTGGCCAACTCAACTTAAGCATGACATAAGCTAAGTCCTAACAAAAAGAAAGATAGTCTCAGATTCATACCAAAGTACAAACCCACTATCGATACTCGAAGACAACGATCATTTATCAAAGATGGAGAGAGGAACCATCCTCAGTGGAGTCGCCAGAAAAATTTGTGGTGAAAAATTTCTATATAGTTGCCTTCATCTGTGGTGAAAAGAAAGAATATAAAAATTCATCATTTTGGGATGCCAAGTAGATCTGTAGATATTCTTATTAAGGTGATCGAGTACAACATTAAGAAGAGGTGTACTATCTCGAAAGATAGAAGTCACCACCCTGCAATGGACCTAATCACCCGAATAAGGACTCTTATGGACAATGGGTCTACATATGTACCAGAGATTCTTCCCCTACTTTACATGGTAAAGTAAAGAAGAGTTTATTTTAAACTGGGTTCGTTAAGTTCCCTATAGGGGCAAGCCCCCATAGTTAATTACATCCTAAGGGACAGGATCACTTAGGAATACTCTCGATTAAGGTAAATGATCATTGACTTCAAAGATTTTAATAGGAAAAGACTATAAATCGATTAGTTCATTTTTGAAGATCAAATGGGATTGATCAAAGAGAGGAAATTATTATCAAAGCCAAAAAGAAAGATAAGTAAGACATGCCCATGATGCTAGGAAACCTAGCGAGCATCTCAAACTGTCCTATGGTTGGGCTTTACAATTTTGAAATTGATTTAGTTTGTTTGAGTTGAATTTTTTTAGAAATTTAGGACTTATGATTTCATAACACATGATTATAGAAATGCCTAAGAGGTGAGAATTTATGTTAATGGCTCATAAAGGGGAGAAGCAACCTCAGAACCTAAATTTAGGGAGCTTTGGTAAGGGTCAAAAGCACAACCTAAATCAAAGGTGAAAATGGGTATTTGGTTTGCCTCCACAAGAGCGGACAGACCACTCGACTGTTTAGATTAATAATCATCTAGGATTGGTCTCCAACTAACTCCTCCTATAATTTTAAATACCTGTAGGCAAGTCATATGCTTTATGCAAGATAGCTAGGCTGTTATTTATTTAGAAAAATACTAAGTCCTTAAACTAACTCCCTAAAGAGATTAGATCATGTAAGGACATGCATCAAATGACCTAAATCTAATGCAATTCAGATTCTATTTTATGTTCATTTTTGGATAATTATTTTGACTCAAAGCAGGATTCATATATGCATGAGAAATAATTGATTAGCGAAGGGAAGGAAGGTGTGTTTTCACCATGGCTTTCAAAGGTCAAGCCAAGTTTCTCTAGCAAAGGTGGAAGGTCTCCAATCAAGAGTGAAATAAGATGCATTTGTGTATGATGTTATAAAAGAAGTACTCATCCAGTTAAGGGGTTACTAACTCTTTTATCTTGATTTTAAACCTAAACTTTAGGTGAGGTTATGAGTTCTTTATTTTTTATTTTGAGTTGTTAGATTTGGTAAAAGATTTATTTTTCCCAAAAAGCCTAACCCACATCTAGGCCACACATAAATCAAGGAAGAAACTAGGAAAAGGATACCACATATTGCACAAGCTAAACAAATCATCAATCAATTTATAAAGCTAATAAATAAAAATAATATACATCCTAACATCCAGTCTAAAAAATATATCACAAAATAAAAGTAAGCATCAAACTATGCACCGCCCTAACCTAAAGCTAGAAGTGGTGACTTTGCCAAATTTGTGTGCTTTGGAGGTTTGTGTGGTATGCTTAGCTATGGCTTTAAGTTAGAATTTTCTAAGTGTGAAGCATATTCAACTTAGAGGAGGGTTTCATTTAAGTGATTTAATTATTTTGGGTTAATTTTATTTCATGTTTTGATTAGTTCAAGTGAATCCTACAATTAATTACTAAGTTATAAAGAGAGGGAAAGAGAAGAGAACTTCTCTTTCCTTCCCTAACCTAAGTAATTTCTAAAGTGGATTCATATTTTTTTAGTTTTATTTAGTGAATGTTTTGATTAAGTATTTTAATTAATCCTAAGTTTAGATGAACTCCAAACAAACCTATTCAAAAAGAAAGGCATTTTTAGATTAAATAAAATGAACTAAATTCATAAATCATACATCACTTCATTTCTTTTCTAACATATATAACATGCATATGAATGAGTCCTAAGCATATCTATACACACAAATGAGAATGTTTAACACACTTTATGATGCATGCTAAGTGATTCATTTAAGGAAATTTGAAAGTTTATGATGCATGATTTTCCTTAAGTAGAAAAGGGATTTCTTATCCAATTTTCACATGCAAACATGAAAGCAAGAAATGCATAAGTGAGTACAACGACATTGTTAACCAGAGGTGTAAGGTATAGACCTACTTAGGATTACTTAAAGCCTGGCAATCTTGGGATTGTCCAGACTAATATACCACTTTCCTTAAATACAAACGTGTGTACAAAAGAAATGAATGGAAAAAAATGCAAAAATGTGTATTAGTTGATTGATTTTTTATTATTATTTATGCAATTTATGTGTGTAAGCATAAATATCCTTCTTAAGTAATAGTATAAGAATGAATAGGATAAGGAATTAGGCAAGTGTTAGGTTCGTTTCAAATGAACCATACATCTTACCAAATCCTATTCAAAATTATATTAAAAGAGAAGAGAAGGAAAACCTATACTAAGCACATCCATATATCTTACTCATATACAAGCTTATAATTAAAATATAAGTAACGAAATTTTAGTTTTGATAATTGATTCATATATTTTGAAAATAATTTGAATTTAATAGTGATAATAGCCACACATATTATTACTTTAGCCAACACATGCACTTTGACATAAAGTAAACATTTTCATTTCAAATTTAATTTTTTAAAAGCATGGATGCATGAAACCACATGACATATATATTTAGCATGTTGGAGAAAGAACTAAAGTAATGAAAGCATGTAAAACATTCACTTTAATTAAATCCTAAAGACAATCTTATGAAATAAGAAAGCTTAAAGTAAATCAAAGTTCATTTAATGTGATTTTTATTTGAGTTAGAGTTTGATTTAATTTTAAAAATGTGAGTTGAGTATTGTTCCTAACCCATTCCCACATATGTTTGACATTTTTGTTTAATTTTTAGATGATTAGATTCATTTTAGATTTTGATTAGGTCAAGGTATGAATTAAACATGTTAATTAACCCTTACCTACACCACCTTAGCATAGTCAATCAAATAATTATGAGCCAATGAGATGACATAAAATCCTACAAGGAATTTAAATTTGCAATGCACCTCATAAGAAAAGGGCCTAATGCAATTTGGCTCATGATTAATGGTTAATTAAACTAAGGGAGTTTAACTTAAGTAATTTCAAAATAGCCCTCGCACATATAAGTTCAGTTTTAATTTCTTTATTTGAACTTAGGCTCTTAAACACCTAAGCATCTTCCAAAAGTAGATTAATTAATTTTGGAAAGTTTTAGAAATTTTAAGAAATTAATTAAGAGGGTAATTGATGAATTAGCCTTTGATTAAGAGAGGATTAAGGAAAGAAAAGGGGGTTTAGAGAATAGCTAAGGAGAGATGCCCTAAAATTATTCCTTAAACCTCCTATCCACTAGATCAAACCTTAATCAGCTTCAATAAAGGGGTTAAAATACTAATCAAACCCTTAATTATTCTTAATTACATAAAAGGGGTAATTAGGAAATGCATTTGTAATTCTCCCAATTAAGCCATCAATAAATCTCAAGAAAATTAGGGGAGGCAGAAGTCATCCCCCAAAATATACTCAAGGAGTTTGAGATTGATCAGTAAATTAATTAGGGAGTAATTAATAATTTACGATTTTCATTAAAAGGCAAAATCGAGAAAGATACAATTTAAAATCCATTAAAAATAATTTTAGAATATTCTAGATTGAATTATATTTTAGTGACAATTTACCTCATATTTTTCTCATTTTTATTTAGGGTGATATGCATTTTAAAGCTTAGAGGATTAATTAGAATTAATTAAAACCTAATTAAATCCCTTAATCCATAGCATGACATGCGACGGCAGCGGTATGCTATTTTACATCCGCCGTTTGATCAAGGATCGAATGGCCAGGAATAACCTCATAGTTTAAAAGGATAAATAGAATTTAAAATGTGCATTTAATCTCAGTCGTTCATCCAAAATGTGCAGATGGACGGCCAAAGATCCACCTATACCAAGCTTTGTGAATCATGGAGGCCGTTCATGTTCTAGAGCAAGATCCGAGCTCAATTGAGCTCAGATTGGGCTAAAAACTTGCACACACCATCATCAAGCAATGTAGAACACATCCAACGATTGAATCTTGATGCCATTAGACTTTCTTTCACAAAGGACCAACACACATTAAGTCTAGTGATCGAAAAATTTCATACCTCACCGGAGGTGATCACCAGTGCTCGATTCTCTTGGAGGAGCTCCGTATGATTTAGACGATGCTATGGCAAAATAATTAGCTCCTGAGGTTGAGTAGTTTGCTCTATGGACCAACACCTCTGCCTTGTGAGCTTCATTTTGATTGAAGTGGATTTCCCCTTGCCTTTGGAGCTTGGGAAAGAGGTTGGGCAAGCTTGACTTGACCCTCTGATGGAGTGTGCAAAGTGAATTTGGTGTAGTTTGAGTATAGAGGTAATTTGCAATTCAATGGACTTTCCCTATTTTCAAAGGATGAAAATTGAGAAATGCAAGATTCAAATCCCTTCTAAGAATCTTGGGAACACTCTCTGATGGCTCTCTTAACACTCTCTACCACTCAATCGATAGTGAGCATATTGAATTCACGTGGAATTATGGGGAGTATATCTCCCCCTATGGCAATTGGATGGTCGAAGCATGGTGTGCCATTTTGATCCAATTACCAATATGGAAAGGGTTGTTTGAGCTATTAGGAGTTGGCACATGATCGATTTGAGCTAAGAAGTGGATTGGTAACCTCCCATGTGCTTAAAATTGAGTGGAGGGAGGTTTCACACATGGCCAATTTGAGCCATGTGGTCGATTTTGGCCTTGGCACCATTTGGGGTGAACCTAACTCATTGGGTTTGTTGCACCACCCTCCATAGGGTCTACTTGACCTATTAGGAAGGTATCAAGTTGACATGATGAGGACTTGACCAAATTCCCCATTGATTTGACCACAATTTGTTCTATGGCCTAGGGGTAGAATGGTCATTTTGCTGATTTTTGAATTTGGATATGTTGGGTATGTTGAGAAAATAGGTTTGGCCAAGTTTCATAAGATTTGGAGTTCATTTGATATGTTTTGGCTCACGTTGACCCATTTAGGTCAAAATGGGTCAAGTTGACCAATTGGTCAAATTGGGTCAAACCGAGGGTTGGGTCAAGTTCATATGACCATTTGATATGTTCTGGTCTCTTTGGTTTGATTCAATTTAGTTTAGTTTTGAATTTGGCTCATATGACTTCATTTAGGTCAAATGGGTCAAGTTGACAAATTTGACCCATTTCACCTATTTGAGCTAGGTCATGAGTAGGTTTAGGTTTGGTCAATCATATGAAGTGGATTGGTATGTTTGTTTCCAATCAATTTTGGTTAAGTTTGAATTTGGCTCAACATGACCCTTTAGGTCAAGTTGGGTTCAAGGTCAATTGGGCTAGGTAGGTCTAGTTTGCCAATTGAGGCTTTGGTCAAGTTCAACAAGTGATTTGGACTGAACTTGAACCATTGGTTTCAATCAATTAGGCTTCAATCAAGTTTTGACACATTTTGACTTTTTAGGTCAAGTTATCAACTTGGGTCAAGTGGCCAATTGGACTAGGTTAGGCTGAAATGTTGACTTGGTCAAGTTCAAACATAGTTCATGAATGAACTTAGATCATTGGTTTCAATCAATTTGGTCTATGGTGGATTTTGGCTATGTTAGATTTCATTTTGGCTAAGTGTTGACTTGGTCAACCCTTAGGTCTAACTTGGTTTGATCCAATTTGATTGATTGATCATTCAATGATGATTGTTGATCATGACGAGAGGCATAGGTGAGTTTGATTCAATCCAATTTGATTAGGATTAGAATTTAGCTCATAAGGGTACTTTAGGTCACTTTGGGTCAAGTGAGCTTCAGTGGGTCAAATGGCTTGGTCAAAGCATGATTTGAGTTTGATTGAACTTGTATATGGACTTATGATTGAAATATAAATCCATTTGCAAGTGATTTGAAGTCAAATGGGTTTTGATTCGTTTGACAATTTCATATTCAAAGGGAGAATATGAATGGATTTGGGGTTTGATTTTTTGAATTGGATTTCGGTTAAGTGATTGAAGCTTGTATTTATATTTGGATTCATGATTCTAGGGTTGATTGAATCATGAAGGAAAATCAAGAATTTGGCTTGATTTGAAATTGATTTGGCTAAGTTCAAGATTTGACTTGAAAGGCTTAGATTGGATTTTGAGTGGGATTGAGTTTGATTTTTGGAATTGGTTTTGATTGTTTGAATTTATATTTTATGTATATATATGAATATAAATGAGAATATAAATGGGTCATGAGAAAATTTTAAGGATTTTAAGTGATTTGATCATGATTTAGGCTAAGTCATTTAAGAGGGAATTTAAAGGACTTGGAAATTTTTGGAGTTTGGGAATTTGAATTTTGAATTTTGATTTGATTGATTTATATTTATATTTCATTTATTTATGTGAATATAAATGAGAATATAAATGAGTTATGAGAAAATCCCATGAATTTGAATTGATTTGATCATGATTTAGGCTAAGTCTTTAAAGGAAAATTTAAAGGACTTGGGAAATTTTATGAATTGATTTTGAATTTTGAATTTGGTTTGATTGATTTATATTTACATTTTATTTATATACATGAATATAAATGAGAATATAAATGAGTTATGAGGAAATCCCATGAGTTTGAATTGGTTTAGATCATGATTTTGGTTAAGCCCTTAAGAGGGAAATTAAGGCCTTAAGAAGGATTTTAAATTTGGAATTTAATTTGTGGGTTTAATTTGATTGATTTGTATTTATATTTCATTTATATATGTGAATATAAATGAGAATATAATTGAATTATGGGAAAATCCCATGAATTTGAATTGATTTGATCATGATTTAAGATAAGTCTTTAAAAGAAGATTAAGGACTTAAGAAAGATTTGGACTTAGGAATTTCATTCATGGGTTTCAGTCATAGATTTCAAGCATGGATTTCAATCACATGGAGTTGATTTGAATTTGGAGAAAATTAAATAAGATTGATTTGGAGTTTGACTTTAAGGAAGGAAGGTGAGGAATGGTTCAGGCTAAGGGTAGACAAATTTTCCTAACTCCCCTAAGGCATGACTTATTCCTATGGCTAACTCTTCTAAGTATCTAGGGCTAGATTAAGTGTCCACCTAATCACTAGATGTGTCTTAAGACTACGGAAACTCATAAAGTCTAAGAGAAGTCTTATGTCTAAGATGTAGGGGTTGAGAGCTCATTCTAAAAATGAGGTCAACAGGGTCATGTTGACCAATTTGATCAAATTTGCCAAATTGGTTTCATCATGGGTTAGGTCTATGTTCAATTGATCATTTATGATTGATTGTAAGAGTTTATTTGAATTGATTTAGATTATGGAGTGATTTAATTTGATTTGGCCCAATAGGTCAAATTGGGCTAAGTAGGCCAATTGGATTGGATTGACCAAATTAGGTCCGATTGAAGGTTGGATCATATTCAATATTTAATTGGTGATTGATGAGAAACATTGGTTTCAACAAATTTTCTTTAGGATTTGATTTGTCCCAATTTGTCCCTTTAGGTCAAATTGGGTCAAGTTGGGTCAAGAAGCCAAATTAGCTTGGTTAGGTTCGATTGGCTTCAATTGGTGGTCGAGTCATGTTCAATATTCAAATTGTGATTGATGAGTCATTGATTGTAATTAATTTGGCTTAGAACATAACTTGGTCCAATTTGGCCCTTTAGGTCACTTTTTGTTAAGATGTTGAGGAGGACCAAATTGGCTTAGTTAGATTTGATTGATTGTAGTGGGGTGTTTAATAGTGACCTACAATCATCAATTAAGAGATTAGATAGCATAATTCAATTCAATGGGGGTTTGATTGAAGTTTGGTCTAATTGGACCTTTTAGGTCATCTTGGGTTAAGTGGTTTAGTCAAGTCAATTTGGACAATTGAGGCTATGGATGGTTGGAATATATTCAATGATGAATTTGAAGTTGATTGGTGGCTTTGACTGCAATTAATTTGTGTTTGATTGGGTTTTGACTCATTTAAACCCTTTAGGTCAAATGGGTCAACTTGAATTACTTGAATCTAATCGATTTAGTTTGCTTGAATGCAAGTGTTGGAATGGTTTGAAATAATTTGTTGAATAATTAGAACAACTAAGAGAATTGAATTGAGTTTGGTTTGCTTGGGTTTGTTTAAATGGAATTATAGGATTGAAGTGGGTTAGTCTGAGTTAAGGTTCAAATTAATTTGGCTTAAAGCTTGGATTGGGAATTAAATTCAATCATGGTCAATTGATGAGTTGAGGTTGAGGCTTTAATCATTCAGTTTAGGTTCAGGTAAATTGGTGGGTATGAGTGTTAGTTTAGGCCTTAGGATATGTAAAGCCTACTCATCCTAAGGTAAGCTTTAGGCCTAAACTTATGCCCTGCAAGTCTCTAAAATGTCTTAAAATGACTTCCTTGTTTATAAATAGCCCTCATTTTTAAAAAAGTGCTGCTCTTCAAATTCAAATTCTCTAACAAATCTAAAAAAATTGTTAGATTTTCCGTCTATGTGCTCTCTAAATATTACAAGATCAAATCCTTGATTTGGATGTTTCATTGCTCTCAATAAAATAAGTTTTCTCAAATTATTTGAGTTTATTATTTTGATCTTAATCTTTTTAGTTGTTCATACTATTTTTGCCATTTATTTATTGATTTAAATCTTTTTTTATATAAATTAGTGTTTAGTCATCATAATTTAAGTTTTTCTCATTAAAATTTCTTCATTCATTTGAATCTAATAATATCTATAAAAATCTCTTGTCATAGTTTATAGGATTTATTTTATCTTGCTAAAATTTTTATTTTCCTACAAATAACTTTTAGCTTCTTCAAATATTTTATTATTAGTGTTGTTCGAGAGATCATTTATCTTTAGATCTATTTTATAAATGCATGTAAGCATTTAAATATAATTTATCGTATAAAGATATTTTTTTATATTTGCAAGAGTTTTCATTTTAATCAAAATTTACGTAGTTTTCTTAGATCTATCTTATACAAATTGTATTAAGTATTTTGTGATCTTTTACATAATTTAAATTATCATTTTGATTGAAATAAAAGTTATTATTTGTTGAAATTTTAGATTATTTATTGAATTTATTATATGTCAAGTTTCTTTATCAAAATATAGTTTATAAAAGGTTAAATTAGTTGATTTTACACTTGTCATTTCATTCCAACTAATATACTCTATGAAAATATCTTTTTATCTTGCTGAAATTTAGTAAAGCTTGCAGTTTTTATTGTTTCATAATTAAAAAAAAAAAAAGCTTTGGGTGGAAAGTAAATCTTTCTTACATTATTATATATATATACTAGTTATAATTTCTCTTAAAGTTAATATTATTCTTTATTGAAATTTATTTTATTGTGTAGTAGTCTATAGTAACCTTATTTTAAAATCATTTTTACATTAGACTTTAACTTGTATTATAATAAACATTTCAATAAGATCATTTTTAAGATATTTATTTTATTATTTCTTATCAAAACTAAGTGTGTTTTTATCTTCTCAACTTTTTTGAAAATTTGTTATAAGTTGTAAAGTGAACATTTATATGTTGTGAAATCACCTTTATAATTTGAATATCTTGCTAGGTTTATGTAAGATATATTATATCAACATTTGTTATGTGATATATTTTTTTGCATTAAAAATTTTTATTAGGGTTGTATTCTCTCCTTTGTAGGAGAGTACTTATTTTTTATAAGGGCTATACTTATGTGTTTGTTGTTGGGGTTGTACTCTATGAGAGTACAATTTGTGGATTCCTTGCCATGATGGATAGTCATTGATGTAAGCCATTTTAAGCTTTAGCTGAACTACATAAAAATTGTGTATCTATTATCTCTTTTTACTTTGCTGCACTTTACATTTGCTGCATTCTAAATTATAGTTTATCACTATTAAATCAAAAATTATTTTCTTACTAAAAGTTAAAATTTGATATTTAACTTTTAAAATTTTAAAACACCCAATTCACCTCATTCTTGGGTGTCTTTATGACTCACACTGAATACCTATCCTTATTTATTTCATTATGAATGAATGATTTTGATCCATTATGACTTCCCTTAAATGCAGAGTTCTTTAGAATGACAATAAGCTATTTGTATAGGGAGTGAAGAACACCAAATGTCATTATAACTAAAAAAAACATCATCTTAGTCATATGATTAGACTCTCCTTAGGATTACTTGATAGCAAGGTATTGGAGAAATCAACTAAAATTCTTAATTTTATGAATTCAAATTGAAGGAATCTAATGAAAATTATTGTTCTTGGCTTAACGTCCCAAGAATAACATAATCTAGAATCCCAGGGTACACCTGTCATTTGAAATGTTAGCATTAATGATCTGATTAGTTGTTGTTAACCTAAATCTTTTTCTAAAAATATCTTATAATTAAATTAACCAAGTTTAAATTCATTTATTATAGAGTTAAGATTTTACAAAAATAAAGTAAGATGAATAAACCTTTAATTAGATAACTCAATGTCATTTTGAGATGGGCTAAGCTTTTAATCTAAATGGTTTAAATCATACTTGAGTTTTAAAAGTCATTAATAGATTAATAGCCATTTAAATTTTAACTGGTTCCACTAAAACTTAATTTTAATTTAACTAGTAGATTAAAGTTATTAAAAGAAGTATGAAATCAATTTTAGTTGTAGTTTAAACTTAATTTAATTATATTTAATCTTTATGGTTTAATGGATTAATCTATAATCATTAGGACTTTAAGGTTTAATTTATATTCAATTAGACTTAAAGTACATATGACTTTAGCTTAATTGATTAATTTAAATCACTAAAAATGAGTTTAGGCACGTTTAATCTAATTTTACATATGATTTAATGTCTTAGTTCATTGTAAATTCAATTGGTCAACATTGAGTCAATGAGTCATTTAAGTTTCTTTAATTAGATTAATTTTCAAAATATCTTTAATAGATCATTTGAATTAAAGTGCAATACTAGAATTTTCATAAGGACAAGTGGCAAGATCATCACAACAGTCTTTCAAGCCTTAATCTAATATGGCAAGCTATAGGTTACCTAGATCTACATTTTTTTTCTCATTAACCCCCAAGATATTATTTTCCTCTTTGGGAATGGTGTGGTTTACTTTATGATGCTCTGAGACCCTATTTCAACCTTATTGTCCATATGTGGTAGAATTAGCATTTACACATGGGATCTCAGATGATATTAAATAGTTTTTAAGCTCCTCTAGTCACGCCACTATGATATTGATTATATTATATTTAAAACATTTTGAGGTTTGATTCAATCAAAAAGTATGAAGATGTCATTTAAAAATATATCCAAAATTATGGATGGGGTTAGTGACTATACATATGATGACAAGGATGCAAAGAAGGAACTTTTTTAGAGGGAGAAAAGAACGTAGAAGAATAGAAAAATTAAAATCTTACATTCAAGAAGAAGATAAGATAAAAGAAGTATGTTTGTCCAAAATTTTGGTACTTGACATATTTTTAATACCCACAAATATATTTCTCCTATGCAATAGTTGATGTAGGTCAAGCCATTCTTAACTAACCCACTTTAAAAAATTATGTCCATTTTTTATTTCTTTTAATCTCCTTCTTTTTACATATATTATGGGTTCTCCTTGTTGAGTAACTAATTTGACATGGTTCCCTTCATCATCCATTATCTTTCTTTTATTTATGGGATCTTTCTCGATCCCCAGCATAAAAGAAACATTATTAACACAAAGAATTTATACTAAAGATTTAAGTGCTTGATTTCATTTGGATTGAACGAATTGACTAAAAGGTTTAAGTGTTTTATTTCAGTTTAAGTATTGTTCCTGACATTTTTATAGTGATTTAGAAATCAAATTCTTGAAAAAATTCATAATTTTATTATATGAGTCCCACTTAGTCAATTAGGTTTAGATTAGTCAACCCTGGTCAACTAATAGTCATAAAGCTCCAAAATGATTCAAGGAATGATCATAAGTCATTTGGAAGTGAATTTAAAATTTAATTTTGAGTTTAAATTAAATTAAGCCTAATTAGGACAATGGGTTAATGTGGGCTCGACCAAAATCTAATCATGCCCAAATGACTCCAAAATCGTATAAGGTCATATTGGACTCAAGTGAAGGATATGAATTTGATTAACTTTGATTTTAGGGAACCTTTGTCACTTCAAAATAAATAATTTGTGTAGTGTATCATGTCTGTTAAGATGTAGATTCTATTATATGCATGATTTTAATTGATACACCAAGATTTTCATAGTATTTTAGGTACTTACACAAGAATATAAGTTTAAATGAGTAATTTTAGTTATCTATAACTTAGCTTTCTCATTCCTTTCTTTTATAGGTTTTCATTATCTTGATAAGGAATAAAAGTTCTACATCATTTCAAATCTATCTTATCTAGAAATCTTAATTTTTTTCTTAAATTAAAATTGAGAGACTAACTTTGAGTAATAAATATATGTTGATATAATTTCTTATTGCTAGGTTAGGTTGACTATCATTTCTATCTTCAAGTATTCAACGATAAATGTACCCAACTCGCTTTGACCTCTCCTTCAATTTACAAGATCTTTGCCTTCTAAATGCATGGATAGGATATCCCTAGTATCTATTTTCCATTTATATTTCTAATCATAAAGAGCAAGGCAGTGAGTTTATTTTACCCTCTTAGCATTTTCTTGATTTTAAAATATTCAAACTTGTAGAATTCATTTTTCATTTTACAAATGATACTTCTTTAATATTTATTTCATCCTTTGAATTAGCCTTATGCATGTTTTACCGTGTGCTATAATTATGAGAATATTGTTAGATGATTGGCTTGGAATCTTGTTGCAAAGTGTAATCTACTGATCAATGTCTAGTATTTGGCTTGATTGTGGGCACAACCTCAATCAGGCATGAGTGCCCTATTTCAATTCCTTTATGTATTAAGTAACCATCCACATACAAAGTTTGCATTAACTCCTTTTGGTTGTCATTTTATTCTGTGATGTCATAATGATAAGGTTGGTAAGTGATCAAGTCTTGACTATGGTTCTTGGAATGTATGAAACATGTTCTTCCATAGTACCATGATCGATTTAAGTAGTCTTCCTAAGTAATCAAGTTTAGCCAACACATTTCTAATGGATGATCATTTATTACTTGAATGAAGTATGTCTAGAAGTATGATCGATGGCATTGGGCATTGATAAGAAGAGCCCATAATAACTTCTCCATAATTAGATATTTGAGCTTGAATCCTTGGAGGATTTTATTAATAAGGCATACATGCCATTATAATTGAGAGTCTTCTTGAGGTAACATAGAGCATACCACCCTTTCTCCACTCCATGATATAAAAGGAGCTCTTCTCTCAGCTTTAGACTTTATAATAATAATAATAAGGAAAAAAAGTACCATTAGTTACAATCTCCATTTCACAAAAGTGCATCAAGCTTCTTAGTGGCTAAAAACAATACTAAGCACTTCATGCCCAATTTTGAGATGAAGTTGATAGTCCTCATCATTCAATAGATTAGTCAATATGGTGTTTAAAAATGTAGTACACCGCATAAATCATAAGGGGTACTTATTCAAATAATCAAGTATACCATCATAGAGTGATATATTACTCTGGGAGGTAGAGAAATCATCCTATAATGGATGAAAATATTTAATAAGGGCTATTAAGGCTGACGGGTCTATGTATGCCAAAGATATTTCCCTTGTCTTATATGAATGAAGTAAGTAGGGTTTATTTTAAACTAGGTTACAAGTTCTTTACACCGGGACAATCTAATAAACACTCTAGTTTATCCTATTATTGAGCTTTATATATTTGAGATTAAGATTCATATTTATTTTGAGTTGATAATTTATTAGAACACTAGGACTTATGAATCCTTGGAGAATTTTATTGATATGGCAGACATATTGAAAGTCATCTTGAATTAACATAGAGCTTACCAACCTTTTCTCCACTCCATGATATAAAAGTAGCTCTTCTCCCAGCTATATATTTTATATTAATGATACTAAGGACAAAAGTACCATTTATAATTATAAGTCCATCTTACAATCTTCATTTTATAAAAGTGCTTCGAGCTTCTTAGTGTATAAAAAAGTGGTGAGCACTCCATGCCTAATTTTGAAATGAAGTTGATAATCTTTGTCATTCAATAGAATAGTCACTATGGTGTTTAAAAATGTAAAACACCATGTACATCTTAGGGGGGCACTTATTTAGATTATTGAGTATACTATCTCAAGAGGTTTGGATATTGTCCTATAATGGACTAAATTATTTAATAAGGACTCCTAAGGTTGATAGGTCTATGTAGGCCAAAGATCTTTTCCCTGGATTATATGGATTAAGTAAGCAGAGTTTATTTTAATCTAAGTTACAAGTTTTTTATAGGGGGCAAGCCAGAAAACACTCCAATCTATCCTACTATTAGGATTTATATATTAGAGATTAAGATTCATGTTTATTTTGAGTTGATAATTTATTGAAACACTAAGACATATGAATCCTTGGAGGATTTTATTGATATGGTAGACATTACATTATTATTGAGTCTTCTTGAATTAACATAGAGCTTACCATTCTTTCTCCACTCCATGATATAAAAGTAGCTCTTCTCTTAGCTAGGACTTTATAATAATGCTACTAAGGACAAAAGCACCATCAATAATTAGAAGTCCATCTTATTATCTTTATTTCACAAAATCTCTTCGAGCTTCTTAGTGTCTATAAAAATAGTAAGCATATTGTGCTTAATTTCAAGAAGAAGTTGCTAATCCATGTCATTCAATAGGTTAACCACTTTGGTGTTTAAAAATGTAAGACCACCTAGATCTTAAGGGGAACTTATTTAGATGATCGAGTATAACATCAAGGAGTGATATACTACTTTGGGAGGTAGAGACATCATCATACAATGGACAAAATTATTTAATAAGGACATATAAAGCTAATGGGTCTACGTATGCCAAAGATTTTATCTTGCCTTATATGAATGAAATAAGTAGAGTTCATTTTAAGATGGGTTACAAGTTTCTTATATGAGGCAAGCCAGCAAACACTCCAGCCTATCCTATTATTGGGCTTTATATAGTCGAGATTAAGATTCATATTTATTTTGAGTTGATAATTTATTAGAACACTAGGATTTATGAATCTTTGGAGAATTTTATTGATATGACAGACAAGCCATTATTACTGAGCGTCTTCTTGAATTAACATAGAGTTTACCACCCTTTTCCCCTCCATGATATAAAAGTAGCTCTTCTCTCAGCTATGGACTTTGCAATAATGATCTTAAGGACAAAAGTACCATTAGTAATTAGAAGTCCATCTTACAATCTTCATTTAACAAAAGTGCTTCACTCTTCTTAGTGTTTAAAAAAGTAGTGAGCACTTCATGCCCAATTTTGAGATGAAGTTGCTAATCTTCATCACTCAATAGATTAATCACTATGGTGTTTAAAAATGTAGGACAACATGTAGATCTCAAGGGATCCTTATTTAGATGATTGAGTATGACATCCAAGAATGATATATTGTCTTAGGAGGTAGAGACATCATCTGATAATGTAATAAATTATTTAATAAGAACTCATAAGACTAATGGATCTATGTATGCTAAATATCTTTCCCTTGCCTATATAGATAAAGTAAGTAGAGTTTATTTTAAGCTAGGTTAAAGTTCCTTTTAAGGGACAAGCCATCAAACACTCTAATCTATCTTATTATTGGGCTTTATATAATTGAGATTAAGATTCATATTTAATTTAAATTGATAATTTATTGGAACACTGAGATTAATGAATCATTGGAGGATTTTATTGATATGGCAATCATGCCATTATTATTGAGAGTCTTCTTGAATTAACATAGAGCTTATCATAATTTCTCCACTCTATGATATAAAAGTTGCCCTTTTCCTAGCTATGGACCTTATAATAATGATACTAAAGATAGAAGTACCATTAATAATTAGAAGTCCATCTTACAATCTTCATTTCACAAAAGTGCTTCGAGCTACTTAGTGTCTAAAAAATAGTAAGCACTTCATGCTCAGTTTTAAGATGAAGTTGCTAATCCTCATCATTTAATTGATTAATCACTATGGTGTTTAAAAATATAGGACACCACGTAAATCTTAAGGGGTACTTATTTAGATGATCAAGTATAACATCAAAAAGTGATATAATACTTCAAGAGACAGATACATCATCCTACGATAGATAGAATTATTTGATAAGGACTCCTAAGACTGATCGGTCTATGTATGCCAAAGATCTTTTCCCTACCTTATAAGGATAATATAAGCAAGGTTCATTTTAAGCTGGGTTATAAGTTTTTTACATGAGAGCAAGCCAATAAACACTCTAGTATATCATATTATTGGTCTTTATATATTTAAGATTAAGATTCATATTTATTTTGAGTTGATAATTTATTAAAACACTTAGACCTATGTCTTAACAACACAAAATTGTGGGAGTGCCTAAGAGGTGAAGACTTGCACTCATAGAAAAAGAGAAATAAGTAGCCTTTAATCCTAGAGCTAAAAGTGATTCAGTATGTGTTAGAAGCTTGACCTATTATACTAGATAAAGTGAGATATAATGGCACATTCTTACCCAATAATATCAACTCATCCGAACTCTTCTAGACATACCATCGACTAGAATTGCTATCAACTAACACCACCTACATTTTAAAATTATGTGGGCAAGTCTCATGTAAATGCAAGATAGTTAGGTTGTTATTTATTAAGAAAGAATCTAAGAACCTAAACTTACTCATGAAGATTCTAAGATTATGATTATCATGAATAATGCTTTTTCGCTAATGCAATAAAATTCAATCTTTTATAAATTTTAGATTCTCAATTTTATTAATTAAGCTTGGATAGATTAATATGCCTACATACATGATGAAATAAAGGTATTTGCCAAATTAGCAAGAGAGGTATTCTTCACTCAAGGGTAGTTGTCCATAATGGTCGAACTCTCCCTCTTATCATGTAATGATTGCAAGCCCCCATATCAAGCATTATCTTATATTATTATCTAATTCTTCTTTATCACCTTATCACTCTTCTTTTCAAATATTATATTATTTTATAATTTAGTAAAATACTTTATTTATATTATAAAATCATTTGTATGAATGGCTTATAACTTAGTAGATGAAATGCTTCAATCATGCATGCATATGTGTGTGTATACTTTTTTTTTATATCAAGTCAACTTAAGGATTTAGATATCATATGTATATGCATGTATTTTATATCACGGAAAAAAAAAACTACTTACATATATGTGTATGAATGTATATACATAGAGCCTTTATAAGTACATGTCGTTGTTAAACCAAAAATGTGAGATAAAAACCACTTTAAGCTAGTAGCCCTTCAATCATGGGTTTTCAGAATATATACATGATAGCTATCTATATGTGTGTATATACATGTATGCAATGAAAATATCAATTTTAAAAATTTAATGATAATAAGTTTAAAATAAATTTAACTTTGTATATGTATTTCTCCTTACATTTTCATAAGTACGTATCAGAAATTTGAGATAAAAATCACTTTCAAACAAGTAGTCCTATGATCTCAGGTTTTCATACTATATACTTTAAAAATGCATAATGTATACATATAGTTATCATATTTTAATTGTCTCTCTTTCTCAATTTAAATTTATATAATTAAAAAAAATATTTTTTGAAATTCAATAGTGATAATAGGTTGAAATAATGGGTGCAAAATAAGCATATCATTTGTAATTTAAACATGAATGCAAATGAGTACTTAACCAAGCATCCACATATAAATTAATAAAGAGAATAGCTAAGTTTCATGATGATATCTTTTTAAACCATTAATTCCAAGGTTTAACACATAATCATATCACCAAATAAAGCTTACTTAAGGTATTATTAATTAAAGTGATTAAAACCTTAAGAGAAGATTATACACTCTAAAATTATCCCACAATCTCTCTCAATTCATTAAGTGATTTAAAAATACAAGGTCTAATTTTTATGATTTATTATGGATTAATAATTATTTAGTACATGAAACATGAGCCCAAACAAATTATGAAAAAAATTATAGAACATACATAAATATGAACAAAACACATTCTAGAAATTCTAAAGTATTTAGTATTATATTTTATGATAAATATAATTAAATAAATGAGGAAAACCTCAAATGATCAATAACACTAAAAATACTCCAACTAATTGGGGTTCTTGATTTCATTGAAAACCTCAATTTTAGCTAAGAATAAAGAGTGGTTGATCATTATTTTTTTGGAAACTTACACAGTTACTTATGAATTATTTAAATCTTGGGCCACTTAATGAATAATTAATGAGTAATTAACCTAATTAATATAAATTTTGAGATTTAATTAGAACCAAAGGTCCTATTTATTTTTCCAAGGTGCTATGATATTAAGCAAAAGTCCTTGAACACCAAAACACACATTTTATCATTTTCATAATTTTTAATTTACTAATTAAGCTTCACATCTTAGAAAATTCAAACATGCATCCTTTAATCTATTCATCCAAATGACTTGAAATAATTATGTGAGACAGAGAACATCATGGAAACTGTCCCTTAAAAGTTTCAAGTCATTTAAGTGAGCGACTTAAGATTAATTTATATATATATATATATATATCAAATCCTAATTACTCTCTATCTAATGGACAAAAATCAGGGCATTTTTTTTCTTTGATTCTCTTTTATTCATTAATTCCATAGAATATTTATTTGTTTTTTTTAGATTTTTTATATTATTAGTTATGATTTTTCAAAGTTTCAGTTAATTAAACTCATTTTAAACCAAAATAAGCTAATTTACACAGTCTATGTAGAGTTAGTCGATCTTTACACACATCGACCTAAGATTGGTTATTAAAACCATTCCATGTGGCAGTTAAAGAGGCCAAGATGGATGCATTTTTGCTCTAAGTTGCTCGATCAAAGGTCAATGGTACAAATTAAATCCATTGTTTTCAAGGATTAAGATAAATCTAGCATGAATTATCGTGGCTGACCATTCTAATTACAAAGAATGGACGGCTCATGATTCATCTTCTTCCATCAATGAGAGGTGGAGATCGTCCACTTTTCACCACATGATTCAAGCTAAAGAGCTCAATTTTTTGAGGAAAATGAATAAAAAATGATCAAGAGGATGAGAGGAGGGGATCCCTACAACTTGATCTAGGTAATTCATAGAAATAGTTCACAAAGAATCAAGATCCTATGGCCAATCTATTGTTTGAAATTAATACTTCATTAAAGCTAACATTTAGTTGATTTAATTATCGAGATAGCTTTGTTATGAAAGGTGAAGCCTTGCTGTGAAAATCCTCACTTGCTTCCTCATTAGACGTCCTCTACAACACTACTCCACCACTATTCATTGGAGTATAGTCAAACATTAGCTTTCAGTGCTCAAATTAAGTGGCACTCAATTCATTTTAGCTTGCCTAAGTGTTGGGAAAGTGTAGTAAGGGTTTATTTAAGGTTTGGTCAAAATTTTATAAAGATGGATTATTGAGGCAATTAAGTTGAGTGATTTTTAATGGTTGCTAGAGTTTGGAAGTAGGGAGGGCTCTAGGATTTTTAAATACTTGATTTAAGAGTATGGAAAAGCACTAGAATGAGTTTGGTGGGAGAATTCAAACTCTATAGAGCTTCTCATGTGAACCACCATTTTAAGTGGGTTTAGCCACAGGAAGCCAACTATGTAATGGGGGAGCTCAATTTAGGTTGAGACTAATGAGGTGGAGTCCCCCTAATGGCTGAGAAGATTTGAGGCAGTGAGGTGAAGTGGATAACCCATAGTTTAGCGAAAAAAGGGCTATCCAAGGTGAAATGGATTTCACTAAAGGGCTAAATAAACCAGTCTTGGAGAAGGCGAGTTAGCTGGGGTGAACTCATAGCATACTAAGGGTGTTGCTTTAGCTAAAAGGAGGGGTTGAACTTAGCTATTTTGAGATTTTATCTTATTTGGAGCCCTTGGCTCACTTGATTTGGGCTTAACTAGGTTCACCAAGGGTTGGGTCCACTTGGCCAGGTGGAGAGTGGTCAAAGGATGAGTCATGTTAAGTTTGATTTGAGTTTAAACTCGATTTTGTTGGGTTTGATTCTTATAAGTTAATTTGGATCATTTTGGGTCAAGTGGACAAGTTTACCAAATTGAGCCCAAGGGGTTATTGGGTTATATTCAAAGGCTGATTTGAAATATATAGGAGTGATTGGTTTGATTCAATGTAGGTTAATGTGGCTTAGATTCAATTTGCCTTAATGTGATTTATATGGGTTACTTTAGGCTAGGTTGGGTTAATTGGCCAAATTGGGTCCAAGGGATTGTTAGGTTATATTTAATAATCAATTTGAAATGATTTATAATATTAATTTGGCTCAATTGAGATTAGATTTAATTTTAGTTCAATATAATTCACTTAGGCCTATTTGGGTCAAGTGAACCAATTGACCTTATTGGATTATAATTTGGGATGGGATATATTCTATCATGTAAGCGGAGAAATTGTAGGGCTTTAGGTTAACTCATTTTGATTTGGATTAGATTGAATTTGATTTTTTTCCCTATAAGATTCGGTTGGGCTAAGTGAGCCAATTGGCCAAATTGACCAATAATTAGGCTTCAATCAAGTTCAAATGATTTGGGTAAGATTAATTTCAAATGGTTTGGGTTAATTTTGGATTTAACACATTTAGGCCCAAATGGGTCAAGTTGGGTTAATTGAGGCAATTTGTCAAATTGGACCTCAATTGGGTATGATTTAAGCATAATTAGTGTTTTGGATGTCATGTGATTGATTGATCGAAGTCAATTTGGATTGAGTTGAAGTTTGGGTCAAGGTGACCTAGATGAGTCAGATGGGTTAATTTGACCTAAGTGAACCAATTAATCTATGTGACCAATTTGTCTTGGTTTGTGTTTGGTTTGATTATGTTTAAGGTTAAGAATAGTTTTAAGTTAATTTAGTTTGTTATATAGGGATTTGTGGTGGTTTGGCTGGTGGGGTCCACTAGTTTAATGGGGGTTAACCCTAGGATTGATTCATATGAGTCTTTGGGTTTGAATTGGTATTCTCCTAATCATTAGAAGTGTCTTGGGATCTAGATGAGGGAATCTTAATGCCAAGATGGAAATCATAGGAATAAGAAAGTTAGTGTTAATCTCACTCAAAGTGATGTCAATGGTCATTACAATTCCTTCATCATTCTTAGAGGAAGCATTTCAAGAACAATCATTTTCTTCTTAGGATTTATCTTTATCTCATTAAGTGCAAACAAAAACCTCGTAACTTAACAAATCTAGCTCATAAGTGCATTTGAGTGGTTGAAGCACATAATTTTTTTTTTCAATATACCAAACATTTTTTCAAGGTCTAAGATTTTTTGCTCCAATGACTTTCTCTTTACTTTTAAGTCATCAACGTAAATCTCAATGTTCCTTCCCTTATAGTCCTTAAATATATACCCCATTATCCTTTGGAAGATGTTCTTGCATTTTTAGGTTGAAAGACATAATAGTGTAAAATTAAAGTTCTTCCCAAGGGATGAAGGCCATTTTTTGTTATTCATTGGGTGTGAGGTGCATCTATATCCGATGATATTCTAAGAATATATCTAAATTTATTAATAGGATCTCTTAATTGACCCAAAAAGATGGTGATTGGCTTATTGTTATACTTTTTAGTACTAATATAATTATTAGAGAGTTTGAGTTATTTAACTAATGTCTTTAGCTATTTTAGATTGAGGGTGTAACAGAAAGGTCCGCCTTATAACCCTTGAGTAAGTTTATCTTGAACCACTACCAATTTTAACTCTTTTGCTTGCAATATTTCTTCTTTTTCTTTTTGATTCTCATGAGTGAAATTTCTTAGGGACTCTTCTAATTCTTTCTTCTTCTTAATAAGGTTTATGAGTTCTTCAATGATTTTTGTGCATTGGCAAATTACATTATGAAAAGTATCCTAAACTTGATGATGAAATTTATTGAGCCTAACAAGGGTTGTGGAATTATTGGAGGGGTGATTCTTTAAAGATGGTGAAGAATATGCAACATAGTAAGATGTTATTGAGGCTCAACAGAGAAGTGACACATTAGATATATGTCCTCTAATTATAAGATTCTAGGTAAAGAATTTTAATTTATTTATGGCGTTGCTTTGGAAAATTCTTTAGAGAACACATTGGTCAATTATGGCTTCCTTTTTTGCTCACTAAAATGGTGCAAATTCTTTATTATTGTTTAGATAGTAGGTGTCATCTGTTGTGAAGTCAAATGGCATCCTTATGTCTAGCAAATTCCTTCAAATGGCATAATTGAATGAATCTCAAGGTCATCTACCCTCTAGAGGGTTTTAGGTCTTAATGTAGGGTTCCTTGGATCATTTTCATAAGTCTCTCTCTTTTATCTTTGCAAGAAATTTATTGGTGATAAAATCTTGGTGATCTATGTTGCTTGAATCTCCATAAATAAGTTGCTTGATTCTAGATCATGGATTTATCCACATGCATCGCACCTAAAAGATTATTCAATTGTAATTTATTTATGGGTAACATTTGAACTTACTCATAAGGCCTCTAAGATATTAATGGAGAAAAGGAGAGTAGAGAAAGAACCTAGAAAAAGCTAGATAATAACTTTGTATAGTTCTCTAAAAGTATAAGATTTAGTCCCAACCATTGTCTCTCCCGACTATTCCCCTCATGTAGACCATTTTTTATAGGCATGAAATTTTATTGTTATATGGAGTACATAGTAAGTCTTAATGGTTTTTTAGTTTTTAGGCAACACAAGACTTATTTAAAATGTGCTTTAAATTTATGGTGAGAATTTTGACAAATAATACATTGTTACATATTACAAATCGTGATCCACATTATTTCACCCTTTATATAAGAGAGGTTACTTTATTAGTCTAACAAGGATTACGAGCTTATGAGTTCATGGTCATCACCGGTTTGGTAAGTTGGTACTCGTGGCCATTAGTGAGTGCAGTGAACTTATCATTTTGAGATGCTTGGTCCTTTTATAGCTTATCTTGGATTATAACCATATGCCATAAGACTACCCTTTCCCACAACTAAGGTGAAATTTATGTTTTTCTTTAAGAAAGATATTTATGAAGATTTCTTCATTTTCATGGAGCAAGGCGTGTTCATATATATATTATAGGAATCCTAGGTAGATTATTGCATTTACTTGTTGACATAGCTTTTGAGCCAAACCAAGGCAAAATCTATCTTTTAATGTTTTTATTTCTATTATTTTACAATTGTTGCTTTGTAATAAATTATTTATTTTATCATACAAACAATTTTTGAAACCTAATTTTAACCACTTAAATTTTAAAATCAAGTTAATTCCATCATTCGGGTTTCATGTCTACTATCATACTCAAATTTAGGGTTGTTGAAAATTGATAATGATACCACATTTTTATATTGAAATAATTATCAATCATTTGCCACAAATGACTCATAAGATGATATATGTGGAGTGGAGATCTTAACAATTGATCTAAAGAAATAAAAATTTATTTGATAATTTATCAAGCAATGACATCAGGCTAAAACATTAGTTAGTGATGGCACATCTCTTATATTGAGATGCATTGATGGCTTAACACTTACAAATTGGATCATGCTGTTGTCAATAGATTCATTGCAATGAAAATAGTTCATTTGACAATGAATCTACATTTTTTTTGAGTTTATTTAATCTTTTACTTGGTATTTCAAATAAAATTAATTGCCACTCTGCCTCCTTCCCGGTTCCACTCATCTCTGCATCAAGCGACATGGAAATTGGACCCCTGGACCGGCAGTCAGGAATCGTAGCCGGACCGAGGCCGTTTAGCGGTTCGAACCGTTCCTAACATGCGAGTTTTATGTGACACCCGACTGTTTTCACCATCGGCGGTTCACAATCCTAATGATAAAAGCCAATCCGGTCGGACCAGAAAATCCTTGTGCAGAGAGCATAAATATCTTCGTTCCACCTTAAACCCTTCCGCTTTGCCTGCTACACGCCTTCTTACCTTCTTCTTTGGCAAAACCCTAGCCGTTTTCTAGGGTTTATCGTCATTCTGTAATTTGTCGTCAGGCTTCGCCAAGATGAACTTTTTATTCCGGAGGTCGTCGTCCATTGCCAAATCGACGGCGTCCAGGCAGGCTATTGTTGCCCTTCTTTCCTCCGAGCTTTCGCAGTTTGCTGCCGCGATCACTTCAGAGTCGCCTTCTGCGCCTCTGGCTTATTTAATTCGAGGACTGCATGCGTCTGCTACGGAGGTGGGGAGACCGTCGATTGGATGCCTCGGGCGGAGGGAGTTCCATTTCTCTTCGTTGCCGCTCAAATTTAGAGCTAGTGAGGTTACTCGGGCAGAGTTCGCCGTCGATGAGTATTATGACGATGGGAAGAGAGGCGACGACGGGCTTGAGATTGCCAAGCTTGGAATCTCGCAGGAGATTGTCTTGGCCCTCGAAAGAAAGAATATCACGAGGCTTTTTCCTATTCAGGTATTGATGCTCTGGTTAGAAGTTGCTGCAAGACTTCTGTTATTCTTGTTTTTGCTATGATTAATATTCTTTTTTAAGAATCTCTCGATTGATTGGGTGGTGGAAATCGGGTAAATGTTCTGGGATTTTGTTATGCTGAGTTTTACGTTAATAGAGATTTTTACCTTCTTGCAGATTTATTCAGTTGTAAAGAAGGAGATGATTTCTTGTCATTTTGAGCTCATGCGTCATTTGAATTAATTTTTAAAGTGAAATATATTATTAGTTCAATTCCTTTTAATTCCTTTAAAATTGATGCTTCATGCAAGAAATTTTACTTGATCAAATATGTTTTTTAATGCCATGTTACATCTCAATAACATCAATCACATATCATGGAAGACCTAGAGTTGTTTGGGGATCACTTGTGGTACATAATCTAGTAGTAGTGCAAACATTAATTATTTTAAAGTCATTTAAGTCTTTAGAGCTATGTGATTCATCACTCTACAATTTTCTTCCATATTTCTTTTTAATGGACTCCATGCAATACACTTTAAGGTACTTGTGTATGCCATTCATGGAGGTATATGGGAATGATGTCAAGCCAAATTTACTGATAAGATATAATTTCTCAAAGTTAAAAAGTTTATCTACTTTATAAAAACAAAGGTTAATTTTGATCAACATATTTAAATAAAGCTTTACATGCATACCACCTAATTTTTATGTATTTACATATCTAATCATAAAGTTTCATATTTACATTACTTTGCTATACATGAAAAGACATTTCTCTTTAAAAAGATAGTGATAGTAGTTTTTTTATGTGATATTAAAGATTTAAATATTTTGTATCTAAATATTAAAGTTTAGGTGTTAGATATATAAATACATAAGAATTTTGCAGTATATATTTGAATCTTCCTTAGATTAATTGATTAAAAATAGACAATTATTTACAAAGTTGAAGAAATTCAATAATATTAAACTATTTGAATAGAATTATATTTTATGTAACTTTCTTCTTTATATGAATTAAGAAAAATTTATTATTAAGGAAATTACTTTTTAAAGGGAATTTTTTGAATTAAAAATTCAATATTTAAACAAAATCACAAACTAAATAAAGCTTTGACTTAACACTAATTATTTAATTTTCATGGAATTACTTTTAAATTGGGTATTAACTTGCAATTAATATTCAAGAAAATTAAGGGGATACTCTTGATTTTGAAGATTTATTATTATTTTAAATTTATCTCAAATTAAATGCATATGATGCATTGGACTCAATTGAAACATGGTATGGTGATTCAAGTTGATTGAAGATTCAATTAAGAGTTTGTTTCGGTCAGTTGTAGCTTTTTTGAAAAGCTGGTTGTAAAGCTGCTGTGAGGAAAATAATTTTTTAAAAGCTGCTGTGGGTGCTAAAAATATTTTCATTTTTGAAAAATTTAAACAACGGCTTTCTGATAGCACCACACTCTAACAACTCTGGTTCTCAAATGCAACTTTTCACCACAAAATTTTTTGATAAACAACTAAAAAGCTAGTAGCCAAATACAATTGTGGTTGCTTTCTGAAAAACAAAGCAACCAGAAAGTTGTCCCAAACGTATCCTAACACATTTCATTAATTTTGTAAAATTACTTTTTATTACTAATTATTATTATTTTGTTGACAAATTTGTCTGTGGGTAGATACAAGGCCTTATTTAGGCACATGAGAAAAAGGGCAAGATTAGACAAGATTGGACAAAAAGAATGTAAAATAATAATAATTTGCACAATATCAGAATATAAATACAAGTAGATGGGTAATAACAATATTAATAATAACAACAACAATACCAAGCCTTTATCCTACTACATAGGGTTGGTTACATGAATCCTTCTCCTTTGAGTCTTATTAAGTGTCAAATTGTCAAGTTATAAAAATCAGATCTCTTTCTCTCAGTAGTAAAAAAAACTTATAAAAAAAGGCTCTTACCCCCAGATTCCTACTTTTTTATAGGATTGGGGGATGGTTACAAAAGAAAACTACATCTTGATTTCTATAAGTTTTATAATAGTTACAATATGAAGAGACTTACTCCTACTTCTAGAGGTTGGGCAGTATAGTATGTCGAGTGACGAGTTCCTTAGTGTGGTCACCTATGCGAGTTAGGAAGGTCGACACTGGTGGCTTGGTAGAGGTGAAATGGGTTGTTGAGCTCCAAAGCTAGTTGTTATCTCTTCGTAGTGCTCTATGTCAAGTGTCTCTTTAATTTTTTGCCTACTCTCTCATTGATCGATCGAGTTTACGTCATGAAATCTAAGAGATCTCATGGTGATATTGATGTTGTTGAGCTTTGATTAGGTTTTTTGAAGAATAAGAAGAAAGTCGAGAAGGTACTTAAAGAAGAGGTTGTTGTAACGCCTCTTGTTATGGTGAGTTCATTACTCTCGGTGGCGTCGACTATTGTTATAGATGCCATACTTGATAAGGTAAGTGGCATAGACTTGCTGACTGAGGCCAGTGCCTCCAATGCTATTGGAATGAGTGCTACGAGAAAGGAGGCTATACAGTCAGCTGTTTTGCCTCTTGTTAAGAAGGTGACTTCAGGAGTGTCGAGTATTTCCAATCGTGTGGAGGAATGTTCTCCTATTCGGTGGCAGAAGGTTTTAGTAAGTTTGAGAGGACTTTATCTCAATAGTAGTTAACAAAGGATTATCTCGCGCAAAATGTGACTTCATTTTTAATTTGCGATTTTGTTAGCTTTAATAAAAAAAATTATCTAAGTTTTTTTGGTGTTACAACTTAACGTGACGAGCGTTCGCGATTCTAGTAGGAGAGACGATGAAGAGTCGTTGACTCGTACAAGACATCCTTCAAGAGAAAAGGAAGTGCATGCGTAGAATCAGTGGCTTTCTTTTCCAAGGATAACTCCATCGAGTATCTATCTTATAGAGATTCTCTTACTCATAACTCATGATATTGTTTTTTTTTGTGTGAGGGTGACTTTGATGCAATTGATTCCTGCTATTGTTGATCCCCAGATGGCTCCTATGGATTGTGACTTGACAACTCCAAATTTCTTCTTTGGAGCATACCTCCCTTTACTGGACAAGGACTCAACACCGTTAGCTCTCTCTACCGCCTAAGCTATAAGTTTCATTTTAGCTTATTTGAATGAGATGTTGGCGGGCTTCCCTTGTTTGATTTGCCATGAAAGCGATAAGCCCGAGAAGAATGACTCATTTCCTTCATGGGAGGAGATACTATAGAAAAACCTCAATTTTTGGCCTTTCCTGTTGATTGTCTCTTTGTAAGGGAAAGTGTTGTTCTTCTTGAAGAAGGCACGATCTCGATGGGAGAAGTGGTAATTGAGTTACAAAGGAAAATGGCGGCCATGAAAACTGAGTTGATCTTTTTATCGCATGGTGAGTTGAGCGGGTCATCTCACTTTATTGTGGGCACCAACTTCATATTTGATTATCTGTCAAGCAAGGGAGCACCCACCTTTGAATGACTTGCAGATCCAGTAGTTAGGCAATTTAAGAAATAATGTTAAAAGAAAGGGTGAGTGCATGTAATCCCTTTTTGTTGTATACAAAATATTTGTTTGAATAAATAGTTTTTTTAGTTTTACTCGCTTATTGTGTTTATCTTGTAATTCAAATATTTTTATCTTTATGCTGAGTTTGCTAACTTTCCTTCTTAGGTGCGAGTAAGTTTACCTTTATTTTGTCATGATATGCGATGCTTGAGTTTTTTGCTGGATTTGTTTATGATTTACTAGGATTTTTTTTGCATTAAATGCTCGATATGATTCTTCTATTTTTGAAAATTTTTATCAACAACAACAACAACAACAAGCCTTAATCCCACTATTTTAATCTTCAGTATTATTATTATGTGTCAAATTCTCATCTAATTGATACAAGATCATTATTTATACATCTTAACCAAGTCTTTTTATCCAAGTAGAAAATTTTTATCCATGCCTATAAATATCTTCGCCCATGGTTAACTAAGCTATTATTGTGATGATTCTCTACTTAGGTGAGTATTTGCTCTTTTGTGCGAATTCTGTCTTCTTTGAGAATTTTCTTTGCACAAGTTTTCTTATTTTTGGAATAGGATTATGGTGGCGCTGAAGAAGGCTTTCGTCAACTTCAAGGTGAGTGAAGTGAACGAGTCATTCATCCTTGATCCATGGGTGGAGAAGTTCATCTTCTTTGGGTATTGCTATGACAACTCCAACTATTCGGTGTGAGTTGCTTGAAACGATTTGCGATGGAACACAATGATGGACGAGTTGTTTGTTCTCTTCGATCATTTCCACTGCGGCCTTCGTTTTCCCCTCTACGTTGAGTTGTGGGAAATACTATATTTTTATAGTCTGGTGTTCGCTTAGTCCTGCTAAACTCCATAGGGAGCGTAGTGACCTTCATTGTGTATTTGAGCCAGGAGGGGTTATTGTGGAGTTTGACTCTCTGGGCACGGAGATGAGATTGTGTAGTTCTTAGTAGTCCACTTAAGAATAACTAGCTTGAAAAATAAGGTTTGAAACCATTGTTCCAAACTTTGTTTTGTCAAGTAGTCGATTGGTTGGATTGTGCCTGCCCTTGTTACTATTGGCAAGGTGGTGGTACCCTTGTTGAGTCCTGCTGAAGAGGAGACTTTGAGCAATTTGGCAAGCTTGCTCAACATCATGTTTTTCCTCAAATTCGACAGTATCCAAGAGTAGATCTATCGTAAGTATTCATCATTTTGAAACTTATCATTTTCTCTCATTTAGTAAGTTTATTGTATTCTCTCTTGCAAGGTATGATGTCTTCACCTCCTGACTAACCCCAAGATGCTTTAATTCCTTAGCGAGTTTGTGGGAGGAGGAGGTGAAGGTGAGCTCTGAGGTTGTTTGAGAAGTCAGTTGAGGAGGCTAGTGTGATAGAACAATATTCTGACTCGAAAAAGTCCAAGAAGCAATCGACTAGTGTGGTGACTCCACGATCTCCACCGAGCAAAAAGTGTATGAAGGGAAATCAGCCGATGTGGAATCCTTAAATTGTTTATCTCGAGGATAACTACATTCCCGACGTTGCTAACCTAACGAGTCAAGCCCATGGGATAGGTCATCTCATTTAGTTTGTGGAATTGAACACTATTTTTGAGGAGCTTTCTAAGAGGCAATTGCACAATGCCATCATGATTGCTTTGGAATGGCGTGACCTAGAAGCTTTGTCGAGAATAAACCTCCAAGTTGAAGGTTGTGGCTGATGCTAAGATATAGCGTGATACGATGAAGGATCAATTGTAGACTGTCGAGTCCAAGGCAGTCAAGTTTGAAGAGGAGGTGTGATATCACATTGGTGTTAGAGAGAAGGATCGAGCAGTGTTAGCGAGGGATCGAGCTATGTTAGAGTTGACTCGCCTCTTGGAATTGATTAAGCAGTTGGAGGTTGAACTCTTTAGCCACATTAAGGACTTTCAAAAGGAGGTTGAGTTGACTAGCTTTTTCGACTCTAACGAGTACAAGGATATATTGAGAAAGAAGTTGGAGGAAGACTCTGACCTCGTAATTGAGAAGTTTGTCAAGCATAATCAATTGAACACTAAATTCCTTAATTTTGATAATGTACTCGCCTTGTTTGAGTCAAAGTTCAAGGAGAGTGCGAGAATGGAAGCACAAGCTAGATTTTTTTGCTCTTTTTGTAACTTTGTTCTTTTCTTTGTACATGCGAGTGAGAAGAAGAGCTTTCTTGCATTCACCACTGGCCTTTTGTACTTGATATTTTTTTAATGAAATAAGGACCTTTTACTCGTCTTCACATTAGATGTTTATAAATAGTTATTTGCTCTGTGCAAATGCACTCGGCTTTTGTATAAATATATTTGCTCTACTTTGTGAAATCATGCTCGCTTGTTGTAGAAATGTTTAGCTAAATACTTTTAGTAACCATTTTGATTAGTTTGTAGGATTACGTTTTAAGAGAAAATATTGAGTTGCCAATCACGCAGAGTGTTGGCCTTTAGTTTATAATTACCATCAATAGAGCATTGGTCTTTAAAATGTAGTCACCAACCACTCAATGTTAGTAATGTGGTTGTCAATCACACAGAGGGTTGATCTTAGTTTGTAGTCACTAACAATGTGGAGTGTTGATCTTTAGAATTATGAGTATTGAAGTTACCGAGTACATTCTTGAGTGCTAACTTATCTTAATTTGCCTTATGTACCCTAAAGTACTTTATGAGGTGCTTTCCTTAGTCACCTCTAAATAAATTGTGTTGAAGTTACCTTAACATTTGGTGTGTGGGAGGCTTGATCATTTTGTGTTGATAAATTCTAGGCAAGTAGGTTAAAATGTTTATAAGTGCAAATTTTTTTGATAAAGGGTCATAGCTCTTTTGGGTAGTCTAGTCACTTTTATACTTGATAGTCTACCGAGTTGAGCTTTTACATTCGGGTGGAAGGTAGTTCATTAACTTTGGTTTTTTCTTAATTTTTTTATTGAAGCCAAGTGTAGCTCACCGAAGTAGGCCATATGCTTGGGCCAATACGTGGATTGCTGTGTTAGGCTTTGTGCTCGGCTTAAGGGTAACTCGTTGAATGAACTTTTTGCTTGGGCCAAAGTTAGCTTATCAAGTGACTTGAGTCAAAATACGTAGCTCTTCGAGCTCTTATTGAATTCAGACCAAACGTAGTTTATTGACTAACTTTGGTTTGTGTAGCTCATCGAATGCTTGGGCCAAATATAGCTTGTTGATTGACTTGGTCCAATACATATCTTGCCGAGCTACATGGGTCATTATAGCTGGCCAAGTCATTAGGGCCAATGTAGCTCGCCAAGTAACTCAGGCAAGTGTAGTTTATGGAGTAAGGTTCTATACCTGGGCGAATATGTAGCTCATTGAGTGTACTTTTATAACTTTTTAAACCTATATTGGCTTAAATGTTTTAAGAATTTTTTTAAATCTTAGTTGATTTATTTGGGCAAATGCTTAGTATATGCGTGTAGATGAATTTTGTAAGTAGTGTTTTATAAAGCTTTTGCAAAAATTGGCAAGTAAAAAGAAATCCAATATGTTAGGTTTTTTTTGTATGAAGAACTTTTCGAAAATAATTATTTATTATAAAAAAACAAATACAAGGGTAGGAATTCCCTCATGGTAGTATTCCGTCAATGTGGTTCATGCAAACTAATGTTGGTTTGTTGATTTGTTCGAGAATTATCTCCTTTCTAGGCCTTCTTATGGACTTTGATGAGTTCCTAAACCAAACTCCTTAGATGTTTTCATTCTTCAATGTTGTGGTCATGAACTCTATGATAGACACAATATTTTGTGGCTTCTCCTGGTGCATTTTTAGAGGTGATGGTCGCTTGAAGTATTATTTATTTTGTATGACTTTAATTAATGCAGCCATCGATAGTAGCAATAGAGTGACTGGAAGTGGATGATGAGTCAACAAATTTAGCCTTGTATTCGCACTTATATATTAGCATTCTCTTTGGAAGAGGGTTGACTCCTTAAAATTGATAAAGAGATGTCAGCACTTCATCGCATCATTAATGTCCAACAATAATGTGATGGATTCAAAGTATGCTACATGGCCAATTGGGTTGGTGCGACCTTTGTAAGACTCTAAGTGAGAAATTATGTACTTTGGTGGTGGATGGCCTCCGCAATTTCTCTTGAGAAAGAATTTGTGAGAGTGGCCCTTGTGGGCTTTTCCTAATAACCTCCTCATCCCTTGCGTGATAGGACTCATCGTTGATATTAGGCTCTTGAGGATCCTTCATTCTTCTTAGTGCTTGGTACCTTATTCTTCACTTTCTCTATAACCGCTTTCACTATGTGAGTGATCCTATTTTTCATATTTTTTAGGTCTTGTTGTGTAATAAATTGCTGTGTGCTCAACCCCATAGTGGGCGAGTTTTCTCGTGTTGATGGGCCTATTTCGTTGGACGCTTGACTTCTTGTCCTTGACATCTTTTATGCTCAACAGCAACAACAAGCCTTCATCCCACTATGTGGGGCCAGCTACATGAATCCTTCTTCTTTAATGTGTCCTATTAAGTGTCAAATTCTTATTTAATTTCAATACAATAAGATCACTTTTTGTACTATCTAACCAAGTCTTCTTAAGTCTATCTCTACCTTTCTTAACATGGGTCAAATTTAATACATTTACTTTTCTTATCTTCCACTCTCATTTTATTTAAAAAGATGTTGAATCTAAACTTTGCCCTTGAGTAGATGTAGGATCTTAGGCACGTGAGAAGCAGGACAAAATCAAACAGGTTTGGACAGAAAGAATACAAAAGAATGCATATTTTCACTATATCAAAATATGAGTAGAAATAGAGGATTAGATTACAAAAATCAGCTCTCTCACTCTCAGGAGTAGTAAGAAAAGCCAATAAAAGGCCCCCCTATTCCTTGAGATTTTCATATTTTATAGAATCCAGGGGCAACTACAAAAGGAAATTATATACCAATTTCTAGAATATATCATTTATTAGTATGAAGAGACTCGCCCATGTTTTTGGAGGTTGGGCGAGTATAGTATGTTGGGTGGCGAGTCTCCTGATGCGGTTGCCCATGTGAATTAGGAAGACTAGTAGTTGTCGCTTGGTTGGGCCAGCCTCCTTCAGATACTTGCTTGTGAGGAGGAGAGTCCTCATGGCTAGTGAGTAAGTTCTAGTTTGGGATCTAGTACTTGCCTCAGAGTGCTCTTCATCTTGGTTTGTCTACTAGATCCTTGTGCCCCTATTTGGGGGTATGATTATTAATTATTTTTATTTTTTAATTTACAAAAGAGCTAGCTTAACATCAAATGTTTATGTAAATGATGCAAAGCATGCAAATTATTTTAAAAATAAATGGGACATTTAAAAATGTATTAATGTAATTTTAAAAAATTTTATTTAAGTTTTTTGTTTTTTGTTTTTAAGTTTGCAAAATATATGACGCATGGCAAATGATATCACATTTATGCGAGACAACATTTTAGCTTCCAAGTGACATATAGAGATATGAAATGCATTAAGAAATCATTATATGATATATTTAGATATTTATAAAAATTAATTGATAATTATTTCATCTTTAGAGTACTTGAAATAATTATAATACATAAATTAAATTATGATAATTTTTTATAATGTTTTCAAGTTGTGCAATTTCCTTAAATAATGTATTTTAATTCTTTGTAGTAAAAGATTTTTTAAAATTTTCTTCTTTTTAAAATCATTTAAACGATTTTATAAATGTAAGAAACTTCAAAAATCATCACAATATATTTGTATTTAAAAAAAATGAGTTAACTTTATTAATATATCGCATTTAAAATTTTGATTTGATACAATTCATTTTATAATAATAATAATAATAATAATAATAATAATAATAATAATAGTAATAATATAGTAATAATAATAATAATATTATTATTATTATTATTTAATTTGATAAAAGTATATGATAAACTTGTAAAAGCTTTTAACTATTACACCATTAAATTCAAGCAACAACTTATCAATTCATTTCCAATTATGATATTATTTATAATGTTTTTCAAGTTGTGTAATTTCCTTAATTAATGTATTATAATTCTTTGTAGAAAAAAGATTTTTTTAAATTTTCTTCTTTTTAAAGCCATTTAAGGGATTTTATTAATGTAGAAAACTTCAATAATCATCACAATATATTTGCATTTTAAAAATATAATGAGTTCATTTTATTAATATATATCATTGAAATTTTTGATTTGATACAATTCATATCATAATACTAGTATTATTATTGTTATTATTATTTAATTTGATAAAGTATATGATAAACTCGTAAAAGTTTTAAATCCATTACACAATTAAATCCAATCAACAACTTATCAATTCATTTCTAGTTAGTTGGTTGAAAGCACAAACATGTGTTGATGATTAGGAAACACATTCCCAATGATTGATGGCATGGGTGGAACTCTCAATTGAAGTTGATTAGTACACAATTGAGGTAGGAAGTCGTTGATCTTTGATTAAGTGGTATAAGTTAAGGTAGACGAAATGATTGGTTATAAAATGAATTTAATATGCATTTTTAAATTCATATTGCTAAATCTAAGATGTAGGAACCTAATAAGTTAAATAGGATGAGTATGCTTATCAATTTTCTCTTTTCAATATCTTTTCTTCAAGAAAGTTTGAAAAGGGCTTTCATACTTATTTTTCTTAAAAATTTTAAAGACCAACTTGATGATCTTTATGATGTAATATAATTAAAATACAAGTTTGTTGACCCTCTTAGATCGAACCTTGCTGTGATTAGCTATTTAACTTGATTAGCTAGCATTATCAAGATTTTATGAAGACACTTGCATTGGTTTCTTGGTCTAATGCAACTTGGGTGGGTTGTCACCCCAATTATCATCTCCAAATTTTATCAACGCTGCTTCTTTGGGATACCTATTGGGAACCTGAGATGGCTTGGGGTTGATTGCATTATATGCATAATCTCATGAAATGGTATCCAAATGTTTATATAGGCTAAGGTCTAATGATTGATGCTAATTTCTAAGAAGGGCTCAAGAAATGCACATAGATTTGATCAAGAGTATATTTTGATTTAATTTAAGGGTCTAAGGGATTGAGGAGAGAGTCATTGTCTTACTAGAATGTTTTAATTCATTGGAATTACTCTTGTTGGAGAATTTGATGCGGCTATAGATCATTAGCTCGAGATAGGTCTAGGCTTCAAGAACTTCCAAAAACCTTTTTAGCTAGTTACACCAAGGGCTATGATGAGTCCTAAAGGATGCCAAGGAGTCATGCAGGTGATCTTAGGTGTTAGCTTAGCTTAATTAGGCTTATAGCTTTTTGATTGCTAAGATTGGGTTGCATTAGGCTAGTCATGTGTCTTGAGCTGGACAATTAGACTAGACTAGATTTTTAGGCCTTAGGTTTTCAACAACAACCAATTGTTAAGCTAATCATGTATTATTTGGGCTAGTTTGAACTAATTAGGTCAATTAGATAATTAGGCTGGGTTTGGGTTATACCTAAATTATGATAAGTTAGTTATCTGGCAATGGGTTAATTCAATTGGGCAAACCATGGTATAGATAAGTCAACAACAACAACAAGCTTTTATCCCACTATGTGGGGTTGGTTACATGAATCCTTCTTCTCCATTGTGTTCTATTAAGTTTAAATTTTCATTTAATTCTAATAAAACAAGATCATTTTTTATCTTCCTAGCCAAGTCTTTTTAGGTCAACCTCTACCTTTCTTAACATATGTCGAATCTAAGATATATATATATATATATATATATATATTCTCCTAATTAGGTCATTGAACGACTGAATGATTGATGTTTTATGTGATCATGCTATCTATGGTAATTATCTCTGATCTTATTTACCACCAGAGCTACTCCAAACTTTTCGTGTATATATTCGTTTCACATTTTGTCTCTAAGTGTAAAACCACTCATCCACCGGAGCATCCTCATCTCTGCAATACTTAATTTTATGCATTTCTTTTATTGGCCAACATTTCGTACCATAAAAGCATTGCAAGTCTCACCACCATCTTATAAAATTTTCTCTTAAGTCCAAGCAGTACTTTTCTAGGCCGAATGCATTTCTCTACTTCAACCATCCAACTTGATGTCTACTAATAACATCCCCATCTATTTCACCATCAATGTGAACAATAGACTCGATGGTCTATCTAAGTCAATTGAACTAAATTTATTAGGTTATGGATAGGATTTGAGTTGTCCATTAGGCTAGGATAAGCATTTAGAGATTATTTTAGTTCTTAGGAAGGTTTAGGGTTTAAGTAGTTAGGATTGGGTTGGGACATAGCTGATTGACTCAATTGGTTAATTAGGTTTAGATTTGTGTTAGGCTAGCTTATATTAGATTAATTTAGTTATTTATGGTCCCATTGAGTCCTTAGGAGTGTCTAGGTAAAACTAATTATGATAGGGGTTAGCATAGGTCCATTATAGTTCATTGGGTTTGCATTGGGTCAGTTTTGTCTAGTAAGTAGGGGTTAAGACTAGATCCAATTATGTCAATATTGATAACTAAGGTTTGCATGAGTGCTGTCCAAATTGGATCAATTGGCCTAGTAAACTAGCTATATGTCTTTAGATGAGTTAGGCTATGTCAACCATATTTAGTTAGGTCATTTTGATCCAACCCAAGTTTTTCACTGAAGATTATTATTTATTAGGTCACTTGTGAGTTTAATCTCTAAGTTAAGTTTAATTGAGGGAAATCTCCATGAACAGGGCTTTGGTTCTAGGAAGTAAATAAGGGTTAGGCCCACTCAAATCTATTAAGTGCATCTATGGACCACCTAGGGCTCAAATTCACAACAATATAAAATCAATTTATAGATTTTCAGATCATCCATATATATATATATATTATGTTCGAATTAATTCATGACTAAGGTAGGATGCAACCAAGACCTTTAAAGGCCAAGGAATGAGAATTTTAGTCAACTAAAGCCGGCAACCTTTCCCAAAAGAGGGGATAATATGGAAAGTAAGGCTCATTTTAGTCTAAATGTATAATCATATAAATCTTAGTGTTTATTATCTTTTTTATTATTACTTTATGTGCTCATCATATTCATTTTTGTTAATCTTTTTTGTAAGAAAGTTTGGTCTATTTCCAATAGATGATATGCTAGGTTTAATGTGAGATATGATGAACATGAAGTATTAGTTTGAGAAGTATGATAGCTTGAAGTTTGTTAGGTTTTGAAGAATGTGACCTATGTTAATATATTAGGGACGCTCTTTTGGTAATTATTGGTAACAAGTTCAAAGATCAAAGATTTTAGATTTAGCTTAATAATGCCATTACCTAATATGAAATCATTTTTCACTTATACTGTGTTTGTAGTTATATTTATGTGAGACATAATTTAACATTCAAGATGGTTGGTTTTGGCATTGAGAAGTTGAGGATGCTTGAGGTTGGCTAGAATTTTTATAGGGGCAAGACATATATGAAAGCTTAGGATGACTCATGGTGCTTGTAGTGAAGTAAGATGTAGACTCTCAGAATATAATGAAATTTAAAAAGTTTGTAGGGGTGCATTAGTTAATGAAGGCTAAAAGAGTTGAACTCTATATACTGTAGGGTCTAGCTTCGCTTAGAGCTGCTGCATTTTCGTCATAATTTGTATTGTAGTATAGTGACTATAAGAAGTAGAGAAAGGTCGATTTTTGGGTTGTAGGTTAGGTTTCAATCCTAGAACTTTATATAGGTGGGCTAGTTTGTACTCTTTTAGCATTCATAGCAAGTTGATAACTACTTTGGGGTACAAAGATTTAGTGGCAAGTGTATTTTTTGGTATTAGTGGATCCACTGTGGTGTGCAACATATTACTTTGTATCTCTCAAATTCATGTGCCATTTGGGCATTACAAGGTTGTTCAATGCTAAAAATTTTAGGGGTTTTAGAAACTCAAGGAGCTTGATTTTAGAGATGAGTTATAGAAAGAATATATTACTTTATTGAGCTAAGGAAGATTTATTAAGCTTTGGACCTACTAGTTTCTCCAAAGAATGAACAATATTTATTGATAAACATGAATAATATTTTGGGTAATTATTATGTTAGTCTTTGAGGTTTGGACCTCCCACTTCACGTGGATCCATGTTTTTTAAGCTCTTTATTGGTCCCTTCCTTAGAAAGTTTCTGATGAAGGTCTTTCAACAATTATGATTTTCAATTGAGAAATAAATTACAAAACTTGTATGATATTTTTCCTCTATTTTCTCTCCTATAACCTATTGTAGTCATTGTTGCATATCATCCTCACTGACTAATTGTCATACCTCTGGTAATGACATTTCCACTTGTGACTCTTTGAACAAATCTTTGTTCTTTTCTCCCTCTTGCAATCTTTGTTTCATAGTGAAAACAAAATAATGTATGCTCCAATTCATCCTCTTCCTCTTTTTTCTTTCTCTTCTTTCTTTGTTGTGGATCGAATTGGTGGCACTAGTCTCAACATTGATGTCCTTAGCCTTTTTCAACTTTGATCCTTCTTAAGGCCTTCCATATCTCTTGCTATAAACATTTCTCCTGGGAAGGTTCCAATGAGCTTTTGGTTGATTTTCTATTGTCTTCACCTTTTCGTCTCTATTTTTACATCTCATCTGAGATGAAGAGTACATAATGTAATGACAAATTCATGAAATCATTTGATACGAGGGATCACATTAAAGATTAGAAGGTAACAAAGTTGGGGACCATAATGAAATCTCAAAATGTGCTAGGTTTAAAAAATGGACTTACATGATGTGCAATTCAACTTTTAAAGGCATAGGTGACAGAGAATTATTATTTTTAGATAGCTTGAAGTTGAAGCTTAAGCTTGATTTAGATTTGAGATCATCCTTAAATAAAAGGCTAAAAGATGTACTTCAGGGGCATGGGTTTTAGGGCTGAAGAATGTGAATGCAATATAGTGCATGAGCATGCCAAAATTTGATTAGGTGAGAGCTGGCGAGTGATTTTAGTGTTGAAATGAAATAGGAGAAATTGTCAGCCAACTAGTTTTTTTTTTGGAGAAAATAGAAAGGTAGAAATAGTGAGCGGGACAAAGAGAAAAAAAGAGAATATATATATACCTATATATATTGTTGTCTATATATATTGTCGTCGATGTTAAAGTACAGTTGTGCTTGCAATTTGTGATGTTTCCACAGACATGCGGTAAGATATTATTTTGGTGGAGTTTTTAAGTTGCTAATTCTTAGCATTATCTAAATCTTTTTTATTTATTATTTCTCATATGTTCTTTCTTTTATTTAACTGGATTGATTTGATACTTCTTTTTAATGGTAAGATTGGATGTTATTGATGAAGGCTGCTTTCTTATGCCCTTTTGATTGTACAGTAGTGTGGTTTCTTTATATCCTCCCTTATTGTTTATTAACATCTTTTGGCGATGTTCAATATTTTTCTTATGCAACATAGTTTTCCTGACAATTATCCCTTAAATACATTTAGGGATTAGTTAGCACTCTTCAAATCTAGAATTCTGGATTTTAGGCTTTTATTCTTTTTTAATTTGAACAATCTTTTCTATTCCATATTTTTACTCATCAGTACCTTTGTCTGTTCTTTTTAAGTATCCTTACCAACAAAGATGCAAATCCATATTGGACTTGTTGTGATACTTGCTTCTTATTTACCTTTTAGAAAGCAGTTCTGGAACCCGCAATGCAAGGACGAGACATGATTGGTAGAGCTAAAACTGGAACTGGCAAAACTCTTGCTTTTGGAATTCCTATTATGGACAACATTATTCACTACAATGCTAAGCATGGGTTAGTGTCTTAGTGTTTTCACTTGATTAATATGTTGGATGACATGTAAACATGGTTTCAGCACATGATTTTTTTCCATCATGTATTTAGCAAATAAGAAGATTCTTGGTTTCTCTGTTTTTCATTGTTACAGGCGTGGAAGAAATCCTTTAGCTTTGGTTCTGGCACCAACCCGAGAACTTGCTCGACAAGTGGACAAGGAATTCAGGGAATCATCTCAGTTGGACTCACTGTGTGTATATGGAGGTGTCCCTATTCAGCAGCAAATGAAAACTTTGAGTTACGGCATAGATGTTATAGTTGGCACTCCTGGCAGAGTTATTGATTTACTCAATCGAGGCGCCTTAAATTTGTCTGAGGTGCAATTTGTTGTTCTTGATGAAGCTGATCAGATGCTTGCTGTTGGTTTTGCTGAAGATGTAGAAGTGATTTTGGATAAGTTGCCACAAAAACGTCAAAGTATGATGTTTTCAGCAACAATGCCAAGCTGGATAAGAAAAGTTTCCCAGAAGTACCTTAATAATCCAGTTACAATTGACCTTGTGAGTATCATTAGTAATTTCTAGCTTCTCTATTCAATTTTGGTGAAACCTTCTCATCATTTTTCCAAGTAAACAATCTTTACATGTCATGATCAACTTTATCCTTCTGTCATTCATGCATTCCTGTTTGCTTTGGAATTTGGGTAGCCTTGGCTTGTTTGGACTATCTTTTTCAATATTTCTATGTTTGTAATTTTTAATGTGTATAATTTAGATCTTACTTTTGGCAATTTTCAGCTTAACTTCCTACTAATTTTGACAACATTTTTTTAATGTATTATTTTGACAATGCAAAGCACTTAGATTTATTGGATTATTAATGAGAGCTAATGATTCTGGCATCCTTCCTAGGTTGGTGATTCAGAACAGAAGTTGGCTGAAGGGATTAGTCTTTTTTCTATTGCTTCAGATAATTATGGAAAACCGTCAATTCTTGGGCCACTGGTCAAGGTAAGTATTCGTTGGATAAACTGTGATTCCTTTATATACAGCTTTGCTTTGAACTAATTTGTTATTATTCTTGAATAGGAACATGCCAAAGGAGGAAAATGTATAGTTTTCACCCAAACAAAACGGGATGCTGATCGTTTGGCTTATGCCATGAGCAGGAGTTTTTCTTGTGAGGCTTTGCATGGTGATATTTCCCAAAACCAGAGAGAAAGAACACTTGCTGGCTTCAGGGATGGTCGGTTTAGCGTTTTGATTGCTACAGATGTAGCTGCTCGTGGACTTGATATTCCTAATGTTGACTTGGTGTGTGGTTGAACTTTCATTTATCTGCTCTTCTATTTTTTTTTCTTTTTACTTTTACAAAATACTGAATTTGATTTCTTTTTAGGGTGCATATAATAATTGTTTTGTCAGAAGTTTTTTGTTCATCCATTTTCTAGTTTTATCCGTTCATTTTCTTATAATTGATTGTTCTTTATTGATATTGTTTCTTGGTCTTGTTTTTAAAAATAGGTTAATGGTATTTTTAGTTTTTTGAATTTGTGAACATGTTGAACTGTTTTAAAAATTTAGAAAACACTAGATGTCTTGTAAGTTTTCTGAACAAGTAGGTATTTAGGAAAACAGCAGGCTTTGAACTTAGTGTTAATGAAAAGCAGTTAAAACCCACCACCACTAAGCCGCAGTACTAGTAATAATATTTGGAGACAACAAATTTATATAAATTAAATTAAAATATGGAATATTATTTTAATACTTGATTATTTTTTTTAAATTTATACAAACAATTTAATCATATATATATACACACATATATACACACGTGCGTGTTGCAATATTTTTATTTATAAATCTTTATTAATAAAAAATAATCAAATTGAATTTGAACTTCTAAATTATCGCTCTTATATTGCATTTGGTTTAGTATAACCATATTGTTTCTCTTTTATTTATTTATTCTTAAAACATTAGTGGATATTTGAAATCAAAGCTTGTACAATTTGGATAAGGGCTTTTTGAAACTCTTGCTATTCTCTTTATTTGGCTTCTTTTTGTGCTTACGTTGTTATGGGGACATTTAGGATCACTTTTTTACTTTTAATTTTAATTTATATTTTTTTAATATTTTGATATGAATTAAAAATACGTTTGATATTTTATATGTGTTGTTTTTGTTGAATATTACTTTAGTAGATTTATGTGGTGGTTGTGGGAGCAGTGAGAGGGACTGGTCATGGTGGTGGCGGTGGGGTTGTTAGTAGTGATGGTGGTAAGGGGACAAGGAAGGTTGCTAGGAAGTTGTGATTGTGACAAGGAGGACTGGTAGCCTTGGCCAGCGGTAATGGTGGAGGCTGGCCTTGGGTGATTTATCAAGGTTGTTTTTTATTTCAAAAGTAATTGAAACACCTAAAAATTTTGAGTGTTATCAGAATGATTTTATTTGTTTTAAGAAGGAAAATAAACATACTTTCAAAAAATTGATTTTGATTATACCCTAAGCTATGTATGTGAGGGTTTTTTTTTGTAATTTTATAATTATTATTTGGTGATTGCATCATTTTGGTTTGTTGTGGAGTATGTTTACTTTATTGATGGTTAAAAATTTGCATTTCTAGGGCAGGGGTGTAAACGAGTCGAGTCGAGCTCGAGTTATAGTGAATTCAAGCTCGACTCGTCTGTCAAAACCATGGCTCAAATTAGAGCTTGACTCTCAAGTTTGAGCTCATAAATGAGCTTGAGCTCGGCTCGTTTGCTTATTATGCGTCTCGAGGGTTGACATGACTGCTCGACTATTGGTTTTTTTCGGCAAGAGAAGTTGACGAGGCGAGAGGCAAAGATAAAAATAGGGAAGGAAGATTAAACATTTAATAAAAACATAGCAGTTGATAGCTTAACATTGCTTTTATGGGTCCCAAGTCTTGAGATGGAGGGTTGCATTAGGTAGTCAATAAGCAGCATAAAATTTGTCGAAAATCATGGCACGAATCAATTAATACATTGAAGCGACGCATTGTATGGCCTGAATACTATGAAAAGTATGCAAGGGCCGTTGCATCGATGCCTCGGTGCATTATTAAATAAGCAAAGGGTTCACACATTATGGTCAGATATGGGCAAAAAAGTTAGCCCATTAAACTTGTAAAAAATCATGACACGAATCAGTAATACATTGTGATAATGCTAGGTGTTCCCCGAACGCTACGCATGGCCAATTCAAAAAAGTACGAGGGCCTCGGCGCATTGTTAAATAAACAAGGATAATGTTTATAGGAAGATAAATATCTTATGTATTTAAGAAATTAAATGAGTTGAGAATAAAGCCAAGGAGATTGATAGTTTATGTTTTAAACTTTGGTGCATGTGTGATTATAGATAAAAGTTTGAAGGATATTGTTGTAGATATTAATAGGATTGGAGATAGAATTATAGTTTCAAAAATTATTGTTGATACTAAGATTATTAATGTTATAAGTATTTATACTTCTCAAGTGGGTTTGGATGTAGGGTTGTCAAAAGGTTCGATTTCACAATGACTGCTCGTTTCAAATTAACAAATATGAAACTCGAAACGAAATAAATGAACAATCATTCGTTTGATCGTTTCGATGAATAAATAAAAAATTATATCTCATAGCTGCAAGCATGGCTTAGTGATTGGAGTTTTTTCCATGTAAAAGATTGGTTTAAATCCTTCATCCTATAAATTTTTTGGATTATTGCTTTTCGAGTTATTTTGATCTTATATAAATCATTTTGAAAAATTCGAGCCGAACACGAACAGAGTAATTTTCGAACGAACCGAACACGAACAAAGGTTCGGCTCATTTACACCCTTATTTTGGATGTATACTCTAAAGAAAATTTTTTGAATGATTTAGAAGGATTAATACAAAGAATACTTCTTGAAGAAAGAATATTTATTGGATTAGATTTAAATGGACATGTTAGTAAAGTGATAGAAGATTTTAAAAATATTCATGATGGCTATGGATTTAGAGTGATTAATGAAGAAGGTAAGACTATATTAGATTTTGTTTTAGCTTATCATTTTGTATTTGCTAATATTATTTAAGAAAAGAGATGTGCATATTATTATGTATAAGAATGGACATAGTAAAACATAGATTGATTATTTTTTATAAGAAAAATAGATCATTTAGATTGTAAAAATTGTAAGGTTATTCCAAGTAAAAGTTTAAGTACTCAACATCGACTACTAGTTTAGATTTTAAGATGAAGGGTTGGATGATGAAAAGTAAAATGAAACATTATCTTAGGATTATATGTGGGGTACTTAAAGAATACTAATAAAGATTTTGTTCAAGTGAGATGCATTGAGGATGAAAATCATAGTGTTTTCTTAAAATAGAATATTGAACAAAGGTGGATGAAATATTTTGATAAATTTTTCAATGGAGGTTGTGAAAATACAATTGATTTAGTAACCTTAGTTTCCTAAATAAAAAGAAATTTTTTTATCATTATACTAGTAAAATTGAAGTTGGAGAGGCTTTAAAGAAAATGAAGTGTAGAAAAGCAGTAGGACCTGATGATTTTTCAATAGAAGTGTGGAAATGCTTAGGAAAGCAAGGAATTTCGTTGCTTACTAATCTTTTTAATATTATTTTAAAGATTAACAAGATGTCAGATAAGTGGAGAAAGAGTTTGTTGGTTCTTATTTTTAAGAATAAAGGTGTTGCACAAGAGTGCAAATTATAGAGAAATTATGTTAATGTGCCATATATTAAAATTATGGGAGAGAGTAATTGAGCATATGTTACGATATGATAAAAAATATCTCAAAATCAGTTTGGTTTTATGTCGGATAGGTCTATTATAGATGCTATATATTTGTTGAGAGGTTTGATGGAGAAGTATAGAGAGCTAGGAGAACTAAATATGATATTTGTTGATTTAGAGAAAGCATATGATTAAGTTCTAAGAGAAGTGCTTTGGAGAGTTCTAGAAAATAAAGGAGTTAATATTGATTATATTCAAGTCATTAAGGATATGTATACTAGAGTTGTTACTTGTGTTCAAACATAAGGAATATTGACCAAATATTTTTCTATTTCTGTTGGATTACATAAAGGATCGACTTTAAGCCCATATCCTTTTGCTTTAGTTATGGATGTTCTTATTTCAGTTGGATTACTATGTATGCTTTTAGCTAATGATAATCTTTTTGTTGATAAGACTAGAGAGGGAGTTCAAGAGAAGCTTGAATTATGGAGTTCAACTTTAGAGTCTTAAGGTTTCGTTTAAGTAGATCTAAAACTAAATATATGAAGTGTAATTTTTTTTTTTTTTTTGTAGAAAATTTGATGGTGGGTTGTGACATTGGGTGATCAAGTCATTAAAAAGAGTGAATGTTTCAAATATTTTGAGCCTATTGTTCAAAATGATGGTGAAATAGATGGGGATGTATTAGTAGAGTTCAAGTCGGATGGTTGAAGTGGATGAATGCATTTGACCTATTGTGTGATAGAAAAGTACCACTTAGTTTTAAAGAAAATTTTTATAAGATGATGGTAAAGCTTGCATTGATTTATGGCATAGAATGTTAGCTAATCAAAGAGAAGCATAAAATTAAGTTAGGTGTTGCAGAGATGAGGATGCTAAGATGGATGAGTGATTTTATTCTTAGAGATAAAATGCAAATTGAATATATATGTGATAAGATTGGAGTAACTCCAGTGACAAATAAGATTAAAGAGAGCCATCTTAGATGGTCTGGCCTCTTAAAGTATCAATCATTTGGTGACCTAATTAGGAGAGTGGATGTATTATACGCACTTTATGTTAAGAAAGGTAGAGCTACCTACAAATTTTCTCTTTATATCGATATGAGACCCTGATTTTTTACTTTTTTTTATATGCAGTTTTTGTGATTGGAGTTTGATCATGAATTTTGATTGTCGTGTGATTTTCATTGTGTATTTTTTCTCTTTGTAAAATTTTTATTTGACTTAACATTAGATTGTCATTTTGCTCGTCTTCTTAACCTCTTTTTACATTGGGGAACACATACTTCTATTTTGTCTTCTTGTTTGCATTCTAGGTCAACATTTTACATGGGTGGCCATAACCCTCAAATCGATCATGGCCCTTTCTCTGCCTGTGGCAACAATTATTTTGAAATCCTTTCACACTTTTCTACTGTGTGATCTCTTCCATTCCCTTATCCATTATTTCTGTTGGTGTTGTCTACTTCCTTCTCCTTTATTTCCTTTTCAAGATTTTACAGATTGTTTTCAATTTATTTTATACAACTGATGATCCCTAATATTGATGCCATAGAGGTGAACTAGTTCAGTAAAGTTTTGAAAGTCTTATCAAGGTTTAATTTTATGAATTCCAATAAAGATAATATGTAGACACCAATAAAATGCATTTCAAGCATGCCAATAATGTTCATTGACGTGGGTAGAGTTGCAAGAGGGAGTGTCTTTGCTGTTAAGTTGCTAGCGTGAGAGGTCTTTGCAATGTTTTTTTTGCTTTTGGTACTCCACATTGAGACTATGAACAATGGACATCTCTGTTACAGAATTTGTTTTGCTTGCCAACAAGAAGAATGTATTGATATGTTATTTACTCTATTTTATAGTTTAAGTTTTTAAGTTATCTATAATAACTGTGATTATTTGTGGACATTAGGTCTTTCATTGCACATTCAAAACATTACAACCCAACAAGTAAAAAAATAGCATATGAGTTCGAAACAAATCAATTGCAGGTTTCACCACAGTTTTCTCAAATTCAGTTATACACCTGACTTCCCAAGCATCAATTGTTGTACCCAATAAGCCTAAATTACATGTTTGTGGACTTTGAATATTACTTTGTGTGTGTCGCAACTTAGATTTGCATTAGGAAATCCAATATTTTAAGACTTGTTGCAACAAAATAAGTATGCGCACTATTTTGTAGACATTACATTGAACTATTTATATCTTGGTGTCCATAACACAAACATAATATCTTGGAATTATAAGCACCTTTTAGGTTTAAATGTTTTTCTTGCTCAAATCATGTGGACTAGCTTCAACAAAGATAATCATTTTTGGTTATTTATTCATATTTCCATTGTCAGTGCAGGATATTTTAGTAGCCTTCATATTTGTTTTTGAATTATTATTTATTGAAGCACCTGTTTGTGAAGAACTTTTTAGTACTTATTATTTCTGTGATATTTGATACTCAGGTGATTCACTATGAATTGCCGAACAGTTCTGAGCTCTTTGTTCATAGATCTGGTAGAACAGGGCGAGCGGGGAAGAAAGGGTCTGCAATTCTTATTTATACTAGAGAGCAAGCAAGGGCAATGAGGGTTATTGAGCAAGATATTGGATGCAGATTCACAGAGGTACAATCTTTGTTAGCCTTCATGAGGAACCCTAGATTATAACATCTGCAAGAAAATTAGAAAAATTTGTTAATGCCCTACACCTGAAGAATTCTCATATTATAGTTGCTAACTTGTTGAAGTGTTTGTAAATGGGAATCAACTGACTGCTTGGCTTCCTAGATTATCATTATTAAATTTTTTATGAAAATAACTACTTCAATATCTACAAATCTTCTGTGAATCTAAAGGCTTATAGGATATGGTTGAACTTACCCTCAGCTAATGTGGTTAAGATATTTGCATTCTTGATACTCAATAGTTCTGTATTTAATTAGCAAAATGGTGGCTTGGGATATGAGCACAGTACTTAAATGAGATATTCCTTGATTAATTTTCCTACTCTTTTTTTATATTTTTTCTAAAATTTTCTTATTAAACTTTGTATGTAATGTTTATGTTCATTTATTTATATTTTGGAGCACTATATAGGTGTAATTGGACAGTTAATACGATGCATATAAATGTGTGCGTATTCTTGAAAACATATCTTGCATGTACATTACTCTTTTAATCCGTCCATTGTATCTTTGGATGCATACAACTGATTATTGATTTGGGAAACTTGAAGGCATATATGACTCCTGGAACTTACTGTTACAGTATTATTTTTTCTTGTATAAATTATATGATTGAAGCACTTGTAGATGTTGAAAAAGTAATGATTTTGGATAACGATTGCTAACTATTCTCTTTCTATGATGGATTATGCAGCTTCCTAGCATCGAAGTGGAGGATGGGGGTGACCTGTTTGGCAAGTTTGATTCCTTTGGAGGTAGTCGAATGGGTAGCTCAGGGTTTGGCCGCAGCGGACCTAGCCGTTTTGGATCTAGTCGTGGTGGATTTGGCAGTTCAGGAGGTGGATTTGGCAGTTCAGGAGGGGGTTTTGGCAGTAGTTCATCAGGAAGGATGGGTGGGTTCGGCAATTCAGGGTTTGGCCCATCTAGTGGTTCAGGTTTTGGCCGCTCAGGGGGTTTTGGTGATCCAGATTTGGGGTCTGGTCGCTCTGGAGGGTTTGGTGGATCTGGTTCAGGCTTTGGAAGATCTAGTGGTTTTGGCGATTCAAATTCAAGCCGCTCTGGTGGTTTTGGCGATTCAAATTCAGGCCGCTCTGGTGGTTTTGGCAACTCAGGTTCAGGACAGTCCACTGGTTCTGGACGGTCTAGTGGCTTCGGCAACCAAGATTATGGGAGGTCTGGTGGTTTTGGGAACAGAAGTTCACGTCAGTTTGGCAGCTTAGGTGACTCAGACCATAGCAGTGCAGGTGATTTTGGCAGTTTTGCCGGAGCTCCTGGCAACCATAATGGCAACTTGAATGATAGCTGGCCATGTGACCAATGAATTTCTACCATCAATTCAGCTTTTAGGTTTGTGTTCTTATTCTGTTCTTACATTATTTCTTATGTGGTGATGTATTATTACTGTGACCTTTTTTAGATCACATCATAGGTTGAAAAGGAAATGTGATACTAAATATTCTCTTTTTTTTCTATTGAATCCTAATTCGCTATTTTCATGACACTCAACTTACATGATTAATGATATTTAGTTCAATCTAATATTTGCTTATTCTCCTTTAAATCTAATAGGTGGTGGATTTGTGATATAACCATAACTCGTTCTCACAACTGCAGCAATTTGGTGGATCATCCTGGCGCTCATAAACACCAGGCTTTAGTGCTAAGTTAAATCCGCAGTTTGAGGTATATAAGCGCAAGTGTTACTCGGAAAAAAATATATATATATATATGTGGGGGATATACTTTTTCAACTTTTTCTAGGTATGTTTGGTGGGCTATTTATTCTTCTGGAACCAACCTTCACTCTCTAGAAACTAGGTTATGCGAAGTTATTTATTGTTTGCTGCATTGTAATTTATTATATATTCTGCCATGTTACTGTTCTACATTTTAGTTTGTCATAATGATCCATATTATTAAGTTATAAAAGCAGGATGGCTATGTTTTCTGCAAACCATGAAATCATTTATTTATTTTTTGACAATTTTCATACTACATACTGATGGTTTCTATCCTTCTAGCCTTCTACAATTGAATTTATCCACGGGCAGTGTTTTACTCTTGTAAAAAAAATCTTATTTAGAATTTTGTTTATCTTTCATGCCCTTTGTGTACGTGAATATGCCCTTTGTTTTACTCATATATATAATTTTTCTATTTCGAATTAAAATGAGTTAAACATAATAGAATAGAGAACTATTCATATTTTATTTATTTATAAATTTATTTTTTTAATAAATAATTTAAATATATTTTATTTAATGAGTCAAATATGAGTTATTCAAGTATAATGAGTTTTTTAATACCCTATATATAGTTAAGCAATCTCGGGCATCTAGTTTGACAGAATTATCATCAATTAACAAACTTTAAATATCCATATTTGACTTGCGGAGCTGATAGAGGATAATCTTTATCTTTAATTTAGTTGCTAGGTTCAACTTTTCAAAAAAATAAAAATAAAAATAAAAATCTAATTTCAACTTTCTCATTGTTTCTCAATTCTCATGCATGGCTGTGATTGAAAGTCTAGTTCTCATCTTGTTTGTTATGGTAAGCACACTTCTAATCTTATTCTTTCTTGCAAAGTTACGTTTAGCATGTCAAGATTCTTGTAGAAAGAAAAAAAAAAGGTATTTGCAAATAGTAGCATTTATACCCTTGTTAAAAAAAGTTATTTGAATTCATTATTATGTGTAAATTTTTAATTATATTTGACAAAATTAAAAAACATTCTTTTTAAAATAACAAACATGTTTATATGATACTAGTATATTATGGTGTTTAAAATATGGGATAAGAGATATCATATAGATCTTAGGGGATATTTATTAAAATGATCGAGTACGACATCAATGAATTATCTATTATCTCAAAAGTTAGAAATAACACTCTACGATGGATGCAATCATCTAATAAGGACCTTTAAAGCCGATGAGTTTATGCGTACTAGCGATTTTGCCTTGCTTTACATGTATGAAATAAAGTAAGGTTTATTTTAAGCCGAGTTCTTAAGTTCATAGGGGCAAGCCCTTATAATTAATTACATTTGAAGAGAAGTAATCTCCTAAGAATATTATCTATTAAAGTGACCGGCTAATATCTCTATAGATTTCAAAGTTTGATATCAAAAAATTAGTAACTTTGGAAGTCAAGTGAGAAAACTCAATTAGGAAGAGTTCTTAATAAATTTTATAGGAAGATAAGTATGAAGTGCTCATGATACTAAGAAGCATAGTGATCACTTCAATCTGTCCTATGGTGAGACTTTATATTTTATAAGTAGAGAATTATGATTATTTAAGTTAACATTTATTAGAAAGCTATGACTTATATTCAATAACACACATGATTATGAAAATGCCTAAGAGGTGAAAATTTATATCTATAATAGAGAAGAAATGAGTTACCTTTGAACCGATGTCTACATTGCTCTAACACAAGCTAGGAGCACAATTTATTCTAATGAGAGGAAAATAGGATATGTGGATTCATTTTCACTAAGGTGAACAAATCCATCCAGGTTCTTTTTGGACTTACAAATGCTTGAAATGGCTACCAGCTAACACCTCCTACGAGTTGAAATCATGTTGCCGAGTGTTATGAACGTAAGATGGTTATGTTGTTATTTATTAGAAAAAAAATCTAAGATCCTAGACTTATTCTGTAATAGCCTATATCATGATTGATATGAAAATATGTCCTAGACTAATGCAATAAAAAGTACATATTTTATTTATGTTGACTCATCAATTTAACTTAGGCTTGGGTGGACTAGTATGTCTATATGCATGATGAAATTAAGTTATGGGCCAATCAACGAGCCTGCACTCCCCTTTTCATGTACTGAGTGAAGATCTCTTATATTTAAGGAGGGAAAATAATATGCATGCATGATGTTATCTACATTTGTTATAGACATATAATGTCTAAATCAATTTTATTGATTAATTTTTATAGTTTTATAGTGAGGTTATGAGCTATATTAATTTTAAATTGAAGTTGTTTATTTTAATTGGATAAAAAATTTATAATCTTAAAGAGCCTAACAAAATTCAAGCCACACACAATAATTATCACACTTAAGAAAATCTAAGAAAATATGTCATTTCTATTGCACATTCAAAGTAAACACATCAAACATTCAATCAAATTAAAAGAATAATGAAAGGTCAGAGTAGTCGGGGTTCCGCTGTACACCCCAGAAAAGAAACAAAAGTGGGTTGCCGAGCTCAACTCTTTTATAACCCAGATTATAATTATGTAAATGAAATTAAAGTAAGTTATGTGAGACTTCATCTTAACTTGTCCTTCTAAGTCTTGGATCCTTCAAGCATCATAAGGCCTCCTAAAGTCTATATCTTCTAGCCTTTACTCATCCTAAATCCGATGGTTTTAATCATATTCCATTACAAAATTACATTTGAAAATTTTAAAAGATATCCTAACTATACTTGTAAAATAGAAGTTAGCTATAATACACATACACATCAAGTAGTTATATATCACAAAATTGGACTTAACACTCATGGGTGCTAAGCCACCTATTCTAATGGGCTATGTTAAAGGGAAAACTAGCACTTGAAAGTAATTGTATTTAATTTTAATGTAGTACATTAAAGGAGGAAAGGACCTATCACTAGGTCCCAAACTAAAGCTTAAGCTCATGAAGGTTTTAGTATACTTCATGTATCGATTTATGTTTTATATATATTATATTATGTAATAATGAGTGTATTTAATCATGTGTAAGTGATGTATTAGAGTTGTGGTTGAAAACATGTGAGATCATATGTTTAATTTCAAAGGTGTGTGTCTAAAGCCTCAACGCTACACTCTGTAGGTTTTGGTGTTTGGGAACCGAGAAATAGGCACTACGAAACATCTGTTCCAACTATTTGTTCAGTTTTTTGTTGTTGTTTTCTTTGGAGGATGCATCCTTTGGAATATTGTAGTATTTTAACACCTATTATGACATAGTGGAGAACTTTTGTCTTTGTGTGTAACATTTGGAGTGAAACTCTCTGGTTGGAGCTTAGTGGTCCGCCATCCTGGAGATTCGGTAATCTCTCGCTACCATTCTACTTGGGTGAGTAGAACTATAGTGATGGAAGATCTTTAGCTCTCTTCCACTTTGTTGTGGATGAACATTAGAGATCTCTTTCCCTACATCCATTGTGACATCCTACTCTCTGTGATCACCTGCTTTGCCAATTTTTGATATTACAGCCCAATGTTTGGAGGCGTAGAAAAGTATTTGCAGATAATCTATATCAAATCTAAGCAAAGCTAGTTCAGTACTTTAGATTTTGTATAATTTTATTTACATAATTAATGATTTTTCTTGAAAATGCATGCTAAATATATGTGATAGGAAATTCTATGAATGTTTGTATTACTACCAGTGAGTTGTCTCTACTTATAAAGCCTAGCTTTTTCCCTACATAATTTCACAACAAGCCATCATACTTGACTGATAACTTGAGTAAGAGCGAGTTCACTAAATAGCCTACCTAGATACTAACCTTACATAAAATTAAAATCATATCCTTAAATATTTTATATTCATTTCTTTTCAAAGTGTGTTTAATATTTTGTAGTATTCACACGCTCCTTTGTCTTACCTGAAGGCTTGTTATTCTAAAAATTTTGCATCTCATTTTGTATTAAGTTAGTTCACCTTCTGCATATTTAAAATTATCATTTAGAGTGTTATATTGCATCTCTTGTGTTTACACCATGCCACAATGAGATTTCCATGATAAGTAAAGATAATTCATTAGGGTAGAAGAACTATTCATGAACTTCACTGCACAAATATAAACCTTAAGTACCAGGCTTCGAACCCCACCAAATATACCTTGTTTGGATGACTTAGAACTCGTAGGAGGGGAAAACATTGAACTTTTTAGAGATGTGTATCCTGCGAGAAGGCCAAACTTATGGAACACCCTTAGACAAGACCATCTTAGGATATATGAAACATCACAAGAGCTTTCAAAATAAGTTAAAATAGAAGCCCCAACATATGACATTGTTCATGACCCCAATAAATTTTTAGATTAGTTAACCCAAATGAATGACTTCTTTGATTGTTGTCATATGGATGAGTTCCATCAAACAACATTTGCTAAAATGAAATTGGTAGGTCATGCAAAAATCTATTGGAATAATATTTTTGCTAAAGAAGAGAGGTACAGTTGAAATCTCATGATGTGGGTAGAAATAAAAGAAATCTTAAGTGTGAAATATTATCTTAGAAATCATGATAAAGGGCTCGATGAACAATTGACTACTCTTAAGCAAGGAACCATGCTATTAGTGGAATATATAAACACATTTTAGGACTTAATAGCAAGATCCCAGTGCATTGATCAAGAGTGGCAAATAGCTAACAAATTTATCTTTAGATTAAGAGGAGATATTAGGAATGAAGTAGAGCTTTATGGTCCCCAAATTATAGAGGATGCCTTTCATTATAATTTACTTCTTGAAAAGCATAAGAAAGTTGCATTCACATCTAAAATGAAGGCTCGAATATTTTCTAAATATTTGTATGCATCTCAACCTCAAAAGTTTCTCATTAGACTTAATCCTTCTGCATCGAACAAGCCCTCTAAAGTAAACTCTAATGATACTACTGCTAAAAATGTTAAAGAGATAATTTACTTTAAATGTCATAAGAAAGGTCATATGAAAATCAATGTAGGGAAAAAATCATGTTTCTAGATGAATTGAAAGATTTAGAAAAAAAATAGGATATTGAAGAGAGGTGTATAACTAATATCGGTTATTTGATGAAGAAGTAGATCTAAATATAGATAATCTAATATCAGTTATGAGGTGTATAACTACTTTTAGAGAAGAAGGAGATTGAAGATGGAGGAATATTTTCTTGATATATATTCTATGTAAGGAGAAGAGGTGCAAGCTAGTAATAGATGGATGTAGTGCTATGAATGTTATATCAACCCATGTTATCATTAGAGCTAATCTTACAATTGAACTTCACCCAGAACCATTCCATATTAGTTGGGTAAATTACACATCCCAATTGACCTCACTTTTGGAGTGAGTTCTCAACCCCATCCTCTTAGACTTAGGAATCTTCTAGACACTAAGAACTCCTTAGTCATAAGATACTTCTAGTGATTAAGTGAATACTTAACCTAAGCCTACAGACTTAGAAAGTATTAATTATAAGATTAGGCTATGCCTTAAGGCTAAGAAAATTATCTATCCTATTTCCTAAACCCAATCTAGATACACTTTCTCAAATCAAATCCAGATTCAATTCTCAAACCAAACAAAACTAATCTAGATACCTATCCCTATTGCCTAAGCCTACAGATACACTTTCCAAATTTAATTTTAATTTGACTCCAAATGATTGAAACCCAAAATCAAATTCAAATCCTAAGACCCTTCCTAAGCCATATGAACTACATTCATAAGCTTAGCCAAAACTCCCTTTAGATCAAATCAAACTCAATTGATTTCTTTATAAATCAATTATTCCTTCATTTATATTCACAAATATAAATGAAATCCAAATTCAAATGACCAAAACTATATCGAAAATTAAATTTAAACTCAATCTAAGCCTTTTAAGCCAATTCTTTGGACTTAGCCAAATTATATCCAAATCAAGTCAAAACCACTGAATTTTCTCTCGAATCAAGCATTCATTTGATCATTTATCCAAATATAAATAAAATATACAATCATCAAACCAAATTCAAGTCAACTGAAGTCAAGCCTAACATAGGCCTTTTGACTTAAAACTTTCAATTGAGCCAAAACCTATTGGACTGCAAATTGATTGTCATTGAATTTATATTTCAATCCAAGGCTCATATATAAGTTCAATTAAACTTGAATCAAACCAAAATCAAACCAATTGATCCACTTAGGTCCACTTGACCCAAAGTGACCTAAAGGACCCATTTGAGCCAACTTTCAATCTAACCTAAATTGGATTGAACCAAGCTAACCAAAATATTCCATAATGATTGTTGATCACCTTAGGATAATCAATTACAATCAATTGGGTCAAACCAAGTCAACTTAGTCATTTGACCAAGTCAACCCTTAGCCCAAATGAACCAAAACTAGTCAAAACTCATCCTACATCAAATTGATTAAAATTAATGATTTGAATCAACCCAAAATCAATATTTAAATATGACTTGACCATCAATTTAGCCAAACCAAGCCCAATTGGCCATTTGACCCCATGTTGACCCAAATTGGCCTAAAGGATTAAATTAGGTCAAATTATGATCTAACCCAAATTGATTACAAATAATGGCTCAAGTTCATTCCAAATTGATTATTAAACTTGACTGAAGCCATAATTAAACTCAATTTGATCAATCGAGCCCAATTGAGCCATTAAGCCCAAATAGGCCTAAAGGGTCAATTTGGCCTAAATCCAAATTAAATACAAATTGATTCGAACCAAAGACCACATTCATCTTTAATTAGCCAATTGAACATTAATCAACCTATAACCCAAGCTAATTTGGCCAATTTTGATCAAATTGGTCAACTTGACCTTTTTGACCCATTTGATTCCAAATGAGCCAAAATCAATTCTAAGCCAAATTAAATCAAATTAATCATACAAAAACTCTTCAAATTATCATTTGAACCTAACATAAGCTTTATTTTGATCCAATTTGACCAATTGGTAAACATAATCTGATATGACCCAATGTGACCCATATGACCCAAATTGGGTCGATTCCCTTGAAACCAAGTCATGACCTATCGGGGGCTGATCAATCCCGACCCAAACCCATTTGGGATCAGCCCAAAATCAACCACCCAATTAAACCAGACCCAATGTGACCCATATGACCCAAATTGGGTCGATTCCCTTGAAATCAAGTCATGACCTATCGGGGGCTGATCAAACCCGACCCAAACCCATTTGGGATCAGCCCAAAATCAACCACCCAATTAAATCTCTCATGGATCCTTTCCCACACAGGATTCCACCCAACTCATTTAATTCTCCCCCATCACATGCACTTAACTCCTCCTCAACATTTACATTGAATAGAGCTGATCATATGACAGTAAGAGAAGACTTTGGAGCAAAAATCAAAAATCCTCAATCAATCAATCATCCATCCCAACCACCCCAAGCAATATGATAATACTTTGGAGCCAAAAAATTAAAAAAAGGGTGAATTTTTGGCCATTATAAAAGGAGGGGAAATGATTCTTTATTCCTCTTTCTCCTACCTTTATTCAGCCCCCAAGAGCTCCTCAAAGTAACTAACCCCGACTTCCCCACCTCTCTTGAGCCAAAAACATTAAAATGGGGTGGATTCCGGTGAGGAAATGAAAAGCACTAAAAAATACTTTGATGTGAAGGCGAGGGTCTAAGCTTAGTCCATGGCTTCTTCCCTCACTCGACAGTGCGCTCGAGTCATCACCGCCACTGAAAATCATTCCCGGTGAGGTAACCTTCAAAAATCGTAGCCGGCCTTAGGATCCCTCATTTTGTGATGGTTTTTATGTGATTTTTAGAAATCTATCCTAGATAATCCCACATTTTTACTTTAAATTATCCCAATTAGAAAATAAAATTTTTTCGGTGTGAATTGACGTGAAAATGAGTCCATTTGGATAAGTTTTCACTTAGAAACCCTCATTTTTCCAAAAAAATAAATATTTTATTACTCACCGCCGCCAGTTACAACGCCGCTTGATCCCCGGCAGTCAGCAGACGGTTGATCGCACGATCGGATCGCGCGCGACTGGCCTGCGCTGATGCGATTAGACCACCGACGATAGTGGCCGTCGATCGCGCATAGTTCATCTGTCACGGCTTCATGGGCTTATGCGATCCGGGGACCGATCGATCTAGATCATCTGATCTACGATCGAACGGTCTAAAGCGAATTGTGGGTCGCTCTCCAAATCGGTCTTCTCGCCCAAATGTTTAACGAGGCACCGCACATCCAATCGCGTGGCGCCACATGGCGCCACGTTGCCACATCAGCGCCGCGCGGATTTTTTTGATTTAAAAAATTAATTTAAATCACCTGAAGCTTCAAAAATTCATAAAAAATAAGAGACTTAACCAAAAAAATGCAAACAAGAGCTCGTTGGATTTATCTTTTCGAGGAATCTAGAAAACCTAAAATCCCCAAATTGTAGTAAGTATTTTGAGTCTAATTTGAGTTTTAGTTAAAATCTAATTTCATTAATTAAACCAAAAATATATGTTAGATTAAGTTGAAATTTTCAGGAATTGAAACTAAAGTTAAAACAAACCTACCATAAAAAGCTCAAGTGAAAATGACTTCTGGATTAGGAGAAATTAAATTTTTAAATATTAATATAATTAAAATAAAAATATAAAGTTTATAATGTAAAAAAGTATTTTAAAAGTTTATAAAATATAAATAATAATAAAATATATAATATGTAAAATATTTATAATATATTATTATGAATTTATATTCCTAAAATAACTTATATATATTATAAAAAATTACAAAAAAGTGTATAAAGTTAAAAATTAAAATGTTGTTTTTCCTAATATTTTAGAAGTCCAATTATCTACTCTAATTCCTTACTCCTATGGACCAAGTCAAGTTTTAATATGTTTCTAAAATCTTTTGTCTCACATCATAGAGGAAGCTCGTGTTACACTCTTTATTTAACAGAAAAGAGCTTCTTAAGAAAAAGGTTAGGACCCACCTAAGTGGTGGCTCGACATGATGGTTTGGTATTTATATTAAATTTATATTAATAATAAAAAAGCTTTTAAAATGTATTAATTTTATTTTGAAATATTTAATTAAAATATTTTGTTTAATTACTATTTAAAAATTTTAATCATTTAATTAAAGAATTAAAAGTAACTAAATGAGATTAATTTGTATCGATTTTATATAGCTAGGACCAATTCACCGGTTAACCAGTCAAATGGATTGTTCAAGTCGGTTCCCATCAGTTTGATGCATAAGGGGTTTTAAGATTAATCGGACTGGCCTTATGGCCGATTCACAGTTGAACTAGTTTGCCCAGTGCAGTTTGACTTTTAAAATAGAGGTCAAGGGACATGTGAAATTGAGTTATGCTAAGTTTGGTTTGGTTCGTACTTGATTTAGTTAGGTTTGACTCATTTGGACTCATGTAGGTTAATTTGGGTTTAATTGGGTCAACTTGACTAATTGACCATATTGGGCCTAAGGGGCTATTGGGTTGTGTTCAAATGATGGTTTGGACACATTGATTGAGTTAGTTTGATTTAATTGATGTGGATTTGACTCATATGGGTTCATATAAGCCAAATGGGTTTGGTCAAATGGCCAAATTAGGTGCAATTGGAGGTTGGTTCTTGTTTAATTATTATTTTGGAGTTGATTGTAGGGTTTGATTTGATTTAATTTAGTTTGGATTGGGTTGTAGTTCAATTTGACCCTTTAGATCAATTTAGGCTAAGTTGGTCAATTGAGATAAGTTGATCAAATTGGCTTTAACTAGCTATTGAGGAGTGTTCAGTAATCAATTTAGAATTAATTGAAAGTGCAATTCAATCAAATTTGAATGGGATCATGAGTTGGTTCATTTGACTCTTTAGGCCAAATTGGGTTAAGTTGGGTCAATGGGTTGAATTGACTTAATTGGGCTCAATTAGGTGTTGAGTGATGAACATCAATCATATTGATTACAACAATTGGTTTGATCCAATTTGTGTTAGATCAAGATTTGAGTCAAATTGGGCTAGGTTGGGTCAAATTAGTTAATTGATCAAATTAGATGTCAATTAATCATGAGAAATGTTCAAATATGTGTTTAGAATGATTTTATAGCCTTGGGTTAGCATAATTTGGTTTAGATCAAATTAGATTTGATTTTTGCCTTATAAGATTCAATTAGTTCAACTTGGGCTAAGTGAGCTAATTATACTAAATTGAATCCTAATGCCTTAATCAAGTTCAAATAAAGTTTTAGGGAGCTTGGGTAAATTAAATTTTAAATGGTTTAAATGAATTTTTGGGGTCAATTGGCCAAATTGAATGCCAATTGGATATTGTTTGAATAATTTTGAGATTTTTGATAGCATATGATCAGTTGGGTTGAATATCTGAGGTTTGCCTTGAAGTTAGGGTCATGGTGTTCCACATAGTTGGGATTGGAGTTTACCCTAGGGTTAAACCTAATAAGTCTTTTAGGCTTTGGGTTGGTGTTCTCTTAACTACTAGAAGTGTCTTAACTCTAAGTGAGGAGACCTTAGTGCTTAGACTAAATCCTAGATCTAAAGAATGGTGGGTGTCAAACTCATAAAAGTGAGGTTAACGAATATTCCATAGGTAATCGTCGTTGTTCAATTGTTGTGGCATGAATGCCATAGCAAGTTTGTGTTATTTCCTAATTATCACATGGACATCATACTCATCTATCGTCATTCAACATCTTTGTTTGTCGTCACCCAACCACCATTATTAATTATATTGATTGATCAGCATCTTCACTCTTCATTATTATTATTTTTTTTGAAATTTCTACTATAGCAATAAGAGAACAATTTAGTATTTTGTGCATATGTTGTGTACTTAATAATATCATTTTCCTCAACTAAGGGGAAGAATGGACATCTGTAACTTCATTTATTCAATGGAATATTTCAACTGAATTAAGCCTCATTATATTTCTCTAAGTTTCAATGTAAAATTTTAGATATATGTATTGTAAACTTCTTTTCATCTGTGCATTAGTGATCTTTATATAATGCTAAGACATAGAACTATTTCTATTATATGAATATTTTAGCACGTAATAGTTTGACGCTATTTATGAGAACATCCAAACTTTATATAAACATATATCCAATGATTGATAGGAGTAATGTCCATAATAATGGAGCTACTTTCTCCAATACCCATCAATTTAAAAGTCAATCTCACAATCAAAAAAAGGGAAGGCCCATAAGTCTATTCTTAGAGAGTTAAATGTACATGATAAAGAAGCATCAAACTTGAATCCAGTTTTGTCTCCACTCATAATAAATTGAAGTCATCTAATCTATTTCTAAGTTAAGTCAAATCAAATTGATTTGGATGATTTTTGATCTCCTAAGATCAATTTTTAGCAAAACATAATGTGGGGGATTTTGCACCTCAACTATTTAAATATGAGTTCAGGCCCTTTTAATTATCCCAATGGTTCATGCTTTTCTAAGAAAGTAACCTTAAGAATTGTGTATTGGAAATTTGCAGGTATTATAAGTATGGGAATGACCATCTTATTCAAAAATCCATGAAACAAGTTACAAGCATGGTTCAATGCATATTTTGACGCATTATTTTGTAGCTCAATTCATAGACCTAACCCATAGTGACATCTTAATTGATAACACCCATCTTCCCGTTAGTATCTCTTCTCTAATCACACCCACTAAAAAAAATACCTTTGGTTTGTGATTTAGTGATGAAGAGAGTTTCCATGACATGGTTTTGAAGCCTTCAATTAATCTTGTGGTCAATCAAATACCTAGGAATCAAATAGAATCACATTATAATTTTATTTTTTTATGTTATTTAATTTATATCTTAAGAAAAAAAAATAAAACATTCTTGATATCTAACTATATGATATTTTTATTTTTATGAAATCTTGAATTAAATTATTATTAATTATTGAACAAAATTACTAGTTGATTTATATAATGTCAGTGAAAATTGCAAGCGAGGAAATAGCAATAGCAACCAACGAGTTGATGATAGTAGTAATAGGCGACCTTCAGTGGAGGCAATTTAAGATACTATAATACTGATAGAGGTGATGATCATTGGTAACACTGATGATGGTTATTAGAGGTGAGAACCCATGCGGCAGTGTTGGTCCAATGTGATGTCATTGGTGATTGTGGCAACAATTATGTTGGTGGTCATGATGATCACTATCGACGATCTATTATTGATAGTAGAAGCGACAATGAAGATGATAGTGATGCCAATAATAATTTGTGGTGGTGGTTATTATTTTAAAAAATACTAAGAACATTTAAAATAATATTGAACATTTTAAAGATAATTTGATTTATTTTAAAAAAAATTTAAAATAAAAAAATTAGAAAAAATATAATAAATATACATGTTAAAAAATAAATAAATAAAATAAATTTGATGTCAAAAAGCCACTTAATTGCCTGACCTAGCACAATTACTCTTCAGTTTATGTAAACATTATATGTAATACCTAAAAAACTATATCATGCGCATTAACATAGGCATAAAGTCGAGGAATGCTTAAAGTTTATAACAGAGAATATGGGTATCGCAACATAATAAAAATAAAATGAGTTCGTCTTGAATTTAATTGATTTTAAGTAGCATATTTTGTCCAATATATCAGAATCACAGTCAAAATAAGGCTTAAGGAGTGCTAGAAAACTTTACTGAAATATAAACTTGTCCTTTGCCTCAGTGTGTTTGAAATTATTTGGCACAAACGTTACTTTGAGATGTCCATATTTAATCAAGTCCTAAAAGTACTTGCACTTATTATGTTGTGAATCAAAGATCATTAAGGGATTGTTTGGTTGCCTGAAAAAAGAATATAGTATAAAAAGAATATAGCGTAAAAGAAATATAGTATATTTGGATTACTTTAGGATTGCTTAGTTGAAAACTCTACAAGTATATGAATTTTTTTTTTGTTTGTAAAATAAATATAACGTAAAGTATTTTTGAGATTGTAGCGGTGTGACTGGCGGCAACTGCATCAAAATATTTTCTCTAGGTGTGTTGGAATTCAAATCGGCGAATTTCAAATATAAATGACCATTCTAATGCATTATAATTTTACTTTACACCATACAAAATGCTAAAAATGTTAAATTCCCTGCATTTAATTTACTTTAGATTTTTAACTAAAAATATAGGTTTTTAAATAGGATTGATGCATATTCCAATGCATATTGGAATGAATAAGAATAAAAAGATATGATTTTCTACTTCTTCTGCCCTTTTTGCTAAATCTCTAAGAGCTGGATAATTTTGGGGGCCATTTGGGTTTTTTTTGTTTTTCATTTAATATTTTTATTTTATTTTGTTTATATTTTGACTCAAAATAAAACTTATTTGATGTTGATAGTTAATTTGAAAAGATTCAAAACTTCTAATTTTATTTTTTTTATTTATACTTTATTTCAAAGTAAAATATATTTGATAGTTATTATTCTTTTTAAAATATTCAAATATCTAAAAATTATTTTAAATATTTTAAAAAATAATAATATTATTTTTTAAATAAAAAATAAAAATACATTAAAAAACACATCAAATAAATATAAAATAAAATTTATCCCAAACAGCCCCATAATGCCTAATTTTTATTTAAAGAGAAGAGATTTATAAATTTTATAGAAAAAGTCTATCGTACTTCCAATAATTTTGAATATGGGCTTATGAACTTTTGGAACCCATCTACTGGTTTTGATTGGTAAAAGCAGAGTCTGTTCTTTTCTGTGAATGAATAGTTTTTCATGCACAGAAGTACTACATTGCTCCACTCATATTCAAAATAATAATAATAACAATGTGCCGGCACTAAAATGCCATGTATAACGTGAAGGTGTAAAACTTACTCCTCTAATAAATCTATCTTAAAAAAATGAGTTACAATTTATTTATGTTGTACAATTTAAAAAAGTACATTATACTCTGTTATTTTTATTGAATCTACAATGTATAAATTAACCTAAAGTAGCGTCCAAGATTTACAGAGATATAACCAAATTATTTGTTGTTTGTTTCAAAAGTTGTATTGAGGCCCTTACAAAGTGCTTTGGGCAACATTCTTATCGAAAGTACAAGGCTTCTGTGCTTCCTCTTACTGTTCAAACCTCTTCTCATTTAGTATTTTTAGAACAGGTGGAGCTGCTACTCTTGGTTCAAAGTTCATACCTTCTACCTTTATTTAGAGAAGAACTGCTTTTGCTTTAATATTGCTTGCATTACTTTCCAACTGGTCCAATGTCTAATCTTTTCTGCTTCAGCTAAGCTTCGATGGCTTGAAGAGGAGCTTGGAGATTAGAAGGCACAAAATTGCACACCAGGCCTTCACACAAATATTCGTTAAGCATATTTAATATTTTATGAAAATTTCAGGGTTTTTATAAAAATTATTAAACAATACAAATTTAACTTTTAAAATATTATGATTTTAAAATTATCAATAGAGTTTAGATTTTAAATTAAGATTTCATATGAAAGTGAGCGAAATGGCTTATCCTAAATTTAGCAGGGGAAGAACTTTTATGTTATACATAGCTATATATATGATGTTTCTCAGACTCAAAAGAGAGCAAACGCCAAGAAAATTATTTAATATTTTTACATCAACATCTCGTAATGGTTACAAATAATATCATGCTGTTCTGATTAAATGTCTCTCTGTCACAAAACCTATTATTAAAGAGCTCCTGATATGAGATTTTCCCTTTATGAACATGCTGACTAATTTGTCCCTGACGCAGTCAGCAGAAAAAAGAAACTTATGCTCTTAAGGAGTACTGGGCATGCTCTTCCAGCGTTATAGCATTCAGTTTTTTTTTTTTATTTTATTTTACATGCAAAATATGTGTAAGGATTTGAACCTAAAACCTATTGGTTGAAAGCCAAAACTCTTAACCACTAGATGCCTTGCACCAATTGTCTAATTCTTGCATTTTAGATAAGTTATTTTCTAAGCCACTATGATGGCCAACCTAAAAGTGATAATAATAATAATAACAACAACAAATCAGATTATAGAATGATGCGCTTTGGACAGAATAGCATGTGCCTCTTTGTCAATATTACTGTGGGAATCTCAAAGAAACTTGGCCTTTTGTGCCTGAATTTCTGACTTGAGTTCTGAGCACAGCTATCATATAAGATGAGTGGAGCCATGGCTCAGATGATCAGTGATTACATCTGAATCAGAGCAGCTTGGCTTCAATTATTAACAGGTTTCATCTATTTTGTTGGGGTATACAAGAGTATGAATGGTGCTGCCATGGACAGGTGAAAAACTGTTAATGATGCATGTGTTGTATTGAATGTACAGGCTGTTCATCTGATCTGCAGCTTTAGTGCTTGATAATGGTTTTCAAAGTTTTGGTTGAGAGGGAAATAGTTCCATTGTACGGCTGAAGTGGGAAATAGTACTGGTTGCTGTTACTGACCTTTGTTGTTTGGATGTCTGTGTTTCCTGTCATGAGTGTTCAAGGAAAAATTATGGTGTTTGTATGATTTTTCGATGATTATGGAGTAATATTATTTTTAAAATGTTTAATTCCCATCTTCCTAGTTGCATGACTTGGGTTGGTAGCAACCATAAACCCTAGCCAAATTGATCGACCTATAAGCCAGCTATGACTTTCCGTGATTCATTAGGATTTTGGATCTATCTTCCATTCGTGATGAAGTGCTTTATATTGATCACACATATTTTATTAATGTAGTTCAAAGATCAAAACAAAGTCTCTAAACAAGATATTATACAAAAAGATGATAAAAAGTAAAATCTGAATTAGATTTTATCTCTTATCTAAGCTTGTGATTATTATATGTTTATAAGTATTTCCTTAAATTAATGAAGAAGAGAAGAATGTGGGTTATCCATTCTTCTAGGGAGATGTATCTACCTTGGTTAATTATTGCTACCTTAAAAGGCACTCTTGATTAATGAAGGCAAAAAGATTGGTTTTGGTTCATTTATTTTTGAGATTTTTAAAAGAAAGGCTCATAGTTTAGCAGGAATTATGACAATAAGGCCACCCATATATCGAATGTTAGTCTACAAGGAAGGGGAATTATCGTAACCAAGCAAGATAACGGTTCAATATATAAAATTTATATAATAATTACTGTTAAACCACCAAGACTGTACAAAGAGTATGATGGGCTCAAGGGGTTAAAACTGAAGAGAGAGATTAACAAAATGGTAGAAATAGACTTTGTCTGAATCTTGTGGATCAATCATTATAAGACATCATACTAGTAGTCCTTTAATTTGGTAAGGTGGTCAGTCCAACCCAACTAAGAGGTGGCTTGTCACCAACTATGAGTTACGTTGTCTAAATTTAACCTCATGACCTTGACATGGAAGAAAAATATGGAATTCTAAATGGGGGCATTTTTAAAGAAGATGCTAGGAAGGTGTAGGACTTATAAATTATAATCTTCACATAAGATAAGATATGTCCACAAAATGAATAGGATAGGTGACATTCTAATTATAAGACCAGATTAATTTATATTTTATTTATATAATCATGAAAGTCTAAAATTATTGTAATAAAGGAAACTCTTAATCTAAATGAAGCCATCACAATATAACATAAATAACATGAAACATTCATATCACAAGGCAAATATTATTGAATTATTACTTTGACACGTAAAGTAAAATATTGGCCATATGCCTGACACTTACAAAAAATTATATTTGTAACCTAATAGCAATACAATAATAGAGCACAATCTACACTTCTCATTACAATTTACACAATCAATAAATGTTAAGGACTTCTAGTTGTACTCTCGCAATCTCATCCTGAATAGCTAAAAGGGTTGCATGAACAAAGCGACCTAGCTACAACCTCCTTAAGTTAGGGACAATAAGTTGTGAACTATGATAACACATAGGTGTGTGTAGGTCAATGCTTTCTTAGGGAAATCTCATATGAAATTGACTTACTAAACTAAGTCAAACAAATAACTCAATCATCCTAAGGCTTATCACTTCTTATGTATTTTATCAAGAATGAAGTGATAGGCTTAAGGTTGGTAGCATTATCAACTAGTCATGTAAGGTTTAAATTATGATTAAATAATCTTATTATTAAATTAATTTTTATCTAATAATAAAAAATTATTTAACCATAGTTTAAGTCTAATCTAAGCTCTAATAGGTCACAATAAAACCTAAAGTGTTGATTAACATGCATATGCATCAATATGATAAATAGTGATTGACACAATCAATTATTGAATAAAAGTTTGGTATTCAAATAGAGATAAAATACCAAAAGTGCAAAAAAAAAAAAAGATCTAAAGGTCATAATGTTTAAGGTGCAAAAGGGAGAATGAATGAGAGATGATTCATTCGAAGAAAGGAACATGACTAAGCACAAGTGTAGACTTTAAGTTCTAATATTATTAGTCTTAATGATCGACTGAACTAAGAAATAACTTAGTCATGTTTGAATAATAAAGTTAGGTAATGACTAACCAATAGTAATTAGACATCATTGAACCTAGTCCAAATGGGTGATCAAGTTCATCAAAATAGACTACTAGGATTGCAAGGAAGCAACTATACTAAGAATGGGTTAGGTCATAGTATGCATGGCTAACTCATGAAGATTTCTTAATCATATAAACATGAATAAGGGGAATGTTAAGGGTGTCAAGTGAATAAACATATTTTTTACATGATAGGATTTCACTTAACCCAAATGATTAACTAAGTGTGAGAGAACTTATCCAAAAATTGTTAATAAAATGATGGAAGTTATGATGTAATTATTTACTAGATTGGTTCAAAGATTAATCAAACCCTAGAGTGCTATGTAAGGTGATTCTTGCTTGTATGTTTTCCCAACAAGTTGATTTATATGAGAGAGATGACCATCTACTATGCTCATGATGTAGTGTAAATGGGGTTGATTAATATAATCAATCCCATAAATGAGGTAAAATTAATATTAAATTAATCAGACTTAAAAGTCTATTATGCTAATGCATGCATCTAATTAATGTCTAATTTAATGTAGATACATGCATATGAAGTTGTGAACATGTAAATATTCTAAAATTTTTATTTTGAATTATGTAGTATGTTCATGACTTGAGAAGATTTAGACTATAATTGGGTTGTTATTTTAAATATAAAATCATGAGTTAATTTGTATTCAAGGTAAGGTTTAGATAGTGGGCCCAATTTAATAACTATTCTCAACCACCAAAATTTATTTTAAATCTTATTAGAATTTATCTAACTTTTTAATTTTTGAAGTTATTTGGTTAGTTTTCATAAATTTTATGATTTTGATAATTATTAATTATTTATTTAATTCATGAAATAACTACTTTCACTTTTAAAAAATGAGTTTCACCATTCAAATCATCATGAAAATTCATAAAATATTTATGGGATGTCTAAATTACCATTTTAAACATTAGCCAATTATTCATAAAATTTTAAATTTATTTTAAAATTAGGTAATCTTTATATTTTTTTAATTTCACTAAAATGTCTTTAAAAATTCATAAGACTTCAAATATAAATTATAAAATTTTGAAAATCTTATAAGAGTCTTAGATCAATATCCTAATCATTTTAATAACTTTCCATACTCTTTTAAATATGTTTTAAATTTTTTTATTTTTAATTTTGAAAAATTATTAATTTATTATAAAAATATTATAATTAATTCATTTTAAATTAAAATTTTATGAAATTTTTTTGGTGAGCTTAGTTAACTATTTTAGACATTTTTTAAATTTTCATAAATTTTCTACTTTTATTTTTTATTTAAATATTTTAATTAGTAACTTATAGAATTAAATTTTAAAAATTATGGAAATTTTTTTATAAGTTTATAGTGAAGTTTTAGACATCTTCCTAAATTTTTATAATTTTTCATTTAACATTCTAATTTTTATGATTTTTAAATAGTTAAATAGTAACTTTAAAAATTTATTTATTTCTATTTTATTTTAATTCGAATAAACCTAATTTTTATTTAATAGGATATTCATGTTATTGTACAACACCTAATATGTGAATTTCATTTATATATATTTTGACATATATAGATATTTCAAACATTTAAAATAGGTGTTATAAAAATTTTAAAAATCACAATCAGGTTGGATATTAGAATTTGATATTTTTTGCTAAATTTTATCTTTTATAAGGTTCTTACCATAAAAATTTTGAAATTTTAATATTCAATGATTGATAAAGAAAGTTTAAAAAAATCTATATAAATTTAAACATGGGTTAATCTAAGTTGTTGGATTTAAATAACTCAAATCCAATGGCTCATCCATTATCTCTTTCATGGTGATGAGCTGAGAAATAAGATAAATGGGCTAGACTTAGGTCAACATGACCCAAGCCTTACTTACAAAAAATTTTCCTCCCTCAAAGTTTCATAATCCAATTCATGCACTAGAAAGCATAAGAAGGAGGAGAGGAAACAAACTCATGTCTTATCGAGCCATGAGATTTTCTAGAGAGCTCGACCAACCAAGGCTGAGAATAACATAGAGAAGAAAATTTGAATTCTCACCTTGGGGCATCAGATGGGGCTCAAAGGTAATTTAAAATGCTTGGTGGGATTAAGATAGACTCTTCTACAAGCCTTCTTAAATTGCCTCCCTAGTTCATTATATGGATGAAAGTCCAACAAACTACGATTGTAGCTTAGTCTTAGGGTTGATTGGGGTGGCTAAGAAGGTGAGGGGATGATTCAATTTTTCTTGTGGAGCTCAGGTAATGGTGTCCAATCTTTTGAATTGGTTGAATTGAGGGTTTATTATAGGACCCATCAAATCTAAGCCCAACCTATGGCTGAGCATAGTATACTATTAACTAATAGTTGTAATCGAGTAAGGTTAAGGGATGTGCTGAAGGCTCTATATAAGGGATAAGGATTGTCTCAAGTGGTTTCAAAGGTGGCTTCCATTGGAGGAGCTTGTCTCCTCCATTAACAACCCAATGTGTAGCTTGGGTGACTCACCAAGCTTTCTAAATTTGATGTGATATGAGTTTACCAAGCATGGGTGACCACATTTAAGCTAAAGGGTAGTAGGGGGAATTGCTCAATTTGTGAGCTTGAGAAAAGCTTCCATAAGGTTTTTCTTAATGGGTCAATTTTTACTCATTAAGATTCATTTTTTAAGCTCTTGGGTTGAACCCCATAATTTGGTCAAACTAAGTTAATATGCTGGAAGTTTATTGTAAACATTTTCTCCTAGCCACATGCCAAATTTCATAAGAGATTTGACCATGTGATTGGTCAATTTCAACTTGAAAGTGAGGTTATGCTCATTTGAGTCCTATTTAGATAATATGGATCATGTGACTTACTTGACCCATGTAAAGTGGCTGAATCACCATAGGTTGAATTAAATAATTATTTGGGACATTCTTGGCTACCATGGAATCATAAGATTTTTTTATTTTAGAGGTTCAATTAGTCTAGTTGAGTGTTTAATGGGTCATAACGATTCTTATGGTTTATTTAGCTCTACTTAATGATCAATCAATCCAAGAACATTATAAAGAATATATAATGGATTAAAAAAAATACATGGGTCAAATTTGAGTCCTTTAATCCAATTTCAGCATTATTAATCCAATAAAAAGAGATTAGAGTTGTGGTGTTTAAGTTTGGAGTAGTAGGGACACCATGTAGATCTTATGGGAAACTTTTTAAAATGATTGAGTATAGCATTAAGGAATGAAATATTATCCCAAAAGATAGAAGAATCACTCTACAATGGACATAGTCACCTAACAAGATTTCTTAGGTAGATGAGTCTACATGTATTAGAGATTCTTCCCCCACTTTACAAGATGAAGTAAAACATGGTTTATTTTAAGTTGGGCTCTTTATTTTTGAATAGAAGCAAGCCCCCATAGTTAATTGTATCTATGAAAATAAAAATATCCTAAGAACACTCTTGATTAAAATAGTCAATCGGTGCTTATAATGATTTCAAAGTTGGATATCAAAGAATTAGGATTGATTTGGATAACCAAGTGGGATAGTTCAAATGGAGTAGTTCTTTTTGAAACTCAAAAGAGAATAGGTAGGGAGTACATGGATACTAGAAAGCCTAATGAGATACTCCAATTTATCTTATGATTATGATTTATATTTTTGAAGAGAGATTTATATTTGTTTGAGTTGACATTTCATAAAAATGCTAGGGCTTATACTCTCACAACATAAGATTATAAAAATACATATGAGTTGAAGAATTACACCCATAGTAAAAGAGAGCAAGTACCTCCAAACCCTATGCCTAATCATGTTCCAATATAAGTTAGGAGCTTGACCTAAGTTTACTAAAAAATGGATAAAAACATCCTTACCTAAGGGTGTGAACCATCATGACTCTCATTGATTTACAATTACTTGGAGTGGTTATAACACCTCCTACGATTCCAAAACTATGTGTGTCAGTCTTCTATAAATGCAAGATGATTAGATTATTATTTTTAGGAATGAAACTAGAGTCCTAAACTTACTCTTTAAGAGACTAGATCATGATTGATATGAAAATTATGTCTTAGACTAATGCAATAAAGTTACAAATTTTATTCAATTTTGACTCATTATTTTAAACTTGAGCTTGGGAGGCATTTATGCCTATATGCATGATGACTTGGAGTTATAGGCAAAATCAAAGATAAAGGGGTGAGCATTCTCCACTATAAGGAAACTGCTCTCACAAGTCAAACCCTATCCCTTATCATGCAAGAGTAGAGACCCCCTATTTATAAGAAATAAAATAATATGTATGCATGATGTTATATCATTCATCACAAACATATTGGTTGCTATATCTTTTATCTTGATTAAATGCTTAAGCTTTAAGTGAGGTTATGAGTTTGTTAATTTTAATTGAAATTGATTAATAGGGTTAAAGATTTAAGTCCTTCTGTATCCAAGCCATACAATTTACACAATTTATGTAACTTATAAAAAATATGACATTTTTTATTACAAAATCAAAGTAAACACATTAACCATTTAAAAGAATAAGAGGTCGATGTGGTTAGGTATCATTGTACAACCTAGGAAAGAAAAGGGTGTAGCCAAGCTCTACACTTATAATGCCCTAGATTATAATTAAATACAATGAATATAAAACTATGAAAGTCTTCAATCTTCATATTCATCTTCATGGATTAGATTCTCCAGAATCACGGGCCTTCTAGCCATTGTTCATTATAAACCTCATAGTTCCACTCCTAATCCTTTTACAAAAGATTACATTTTATTAAAAATAAATCTAATTATACCTACAAAATAAAAATTAGATGGATTTAAATATACACTAAGTAGTTATATGTTTTCATACATTGAGGCTTAGGTTCCATCTTTGGGTCACCAAGCCTTCCTATCATAATGGATTATGCATAAAGACTTAAGTAGCACCTACAAGTAAAAGTATTTAAAATTTTTATTATTACAGTGATCCCTTAAGCATAACCCCCTACAAAAAAAAAGAAACTATTAATCTAATATCTCCATAACATTCATACTATGCACATTCACCCTAACATCTTGTCTAAAATATTATATCATAAAACAAAACATCAAACCACACAAAGCATCATCTTAACTTAATTGTAGTATCGGTGGCTTAGTTTTCTAAGGTGTGTGTTAGACTTATGTGGTATGACAAAGCTAGGCTTTAATGTTTAAGTTTTGGTTTTTCTAAATGGATGGTTAATTTATTTCAAGGAGTGATTAAGATTTAATAGATTAATGACTTAAAATGAATTTTTGATCTTAATTTGATTTGATGTTTCAATTGAGATTTAAGTTTTAAAGAGTAAGGAGTGGGAAAGATGCCACCCCAAACCTTATCCTTAAGTTGAATCTATGGATATATTTTATGACTTTTAATAATCTTATTGAAACATTAAAGCTTTTATTAATCCTTGAATTTAGATTCAATTTAAATATGATTATGATCATATGAAGACTTCTTAAGATTTAATGGAAGTAAATTATAACTAACTTAAAGATACTTTCTTAGTTTTGCCATTCATTGATTTTATATTTGAAAATACCTAATTTTTTATTAGAAAAATATATTTAGATTTAATCACTTGAAATAATAATATGCATGCATGCATGTGCTTTTGTTGTATATTAATTTTAATTTAAGATTTATGCAAATAGATATTTTATGAATTTCAATACATAAGTATACATACAAATATTCTTGGCTTGATATAGGTATGTGTTAGGGAGTCGAGGTATCTAAGAACCCCTTCAAATTAGTAGCACACCAGGGATGTCCAATACTATTTAGCCACACACACATCACACACACACACACACACATATATATATATATATATGTATATATATATATATATATATATATATATATATATATATATATATATATATATATATATATATATATTATGTGTATGTGTAATATATATATGTATAAATATAAGAAGGAAAATAATCAATTTTTATTTTATAATATTAATTTCAAAATAATTTAATCCTTATATGTATTTCATTACCCACTTTTTAAGGTATGTACTATTATTAAACTAGGGAGTCGAAGTATCTAAGACCTCCTTTGGAATAATAGTCATGCGCCCCCCGAGATGTCTAGACTATATATCTTTCAAGATATATAGATCATACATATAAGGAATATATTTATTTTATTTATCTTCATTAAAGTTTAACATACATATATTTGTATTTATTAGATTTACAAAATATTTTAAAATTTATTAGTGATAATAGCCATACTATTAATCAAAAGCATGCAAATTAATAAATTTTGTTTTACTTTTAAAATATGAATGCATATGAAACATAAGATATTAATTTAAAAATGATTATGACAAAGTAGTTGAGAATCATAAGCTAATCCATTTAGAGCCATTAAGTCCTAAGGCTATTTATACAAAAATAATCACACTTAAGCTTAAGCAAATTTTCGTAATGATTTCAAATTTTGAGTTGATTAATCCTTTGGAAGAGACAAACTTACTAAAATTATTCCTTAGACCCTCTTTATTCATTAAGTAATTAAAAAATTTATTAAGTCATTTTTTATGATTTAATAAAGTTAATTAATTATTTTATTCAATTATTCCCAAAAGTGCCCAAAAATTCAATTAGGCTCCAAATATAAGCCTAAAAATGATAAAAAAATTACTATACATTAAAAAATATGAAATAATATGCTTTAGAAATCCTAATGCAAATGGGCTTATATTTTTAAATTAATTGAAGAAATAGAAAAAATCTAAATTCATCAATTACACTCAAAATACCCCAAACCACTTTGGGATTTTGATTTCATTGGAAACGTCTCTATTATGTGTGTACAAAGAGGGTTAAACAAAAGTTTTTGGAGACCTAGGCAATTATGAATTTTCTAAGTTCTAGAGTAATTAATATTTAAATTAAATAATAAAAGCCCCTTAATGGTGATTTTAGAAAATCATTAGGACTAGAGGTCCTAATTAGTTTCTATAGTCACCATTAGCATTCTAATATTCATTTAGGCTCTCACAATAATTTTCATAATTTCTTAATTATGTAAAATTATTAAATGCACAAAATGACTTTAAAGTTTGAAAATTTTAGATTTTCCAAATCGCTAAATCAATTGAATTAAAATAATTATGAGAGGAAAAGATCCCTTTGAAATATCCACCAAAAGTTTCAAGTCAATTAGGCAAGTAATTAGAGTTTTGTTTCATTAAATAGGAAAATATTCAAATCCAAATTAGTCATTATACACAATAAAAATTGGAGCATTTATTTTTCTTGGATTCTCCTATGTTTAAGCTTTCCATAGATTATTTGTTTATATAATTTTTAGATTTTTTATAATTAATTATAGATTTTTAAATTTCTTCTTATCTAAATTTATTTAAAATGAATGGCTACAATTACAATGAAATGTGGAAAAGCAGTAGGACCGGATAATATTCCAATAGAAGAGTGGAAATGTTTAGGAGATCAAGGAATTTCTTGGCTTACAAATCTTTTAATGTTATTTTAAAGACTAAAAGATGCATGAGTGGAAAAGAGTTTGTTGGTTCCTATATTTAAGAATAAAGGTGATCCACAAGATTGTGCAAATTATAGGAATTAAGTTAATGTGCCATACATTAAAATTATGGGAGAGAGTAATTGAGCATAGGTTACGATGTGATACTGAAGTTTCTCACAATCTTTGGTTTCATGCGTAGATCTACTATGGATGCTATACATTTGTTAAGAGGTTTGATGGAGAAGCATAAAATAAAAGGATCTACATATGATATTTATTAATTTAGAAAGCTTATGATAAAGTCTCAAGAGATGTTCTTTGGAGATTTCTAGAATAGAAAGAAGTTAATATTGGTTATATTCAAGTCATTAAGGATATGTATACTAGAGCTGTCACTTGTGTCTAAACACAAGGAGGATTGACAAACTATTTTCCTATTTGGTTGGATTACATCAAGGATCAACATTAAGCCAATCTTTTTTACTTTAGTTATGGATGTTCTTACGAGGCATTTACAAGAAGATGTACCACGGTGTATGCTTTTCGATGAAATTCTTCTTGTTGATAAGACTAGAGAGAGAGTCCAACGAAACTTGAATTATGGTCAACTCTAGAGTCTAAGGTTTTAGTTTAGCGGATCTAAAGCGAATATATGGAGTGTAATTTTAGTTGTAGAAGTTTTAGTGGTAGTGTTGTGACTTTAGGTGATCAAGTCATTAATAAGAGTGGCGATTGGATATTTAGGCTCTATTGTTCAAAATGATGGTGAAATAGATGGAGATATTAGTAGAATTCAAGTTGGATGGTTGAAGTGGAGGAATGCATTTGGCCTATTATGTGATAGAAAAGTTCCACTTAAACTTAAGGAAAATTTTATAAGATGGTGGTAAGACCTGATGACTTATGGTGCAGAATGTTGGCCAATAAAGAAACATAAGACTAAGTTAAGTGTTGAGATGAGGATGCTCGGTGGATGAGTGGCTTTACCCTAGAGATAGAATGCAAAATGAGTATGTTAGGAAAAGTTGGGTAGCTCCATGGCAGATAAGATTAGAGCGAGTCGCCTTAGATGGTTTGGCCACATAAAGCGTCGGCTGTCCAATGACCCGATTAAGAGAATAGATGCATTAGATTTGTCATATGTTAAGTAAGGTAGAGGTGGACCTAAAAAGACTTGATTAAGATATATAAAAAATGATCTTAGTATACTCGAATTAAATGAGAATTTGACACATAATAGGACACAATGGAGGCAAAGGATTCATGTAGCCGACCCCACCTAGTGGGATTAAGGCTTGTTGTTATTGTTGAATGGCTACAATTACACATGACTGATTCAACAATGTATTACACGTGGCGCCACGAGATTTGTCACTTAAATCATCCCCCATGACAGCTGAGGTAACTAGCAATAGTCATGGTTTTATATTAGCTATTCCATCATAGATCAAATGGCTACAATTAATTTTACAATTTAATATGATTCAATCAAATAAATCAAACGCGAACTATCATAACTGTCCATTCTAATCATGTGGAATGAAGATTGATGATCCATTTTCAACCTCTTGCAAGATACGGACACCATCCATCATCTGCCACTTAATTTGAGCTCACTAAAGCTCATTTCATGGAAAATTCAATTCCAAGACAATCATAGAGGGAGCTAGAGGGGAACCTATAGCTTAATCAAACACAAATACAAAATCACTTCACAAAGGACCAAATCTTAGGAGCCATGCTTACAATTTGTAGGGATTACCTCATTAGAACTCAAGATTGGTGGTCCAACATGTGAGTTAGGTTTATCTAGTATAGATGAATCCCTGTTGAGAAGATGCACTCTTGCCTCCTCACCATCGCTTTATGGACTGCAAACTACTACATGCTCATCTGAGTTGGTCTAGATCTACCTTCCCATGTTTGAATCAAGCAGTTCTCAATTTGTTCTCACTCATCTAATGTAGAGAATGTGCAGGGAGAGTTAATATGGCATTGGTTAAGTTTTGGTGGAGTTCATGGGAGGCATTTAGGTTTGAGGTGGTGATGGTCTTATTGATGGCTTGGTGTTCGAGAGGATCTAAGAACTTGGGGGACTAGCTTGGAGGCTCTAAGGATGGCGTGTGATGAGTTTGAATAGGAGAGGAGGTGTATACCCTCCTCCATAAGTGAACCACCTTTTAGAGGGTTCAGCTTTTGGAAATTGATAGTTGATAGGGCCAAAGATAACTTAGGAATGGTGAGTTTGACCTCCTCCACTGGCTAGAGGATGTTGGATGTCTGAGATGAAGTTGACTGCTCATGGGAGCTTGACTAAGGTTCAACTATGGTGAGAGGAACCTTACCAATCAATGAGCAATGTTGGCTTTGGTTAGCTTGGGTCAATTGGTTAGGGGTCCTTGGGTGCTAAGAGGGCTGCCTTAGCGAAAGGGAGTGTGTGGGTTTTCCATTTTGGGATTTTGTCTCATGTAGGGAGGCTTGGTTCACATGGGCTAAACCAAACCAAGTTCACATGGGGTGAACCAAACCAGGTTCTGCATTGGATTCACTTGGGTTGGTCATAGGTCATGTAAGGATGAGTCATGGCAAGTTTGGTTGGGTCTAAACATAGGTTGGTTGGGTTTGGCTCCTTGGGATACATATAAGTCAATTTGAGTCTAATTGGGTTAGGTTGATTGATTGAGCAAATGTGGGCTGAAGGGCCTATTGGGTTAGGTTAAAATGATGATTTGGGATGTATTAGTGTCATTGGTTTGATTTAATTTGGTTTAGATTTAGATTAAGTTCATATGGGTCAAGAGGGTTAAGTTGACCAAGTTGATTAAATTAACCAAATTAGGTTGAATTGGAGGTTGAGTTATGTTTGATTGTTCAATTGAAGATAATTGAAGGTTCAATTTAGATATAATTTGGATGAGATTAAATTTTGGTTTAATTTGACCCTATAGATGAAATTGGGCTAAATGAGTCAATTATGTTAGATTGATCAAATTGACTTTAATTGATGATTGAGAAGTGTTCAATAATCAATTTGAGAATGATTTTAGGTGTTGGTTCAATCCAATTTAGTTAAGATAACATATTGGTTAAATTTAACCCTTTAGGTTAAATTGGGTCAAGGACCAAATTGGCTTAATTAGGTTCAATTGGTTATAATTGGATAATCGATCATGATCAATAATCATTTTAGAAGTGATTGAAATGATTCGTTTGGTATATTTTGAGTTGAATCAAGATTTTTCTCAATTTGGGCTTTTAGGTCAAATTGAGTCAGATGAGTTAAGTGAGTCAACTGGCCAAATTGGATTACAATTAAGATTCAATCAGTTCAATTAAAGTTTAGAAATGTTTGGGTAGGTTCAATTTCAAGTGAATTTGATCAATTTTGGGTTTAGCCCTTTAGGCCCTAAAGGGTCATATTAGGTCAACTTAGCTAATTAGCCAAATTAAGCTCAATTGGGCATAATTGGGTTTGATTTGAATTCTTGGGTTTCAAATGATTGTTTGATAAAAATTGATTTGATTTGATTTAGTTTGAGCCATGTTGACCTATATGTGTCAAGTAGGCTGATCCGGTTTACTTGGGTCCATGAGCTAACTAGGCCGATGCATTAGGTTTTTTTTTGTAGTAAAATTTGGGTCATATTTGAGGATGGGATTGGTTTTGGGTTCAATATGGCTTAGGTATGAAAGCTAGTTCAGATTTGGGGTTGGTGGGTCTTGCCTAAGTCAAGGTTTAACCCTAGGGTTGAGCCTACGAGTCTTCTAGTCTTGGACTTGGTGCTCACTTAGCCACTAAAGGTGTCTTAGCTCTAAGGAAGCCTTAGTGCCCGGATCAAATCCTAGGTCTAAAATTGGTTATCAACCTCATCAAAAAGTGAGGTCAACATGGGTAAAGATGGCTAAGGGATTTAATTTGATGAAATTAACTTATTATTATGCTCATGAGGTGTCCATCAGAATAGAAATGAGCTTTTTCAATGATTTGATAGAAGTATTAAAATTGAATCTTAGTAGGTTGAAGTTTGACTTAGGTTTGACCTAAGGTTAGCATAATGGTCTATAATCAACCTAAATTTATAATGATCTATCTTAATTATCCAAGATAATATGTTAAAGTTGAAATTAATTATTAGGATTAATATGGTTGATAAAGGAAGGGACCTACTGTTGACCTCACTTTCGGAGTGAGCCCTCAACTTTCTCATCATAGATTTAGGACTCTTGTAAACACTAAGAGCTCATTAGTCTTAAAACACTTCTAATGATTAGGTGAACACCTAACCTAAGCCTAGAGACTTAGAAGAGTTAGCCGTAGAAATAAGTTATGACTCAAAGATTTAGGAAGACTTGCCTACCCTCTAGTCTTAAACCCAATCCTCACTTCCTCCTTCAAACCAAACTTCCAAACCAAACCTCAAATTCAAATCCAAGATCACAAATCTCACTCCAAATGATTGAAACTCATGATTAAATTCAAATTCCAAAACCCCTCCTAAGCCCTTTAATTTTATCTTATGGACTTAGCCTTAACCAAATTCAAATCAACCACAATTCAATTGATTTTCTCAAATATCAAATTTAATCTCAAATCAAATCCCAACCCAAATTCCAAATCAAATCCAACTCTAAAAGATTGAAACCCATAATTAAATTTAAACTCCAAAATCCCTTCCTAAGCCATAAGAACCACCTTCATATGCTTAGCCAAAACTCCCTTTAAACTAAGTAAAACTTGATGGATTTCTTTATAAATCAATCATTCCTTCATATTCACAAATATAAATGAAATCCAATTTCAAATCATTCAAATCAAATCAAACTAAATCAAACCAAATCAAGGCCTTTCTTAAGCCATATGGACCTATCTCTATAAGCTTAATCAAATCCCAACCCAAATTGGATTGAACTAAGCCCATCAAAACCTCATATCATGATCAACAATCATCCTAAGGTGATCAACTACCTTGAATTAGATCAAACCAAGTCAACCTTTAGCCCAAATGAAACCTAAACAAGCCAAAACCCACCATATACCAAATTGATTGAAACTTTTGATCCAAACCAACTCATACTCAATGATTGAACATGACCAAACCCTCAATTGAGCCAAACCAAGTCCAATTGGCCATTTGACCTAAGTTGACCCGAATTAGCCTAAAAAGCCAAAATGGGTCAAATCATGATTTGATCTAAATTGTTTGCAACCAATGGCTCAAGTTCATTCCAAATCACTTGTTGAACTTGATCATAGCCATGATTGAGCCCAATTTGACCAATTAGTCAACCCAACTCAACCTAGCCTAAATTGACTTAAAAGGTCAAATTGGCCAAAATCTAAATTAATCTCAAATTAAATCAAACCAAAGCCTACAATCATTTTCAATTAACCAATTGGACATGAACCAACACCTAACCCAACCCAACCCAATTTGGTGAAATTGGTCAACTTAGCCCATTTGACCTATTTGAATCCAAATGAGCCAAAATCAAACCTAAGATAAATTAATCAAAATCACTTGAACCAAAACTCTTCAAATCATCATTTAAACCTAACCCAAGTCTTGGTTTGACTCAATTTGACTAATTGGCCAACCCAACTCAACCTAACCCAAATGAGCCTATTTTGACCATATGAAGGCAAATCACCCAAAGACAACCCATGTGACCCTAGGACTTGGCTTAACTTGACCTAAACTAATCTTAACTCATTCCCAAACCAACCCAAATCTATAGTGGGCCCCACCCAAGTAGTGAACCATTGGACAGACCTTCTTTCCATTGGATCCTCACATTAACAAGCAAAGTCAACTCCCCCATCACCATGTCAACCCTCAATCACTCAAGTGATGCTCCACTTGACCCACCTAGCTCACTAACCCTAGGTGCCCGGACCAAGGGAGTTCACCTCTTCCTCACTTAAGCCAAAATAAAACCCATGGATTCAAGCAAGAGGTCTTTGCACACTGACCCTTGGGAGCCTCACCACCTTCTCCACTCAAGTAGAGCCACTGGGTTGGATGTGACCTCTTGATTGCCTTGATGGGCCGTGAACAAGTCAACTCATTCATCCATCCATCATTTTGGGGTATACTCCCAATTATGGTAATTACACAATTCACTAGGAGTTCCCAAGCCATTTGAAACTCCCAGGACAATCATCAAGCTCCCTTGATTAGCCATTGCTCTCGATCAAATAAGGGTGCCCTGATTCATACTCCTTCTCTCAATCTCAATTAAATTTACACAAACCTTCACCACACCTAATCAAAGCCAACCAAATTGTTTTCCAAGCTTCCAATGAGACAGACTTGATCAAGGCAAATCAAAGCATGGTTCATAGAGCAAACCACCTCAAATCAAGGCTTGTGAGGCTCAACAGGGCTTCATTTCTACTAAATGAAGCTATCTCAGTCGATCCCACTGTCAGACATTAGCTCCTGTGATGTAATTCCTCAAAACTATCGATTTAGGAAAAATGTGTTGGTCCTTTTCGAAGGAAATTATTATGCCATGCATTTTTGATAGTTGAATGTGATCGTCTCCTCTCCCTGATGGTGTGGGATCAACTTGATCCTAATTCGAGCTTGGGTGAGCTCGGATCGAATGGAGAAAGATTGACAGTATCCATCTTTTACCATTCACGAAGCAGACGGATCATGGGCCATCCATTCTGCATGATCAGAATAGACGGTCCTGATCTAATCATGCGTAGATCCCTTGATTAATCCTTAGAAATTATGGGACTGATCGTGGCCATCCGATCTTAGAACGGACGGTCCATGGGAAAGCGAGTCCACCGTAATCCAAGTCAACCTTACAATTTGACAACTTAAATACCCTATCTCATCGCGCCACATGGAAAGCGCATGCTGCGTCAACATCCACATGGCGCTGACAGAATTAAGGATTAATTAGGGCTATTTTAATTAATTTTTAAGGCTAAATCTTTCTAAAATTATAACTAATCCTAGAAAAATCTAAAAGTACAAATGAGGGCTCATTTTGAAGATATTTTAGAGTAGAATCCATTAAAATTATTATTAATTAATTTTGAACAATAATTTCTGCATAATTAAGGTTTAATTAAAAATTTAATTACCCTCTGATTAGTAGTCCAATTAATTTCAAAATTTTTAGAGATGTTTAGGGGGATGACCTCTGCCTCCCTATTTTTCTTAGAATTTATTGGATAGTTAATTAGGGAAATCAATAAATTAAGCTTTCATTACTCTCTAATCTTAATTAGTGATAATTAAGCACATAAATAGTGGTTTAATTAATTAATTAATTAAGATTATTGTTCTTTGTTAATAGTGGGGACCCAAAACCCAAGTTAACCCTCATCACAATCCCATAACTCAATTCAAGCCCGTTCAAGTAAACTAAATCCAACTTAATTTTCTCTACCTCTCCAGTTATTCATTAGAACATTTCAATCCATGTCAATAATTTCAATCAAGCCAATTGAACCAAAGAAAAATGACCAACCCAAGTTAGCCCATTTGACCTAAAGGGTTCAAATGAGCCAAAACTTAATTGAGCCCAAACCAATTGCGATCAAAGACACTAATCAACTCTAAATCAATCATTGAACCCATCTCAACACTTAATTGACACTAACTCAAACCAATTCAACCCAATTGGTTCATTTGACCCAATTAGACCTAAATGATCAATTTGATTCAAACTTTAATCTAACCCAAATTGGATTAAATTAACTCATCCAATCCCTTCCATAATGATTGTTGATCATCTTTGATTAACCAATTGTAATCAATTATGTAAAATCAAGCTAATTTGACCACTTAACCCAAGTTGCCCAATTGACCTAAAGGGCAAATGCCTCTAATCAATCATAAATTAATTATTGAACAACTACAATCATCAATGGAATTAATTCGACTAAGCCAACCCACCTAAATTGACCTAAAATCAAATTAAATCAAAACACATTCTAATCCAAATCAATTCAAACAATACTATAATTATTCCTAAATGATCAATCAAACATAGACCAACCCTTCATTCTACCCAATTTAACCAATTTAACCAAATCAATCAACTTGCTAAATGAACCCATATGAACCAAACCTAAATCCACTCCAAATTGAGTCAAATCAATCACACTCACTCACTCCAAATGGCCAATTAAACTTACCCAAACCATTGGTTTGACCCAATTTAGTCAAATTGGTCAACTTAATCCAATTGAACCCATTTGACCCATATGGGTCAAAAGCCAAACAACTAAAACCCAAACCAAACTTGGCATGACTCATCCTTGGGTCACCATGGGCTTACCCAAGTGGGCTCTACCCATGGTGAACTCGGTTTGGTTCAAACCCATTGAACCAAGCCACCTAAATAGAACAAAATTTCCTTAGATTCATTCCCTGATCATTTTAAAGTCAATTTGACTGTCAAACGAGCTCTGACGAGGTTAAATCGAGCGATGGAAGGTGGACAGTGTCTATCTTTCTATGCTCGTGGAATGATGAATCTTCAGCCATTTGTTTCGCATGATTAGAATGGACGACCATGATTAATCACACTAAAAATCCTGATTTAATAACTTTGAATTCACGGGATTAATCTCAGTGTTCGATCCGAGAATGGACGGTCAGGATGAAATCATGTCCACCGCTGCATTAGATGATTAGGTAATTAATACCATGGTGCCATGTGGAAAGCATTGCCGCATCAGCGTCCGTGTGGCACCGATGGTTTGAAGGATTAATTAGGCCTTAAAAATATAATTAAATTGTCAGAACTTCAAAAAATCATAACTAATTGTAAAAAAATCCAAAAAATGCAAATAAACCCATTTAGAAAAGTTAGAGAGAGACAAATTTAAGAAAAACAAAATCTCTGATGTATGTCTAGAGAACAGTGCTTAATTAAGATTTGAAGCATAGGCTGATTACTTTAATTAAGGACTAATTACTTGGCTAATTAATTCCAAATTTAGTGGGATGATTCCATGGGATGTCTTCTGCCTCCCATAATTTCTTTGGAATTATTTGCCATGAAATTTAAAGCATTTGGAATTTCTATCCTAATCACCCTCATTAATTAATTTAATAATTTTTAAGATTGATAAATTATGAAAAATAAATAATTAATGATAATTAATCATTATGAATAGTGGAAATAGCAAGTAATGAAGACCCTTTCACTAATTATTTTTTCAAATGCATCTCTTCAAGAAGGTAAATTAACATATGTGATAATTAGGGATTAATTAGGAAAATTAATGATAAAAATGGAAGTCAAACAAAATTAATGATTGGTTCAAATAAATCAAATATAATCCATTAGATTCCCTTTATGTGTTTAATAACATAAAGTTGTTAAGGAAATTATGATTGACTCATTGCTATGGGAAAATCGTAAGAGTACTTAAATTAGATTCATTCCTTCTTTAATCCAATTAACTCTTAAGCATGAGCCTAATTTCATTAGATCCCTTTAGGTGCATTGAAAATTTTACTTTCCTAAATGAATATCATTGAAGGCTCATGATCAAGTAGTTAATTAAATTAAAGAAGCTTAGAGAAGGGTAATCAAATCAATATGCTTAATGGTTTAAACCTAATCAAGTCATAAAAATATTTAATTACTTTCATTAAACATATTAAATCAGCAAGATAGGATGGGATAAATACTAAGTATCATCTCTCTTCTTTAGGTTTTAATAATTCAAACACCAAAATCAAATTTTATAAGATTTTTTGTTAGTCTTAAGGAATATTTATTTGGCTTGATTATCCTTAGGACTTAATGTAATTGAATATGTTATGTGGAATGTTTAATTAATTTTTTTCAAGCATCATAAATGTGCATGTAATTTGTGTCATATGTTCATGTTTTTTTTTTTTTTTAAAAAGGAAGAGAATCAAAAGAACATGGTTATATCTAAGTTGCATGTGTTGGATAAATATTATTATAAGGTGCAACTATTATCACTAATAAATCCTAAATTATTTTCAAAACTATAAACTAATGATGAAAATATAATTTAATGTTGGTTATAAATATTCAATAAAGTTTACATTTAAGTTATAATTTCAAAAATAGTAATGATTTTGTTTTATCTTTTCGGTTAATGTATATGTTTACATACATTTGAATTGGTAAGTATATAGTCTGGATATCCAGGGAACATGAGGATTTAAATAACCCAAAGAAGTTTTAGATAACCTCACTTCCCTGGTTTAATAATGATATATACTTGCTTAATTTCATTTATATGTATTCGTGTGCTAGAGTTGGAGATAAAACTTTGCTCTTTCTGTCACTAAGTTTTGCATGAATAAAAAGATTTGCTATTATATAATCTTTGCATGATTTTAATCCCTAAGCTTGTGTTTAAGTTTTCATGTATTTAATTTGGAAAGTATATAGTCTGGACATCCCGGGAACATGAGGCTTTAATTAGCCCCAAGGAGGTCTTAGATAACGTCACTTCCCTGGTTTAACATGACATGTACTTACGTAAATCTCTAATACATGTCTACCAATGCTTAACTAAGGGATGTAATCTTTCTTTTCTACCAAAATACATACATTAATGATCATTCAAGTGTGCAAAAATATAAATAAATATTGTATGTATAAATATGTGTATTAAATAAAATACCATGAATAATAAAAATGCAGAAATGTGTATGCTATTAATGATGGAAAGAAGTGATGGAATGCTATCCATATAATGGTGATTCAATTTTATTTATCTTGAGATGCCTTTCATGTTTGAATAATATTTCTTAAGACTAACCCAAACTTAAGTGTGGTGTTTTAATTTGGAGAAATAGGGGCACCACACAGATCTTAAGGGGGTACTTATTAAAGTGATCGGGTACAACATTATGGTGTGATGTATCATCTTGTGAGATGAAGGCATCACCCTACAATGGACCTAATCACCTAAGAAGGACTCCTAAGGTAGATTGGTCTATGTATATATGTTGACCTCATTTTTAGGATGAATTCTCAATCCCTTCCTTATTCGACATAGGACTCCTCTTAGACTTTAAGAGATCCTTAGTCTTCATACACATCTAGTGATTAGGTGGACACTCAACCTAACCCTAGAGACTTAGAAGAGTTAGCCATAGGAGTAGGTCATGTCTTAAGGGTGTTAGAAAAATTTTCCTACCCTATAGCTTGAACCACATTCCTTACTTCCTTCCTTCAAGTCAAACTCCAAATCAAATCGGCATTCAACTTAAATCAATTCCAACTTAATTGATTTTTCTCAAACTCAAATCAATGCTACATGATTGAAACCCATGATTGAAACTTATGATTGAAGCCCATGATTGAAATTCCAAATCTTGCTGTCCTTTAATCTCTTGGGACTAGCTAAATCATATTCAATCAATTCAAACTCATGAAATTTTATCATAATCATTTATATTCTCATTTATATTCACATATATAAATAAAATATAAATTCAAATCAATCAAATCAAATTCCAAATTCATATTCGAATCACAAATCCTTCCTAAGTCACTTTGATTTTATCTTAAGGGCTTAGCCTAAATCATATTCAAATCAATTCAAACTCATAAAATTTTCTCATAACTCATTTATATTTACATATATAAATGAAATATAAATTCAAATCAATCAAATCAAATTCCAAATTCAAATTCAAATCACAAATCTTTCTTAATCACTTTGATTTTTTCTTATGGGCTTAGCCTAGATCATGTTCAAATCTTTGAAATTTTCTCATAACCCATTTATGTTCACATATATAAATGAAATATAAATTTGAACAACCAAAACCAACTACAAAAATCAAGCTTAAATTCAATCAAAATCCAACCTAAGCCTTTCAAGTTGAAATCTTGAACTTAGCCAAAGTAATTTCAAATCATGCCAAACCCTTGATTTTTCTTCATGATTCAATCAATCCTTCAATTATGAATCCAAATATAAACATAAACCTCAATCATTAAATCAAAACTCAATTCAAAAATCAAACCTAAGTCAAATTCATGTTCACCCCTTTGAACTTGAAATTATCAAATGAATCAAAACCCATTTGACTTCAAACCACTTGCAAATTGATTTATATTTCAATCATAAGTTCATATGTGAGTTTAATCAAACTCAAATCAAGCTTTGACCAAGCCATTTGACCCACTTAGGCGCACTTGATCCAAAGTGACCTAAAGTACCCTTATGAGCCAAATTCTAATCCTAACCAAATTGGATTGAACTAAGACCACATAAGCCTCTCATCATGATCAACAATCATCATGAGATGATCAATCACTCAAATTGGGTCAAACCAAGTCAAACATAAGGGTTGACCAAGTCAACAATTAGACAAAATGAAACCCAATATAGCCAAATCCACCATAGGCCAAATTGATTGAAATTAATGGTCTAAGTTTATTCATGATCAATGTTTGAACTTGACCAAGTCAACATTTGAGCTAGCAATTGGACCCAAGTTGATCCAACTTGACCAAAAAAGTCAAAATGTGTCAAAACTAGCCAAATTGCAACCTAAACCAAATTGAGTGCAACCAATGGATCAAGTTCACTCCAAACTGATTATTAAACTTGACCAAAGCCTTAATTAAAACCAATTTGACCAATTGGTCAACTAGACCCAACCTAGCTCAATTGACCATGAACCCAATTTGACCTAAAAGGTCAAATCAAGCCAAAATCAAGTATAAACTAAATTTATTGGAAACAAAGATACCAATCCATTTCAAATGATAAACCAAACCCAAACCAAGCAATGATTCAAGCCAATTTGATCAATTGGGTCAAATTGGTCAACTTAGCCTAAATTGACCTAAAGAATCAAATTGGACAAAATCCAAATTAAGTCCAAACAAAACCAAATTAATTGAAACCAATTGAAACAATATACTCCAAATAGTCATTTGAACTTGACCCAACTCTTTGTTTGACCCAATTTGACCAATTGGCCAACCTAACACATTTTGACTCGATTTGACCCAAATGGGTCAAATTAACCCAAATTAAACCAAATGAGCTTTAAATGACATGAAATTTGGTACAACTTACTTTTGAATCATTTCAAATCTGGCTAAATCAATTTCAATGCCAAATGACCACTTTGCCCTTGGGTCAGGGTCATCCCATTAGAAAAGACACTTTCCTAAGTGGCCATTTCTCTTCCTTGGACACTTGACACTCATCCATTGGTCCACATAGGCACCAAGTATACTGATTTTTTGACCCAAGGAGTGGTTGGGGAAGCCATGAATCATGGGGGAGGTGAAATCACCTCACCTCTCGCATTGGAACACTTGGCAAGAAGGACACTCACCTCCCCTTGGCTAGGACACCCACTTGTCCTTCATGACAGCCACTTTCCATGCCTTAGCCAATCATAAGGAGCCACCTCCCAACCACCTCAAGCTAAATTACATGAGTTTGGAGCCAAAATATCAAACAAAAAGTGGATTTTAGTTCATTTTTGTTCACTTTTCATTCCAAGAATTTAAAGGCTAAAGAAAACCCCCATTTCCCTCATTCGCCTCCTCCTAGAGCTCCCAAAACCATTGTCAATCACCCCCACTTCATTTTTAAGAGAAATACTTCAAAACTAAGTGAATTTTGACAAGAAAATGATGATCATCATAGGAAACTTCATTTTGACGTGAAGGCGAGGATTTAAGCTCAGTCCAAGGCTTCATCCCTCACTTGATAATGTGCTAGAGTCACCACCACCGCCAAAAATTATCCCCTATGAGGTAGCCTTCAAAAACTATAGCCGGCCTTAGGATCCCACATTTTGTGATGATTTTTGCATGATTTTTAGGAATCTATCCTAAATAATCCCACATTTTTATTTTAAATCATTTCAATTAGAAAATAGAATTTTTTTTTGGTATGAATCGACGTAAAAATGAGTCAATTTGGATAAGTTTTTGCTTAGAAACCCTCATTTTTCCAAAAAAATAGCTTATTTTACTACTCTCCATCGGTGAGCTACAGCCGTCGTCCGATCCCGCGTTTCATGGGATCGGACAGCTCAGATCATGCAAATTGGGTCTTCGCTCTGCCTGATGCGATCTATACCATCTAATCTTGCGATTTGTGTGATCGGATGGATTAGATCGCGTGCCAATCACGCGATCTTGGCTTCTGGATCGCACAAACTGATCCGGACCATCTGATCTATGATCGAATGGTCCAGAGTGAACCTCAGGTTGCTCTTAAAGCATTGACCGGTCTTCCAGCTCAAACGGCTAACGTGACACCACAAGCGGTGTGTGATCATGGCGTGTTGCAGCGCATGGGTAATCGCAAATTTTCTGATTTAAAAGAATAATTCAAATCACGTGAAACTTGAAAAAATTATAGAAAATAAAATACTTAATCAAAAATTACAAACAAGGGATCATTGAATTTTCCTTTCTGAGAGGAATCCAACAAATCTAAAATCCACAAATTTCACTAAATATTTTATGCTTAATTTGAGTTTTAGTAAAAATCAAATTTCTTTAATTAAACCAAAAATACATGTCAAATTAAGTTGAAATTTTAGAGATTAAAATTGATGTTAAAATACACTTACCATAAACATTTCAAATCAAAATGAACTTTGTATTAAAAGATATTGAATTTTGAGTGTCAAATAATTTATTTTAATAAAATAAATTAGCAGAATTCATAAAAATCACTTAAATCAATTGAAACTTCCTAAATTCATAACTAATTGCAGAAAAATCCAAAAAAAAAATACAAACTCAGGTTCATCTTAAAGATAATTTAGAGGCGCATTCAATAAAAATGTTTTAAATTAAATTTTAATAGTAGATTTTCCTTAATTAAGGTTTATTTAAAAATTTGATAAACCTAATTACTCCTTAATGACTTCATTAAATTATTCTAAACTTCTCAGGCATGTTTAGTGGGATGACTTCTACCTCCCCTAATTTTCTTGGAATTTATTAACGAGTTAATCAGGGAAATTAATTAATGAACTAATCACTCTCTTAATGTAATTAAAGTTAATTAAACATGTGAACAATGGTTTAGTTCCTTGATTAAGTTAATTAAACTTTGTTTAAGTGATTAAGAGGTTTATGAAATTATTTTAGGATATTTTCCTTAAGCTATTCCCTAAACCCCCTTTCTTCCTTAATCCAAATCTAATTAAGGGTTAATCCACTAATGATCTACTTAATTAACTTGATAAAATTTTCAAAATATTTTACAGCTTAATCAATCCTTCTTGGGTAGATACTTAGGTATTCAATAACCTAAGTAAACTTATGGAAACCATACCTAACCCATAGGTGTGGGAAAGGTTATGAAAGTACTTAAATTAAACCCTTTAGCTTGATTAATCATTAATTGTGAGCCAATTGCATTAGGTACCTTTCTTTCCTAGGATGCATTTCTGATTTAAATTCCTTGTGGTTTTATGTCATACATTGGCTCATAATTATTTGATTAAATATGCTAAAGTGGCATAGGAAAGGGGTAATTAATTAACTTAATCTACACCTTAACCTAACCAAAGCATAAAATTAATCTAATCACCTAAAAATTAAACTAAAATAATTCACACATTTGGGAATGTGTAAAGATTAGCAAACCTTCTCACACTTTCCTAATTCAAATCAAACTCAAAACAAAATGAAAGTCTCTTTAAACAACTTTTGATTCTCTTTAAATGATCTTACTTCATAGATTGTCTTTAAGAATTAATTAGAGTGAATGAAATTACATGCTTACATCACTTTATTTCTTTCTAGCATGCTAAATGTGTATGTCATATGAAAATCATACATTCATGCTTTTCAAAATCAAATTCAAAATGAAATGTTTTCTTTATGACAAATTGCATGTTTTGGCTAAAGTAAAAATATGAGTGGCTATTATCACTATTAAATTCAAAACTATTTTCAAAATCTATAAATCAAATACCTAAAACTGAAAGTGTGCTACTTATAATTATTTATAAGCTTTCATGTGGACATAAATATGAAGATGTGCATAGTATACTTTTCCTTCTCTTTTCTTTTAGCATAGTTTTGAATAGGATTTGCAAAGTATATAGTTCATTTGAAAAGAAAATAACACTTGCCCAATCCCATTGCTATTCATTCCTATGCTATTACTTAAAGAAGGACATCCACACCTACACATATAAATTGCATAAACAAATCAAACAAATAAATATAAACTTTTGTATCTTTCTTTTTCATTCATTTATTTTGTATACATGCTTGTATTTAAGGAAAGTGGTATATTAGCCTGGACAATCCTAGGGTTGCAAGCCTTTAAGTATCCCTCAGTAGGTATTGTACCTTACACCCCTAGTTAACAATGGCATCGTACTCACTTATGCCTTTCATACATATATGTGTGCATGTAAAAAATGGATCAGAAAACCTCTTTTCTACTTAATGAAAATCATGCATCATAAAGCATTCAAATTTTCTTAAGTAACTCACTTAGCATTCTCTTTCCATGCATTTCGTTTTGTACATGCATATGTTTTTAAGAAAAGTGGTATATTAGTCTGGAAAATGTTGGGATTGCGAGGTTTTAAGTAGCCCTAAGTAGGTCTTGTACCTTACACCCCTGGTTAACAATGGCGCCGTACTTACTTATGCCTTTCATACATACATGTGCGCATGTGAAAAATGGATAAGGAAATCTCTTTTCTACTTAATGAAAATCATGCATCATAAAGCATTCAAATTTTCTTGACTAACCTTTCCACACATTTCTTTTTGTACATGCACATGTATTTAAGAAAAGTAGTATATTAGTCTAGACAACTCTGGGGTTGCGAGGCTTTAAGTAGCCCTAAGTAGGTCTTATACCTTACACCCCTGGTTAATAATGGCACCATACCCACTTATGCCTTTCATACATACATGTGTGCATGTGAAAAATGGATAAGAAAATCTCTTTTGTACTTAATGAAAATCATGCATCATAAAGCATTCAAATTTTCTTAAGTAACTCACTTAGCATTCTCTTTCCATGCATTTCTTTTTATGCACATGTATTTAATAAAAGTGGTATATTAGTCGGACAATCATTCAGGCTTTAAGTATTAAGGTCTTATACCACCCCTTGTTAACAATGGGCCGTACTCACTTATGCCATTCATACATACATGTGTGCATGTGAAAAATGGATGAGAAAACCTCTTTTCTACTTAATGAAAATCATGCATCATAAAGCATTCAAATTTTCTTAAGTAACACACTTAGCATTCTCTTTCCATGCATTTCTTTTTATACATGCACATGTATTTAAGAAAAGTGATATATTAGTCTAGACAACCCTGAGGCTACAAGGCTTTAAGTATCCCTAAGTAGGTCTTCTACCTTACACCCCTGGTTAACAATGACATCATACTCACTTATGTCTTTTATACTTATAAATATGCATATGAAAAATGGATAAAAGAATCACTCTCTTCTACTTAACAAAATCATGCATACATGAAACATTCTAAATTTCTTTAAGCAACCTCTCTTAGCATTCATTATTAAGGTGTGCTAAATACTTGTATTGCATGTATAAATATGTTTAGGATCCATTCATATGTATGTTATACACATGTGGGTAAGAAATAAAATGTTGTGCAATTTGTGATAGTAATTCACTTTACTTAATCTTAAAATGCCTTTCTTTTGAATAGGTTTATTTAATGGAAATCAAAACTTAGGATTAATTAAAATGCATAATAAAATAGTCACTAAATAAAAATTATTAATGAATCTATCTTAGAAATCACTTAAGGTAGGGAGGAAAGAGAAGTTCTCTTCTCTTTTCCTCTTTTCTTAGTAATTAAGTAGGTTTATTCAAAACAAATCAAATCATCAAATAAAATTAACCCATATCAACTAAACAACTTAAATAAGACCACCCTTCTAAGTTGAACCTTTTCACACTCGAAAATCTAACCCCAAAACGCTATACCACACAAACCTTACATGGCACACACATTAGGCTAAGTCACTACTTCTAGTCCTATGTAGGGCAGTGCATGGTTTGATGTTTACTTTTATTTTGTGATGTGATGTTCTAGTCTGGATGTTAGGGTGTATGTGTAAAGAATGAATGGTAGGATGATTTAGTCTAATCATTATCTTCTACAGAGGATTGTGCTTAAGGGGTGCTGTAATAAAAATGTAACTGCTTTTGTTATGTAAGTTGCTTATGCCCTTATGCATGATCCAAAATAGGCCAGGTGGACTTGGTTACCCATGTATGAGGTCCAATTTGTTAATACACATTCTTGGGATTTATATGTTTGTTTAGCTAATCTCCATTTTATAGGTTTTAGTTAGATTTACTTTCTTTTCATGTAATTTTGTTATTAGGATTTTGGAATGGTTGTTATGGGGATTAAGATGAGCATTGGTTATAAGGCTATGCCTTATGTATCATGTGAAGCCTTTGGATCTTCCATTTTCCAACCATCCAAAAGAAGGAACCAAAGAAGAAAGAAGAAAAGAAGAAGAAAGAAGAAAAGAAGAATGAAGAATTGAAGCTTGAAGACCCCCATAATGATGAATTCCTTGCTTAATTATAGTTAATCCATTTGTAATCCAGGTTGTATAAGGGTAGGGCTCAGCTACCCAATTTATTTTTGGGTTTGTGCGGTGGTGCCCGACCACAACTAGCCTTTTATTCTTTTGCATTACCTTTATAAAATGTGTGCTATTTTATTTAACTTGTGCATTAAGATGACATGTTTTTCTAGTTATTCCTTGCTTTGATGTATGGCCTAGATGACAATTAGGCTCTTAGAAAAAAATAAATCTTCTACCAAATTAATCAACTCAAAGTTAAAATAAATAACTCATAACCTCATTTAAAACCTAAGTTAAAATCAAGATAAAAGAATTAGCAACCCCTTAGCTGGATGAGTATTTCTTTTATAACATCATGCACAAAAGCATCTTATTTTCCTCTTGATTGGAGGGCTTACACCTTTGCCAGAGAAACTTGACTTGACCTTTGAAAGCTATGGTGGAAACACACCTCCTGCCTTCTTACTAATTTTGGCCAATAATCTTACTTCTGCATTAGGCATATGAATCCTATAAGCTGAGTCAAATGATTGTCAAAAATGAGAATAACATGTAATATGATTTGCATTAGATTTAGGTCATTTGAAGCATGCCCTTACATGATCTAGTCTCTTTAGGGAGTGAGTTTAAGGACTTAATCTATTTTTTAAAAAATAATAGCCCAACTATCTTGCATAAGCATAAGCATAAGACTTGCCTACATGTATTTAAAATTGTAGAAGGAGTTAGTTGGTGGCCACCCCCAGGGGGTTGTAAGTCTAAGCAATTGGGTGGTTTATCCTCTCTTGTGGAGGAAAATTGAATACCCATTTTTTTGCCTTAGATTTAGGTCATACTTTTGGCCCTCGCCAAAGCTCCCTAGATTTAGGTTCTGAGGTTGCTTCTACCTTCTATGGGCCATAAGCATAAATCCTCACCTCTTAGGCATTTCCATGACCTTACATTATGGAATTATAAGCCCTAAAATTCTAATAAAAATCCAACTCAAATAAATAAATCCTTTTCAAATTTCAAAAATGTAAAGCCCAATAATAGGATAGTTTGAGATGCTCACTGGGTTTCCTAGCATAGTGAGCATCTCCTACTTATCTTCCTTTGGCTTCGATAATAACTCTCTCCCTTTGATCAATCCCATTTTATCTTCCAAAATAAACCAATTTATTGATAGTCTAACCTTTGAAATCTTTGGAGACAACAATCATTTACCTTAATCGAGAGTATTCTTAAGGAATTTCATTCCTTAAGATGTAATTAACTATGAGAGCTTGCCTCCATAGGGAACTTAATAAACCCGATTTAAAATAAACTTTACTTTACTTTTTTCATGTAAAGTAGGGAAAGAATCTCGGTACATATCATTGTCAAGGAGTGCTTATTGAGGTGATTAGGTCCATTGTAGGGTGGTGACTTCTGTCTTTCGAGATAGTACACCTCTCCATAATGTTGTACTTGATCACCCTAATAAGAACATCTATGAATCTACATGGTGTCCCACCAAAAGGCCAGTATTTTTGTTTTCATTCATCCTCTTCAAGAGGATAGATGAGGGCGGGAATATTTCACCATAATATACAAGAGATCATTCTCCTACTTTACATGGGGAAATAAAGAAAAGTTTATTTTATGCTGGGTTCTTTAGTTCTCTATGGAAGGAAGCCTCCATAGGTAATTACATCTTAAGAAATCAAAATTTCCTAAGAGCACTCTCAATTAATGTAGTCAATAAGTGTCTCTAAAGATTTTAAAAAGATCAAAGGATGTGTTATAGAAAGCAAAGGGGAAAGTTCAAATGGGAAGACTTACTTACAATTTCCAATGGAGGATAAGTAGGGAGTACCCATGATACTAGGAAGCCTAGTGAGTGCTCCAATCTACCCTATAGTGTGGCTTTACATATTTGAAAGAGAGAATTTACTTCTTTGTTTAAGTTGGAATCTTATTAGAATGCTAGGGCTTATAGTTCAACAACACAAGATTATAGAAATGCCTAAGAGGTGAGAACTTATACTTATAGCCTGAAGGAAATAAGTAGCCTCAGAACCTGAATCTAAGATGCTTTAGCACAATCCAAAAGCACGACCAAGGCTTTATTTGAAAAATAAGACATAATGGTTTATCCATCTTGACTCTTCTGGGCTTACAACTACCTGGAGTGGCCGCCAGCTAACTCCTCCTACACTTTAAAATAATGTAGGCTGGTCTTATGTAGATATAAGATAGCTAGGCTATTATTTAATTAGGAAGAAAGCTAAAGTTCTAAACTTAGTCTCGAAGAGACTAGATTATGATTTGTATGAAAGCATGATAGACAAATGCAAAAATTTATAATCTTTTATACCATTTTGACACATTCATTTTGGACTAAGGCTTGAGAAAATTATGCTTATATGCATGATGAAATAAAGTTGTGGGCTAAATCAGTAGGAGGAGATGTTCTCCACTACAAGGGATCACCCTCAAAGGTCAAGCATATCCCTTATCATGCAAGGATGGAGACTCTCCCTATTCAAGAGTGACACAAGAAGATATGTATGGTGTGGTAATATACAACATTCAGCTAATGGGTTGCAAAATCTTATCTTCATCTTGATTATGAACCTAGGTTTTAAGGTGAGGTTGTGAGTTATATTAAAATTTAATTATGAGTTATTTAGTGAGGATAGAAAATTTAATTTTATCCTAAAGAACCTACCACATCTAGACCACACATCAAATCATCACACTTTAAGAAAACTATAAAAAGCATATCATTTCTATTACATATTCTAAACATAATAATCAAACATATGAATTTTGTAAAAGAATAAAAGGCTGGTGCAGCTGGGTACCACCGTACACCCCAGAAAAGGAAAAATATTGGGTAGCCAAGCTATAACCTTATATAACCCAGATTACAATAGAATATCATAACTAAAATAAATGCTATTGGGGTCTCTAATCTCTTATATTTCTTTTCTTCTTTTGTATTAGTTTGCTCTAAGCTTCAGAGGGCCTCCTAGGTCTTTGCCTTCTAGCCACTACTCATCCTAAATCCCATAGCACCAATCCTAATCCTATTACAAAAATTACATACTTATGAAAAATGAAATCTAACTACACCTTCAAAATAGATGTTAGCTAAACAAACATACAAGCAAAGCAATTATATTTCATATGTTTGGACTTAACACCCTGCACATGGGTAACCAAGCCCACCTATTCTAACTGGATTATGCTTAGGGGCATAAGCAAACTGCAAGTGAGAACATTTATATTTACTTATTATTACAGTGGTCTCTTTAGTATAATCTCTTGCAAAAAATATCATTAGGCTATTAACAACCTAACAACCAGTTCATGCATAAATAATCCTAATATCCAGTCTAAAATATTACATCATAAAATAACACATAACACCAAAACATACACCAACCTAACCTAAAGGCTAAAATTGGTGACTTAGTATTCTAATGTGGGTGCTAAGGTTTAGTGTGGTATGTTGTAGTTAGGCCTTAGAAGTATAATTATCTAAGGTTTAAAATTATTTAAGTTAAATATTAGGGGAGATTTAGTGTGGTATGTCTTCCCGTGTTCGAATCTCTTGGGAAATGATTCATTTTGGTTCATCAGAGTGAGGTGAAGGTGTGGGAAGAGTTAATTTGGATTTGGTAGATATTTTGGAAGCTTGGATGGATGGAGCTCTTAGGCTTGATCGGGGGTTAGTCTCGCCGATGATGGAGTGCATGAAGAGCTCAGGAAAGGGTATGGGACTATCTGGAATGCTCTGAGGAAGGTGTGTGTCAAGTTTGAATCCTTGGGGAGGAGTATACTCTCCTCCCAACCCAATAGATTGGTTTAGCCTTTGTATGCTCTGCAGATAGGTGGTGGAGGTGGCGAGTGGAGGTATTTGAGGGTGAGAGGCGAGTGGAATGGCATGGGTGTACAACCTCTTAGGTGGACCAATGGGTTTCCATGGGTGAATTCACCTCTCATGGACAAAAGTTGAACCCAATAGCCTTGGGTTAGGTTGGGTCAGTGGTCCCCTTTTGTCCAAGAAGAGCCAAAGGTGGCTTCCATGGGGTGGGGAGTTGGAGAATCCATCCAAATGGAGATTTTGTCTAATTTAGAGGTCTTGGTTCAATGGGTTTAACCCAAATTAAGTTCACCATGGGTTTGCCCACTTGGGCAAGCCCATGGTGACCCAAGGATGAGTCATGCCAAGTTTGGTTGGGTTTGGACTTAGTTTAGTAGGGTTTGGCTCAATTTGACCCATATGGGTCAATTTGGGTTCAATTGGGTTAAGTTCACCAATTTGACCAAATTGGGTCAAAGTGATGGCTTGTGTAAGTCAACTTGGTCATTTGGAATAAGTGAGTGCCATTAGTTTGATTCAATTTGGGTTGGATTTGAATTTGGCTCATATGGTTCAATTAGGATCAAATGGGTCATGTTGACCAATTTGACCAAATTGGCCAAATTGGCTTGGGCATGGGTTAGGTTTAGGTTCAATTGATCTTTTGGAAATTATTATAGGTGTTGGTTTGAATTGATTTAGAAAAATTATTCATTTGGACTCTTTTAAATTTGGGCAAAAAAATTGGATCAAAAATTTAGAAATTATAGGCAATTAAATTGATTAATAATTGAAATGTTTAAAGTCCTTTAAATTGTTAAGTGGTCAAATTGTCAAATAATGTCATCATGTAATAAAAATTATCATTACAATTTGGATGGAGTTGAATTAATTCATTATTCATGATTAATGGCATTAGGTTGAATTGGGTTAAGTTGGTGTCAATTAAGTGTTGAGAGGGGTTCAATGATGGATTCAGAGATTGGCGATCAAAGCAACTAATCAACTGATTTGGGCTCAATTAGGTTTTGGCTCATTTGAACTCTTTAGGTCAAATGGGCTAACTTGGGTTAAGGTCCAGGCTAATTTGGCTTAGAAAACCAAGTTCAATTTTGATTAATTGAATATTTTTGAGGTTAGTTGTGTTTCATTTACATTTGTTTAGATTTGGATAAGTGAATAAGTATGGATCTTGGTTTTGGCCATAGGATAGGTAGAACCTATTTGTCCTATGACACATTCTAGGCTTAGGATTATGTTCTCTAAGTCTCTAAGCTTAGGTTTAGTGTTTCATTAATCATTAGAAGTGTCTTAGACTAAGGAAATCCAAGTGTCTAGAAGGTTCCTAAGTCTAGGATGAGAAAGGATTATTTTCACTCCAAAAGTGAGGTCAACACCAGGTCTAATAAAAAAGAATATTTAATAAATGATTCACTAAAGAAACCAAAGTCATAATAATATACCCTTAGAATACAACTTAGGATATGAATGAAGGGGGTCAAAACCCCTGCTTGGACCTAAAGAGTTCAATGATAGATTTAGAGTTGATTAGTTGCTTTGATCGCAACTAATTTGGGCTCAATTAGGTTTTGGCTCATTTGAACTCTTTAAGTCAAATGGGATAACTTGGTTAAGGTCCAGGCAAATTTGGCTTGGAAAACCAAGTTTAATTTGATTAATTGAATATGTTTGAGGTTAGTTGTGTTTCATTTACATGAGTTTAGATTTGGATAAGTGAATAGGTATGGATCTTGGTTTAGGCCATTAGATAGGTTGAGCTTATTTGTCCTACGACACATTGTAGGCTTAGAATTATGTTCTCTAAGTCTCTAAGCTTAGGTTTAGTGTTCCCTTAATCATTAGAAGTGTCTTAGGACTATGAAAATCCAAGTGTCTAGAAGGTTCCTAAGTCTAGGATGAGAAAGGCTAATTTTCACTCTAAAAGTGAGGTCAATACTAGGTTTAATAAAAAAAATATTTAATAAATAATTTACTAAAGAAACCAAAGTCATAATAATATACCCGTAGAAAATAACTTTGGATAGGAATTAAGGAGGAAAAAACCCCCGCTTCAAAACACCCCCACCTTTCTTCTCTTCATAATAATTTTAAGTAGACATCAAATGAAACATATATATATATATATATATATATATATATAAATTAAAATTAATCTATTCATTCAAAAATTTAAAGTGGAACCTCCCCTAATATTTAACTTAAATAATTTTGAACTTTAGATAATCATACTTCTAAAGCCTAACTAAGACATACCACACACTAAACCTTAGCACAAATATTGGAATACTACGTCTCTAATTCTAGCCTTTAGGTTAGGCCCGTGCATGTCATGGTGTTATGTTTTATTTTATGATGTAATGTTTTAGACTAGATGTTAGGATTGTTTATGCGTAGACTTAATGTTAAGTCATTAATAGCCTAATGATATTTTCTGTAGAGGATTATGCTAAATGGGTCACTGTAATAAAAAGTGAATTTAAATGTTCTTGCTTACAGATGCCGCTTATGCCCCTAAGCATAATCCAATTATGACAGGTGGGCTTGGCTACCCAAGTATAAGCTGCTAAATCCAAATATGTGAAATATAATTGCTTCGTTTGTATGTTTGATTAACTAACATCTATTTTATAGATGCAATTATATTTCATTTTTCATAAATATGTAATTTTATAATAGGATTAGGATTAGTGCTATGGGGTTTAAGATGAGCAGTGGCTAGAAGGCAAAGATTTGGGAGACCATGTGAAGCCTAGAGCAAACCAATCCAAAAGAAGGAAAGAAAGATAAGAGATGGAAGACCCCCATAACATTCATTATAATTGTAATATTCTATTATAATCTAAGTTGTATAAGGGTAGAGCTTGACTACCCAATTTCTTTTCTTTTAGGGATATGCGGTGGTACGGCACCGACCTCTTAAGTTTTTACAAAATCCATATGTTTTATTGTTGTGTTTAGTTTATGCATTACAATTGGCATGCCTTTTATAGGTTTCTTGAAGTTTGATGAATTGGATGTGTGACTTGGATGCGGTAGGCTTTTTAAGATAAAATTAAATCTTCTACCCTCACTAAAAACTCATAAATAAATTCAAATGCAACTCATAACTTTATTTTAAAGCCTAGGATCTTAATCAAGATAAATAAAAGATTTAGAAACCCCTTAGCTGAATGTTGAATGTTATCACACCATGCATTTCATATTATGCCAATCCTAAATAGGGAGGGTCTCCACTCTTACATGATAAGGGATATGCTTAACCTTTGAGGGCGATCCCTTGTAGTGGAGAACACCTCTTCTAATTGATTTAGCCTATGACTTAATTTCATCATGCATATAAACATAATTTCTTAAAGCCTTGGTCTAAAATGAATGTGCCAAAAATGATTTATAAAGTTGTAAATTTTGACATTAGTCTAAGTCATATTTTCATACCAATCATGATCTAGTCTCTTAGGGAGTGAGTTTAGGATTTTAGCTAATTTTCTAATTAAATAATATCCTAGTTATCTTGCATCAATATATGACTGGCCTACATGGTTTTAAAGCAAAGGAGGTATTAACTCCAAGCAGTTATAAGCCTAGAAGAGTTGGAGTGTGTTCATTCTCTCTTATGGAGGTGAACTATCATATCCCACTTTTTTAATTAAACTTAGGTCATGCTTTTAGCTTGTGCTAAAGTATTTTAGATTTAGGTTATGATACTACTTATTTTCTTTTGGCTATGAGCATATGTTCTCACCTCTTAGGCATTTTCACAATCTTGTGCTGTTGGACTATAAGCCCTAGCATTCTAATAATACTCTAACTTAAACAACAGTAAATTCCCTCTCTAAAATATATAAAGGCTCGCTATAGGGTAGATTGAAGCACCCATTAAGCTTCCTACTTATTCTCTTTTGAAATTCATAAATAAGTATTCCTATTTGAAAACTGTCATTTGATTTTCATAAATACCTAATCTTTTGATAGTTTAGCATTGAAATCTTTAGAGATATTTATTGACTACTTAATTGAGTGTGTTCTTATGAGATTCCCATTTCCTAAGATGTAATTAATTATGAAATCTTGCTTTCATAGGGAACTAAAGAACCCTACATAAAATAAACCTTGCTTTACTTCTCCATGTAAAGTAGAGGAAGGATCTCTAGTATATATGTAGACCCATCTGCCTTAGGAGTCCTTACTAGGTGATTAGATCCATTATCGGGTGATGTTTCCATCTCCTAAGATGATGCATCATACCTTAATGCAACACCTGATCTCTTCAATAAGTACCCCCTAACATCCGCATGGTGTCCCTATGACTCTAAATTAAAATGCCATAAACACTTATAAAATTTTGTGCCTTAGTGCAATAGTGATCAATTCAAGGATGTTAAGTCATAAAATAATCTGAGGCATTTGTTGGATCTGATTCTAGCTATGGGTGAGGTAGAACCAACTTAGGCACTTAAGAAGTTGGATTCAAGTTTATAGGATAGTAGGAAGAAGTAGAGAGATATGAGAGATTTCAATATATTAAGAAGTATTAATACAAACAATTCCTCGTTTCCTTAATGTGGTGCTAGAATAAAGTGGAAAGTAAATGATCTCTAAGGAAAGAAGGTATCCAAAAAGAAGAATAATCCCTCCACCCTTATCACCTGCTCATCCTTTCCTAAAAGAATCAAGGGGCCAAAGATTCAACAACCCAACCCTTTAAAAGTCTAAGACACCCCTGTAGAGTTTTAATGGAGAGTGGTTTACATGTATTCAACATGTATATAAAGAGTGCCAAGAAGATAGCGAGTACAACATATGTGCATGAGGTGAGTTCACCATGATTAGTTGATGTGTTCTCTTAGTTGCGCAACTCAGGATCTGGTAGTGTAATCTATCTATTGTGCACCATAGATTGTATGGTTGTAATGTGTGAGTAAGCTATTGATTATGATATGAGCTATTGAGTATTATTTAGTTAGTAGAAGTTCTAGTCCATGTGTGCTAGCCCTTCATGGGGCAAGTCTCTGTCCCTGAGGCACGTCATCATGCTCTAGCCATCTTGATCTGGATAATTCCTTGGTCACTTGGCTCATGAGACACATATGAGTATACATTTAGCTCCCCAAATATTCTTCTCCTTATAGAGGTAACTTGAAAAATTGATAGATGAATGAAAAGATTATTAGTCATAAATGCTTAGTAAAATTATATAAGAAAAGTGACTTTATTATCATTAATGCTACATCACCTTTTAACTTGGTCTTTTTATTTGGTGTTTCTTTGCTTGCTTTTGGGCAGTAAGCCTAAGGTTGGGATTTTCTCTGCCTTTTTATTTTAGAGTTAATATTATTCTTCTATCTTCATCGAGTTAGTTGTTTTATAATAGGAAGGTGGTTTCTTCATGATGGTTTCATAGAGGTCCCATGGATATGTTTATCTGAGGGAGATCTGGGCAAGTCTTCAAAAGATAAGGAACACTAAGAGGCTTACAGAACTTGTGGTCACCTTGCAAGCCAACATGAGCACTTTGATAACTTCTGCCCGAGTTTCTTTTATTGTTCTAACTATGGGAGGCGATGAAGATTCACGGGTGAAAGTTAGCATTCCACTTCCTCTGGCCATTATAGAGCCAACTTTCACCTTGCCCAAAATGGAGATCTTGATACCTAAGAAGAGAAGGATAATTCTCCATTCATCTGGAGAAGGAAAGTCATGATAAGTAGAATGGTGAAAACTACCTTCATGAAAAAGATAGTGGAGGAATGTCTTGCCAAGGTAGGACTCGCTATTATTCAGTGATTATGTTATATTTCACTCAATTTTGAACTTGAATTCTTGTCACCACTATAGAGCATTATGAGTTCACAGGCATCAGTGGAGGGTGACAATGGAAACTATTTGGCTCTTGGATTTGCCTCTTTGGATTGTTCAAGTAGTCTTGAGAAAATAGTTCATCTTGCCATGGGTGAGTTGTTAGGGCATTGTTTAAGTTATGAGGAATTTTGTTTGCTATAGGAGTTGTTTCTTTTCTTGAGAATTATGCCTTTGGTAGATCATTTCATTGAAATACCTCTATCTTTTCTTGACAAATTTATTTATCATCATGTAGGCAAACTCTAGGTCTTCTTATTATCCGCTTAGTGGGTTTAGCTCTTCCTCTAAGAGTGGACCTCCTTACTCTAAAAGTGGGCTCCACAACCCCTACTCTATTATTCATTGGGATGGCTATTTAAGAAATGCTGGCGAGCTTCTCTTCATCAACTTAATATGATAGTGGAAAGTATAAGATGAAAGAGTCCCCCTACCATAAGGGAGAGGACATCAAAAGGGAGCTATATTTTGTCTTCTACTCCACCCAAGGTTGTCGCCTTGTAGAGGAGAACAACCTCTTTCAAAAAAGGTACAATTTCATCAAGGTAGGAGTTAGTCAAGCTACTGATGAGTATGAAGGTTGAGGAACATTGCAAGCAAGTAGTGGAGGCAGAGTCCTAATAGTGGTTAGCCATAGTGGTAGTTGAGTTGTCCTCGCTTGGCCGATGTGTTGAGTTGAGTGAGTCTTCTCTTTTTATCATGGGTGCCTACTTTATGTTTAATTACTTATACAATAGAGGCGTACTCATCAATAAATGGCACTAGGACCCCATTATAAAATATTTAAAAGATGATGCGAGTATGGGTTAGCACTTGCATTTGCAATATTATTTGCTATAATAATAAAATATGCTTTGTTACTTGCCTTTTTTGAGTTGAGTTCTTTGTGAGCCCTTTGGGAAGGCAAGTGGATGCTTTAATTAATTTTTTCATAGATTGTGTTGTTTAGGATTTTGTAGGATTTTAAGATGATATCTTTATTTAATGACTAATGTAACATCTGCATTATTGAGCTATGGTTATAATGTCTATGAATCATCTTGTATGATGGTTGGTTGAGATTTTAACCCTTTGCTCTATGTGAGTAACTTCTCAATGCACGAGTTACTTCATTAATCTTTTTCTCACAATTTAGTTCTTTGCCAGTGCTAGTAAGGAATTGTAATGGCAGCCCTGAAGAAAGCCTAAGTTAAGTTTGTGCACACTAAGGCCAATGAGCTACCTGAACATTAGCCATCAATCTTCTCATTCATCTTTTATAGTTATTTCCATGGAAACTCAGCTTCTCAATGCAAATTCTAGGTGAGGATGAAAGGTTTAATACCATATAGTCAAACAAGTTATGCATCCCCTTAGACCATTTCAAGCTTAGTTTCTGCTTCCCTGTGCTCCATGAGTGGGTGAATATTCTGAACTTTTATGTGGTGATGTCTGCCCAAGACCCATCTAAAATGGTGGTGAGCATCACCACCTTACTGTCTTGAGAGAGGGTTTGGCATGGAGCATGCCCCTCTTTTACCATGTATTCATTATTAAGGGGCACTCAAATGACACCATCCGATTTGGTGGTTCTGTTGAAAATTCATGGCCTACCAAAATAAGGTCAGGAAGTGGCAATCGATCAAAGCTTTGTTTTGTGAAAAACTCTATTGAATTGTCAGTGTCAATTGTTCCTACTCCTTTCCTTCTAGATAAAGTGGTTGTCATAAAGGTGAGTCCCCAGATGAAAAAGATTCTGGAGAGAGTGTTGGCCAAGATTTTAGGTATCTACCATTATCTCCATGTTGACCTCACTTTTAGAGTGAGTCCTCAACCTTCCATGTTAACAAGTGTATAATTCATTTGAAAAAAAAATACAACACTTGATTGGATTCATTCCTATGTACCTCTATGTTAGAACTTAGATAGAACTTTAGCTTACATGTATAAATAATCCAGTTAAATAAAAAAAAAAACTTTTGCATGATTTTCCCATTCTTGTAATTATTTGTACATTTATGTGTATTTAAGAGTAGTGAGTATATCTAGTCTGGACATTCTGGGATGCAAGGCTTTAAGTAGCCCCAAGGAGATCTATTTCTCACTCCTCTGGTTTAACAATGGCGAAGTTTCCTCTTAAAATTTTTATACACTTGTATGTGCATTTGGCTAATGAATAAAAATCTTCATTCAATTAAATCAAATACAACTTTTGCATCATTTTTCCATTCTTTTAGTTATTTGTACATTCATGTGTATTTAAAAGTAATGGGTATATTTAGTCTAGACATTCTAGGGATGCAAGGCTTTAAGTAGCCCTAAGGAGGATTGTACTTCACTCCCCTGGTTTAACAATGATGAAGTATCCACCTAAAACTTTTATACACCTATATGTGCATTTAACTATTGAATGAAAATCACCTTTTCTATTAAGAAAGACATGCATTCATCTTTGTTCAAGTGATTGAATTGATTGATCATATGGTTTAAAGTCTCTTTTTTATGTTCATTTGTATAAACTAACATATGTTTGAATGTAACGGGTATATAGTTTGGACATCCCGGGAACATGTGGCTTTAGCTAGCCCCAAGGAGGTCATTTGATTACCTCACTTCCCTAGTTAATAATGACATGTACCTATTTAATTTCATCGTGATGTATTTTTATATAAGAATTTAGATAGAGCTTTAAATTAATATGATAAAATAATTCAATCAAATGAAACATCTAAATTCAAAATGTATATGCTTACATCCATCATTTAAGTGTGCTAAGACATATGGTATGTATAGTTATACTTAGGATTCAATTATATGCATGCTACATATGATGGAAGGAAATGAATGCACATGTGTCATGTGATAGTAGCTCATTCAAATTAATCTTAAGATGCCACTTTTATTAAATGAGATCATTTAAAGTGAACCTAAACTTAGGATCAATTAACTATTTAATAAGCCATTCATTAAGGAGAACTTGTTAATTAACATGCTTTAGAAAGTGGCTTAGAGTAGTGATGAAAGAGAGCAATTATGTTTCCTCTCTTTCTAACACTTTGTTGCTAAGTGTAGGTCACATGAAACTAAATAAAACACAAATTAAAACTTGCAAATTGATTAAAGCACTTGAAGTGAAACCACCCTTTAAATTGAATTCCTTTCACATTTAGAAAATCATAACCTTAATACCTAGTCAGGACCTACCACACAAGCCTTAATGCCCACACATTAGACTAAGTGACCATTTCTAGCTTTATGTTAGGACGATGCATGGTGTGATGAATATTTTATTTTGTGATGTATTATTTTAAACTGGATGTTAGGGTGTATGTTTCGTAGATTGGATGGTAGGCCCTGATTAGCCTAATCATATTTTTTGCAGGGGATTATTCTTAATGGGTGTTGAAAATAAATATAAATGCTCTCTTTGTAGGTTGCTTAAACCCTTAAGTATAATCCAAGTTAGGACAAGTGGGATTGGTTACCCATGTGCAGGATGCTAAGTCCAAACTATATATATATAACTGCTTGGGATTGTATGTGTGTTTCTCTAACACTTATTTTATAGGTGTAGTTAGATTTACTTTATCTATTTTAATGTAATTTTTCATTAAGAATTAGGATTAGTGCTATGGGGGACCAGGATGAATTGTAGCTAGAAGGCTTTGTCATGGGAGGCCCTGTGATGCCTTTGAAGCAAGCACATCCAAACCAAACCAAAGGAGGAAAGAAGTGAAGACATGAAGAATGAAGAAATGAAGACCCCCCCCTAGCATTTATCATTTATAATTTGTAATTATTCTTTCATATTCTGGGTTGTATAAAGTTAGAGCTTAGCTACCCATTTTCTCTTTTCAAGTTGTACGATGATACCCGACCACACCAGCCTTTTATTCTTTTACATCAGATTTATAAAATGTTTGATTATGTTTAATTGCACAATAGAAATGACATGCCTTTTTCTAGTTTCTTTATGAATGGTGTTTGTTGTATGGCCTGGATCTGATTAGGCTCTTATGGAAAAATAAAATCTTTTACCCAACTACAACTCATAATTAAAGTTTTAAATAACTCATAACCTCATATAAAGCTAGCCATTAAATTGAGATAATTAAATGATTTAGAAACCCCTTAGCTGAATGCTATATGTTTAACATCATGCATTCATATTGCTTCACTCTTGCTAAGAGAGGGTTTCCTTGCTTGCACAATAGGGGAAGATTTGATCTTTGAGAACCTCCTCTATGGTGGAAAACACATTTATCTCTTTGATTTATCCCATAACCTCATTTCATTATGCATTTAGACATAAAAATCCTATGACCTTTGTCAAAATAATGTTTCAAAAATAAATAAAATTTGAAAAGTTTCTCATTAGATTTTATCATCATTAATGAGAGTGGGTTTAAGGACTTTAGTCTCTTTCTAAATAATGACAACCCAGCTATATTGCAAAATCATATGACTTACCTACATGATTTTAAAGCGTAGGAGTTAGCTAGCTACCACTCTATTTGGTTAAAAGTCCAACAGTCGGGTGGTTTATCTTCTCTTGTGGAGGTAAACTTTACACTCATCTTCATTTAGATTTAGGTCATGTTTTAGTTCTTACTAAAGATCCCTAGATTTAGGATCCTTGGTAGCTATTCCATTCTAGCTACAAGAATAAATCCTCACATCTTAGATATTTCTCTAACCTTGAGTTAGTAGATTATAAGCCCTAGTAATCTAACAAAATTTCAATTCAAAATATATAAATCTCTTCAATTTCAAATTTTTAAAGCCGAACCATAGGATGGATTGAAATGCTCTCTAGGTTTCCTAGTATCATGAGCATTCCCTAATCACCTCTTTTGGCTTCCAAAATAAGTCTCCTCCTTGATCATTCCTATTTGATTTTTAACATAACTAATTTACGATAGTCTTACCTTGAAATCTGGAAATAATAAATGCCTACTTTAATGAGAGTATAAGTGAATTCACCTTTTAGATGTAATTAATATAAGGGCTTACCTTCATGAAACTTTAAAATCAATTTAATAAACCCTACTTTATTCATCCATAAAATAGGGAAATCTGGCATATTAAGAATCATGCCTTAGAGTCCTTATTAGATGATTAGATCCATTAAAGAGTGATATATCTATCTTTCAACATAGTATATTATACCTCAATGTCATACCCGATCACTTCAATAAGTACAATCAGATCTATGCAGTCCCTTACATATCAAAAAAATAAACCATACTTTGGTGAAATCATACCCTCAAAGTACTTGTTGACCTCATTTTTAAATGAGCTCTCAACCCTCCATCTTAGACATAGAATTATCTTAGACTTTAAGAGTTCCTTAGTCATAAGACACATCTAGTGATTAGGTGGACACTCAACCTAGCCCTGGAGACTTAGAAGAGTTAGCCATAGGAATAGGTCATGCCTTAAGAGTGTTTAAGAAAATTTCCTACCCTTAGCTTAGACCATTCCTCACTTTCCTTCTTTCAAGTCAAACTCCAAATCGATTCTATTTGATTTTCTCCATAAACTCAAATCAACTCCATGATTGAAATCCATGATTTAAGTCCATGATTGAAACCCATGATCAAAATCCATCAAAATTCCTAAGTTCAAATATTCCTAAGTCCTTAATCTTTCCTTAAGGACTTAACCAAAATCATGATCAAAACCAAATCAAATCTTTGAGAATTTCATAATTCATTTATTCTCATTTATATTCACATATAAATGAAATATAAATTCAAATCAATCAAATCAAATTCAAAATTAAATCAATTCATGAAATTTTCTAAGTTCTTTAATTTTCCATTAACAACTTAGCCAAAATCATCAAACCATTTCAAACAATGGGATTTTCTTAAAACTCATTTATATTCTCATTTATATTCACATATATAAATGAAATATAAATATAAATCAATCAAATCAAATCAAATTAAATTTTTCAAATCCTTTAATTTCTTAATGGACTTAAATTAAATCTTGATCAAACCTTCAAACTCATGAGATTTTCTCATAATTCTATTTATATTCTCATTTATATTCTATATAAATGAAATATAAATATAAATCAATCAAACCAAATTCAAAAATTAAATCAAATAAAATTTTCTTAAGTCCTTTAAATCCTTCTTAATGGATTTAACCTAAAATCATGAAACCACTTCAAATCCTTGAAATTTTCTCATGATCATTTATATTCTCATTTATATTCACATATATAAATGAAATAAAAATTCAAACAATCAAAACCAATTCCAAAAATCAAACTCAAATCAACTCAAAATCCAATCTAAGCCTTTCAAGTCAAAATCTTCAACTTAGCCAAATTAATTTCAAATCAAGCCAAACCCTTGATTTTCACTCATGATTCAATCAAACCTACAATCATGAGCCCATATATAAATCCAAACTTCAATCAAATAATCAACACCTAGTTCAAAAATCAAACCCAAAACCCCTTCATATTCTTCCTTTGAATATGAAATTGTCAAATGAATCAAAACCTATTTGACTTCAAACCACTTATAAATGGATTTATATCTCAATCATAAGTCCATATACAAGATCAATCAAACTCAAATCAAGCTTTGAACAAGCCATTTGACCCACTTAGGCTCACTTGACCCAAAGTGACCTATAGTACCCTTATGAGCCAATCCTAACCAAATTGGATTGAACCAAACTCATATCCTCTCATCATGATCAACAATCATCATGGGATGATCAATCAATCAAATTGGGTCAAACCAAGTCAAACTTAAGGGTTGACCAAGTCAACACTTAGCCCAAAATGAAACCTAACATAACCAAATTCAACCATTGGCCAAATTTCTTGAAACCATTGGTCTAAGTTCACTCATGACCTATGTTTGAACTTGGCCAAACCAACATTTGAGCCTAACCTAGCCCAATTGGCCACTTGACTAAGTTGACATTTGACCTAAAGGTCAAAATGTGTCAAAACTTGATCTAAGCCAAATTGATTAAAACCAATGGGTCAAGTTCATTCCAAATCACTTGTTGAACTTGACCAAAGCCTCAATTGACCAACTAGACCTAACCTAGCCCAATTGCTTAGACCCAACATGACAAAGGGGTCATGTTGAGCCAAATTTGTTAACCAAAATTGATTGGAAACAAAGATACCAATCCACTCCATATGACTAACAAAACCTAAACCTTGACCTACCTCAAATAGGTCAAATGGGTCAAATAGGTCAACTTGACCCATTTGACCTAAATGAAGTCATATGAGCCAAATTCAAAACTATACCAAATTGAATCAAACCAAAGCAACCAAAACATTTCAAATGGTCATATGAACTTGAGCCAGTTTTTGGTTTGACCTATATTGACAAACCCTATCAAATGAATTCCAAATCTCATGAAACTTGGCCAAACCTAGTTTCTTCATATGCCCAACATATCCAAAGTGAAAAATAAGCAAAATGACCATTCTACCTAGGCCATAGAATAAATTTTGGCTTAATCCATGGGTAATTTGGTCATACCCTCTTCATATCCACTTGAGGCTTTCTAAAAGCTCAAGGGGACTAAAGAGTGGTGCTCCAACCCAATGGGTTTGGGTCACCCATTGGCCCTAAACCAAACCCCGACCTAGGGTCAAAATAATTCAAAATCCATCTCCCACTCAAATTTAAGTACATGGGAGGTTGGCAATCCACTCAAGGCCTCAAACTGACCATGTACAAGCATCTAACTGATCAAACAACCCTCCAATTATGATCAACTGGATCAAAATGACACAATGGCTTGTGGCCATCTGATCCTTCAAGGGGGAGATATACTCCCCCTAATTGAATTCAAATCCATCATTCCTTAATTCAACTAAGCCCTAGAGAGCGTTAGGATCCATCATAGAGCATTCCTAAGCTTCCTAGAGAATTGAAAAGCTTCCATTTTCTTCTTGAAAATAGGGAGCTATATTCAAACTCTTCACCAATTCTACTCAATTGCCTTGCATTCCCATCGAGGACCAAGTTGAGGACCAAAGCTTCCATTGGAGTTCCCACAACAAGGAGGAGTCGAATTGGATCATAACTGCAAGGGGAGCAAGAGGAGTTGGTCCATAGAGCAATCCACTCAACCCAAGAGCTCATTCTTCAACACATTTTGTACCGCACTAAGCTTCTCCAAGGGAATCGAGTGGATCACCTCGAGGTATGAATTTTGACCACTAGCATTGAGGTGTTGGTCCTTGAAAGATAATTTTCAATTCAAGTAAATCCCACTTGGATGTGCCGCTTTGGCTTTAGATGGTGTGGGTTAGGTTTGGTTAGAATATGAGCTCAATCGAGCTCAAATCTTCCCTGATCAGGAATTGATCAAGGGGAAGAATTGGAGATCTCGCCATCCATCGCATTTTAGATGGACGACGATAATTCACATTTAGATTTTATCCTTTTAAAACGGAGGAGATCACTGACATTCGATCGGATCAAATGATTGATTCAAACCATTCTTGTGCCTTTGGGATTTGACATTTATGAATCCCTCATATGCGACATGTAAAGCGACCGCCGCCATGTGTCTGAGTGATTATAGGATTAGTTAAGATGTTTTAATTATTTCTAATTAATCTAGGGATCTTCTGAAATTGATAACTCTCTTTATAAAATTCAGAAAAATATGAAATAAAATCCTATGAAAAGATAATTCAACCAAGAAAATTTTAAAATTAATTTAATGGGTTTTGAGTTATAATTTTGTCTGACTTTGGGTTTTATTGGAAACTTCATTTTTCTAATTACCTTTTAATTAAGCCTCTGATTAATCCCAAACTTCTTGGATATGTTTTGGGGATGACTTCTGCCTCCCCTAATTTTGTTGGGATTTATTAAAAGTTTAATTAGAAGGATTGCATATGGATTTCTTAATTACCCTCCTTATGTAATTAAGGATAATTAATGTGATTAGTGATTTAATCCATGATTAGGTTGATTAAGGTCAGAAGTAGGAGGTTTATGGAATAATTTTGGGGCATTTCCCCCAAGCTATTCCCTAAACCCCCTCTTCTTTCTTTAATCTCCTCTTAATTAAGGGTTAGTTAATTAATTATCCCCTTAATTAATTTCTAAAATTTTTAAAAAGTTCCAAAACTTAATTAATCTACTTTGAGTAGATGCTTAGGTGTTTAATAGCCTTAGTTCAATTAAGGTAATCAAAACCCAATTCATAAGTATGAAAGGGTTTGGAATTACTTAAGCTAAACCCCTTAGCTTAATTAACCTTTAATTGTGAGCCAAATTGCATTAGGCCTTTTTATTATTAAATGCATTACAAATTTAAATTCCTTATGAATTTTTATGTCATCTCATTGGCTCATAATTAATATTTTTAATTATTCTAAGGTGGTGTAGGTAAGTTTTAATTAAGTTACTTAATTCTTACCTTAACCTAATTAATACATAAAATGAATTTAATTATCTAAAAATTTAAAAAAATATCAAACACATGTGGGAATGGGTTAGGAATAACAAATTTATCTCACCTTTTCAAAATTATCAATCAAACTAAACAAAAAAATCACTTTGAATTCATTTTGATTTATTCTAAATTTCTTATTCTATAAGAATGTCTTTAGGATTTAATTGAAGTGAGTTTGTTTACATGCTTTCATTACTTTGAATCTTTCCCCAACATGTTAAATTTGTATGTCATGTGGTTTCATGCATTCATATTTTTCAAATTCAAATTTAAAAAAAAATGAAATTGTTTACTTTATGTCAAATTTGCATGTGTTGGCTAAAGTAGAAAATGGCTATTATCACTACTAAATCCAAATTATTTTCAAAACATATAAATCAAATATGAAAGTATGCTACTTATATTTTAATTATAGCTTGCATGTGAAAGATTATAAAGGTATGCTTAGTAGGTTTCCTTTCTCTTATGTTGGTATAGTTTTGAATAGAATTTGGGGAGATATATGGTTCATTTGAAAAGGACCTAATGCTCACTCCATATCCTATTCATCCCTATGCTATCAAGAAGGGGTACCTATACTTGTATACATAAATTGCATAAACAAATGAATCCATTAATACAACTTTTGCATTCTTCTTTTCCATTTCATTTCTTTTATACACATATTTGTATTTAAGAAAAGTAGTATATTAGTCTTGAAAACCTCAAGGTTGTGAGGCTTTAAGTAGGCCTAAGTAGGTCTTTCACCTTACACCTCTAGTTAATAATGGCATTGCACTCACTTATTCCTTTCTTACTTTCATGCGTGTATGTGAAAATTTGGATAAGGAAAACCTTTCTTAAGAAAAATCATGCATATTCAACTTCTAAATTTCCTTAAATGGATTACTTAGCATGCATCATAAAGTGTGCTAAATACTCTCATTTGTATGTATAGATATGCTTAGGGTCCATCCATATGCATCTTATATATATGTTGGGAAAGAAATGAAGTAATGTGTGTTATGTGAATTTTGATTCATTTTATTTAATCTTAAAATTCCTTTCTTTTTGAATAAGTTTATTTTGAGTTCATCTAAACTTAGGATTAATTAAAAGATCTAATTAAAACATTCACCTAAACAAAACTAAAATGTGAACCTACTTTAGAAATTACTTAGGTTGGGAAAGGAAAGAGAAGTTCTCTTCTCTTTCCCTCTCTTCATAACTTAGTAATTAATTGTAGGATTCACTTGAATCAAATCAAAATATGAAATAAAATCAACCCAAAATAATTAAACAACTTAAATGAAACCCTCCTCTAAGTTGAACATGTTCTTCACACTTAGAAAATTTGAACCTAAAGCCATAGCTAAGCATACCACACAAACCTTCAAAGCACACACATTAGCCTAAGTCACCACTTCTAGCTTTAGGTCTGCATGGTTTGATATTTGTTTTTTTGTAATATATGTTTAGACTAGATGTTGGGTGTATGCTCGTAGAATGAATGGTAGGACGCTCTTAGTCTAACTATTCTTTTCAGGGATTGTGCTTAAGGGGTGCTATCATAAATAAAATATAAATGCTTTTGCTGTGTGCTTTATACCCTAAGCATAATCCTAATAGTGGACTTAGTCACCCATGTGGGGTGATAAGTCCAAATATACATGCTTGGGATTTGTGTGGTTTGTTTTACCTAACCTTTGTTTTGTAGGTGTTAGTTAGATTTCACTTTTCTTTTCATGTAAATTTGTATAATTAGGATTTTGGAATGATTATGGGGATTAGATGAGCATTGGTCATAAGATCCTATCTTATGCACCATGTGAAGCCTTGAGCATCTACCTTCCAACCATCCAGAAGGAACCAAAGAAGAAGAAAAGAAGAAGAAAGAAGAAAGAAGAAAGAAGAATAAAGCTTGAAGACCCCATAATAATGAATTCCTTGCTTAATTGTAATTTAATTCATTTGTAATCTGGTTGTATAAGGGTAGCTCTACCCAATATGATATTTTGGTTTGTGGTGGTGCCCAACCACAATGGCCTTTATTCTTTTGATTAGCTTTATAAATTGATTGATGATTTATTTTAGCTTTTGCATTAAGTGGCATTCTTTTCTAGTTTCTTCTTGCTTTATGTATGACCTGGATGTGGATTAGGTTCTTTAGGAAAAAAAGAAATCTTTTACCCAACTTAACAACTCAAAATAAAATTAAACAACTCATAACCTCACCTAAAGCTTAGGTTTACAATCAGGATAAAAGAATTAGCAACCCTTATGGATGAGCATTTCTTTTATAATATCATGCATAAATGCATCTTATTTCACTCTTGATTGAGGGCTTTCCACCTTCCAGAAACTTGGCTTGACCTTGAGAGTCATGGTGGAAACTCACTTCTTCCCTCGCTGATTTTGGCCAATAACCTTCTTTCTCATGCATTAGATATGAATCCTATTAGCCTAAGTAAAAAAATAATTGTCCAAAATAAAATAAAATGAAATTTGAATTGCATTAGATTTAGGTCATTTGAAGCATGTCCCTTTACATGATCTAGTCTCTTTAGGAGTGAGTTTAAGGACTTAGTCTTTTCTAAATAAATAGCTATCTTGCATAAGCATAAAGATTTGCCTACATGTATTTAAAATCATAGGAGGAGTTAGTTGGCCACCCCTGTTTGTAAGTCCAAGTATCGGGTGGTTTGTCCTCTCTTGTGGAGGCAAACCAATTACCCATTTTCCCTTTAGATTTAGGTTGTGCTTTGCCTTGTCAAAGCTCCCTAGATTTAGGTTCTGAGGTTGCTTCTCCCTTTGTGGGCCATAAGCATAATTCCTCACCTCTTAGGCATTTCTTAATCTTGTGTTAAGGAATCTAAGTCCTAAATTTCTAATGAAAATATAACTCAAATAAACTAAATCAATTTCAAAATGTAAAGCCCAACTATAGGATAGTTTGAGATGCTCTAGTTTCTAGCATCGGCATCTCCTACTTATCTTCCATTTTGGCTTCGATAATAACTCCCCCTCTTTGATCAATCCCATTTGATCTTCAAAATAAAATCAATCGATTAATAGTTCTTTCCTATTGAAATCTTCAAAGGCAACAATCATTTATCTTAATCAAGAGTTTTCTTAAGGAATTCCCATTCCTTAGGATGTCATTAACTATAAGGGCTTGCCCCTATAGGAAACTTAACGAACCAATTTAAAATAAACCCTACTTTATTTTTTCATGTAAAGTAGGGGAAGAATCTTAGTACATATGCATACCCATCATCCTTAGAGTCCTTATTGAGGTGATTAGGTCCATTAAAGGTACTTTATCTTCGAGATAGTACACTATTCCTTGATGACGCATCATCACCTAAGTACATCTGGATCTGTGGTGTCCTAAAAAAGATGAATTTTATAGTCTTGCTTTCTTTCTCCCACAGATTTGAAGGCGACTCCTATAGAATTTTCTCCATAGATTTTTCTAGACATTGATATGGTTCCTCTCTCCATCTTTGGTAAATGATCATTGTCTTTGAGTATCGATAGGGTTTGTACTTTGGTATGAATCCAAGACTATCCTTATTTTCATTGGCACTTAGCTTATTTCATTCTTGAGTTGAGCCAACATCTTTAGTTTTAGGACCGCATTCCTTGTTGGTCTTAAAACCCCTTTTCTCCAATGGGTAAAATGAAAAGATCTAAATAAAAGAAACATCTTAAAGACTTCCTCCTTATCATTTTCATGATAAGGAAAGGTTCATTCCTAAAATAATAAATAAATAAATCTTCCATAATAACTTTGCTTTTCAAAAATCACCTTTTCAAAAAGGCACTTAAGAAAAATATTTTTCAGAAAATTTTGTCACCCTCATTTAATAATTCCCATAATTATTACATACAACATTTTCAAAAAGAATAAATGAACATCTTCTTTCAATTCACTTTGATGAAGATTTCATTTTCAAAATAAAATGAACAATCATCTTTTCAAAATCACAATCATAATCATAAAGTTTTCAAAAGCACATGAATCTCTATTCAATACACTCACACTTATTGAATGGAAAGTTCATTTGTAAACAAAATTAAACTTTTCAAAAGCACATACATGAATATCTTCATTTAATATACTCAAATGAAGATTTCATTCCCAACTAAAATAAATATCATTTAGAAATCCCACTTAACATATCTCACATATGTTTTAAGTTGGAATTCTCTCTCTTCAAAAAAAAACAATCACACACAAAAAAAATTTTACATTTCAAAAATAAGATTGATCTCCATTCTATATACTTAAATTTGTTGAATGGAAGTCCTCTTTTCAAAACATTAAAACTTTAACAATCATATTTCAAAATGTTTTTTACATATTTTTTGAACTTCATTTAGCACATTCAGATTTGCTAAGTGAAGTTTCCAAATCTAAATAAGAAATCAACAATCATATTTAAAATTTTCAAAATATATTTGGAACTTCATTTAACATACCCAAATTTGTTAAGTGAAGTCTCCAAGTCCAAAATTTAAAATTCTAAACACATTTTGGAATTTCATTTAACATACCCATATTTGTTAAATGAAGTTTCCAAATATAAAATTCAAAAAATTTCAAAACACATTTGGAACTTTATTTAACAAACCCAAATTTGTTAAGTGAAGTCTCCAAGTCCAAAATCCAAAAAATTTTCAAACAATATTTTGGAATTTCACTTAATATACCCAAATTTGTTAAATGAAGTTTCCAAATCCAAAATCAAAATCAACAATCATAAAAATTTTCAAAACATTTTTGGAACTTCATTTCATACCCAAATTTGTTAAGTGAAATTTCCAAATCCAAAATCAAAATCAACAATCATATTTCAAAATTTTCAAACACATTTGGAACTTCAACATACCCAAATTTGTTAAGTGATGTCTCCAAATTTCAAAATAAAAAAATTTTCAAACACATTTGAACTTCATTTAACATACAAAAAGTGAAGTCTCAAATTCAAAAATATTTTAAACAACATTTTGATTTTCATTAACATACCCAAATTTGTTAATGAAATTTCCAAATCCAAAATCAAAAAAAACAATCATATTTCAAAATTTTCAAAAACATTTTGGAACTTCATTTAACATACTAAAATTTGTAAGTGAAGTTTCCAAATCCAAAATCAAAAACAATCATATTTCAAAACAACACATTTGGAACTTCATTTAACATACCCAAATTTGTTAAGTGAAGTCTCCAAATTCAAAATCCAAAAATTTTCTAAACACATTTGGAACCTCACTTAACATACCCAAATTTGTTAAGTGAAGTCTCCAAATTCCAAAATCAAAATTTTCAAACACATTTTTGGAACTTCATTTAACATACCCAAATTTGTTAAGTGAAGTCTCCAAATCCAAAATATAAAATTTTCAAACACCATTTGGAACCTCACCTAGCATACTCAAATTTGCTAAGTAAAGTTTCCAAAGTCAAAACCAAAATTCTCAAACACCTTTGGAACTTCTTTCCTTAGCATACCAAATTTTCTAAGGAGAAGTTTCCATTTTCAAAACCAAAATAAATCAAAAAATTTTGAACACACCATTTGGAGTTCATTTAACATACCCAAATTTGCTTTGTTTCCATTTCACAAATGGGACTTCTTTAGCATACCAAATTTATAAGTTAAATCTCCACTTTCAAACAAATCAAACAAAAATAAAACACTTAGGATTTCTTAGCATACCTAAATTTTCTATGGATCTATTTTCAAAATCAAACATCAAAACACAAAAACAAACACACTTAGATTCATCATTATGATTTTAATGAATCATTTTAAAACAAAATTTCAAAAAAAGAAACTACTTTCTCAACACTTTACTTAATACCTAAATTTGTTTGGTAAGTAAATTCCAACAATCAAACAAAAAAAAAAAAATTTGACCCCTTACTTTAACATACCCAAATTTGTTAAAGGAAGGGTCCTCAAATCAAAATTCAAATTCATAAACATGATGAAGCATCCTATCAAAATTTTGAATCCATATTTCAACATACCTAAATTTGTTGAAGTTTGGATTCATATTCAAATTCTCTTTCAATCAATCTTCAAATCCATTTGAACACTTACTTCCAAGTTGTTGGATGTGGGTTCAAATTTCAAATTCAAAATTCAAAATCTATGGAGATAAAAAATCATTCAATTCATTCTCATTCTGATCTTATTGTGATCAATTCTATTGTTGAAATGGGTGGTTCTCAAAATTTATTTTTTTCCCCATGGTATGGATCTTTAGATCAGTTGAATTCCCGACCATACCATCCATTCACTTTGGTGGGGTTGAGGGAGGATCACTTGTGAGGGCACTCCCCTCACCCTATAGGCCAGGTGGCCGAGAAGTCGATCATCGATTACTGATGTCTCCTCAAGAGGAAAGTATAGTACCACAAACTTGATTATAGCGGTTCTATGCTGATTCAGTTGTGGTTCGAGTTGCTCATGTTTAGGTGGTAGCACCATCATTTATCTACCCTCAAGGGTAAGGCTCCCCAGTTTCAGCTTGCCTCCCCCATTTGAGTATGGGTCTGCTCCCTCCTCATCCCTACCCAGTGTGAATAAGAACCACATGATCAAGTGGTCACTGGATCCCTAGGAGAGGTGTCGATCATGGATGAGTTCCCCATTACTTAGAAAAGTAGTTCATCCTCTCTGATCGATAGAGGATGCGAGGATTCCTCATCACCTCCTCTAGTGGTGCACGCAATTTCTACAGAGAGGTTTTGCCTCGATCTATCTTCCTTAGTAGGTGGAGCATCTGGATGCTCAGTTGAGACGTTTGATCTGTTCTATCATCCACGTGGGGAAGATTCACGGAGAGGGCCCTGAGGCCCACACATCACATTACTAGCGGGGAGAGGAGGTTCAGCATCGGTCGCTTTGATTGATTTTTAGCTCACGCATCGACCATCGCGTATCTTCTTGGACTAGCCACCATAGGAGGCAGTTCTATGCATAGAGTGATGGTGTCTCCACCCACAGCTCTACCCCTGTCGCCATCAGGTTAGTTTACAACATCTCCCATTCCATCCAGGCCATGAAGGCCATGAGGAAAAGTGCACCCGTTGGTGATCTAGCTAGAGGATCTACCCTCTACACCACCCTGTATTGGAGGGCGAGCCTCTCTTCACCAACACCCTAGTGGTGTGGAAATCATGAGAATGTCATTTGCAGTGGTAGTGGAACATCCTAGGATTTTACCCCTCTGTATAGCCAGCGATCGGAGTGTCATTCATCATGGTATAGTCCACATAGATTGACTCTCAGGTAGGTTGCTCTCGATTGATAGTGATCACTGCCGTCGATTAAGCACTTTGGAGATGGATCTTCTTTAGATGAGATAGTTGCACATTATTTCATGGAAAGAAGAAGATCTTGGTATGCATGGTCAAATGAAGAAAGTGACTTGATCCCAATGAAGATGACTTGATGGGGAGATGGGTATGCATGGTTGATACTAGAGGATCTCTTCTTAGGAAACAAGCCATGGAAGGTGATGAGGTTGATCAGAAGACCTGCGAATTAGCCCAACACCTCCGACAGTTGAGGTAGAAGATGAGCATATTGATAGGATGGCACATGGTTACAGACTTGTTAGGCGGTGTCGGTGCTTCAAAAATAAGCCCCTTTAGTTCATCTACTGTCGACATTAACTGAGTTGCATGTCTTGACCCAGTAAGACTCTACCTCCTGATGAGCAAGGTAGCATTAACATGTATAGAAAGGTAGTGGAAAGTACCTCCATACAATAAAAGGACATAAAATCCATGGTTGAGTGGCAGGTGAAGGAAGCTTTGGCTCAAGCCCAAGGAGGATCATCGGTTCCAAAGGGTAGACCCTACCCAGAGGAATTTGATGCTATCTAGCATCCCAAGGGTTTCATGCCTCCTTCCTTCAAAAGCTTTGATGGCGGTGGAAACCAAGGCACATAGCATTTGAGGCAGTTATTGTAACACGTGGCGTGATGCTTTACTTTTGCCTCTTGTGGTAGCCTAGGGTATTGCTTTTGATTGGTATCTAATGGTTCAATAAAGACATTCTTTGAGTTAGAGCAACTCTTCATCAAGAGATTTCTTTGGAGCTCGAAAAGGGTTTAGGTGATCTCGTTGTAGCACAACAACACCGTGAGTCACTTGTTGATTATATTCTTGATGGATGATGAGTATGAAGTGTAATTGTAGCTATCTGAATAACATGCCATTGAGATTCTCTTGAAGAATATCCATGGCCGGTTGCCTTCATGCTTAAGGGCTTCACTATCAAGACATTTGAGAAGCTAATCAACAAGGCGCTAGTCTGGAGAGGCCAAACAGTTGCCTTTTCAAGATTAGTTTTGCGGAAATCAAAGGTCTATGAGAAAGAAAGCCAAGGCAGTGGTTGACAAGGGAAGCATACTAGAGATCGGTTGAGACCATGACCTCGGCGACCTCCACCTCCTTTTGCCACCAGGTAGCCATAGCCTCCACCCTCCCGGCCACACGCCGCCACACCATGCGCATATCCAGCCGGGTAGCTATGGTCCACCTACTCTTTTAGATAAGTTAAACAAACCTTATTCTTTTAAGAGGGAGCTAATCAAGAAAATCTTTAAGAATCTCTTAAAGAAACTTGATTTTAGCTACCTAGAATGAGGAAGTAGGCAAAAGTCATGATCAAACTTTTTTCCCTTACCACCATATGCTTCACATTTTGGAGGATTGCTTCACATTCAAGGACTAGCTTGAACAATTTCATTGTGTAGTTATCCCAAAGGAATACCTTGTGGAACAACCTTCCGTTCCATTAGGGTAATCCTTGGGGATACATGTGATCTACCAAAACCAAAGAAGGTTGGGACATTTCTTTTCTAAAACCTCTAAGAAAATAATTTAGAAGATCAAGAAGCTTTCCTTAGGTGCTGAGTCAGTTCAAACCTCAACACATCAAGTTGGTGCCAACTCTAGGAAAGTGGGAGCTCAGCGTAGCATGTGTCGGGATAGCCCTTTAGCACACGCGTGTGTCCGACCTCCAGCCTTGCGGCTTCCACATCGGTGACTTCTTCCATTTCAGCTAGCTCTTCTTGTTTCTTCTACTAGTAGAACTCTTGTATCAGTGGATAAGGGCTTCAAATCCCTTACTCCTCTCACTTAACTTGACTTCTACTTTGTACCTCCAAATAATTCCAAGAAATTGAAGAATAAAGCTAGTTTGAATTACATTTGTGTCACTTTTAATGGTTATCTTCTTATTCTAATGATAACTCTTCAAGTCTAAAACTATAATAATTGATCTTCCTCTTTTATTAGTTGGACTTTCCAACTCTAAATATACTATGGGTTCACCTCTTGAGATAGAGGAATCATCAATTAAGAATAGGAGAAGTAGGTGAACTTGCAAAGAACCTTTCCCTGCCAGAGATCACCGAAGTCAACCTCTGCGCAGTGGCAAGTTTCTACCTCCTAGGGCAACACCTCAAGATAGGGGAAACAAGTCATTGTGGTATTGAAGATCGAAGCCCTTCCAGATGCTCCACCCTTGGATATGCTTGTGGAAGAGAAGGTGGACTACATCCTTTCTCATCTAAGAAAGTTACCATCTAAGCTAAGCATCATGATGCCCTTGTCTTATTCAGAGAGATGAGGGCTTCACTAATCAAGGCCCTCCTTGATTCTGAAATATGCTTAGCTCAATTGACTGTTATAGGTGAGGAAGCACATTATGCAAAAGAAGCCCAAGGGATCACCTTCACAGATGAAGACCTTCTATTGGGGGACTTGGAGCACAACCATCCCTCACATCGTTGACATGGATGGTTAGACTTGCGGTTCTCATGGATTTGGGTGCATCGGTGAACATTATGAGTCTAAAGACCCTTGCCTATTTGAAGATCAACATCTCACACTTTGGAGATGGGATGATGTTGAGAGGATTCAATGATCAAGGTGAGTGGGCTTTAGGTTCTATAGTGTTACCTTTGGAGATAGTGATTTGGAAAGGAAGCCAAGTTCTACATCATTGATTAATACTTCATTCATTGCTTTTGCTTGGTAGGGATACATCAGAACAAGATCATTCCATCCTCCCTTCATCAATGCATCAAGTTCAAAAGATGGAATTGAATATGTCAGCGGAGATGAAAAGCCATTTTTTAGTTAGAGGTTGAGATTATGAGGATCGACCTACTATCTTCCTCAAAACACCCTTTCTTGTGAACTTGGACAAAATTCAAATACAAAAAGAAAAAAAATGAAGCAAAGAAAAGATAAAAGAAAATGAAAAGAAAAATAAAAGTCCAAGTGAAGAAAGAGAATTGAAGAAGAAATAGATCAACATATCACATTCCACCCGTTCATTCCATCATATGGACATGTGGGTAGCTCAACCTCCACTGGTGAGGTAGAAAGAGGTAGAGTTCAAGGTGGGAGACCCCAGTTGGCCTTGACCAATAGAGGTGTTCAGTTCATAGAGTACCCTACTATTCACATAGACTTGGAATCTAGCTGGAGGATGAGTCTAATGTGATTAGTATACCAACCCCTCTCGGGTTCCATTGGAGGTGACTTTTGATCGAGATAGACAGAAGGCCTCAAGCAAAACAAAGTATTCAAATCTAGTTTATGTGAAACTATTAGTAGTTGGGAACCTTAGCTCTTACCTCACTTACATCTCAAAGTTGAAGGTTTAGTAGTTAAGGAAGTCTAAGTCTTCAGTGACATGAAGCGAAGAAGTTCTTTTTTGGGTTCATCATCCTCCTCAAGTAGAGTTGATGTAGAGAGGAAGATACTTTTAAAGAATTAATGGAATTACCTTTTGACTTTTACTCACCTTGTGTTCAAAATCTTATAGAAAGGTTTAGTTCCTCACACATGGTCCAAGCACACATTAGAATACTTCAAAAGCTATGGAATAATATGGAAGCACAATCAAGAGCGGGGACTAGGATTGATGCATAGTGGTCGATGATGAAGATTAGCTAGTTGTATTTACCATTTGGAGTCGATAGGTTCTTCTCACACATACTCTTATGAGAATGTGTGTTTAGAAACTTTAGATGATCGGATGATCTCCAAGTCAAAGAGGCACACCAAAATTTGAAGAGATTCATTCAATAATGACAAGCTTAAAGAAATCAACCTCGGGATAGAAGAAAATCCCCGACATACATCGGTTCATTCTTGAATGAAGAAGAAACCAATGACTTAGTTAGGCTATTTGAATGAGTTTAAAGGCGCATGAGTTATGAAGAAATGCAGATTATCTCTTGATGTAGTCCACAAGCTAGCAATAGACACGTTACTATTAAGCAAGCCTAGATGCGATTAGAAATTGAACAATGTCATTTTGAAGTCAAGGCGATGGTTTCATCGGGAAGAAAAATATCCTACAGTTAGCTAGTGTCATCTAGTTAAGAAGAATAATGCCAAATTTGCATATGCATCAATTTTAGGGACTTAAATAAGGCATGTCCTAAGGATGAGTTTCCTCTTCCTATAGAATTAATGGTGGACATACTCATCTCATCGTCTTCTCTTTCATGGATGGGTCATCTAGCTATAACCAAATCAAGATGTCTCACGAGAGAGAAACACTACTTTTCAAACGATCAAAATCTTCTTATAGGGTCATGCCTTTCGCCTTAAAATTGGTGCTACATACCAGCGCCATGACTCGGATCTTCAATGAACTCATCCATCATGGTTGAGTGCTATGTTGATGATCTAGTAGTCAAGAGTTTAGAAAAAAAAACCACCTCTTTGACTTGAGTAGTTTTGAATGGTTAAGATAATATAACCTCAAAATGAATCCCGAAGTGTGCATTGAGTCCTTCAGGAAATTCCTTGGGTTTGTTGTTATAGGAATAGAAATAGATCCTGAAAAGATTAAAGCTATCTTACAAATGCCACCTTTTAAGAGTTTAGCTCAACTTAGATCCTTTTAAGGATGATTGGCATATCTAAGATGCTTTATCTCAAACCTATCAGGGAGATGCAAGCCATTCTCAGCACTTGTCAAAAAGGATGCAAAGTTCAAGTGGGATGACAAGTGTCAACATGCTTTTAAGACATCAAAGTACTTGGTGAAGCCAGTTCTAAACCCTATCAGGATCCATCCTTTACTTTGCATTGGATGACTCTCTCGCTCTGTTGGCCCAAGCCAATGATGAAGGGAAGGAGAGCGCTCTCTACTACCTCAGCCATCATCTGATTCCTGCTGAAGCAAACTATCCACCTATTGAGAAACATTGCCTAGCTTTGATCTTTGCATCTCGAAATTTACGACACTACATGCTTTCTCATAAGGTGAACTTGATCTCGAACCAACCTCATGACCTGCTATGCGGATGTTTGGCATTGGGTCCATGATTCTCATAGTTTGATATCACATTTGTACCCCTCCGTGTGTAAAGGGGACTAGCAAATTTCTTAGCAACACACCCTTTTATTCTCAGTGATGATCTCCCGATGAACAAATCATGAACTTAGGGAGGCCAACAATGTGATGGGAGATGTATTTTGATGGTGTGCTTCTTTTCTTAAAGGTGAAGCACCATGATCTATTCTCCAGAAGGGTAGGAATAGTTCTTCTAACTCCAAACTGATGTGATGAGATTCTCATACTATCTTTCCAACCCACCAACAAATGAGGCTTTGATTGCTTTGGAGTTAGCCATCACTATCATGTCAAGAGCATCAACATCTTTGGGATTCTCGGTTGGTCATCAACATTGTTGGGTCTACAGTTCTCAAACCCAAGCTTCATCATTACTATAGTATACCATGAAGGCTTGGCCAATTCAAGTCACCATCTACAAGGTTCCCAGAGAATAGTAGTAGATGCTTTGGCAAACTTGCCAGAGTTGTGTTTGAAGATGAGTCCATTTCAATAAGGGTCCAAAATAGACAAGTCTATCCCTTATTTGTTGAACTCATCGAGAGACTTTCTCTTGAAGGGAGGTTATGCCAAAATGGACAAGGAGATTGGAGGCAACCATTCATAGATTACTTGAACACAAACTACCTCAAGAAAAGTCACAAGCCCATCGGGTGAAATAGAGCTCTCTCCTATGCTCTTGTTGATGGCACCTTTCCGATCCTTTGACCAAATGTGGTTATGTTATTTAGACAAACAAGCCATGGCATTGTAAGCGAGGTACATTGTATGTGGAGCATCAATCGTCAAGATGAAGATGAAGATCAAAGACTGATACTCGGCGATGATAGATTGCATGGATGTAGCTAGGAGATGCCATGTGTGTTATGGTGTGGTCCTCACCAACCACCCAACATTCTACACCTACATTGGCTTCATGGCCATTTGAGTGTTGGGGTAGACATTGTGGTCGATCGATCCTCCTTCTTCCAGGGGCATCGATTCATCTTAGCTACTTTTTCCAAGTGGGTGAAGCCATCCCACTCAGAGGTCAGTTCTGTGTGTTTTTAGAACCATATCATATAGGTTAGGTGCCTCGATGAATTATATCCGATAATGTGCGCATTCAAAAGCATGAAGATCAATAGCTTTGCTAGAAGACATGATATAGATTGGAGATACTCCACCATCTACTATCCTAAGCTAATGGCTTTAGAAGCATTCAACAAACTCTCATCCAAGAGACTCTTGATGATAACAAGCGAAATAGAATGAGTTGGTTGAAGCTTGCTACCGCACCATATACCGAACTCAACTCGGTCTACCCCATTTTTCCTTAGTGTATGGGTCCATTCTTCCTTTAGAAGTTCATCACTAAGGATAGCATTGGGTCAAGATCACTGAAGCTGCAAAGTTGGGTTAGAAGAGCTCGAAGGTTTGGAGGAAAATTGCCTATGGGCGTGCATAAACCTCGAGTTATACAAAGTCAAAATGATTCAAGCTCACAACAAGCTGGTCCGCCCTAGGTCTTTTTGAGTAGGAGAACTTGTGTTAGTCTTGAGGAGACCAATTGTTGCCCATCAAAAGATGGGAGGCAAGTTTGAACCCACTTGGGAAGGCCACTGTCATAGAAGGCCTACCAAGGGATCTTATCGACTTATTGATTGTAAAGGGGAACACCGATGCTTCCAATTAATGGGCTCTATCTAAGAAATATTACCCATGAAATAAATCATGTTTGAAAATAATCATTAATAAAAGAACAAAATTTATTCCATTCATCAAATCTTCTCTTCTAGTGTTGTTTTACTTGTCTTTGCTTGAATCCATGTGATGTTTAGGGTAGGTGTAAGAGTCCCCAGTGGCATCATCCTCTTTCACACACAAACACAATCTCCCAATCTATTAGAATAGTGTAGAGAAGAGAGGCATCCATTTTGATTAGCATAATTAAGAGGTGTGAGAGAACCAAGCGACATCCTTTCTTAGTGATCTTTTTCCATCATGGCACCATTTCATCAAATCCCCTAGTGTGTTTAAGGTAGGTGTAAGAGTCCCCCAAAGGCATCCTATTCCTTTTAACACATGCACAAAAAAAAATACAAATCTTTTGTCTTGAGATATTTGATGTGGGAGCAAGCCCCCCTATGACACTCACTCATTAGGCTTTAGGTCAGTTTACATACTACCCGTATGTCACCCGATGGTCATATTTGGAAGATGTGAGTCGCTTTCTTCTAACTTGCAAACCAAGCACCTTGTTATTATGGTAATCTTCACTACCCAACCATGCTACCTCATGTTGACTTTGTTTAAGAAGATGTGAGTCCCCTTTTTTTGAACTAGCCATCATGCTCTAAGAACTATTATTTGATTTTACAAATCCATCAGTCAATAAAACAAACTTATTTTCTTGTAGTTAGGAATTCAAGCCCCAAAGGCCACCCCAAGCAGGATATTATCTTTAGTGTATGGAGAATTCCTATAGGATTGGAGTTGAATATCCCATCTCACTGAGTCCTTAGATGGGGTTCATCTATTTTTTTTCCATAAGTGAGTTACCCGAATCATTCCCTTTGGAAGATATAAATTCTGTCATTCTTTTCTATGATTGTATGCATAAGCCCCAGGCCCTTAGGGTGATTTGTTCCAAAACAACCATCACCCATGGTGAAATTTTAGTAAATACTTTCAAATAAAAGCACTCCTTTGGTTAGATAGTTCTCCCATCAAGGAAGCTACTCCTTTGTTAGTAAATTAGATTTTAGAACACAGAAGCTCCTTCAGTATGATCCATCCCTAATTGATCAATAAAAACAAAAAAAAATAATCTATCTGACTATCTTTGAGATTTAAGTCATGCATTCACTCAATAGTCAACCCTAGGTGGGTTTGATTTGTTGCCCAAAAGCGGTCACCCTTTGGTCTTTTCTAGAAGATGTGAGTCCTCGCTTTCTTCGACCATTGTATACCCAAAGGCATTTCCTTGGTTGGATAGTTCTACCATGGTTGGTGAAGCTACTCTCCCTTTGAATTGATAAATCAGATAGGTCTAGGCTTCATCTCCTTCTCAGAGTTCATTCCACCAACATATCCAAATCAAAAAAAAAAAAATGAAATCAATCTTGACTATCTTTGAGTTGATTTAAGTCCCGGTGGCATTCACTCAATAGTCACTAGGTTGGGTTCAATCATTGTTGCCAATAGATTCATCTACTTTGAGGATGTGAGTCCTGCTTCTTTCTTCTTAGTATGTATACATAAGGCACTTTGGTTGGTCTACTAGAGTAGACTACCCCTTTGGATTGGAGTTAGGTCTTAGCCTCCATGGCTCTACTTAGTGGTCCATCACAAACCAATAGGTTCATCTCAAAATTCAAACTAACAAAATTAAAATAAATTCAACCTCTTCCCAGTGGACAAATCAAATATCTTAGTGAGATTCAAATCAAATCAAACTCTCATGTGGATGACTTGAACTTGCTTCCTAGTGGAAGGTTCACACTCTATCCCAGTGGATTTTCCCTCTCTCTTATGTCTTGGACATAAGTAGAGCCACATTGCACTAAGCTCTAGATTCTTTTTTTCCTTGGGTTAAGGATAGATTTTGTTAGTGCTTGATCTTTCATTTGTTGATCATTTTGGTCAACCCAATACTGCGTGTTCCTTGTCGGTCACACCACACATTGCCCTTTGTTGACCTCATTTTAGAATGAGCTCTCAACCTCCATCTTAGACATGACTTCTCTTAGACTTAAGAGTTCCTTAGTCTTAAGACACATCTAGTGATTAGTGGACACTCAACTAGCCTAGAGACTTAGAAGAGTTAGCCATAGAATAGGTCATGCCTTGGGTGTTAGGAAAATTTCCTACCCTTAGCTTAAACCATTCCTCACTTTCCTTCTTTCAAGTCAAACTCTCAATTGTTCTATTTGATTTTCTCCAAATCAACTCCATATGATTGAAATCCATGATTGAAATCCATGATCAAAATCCATCAAAATTCCTAAGTCCAAATTTTCCAGTCCTTAATCTTTCCAAGGACTTAGCAAAATCATGATCAAAACCAAATCAAATCTTTGAGATTTTCTCATAATTCATTTATATTCTCATTTATATTCACATATATAAATGAAATATAAATTCAAATCAATCAAACTCAAAATTCCAAATCAATTCAAAATTTTTTCTAAGTCCTTAATTTTCCATTAATGAACTTAGCCCAAAATCTTGATCAAACCATTTCAAACTCATGATTTTCTCAAAACTCATTTATATTTACATTTATATTCACATATATAAATGAAATATAAATATAAATCAATCAAATCAAACCCTCAAATTAGATTCCCAATTTAAATTTTTCTAAGTCCTTAATTTTCCATTAATGGACTTAGCCTAAATCAAACCATCTCAAATTCATGGGATTTTCTCATAATTCATTTATATTCTCATTTATATTCATATATAAATGAAATAAATATAAATCAATCAAACCAAATTCAAAAATTTAAAAAATTTCAAAATTTTCCCAAGTCCTTTCTCCTTCTTAACTTAGCAAATCATGATTAAACCACTTCAAATCATGAAATTTTCATGATCATTTATATTCTCATTTATATTCACATATATAAATGAAATATAAAATTCAAACAATCAAAATTCCAAAAATCAAACTCAAATCAACTCAAAATCAATCTAAGCCTTTCAAATCAAAATCTTGAACTTAGCAAATCAATTTCAAATCAAGCCAAACTCTTGATTTTCCTCATGATTCAATCAAACCTAACTCATATATAAATCCAAACTTCAATCAAACAATCAAAACCAAGTTCAAAAATCAAACCCAAAATCCCTTCGTATTCTTCCTTTGAATATGAATTTATCAAATGAATCAAAACCATTTGACTTCAAACCACTTGTAAATGGATTTATATTTCAATCATAAGTCCATATACAAGATCAATCAAACTCAAATCAAGCTTTGACCAAGCCATTTGACCCACTTAGGCTCACTTGACCCAAAGTGACCTAAAGTACCCTTATGAGCCAAATTCTAATCCTAACCAAATTGGATTGAACCAAACTCATATATCCCTCTCATCATGATCAACAATCATCATGGGATGATCAATCAATCAAATTGGGTCAAACCAAGTCAAACCTAAGGGTTGACCAAGTCAACATTTAAAATGAAACTAACATAGCCAAATTCCACCATAGGCCAAATTGATTGAAACCATTGATCTAAGTTCACTGACCTATGTTTGAACTTGACCAAACAACATTTGAGCTAACCTAGCCCAATTGGCCACTTGACCCAAGTTGACCCATTTTGACCTAACGGGTCAAAATGTGTCAAAACTTGATCTAAGCCAAATTGATTGAAACCAATGGGTGAAGTTGATTCCAAATCACTTGTGAACATGACCAAAGCCTCAATTGGCCAACTAGACCCAACCTAGCCCAATTGACCTTAGACATGACTAAAGGGGTCATGTTGAGCCAAATGAACTTAACCAAAATTGATTGGAAACAAAGATACCAATCCATTCCATATGACTAACTTAACCTAAACCTACCCTTGACCTACCTCAGATAAGTCAAATGGGTCAAACAGGTCAACTTCACCGATTTGACCTAAATGAAGTCATATGAGCCAAATTCAAAACAAATCTAAATTGAACCAAACCAAAGCCACCAAAACATTTCAAATGGCCATATGAACTTGACCCAACCCTTTGTTTGACCCAATTTGACCAATTGGTCAACTTGACCCAAGTTGACCCATTTTGACCTAAATGGGTCAACATGAGCCAAACCCTATCAAATGAATTCCAAATCTCATGAAACTTGGCCAAACCTAGTTTCTCCACATACCCAACATATCCAAAGTGGAAAAAAAATAATCATTCTACCCTAGGCCTAGAATAAATTTTGGCTTAATCCATGGGTAATTTGGTCATACCCTCTTCATATCACTTGAGGCTTTCCTAAAAGCTCAAGGGACCTAGTGAAGAGTGGTGCACCAATGGGTTTGGGTCAGCCAATTGGTCCCCAAGACCAACCCCATGGGTCAAAATGAAAATTCAAAATCTCCCACTCAAATTCAAGCACATGGTTGGCAATCCACTCGAGGCTCAAACAACCATGTGCACACTCTGCTTGATCAAACAACCCCCATGATCAATTGGATTAAAATGGTACAATGGCTTGTGGCCATCCGATCCTTCAAGGGGGAGATATACTCTCCCTAATTGAATTCAAGTCCATCATTCCTTAATTTAATTAAGCCCTAGAGAGTGTTGGGAGCCATCAGAGAGCATTCCTAAGCTTCCTAGGGGAGAATTGAAATCAAGCTTTCTCAATTTTCTTCCTTAAAAAATAGGGGAGCTCATATTCAAACTTCCTCTTCACACAATTCTACTTCAATTGCCTTTGCATACTTCATCAGGGAGCTAAGTCGAGTGCACCCAAGCTTCCATTGGAGTTCCCATAGTAAGGAGGAGTTGAATTGGATCAAAATCGCAAAGGGGAGTAAGGGGAGTTGGTCCATAGAGAAATTCACATAACCTGAAGAGCTCTTTCTTCCAACACAGCTTTGTCTTAACCAGACGAAGCTTCTCCAAGAGAATTGAGCGTCGGTGATACCTCCGGCGAGGTATGAAATTTTTTGACCTCTAACATAGGAGGTGTTGGTCTTTTGTGAAGAAAATTTTCAATTCAAGTGAATCCACCATTGGATGTGTCGTTCTTTGTCTTTAGATGGTGTCGGTTAAATTTGGTTTGAATCTGAGCTCAATCAAGCTCGGATCTTCCCCTAGATCATGGATCGATCTCTATTGATCAAGGGGGGAAGAACTTGGGAGATCTCAGCCATCCATCTATGTGTTTTGGATGGACGACCGAGATAATTCTCACGTTTAGATTTCATTATATCCTTTTAATACCTTAGGGCGATCTCTGGCCATTTGATCTTTGATTGGATGATAGAGATCAAACCACGTCTGCTGCCAGCCACCTTTTTGGATTTGACATTTAAGTGAATCCCTCACTACATGACACGTGTAAGGCTCACTGACTGCCACTGCCACGCATCGCACCATGAGCTGTCGGATTAGTTAGGATGTTTTTATTATTTCTAATTAATCTAGGGATCTTCTAAAATTCATAACTCTTTCCATAAAATTTAGAAAAATATGAAATAAAATCTATGGAAAGATAATTTAACCTAGAATATTTTAAAATTAATTTCAATGGGTTTTGAGTTATAATTTTTTTTTTTTTCTGATTTTGGGTTTTATTGGAAACTTCATTTTGATAATTACCTTTAAATTAAGCATCTGATTAATCCCAAACTTCTTGGGTATATTTTAGGGGATGACTTCTACCTCCCTAATTTTCTTGGGATTTATTGAAGGCTTAATTAGAAGAATTGCATATGGATTTTTTAATTACCCTTCTTATGTAATTAATGATAATTAAGGTGTAATTAGTGATTTTAATCCATGATTAGGGTTGATTAAGGTCAGATCCAATAAGTAAGAGGTTTATGGAATAATTTTGGGCATTCCCCCTAAACTATTCTCTAAACCCCCACTTCTTTCCTTAATCTTGTCTTAATTAATGGTCAATTCATTAATTATCCCCTTAATTAATTTCTAAAAATTATAAAAAGTTCCAAAACTTAATTAATCTACATTGGGTAGATGCCTAGGTGTTTAATAGCTAAGTTTAATTAAGGAAATCAAGACCCAATTCATAAGTATGAAAGGGTGTTTTGAAATTACTTAAGCTAAACCCTTAGCTTAATTAACTTAATTGAGCCAAATTGCATTAGGCCTTTTCTTATTAGGTGCATTAAAATTTAAATTCCTTGCAAGTTTTTATGTCATCTTATTATCTCATAATTATTTGGTTAATTATTCTAAGTTGGTGTAGGTAAGGTTTAATTAAGTTACTTAATTCATACCTTAACCTAATTAATACATAAAATTGGATTTAATTATATAAAAATTAAAAAAATATCAAACACATGTGGGAATGGGTTAGGAATAGTAAACTCATCTAACCTTTTCAAAATTAAAACAAACTCCAAATTAAACAAAAAATCACTTTGAATTCACTTCAATTTATTTTAAACTTTCTTTTTCTATAAGAATGTCCTTAGGATTTAAGTGAAGTGATCTTGTTTACATGATTTCATTGCTTTGAATCTTTCCCCAACATGTTAATTTGTATGTCATGTGGTTTCATGCATTCATATTTTTCAAATTCAAATTTAAAATGAAATTATTTACTTTATGTCAAATTTGCATGTGTTGGCTAAAGTAGAAATATGAATGGCTATTTTCACTACTAAATCCAAATTATTTTCAAAACATATAAATCAAATACTAAATATGAAAGTATGCTAGTTATATTTTAATTATGAGCTTGCATGTGAAAGATTATAAAGGTATGCTTAGTATAGGTTTCCTTTCTCTCTTATGTTGATACAATTTTGAATAAGAATTTGGTGAGATATATGGTTCATTTTAAAAGGACCTAATGCTCACCTAATTTCATATCCTATTCATCCTTATGCTACCACTTAAGAAGGACTGCCTATACTTGCATACCTAAATTGCATAAACAAAATGAATCCATTAATACAACTTTTGCATTCTTCTTTTCCATTTCATTTCTTTTATACACATGTTTGTATTTAAGGAAAGTGATATATTAGTCTATACAACCCTGAGTTTGCAAGGATTTAAGTAGGCCTAAGTAGGTCTTGTACCTTACACCTCTGGTTAAGAATGACAGTATACTCACTTATGCTTTTCTTACTTTCATGTGTGTATGTGAAAATTTGGATAAGAAAACCTCTTTCTACTTAAGAAAAATCATGCATATTCAACTTCTAAATCTCCTTAAATGGATTACTTAGCATGCATCATAAAGTGTGTTAAATACTCTCATTTGTATGTATAGATATGCTTAGGGTCCATCCATATGCATGTTATATATATGTTGGGAAAGAAATGAAGTAATGTGTGTTATGTGAATTTTGATTCATTTTATTTAATCTTAAAATACATTTCTTTTTGAATAGGTTTGTTTAGAGTTCATCTAAACTTAGGATTAATTAAAAGATCTAATCAAAATATTCACCTAAACAAAACTAAAATGTGAACCTACTTTAGAAATTACTTTGGTTAGGGAAGGAAAGAGAAGTTCTCTTCTCTTTCCCTCTCTTCATAATTTAGTAATTAATTGTAGGATTCACTTGAACCAAATTAAAACATGAAATAAAATCAATCCAAAATGATTAAAAAACTTAAATGAAACCCTCCTCTAAGTTGAACTTATCTTTACACTTAGAAAATTTGAACCAAAAGCTATAGCTAAGCATACCACACAAACCTTCAAAGCACACACACATTAGCTAAGTCACCACTTCTAGCTTTATGTTAGTCAGGTGCATGGTTTGATGTTTGTTTATTTTGTGATATATGTTTGATGGATGGGGTGCATTCATAGAATGGTAGGATGCTTTAGTCTAACTATTCTTTTCCAGGGGATATGCTTAAGGGGTGCTATTATAAATAAAATATAAATACTTTTGCTTGGGTGCTTTATACCCTAAGCATAATCCAATAGGCTAGGTGGACTTAGTCACCCATGTGTGGGGTGATAAGTCTGATATACATGCTTGGGATTTGTGTGGTTTATTTCAAGTAACCTTTATTTTGTAGGTGTTAGTTTGATTTCCACTTTTTCTTTTCATCTAAATTTGTGCAATTAGGATTTTGGAATGATTTTTATGGGGATTAGGATGAGCATTGGTCATAAGATCCTATCTTATGCACCATGTGAAGCCTTGGAGAATCTACCTTCCAACCAACCAAAGAAGGAAAGAAGAAAAGAAGAAGAAAGAAGAAAAGAAAAAAGAAAGTTTGAAGACCCCATAACAATGAATTCCTTGCTTAATTATAATTTAATTCATTTGTAATGGTTGTATAAGTAGGGGGGCTACCCAATTTGATATTTTGGGTTTGTGCGGTGGTGCCCGACCACAAAGGCCTTTTATTTTTTTCAATTAGCTTTGTAAATTAATTGATGATTTGTTTAGCTTTTACATTATGTGGCCTACTTTTGCTAGTTTCTTCCTTGCTTTATATATGTCATGGATGTGGATTAGGTTCTTTAGGGAAAAATAAATCTTTTACCCAACTTTACAACTCAAAATAAAAATTAAACCACTCATAACCTCACCTAAATCTTAGGTTTAAAATCAAGATAAAAGAATTAGAAACCCTTTAGATCGATGAGCATTTCTTTTATAATATCATGCACAAATGCATCTTATTTCACTCTTGATTGAGGGCTTCCACCTTGCTGAGAAACGGCTTGACCTTTGAGAGCCATGGTGGAAACTCACCTCCTCCTTCACGATTTTGGCCAATAACCTTCTTTCTCATGCATTAGTCATTTGAATCCTATTAGCTCTGAAAAAAAAATGTGTCCAAAATAAAAAATAAAATAAAAATTTGAATTGCATTAGATTTAGGTCATTTGAAGCATGTCCCTTTACATGATCTAGTCTCTTTAGGAGTGAGTTTAAGGACTTAGTCTCTTTCTAAATAAATAACAACCTAGCTATCTTGCATAAGCATAAAGATTGCCTACATGTATTTAAAATCATAGGAGTTAGTTGCCCACCCCTGTGGTTGTAAGTCTATGTCGTGGGTGGTTTGTCCTCTTGGAGGCAAACCAATTATCCATTTTTCTCCTTAGATTTAGGCTGTGCTTTCAGCCCTTGTCAAACCTTCTCCCTAGATTTAAGTTTTGAGGTTGCTTCTCTCCTTTGCAGACCATAAGCATAATTTCTCACCTCTTAGGCATTTCTTTAATCTTGTGTTAAGGAATCATAAGTCCTAAATGTCTAATGAAAAATGCAACTCAAACAAACAAAATCAATTTCAAAAATGTAAAGCCTAATTATAGGATAGTTTGAGATGCTTGTTTGGTTTCCTAGCTTCATGGTCATCTCCTACTTTTCTTCTATTTTAGCTTTGATAATAACTCCCACTCTTTGATCAATCCCATTTGATCTTCAAATTATAACCAATCAATTGATAGTCCTTTCCTATTGAAATCTTCAACGATAAAGATCATTTACCTTAATCAAGAGTTTTTCTAAGGAATCCCCATTCCTTAGGATGTAATTAACTATGGGGGCTTGCTCTTATAGGGAACTTAATGAACCCAATTTAAAATAAACCCTGCTTTACTTTTTCATGTAAAGTAGGGGAAGAATCTCTAGTATATATCATCAGGGAGTCCTTATTGAGGTGATCAGGTCCATTAAAGGGTAGTGATTTCTATCTTTAAAGATAGTACACTACTCCTTGATGACGTACTCGATCACTTGAATAAGTACATCTATGGATCTACATGGCATCCTAAAAAGACAAATTTCTATAGGTCTTGTCTATCATTTATCCCCATAGATTTGAAAGGTGACTTGTTATAAGAATTTTTCTCCACAATACTTTACATCATAACTGTAGTTGTAGTTGAGTCACATCTTCTAATTTAGATACATGGTTTATAAAGACAATGACTCATTACCTTTCTCCCTTGGATCCAGAGGTTGTCAGCTTCTTTGATGAGCATAAGGGGCCTAGCGGCTAGTTAGCTTGTATTGAGACTACCCTTAAAGAGTTGGTTGATCAAGTAGGGCCAAATTATCATCTTAAGAAGTCCAAGAAGGGAGCTCTACTCCCCTTGATTTCTTCAGTAAGTAGAGTAGGACTAGAAAGGATTATGAGGAGTACATTGTAACTTCACTCTTCATTTTGCTAGGTTGATGAGTGAGTTATTTGAGCTAGAGTAGTGAATCTTCTTTGATAGAATGGACTAGCTCATCGAGGACCTTGTCAGTGAGTAGCTGCCTTATTTTGTGATGTCCTTCTAAGCCATTGTGTGGTAGTCAACCTGAGAGATTTATAAGAAGTTTCTACTAAAGAGGAAGGAGCTATCAATGGAGAGATGGAATTCGCCTCTATAGAGGGTGAGCAAGTCTCTAAAGGCAAGCCCGCTAAACTTTAGGAGGAGGTATAGAACCAGAAGGAAGAGAAGGAGTAAGCCATGTTGAAGTTGACTTGCCTTGAGGAGATGAAGGAGCAAGAGGTGGAGCTATCTTGCTACACTAAGGAGTTTAAGAAAAATGAGATTGAGTTATCTAATTTCTTAGATTCTGATAAGTACAATCATTTACTATAAGAGAAGTTCAAGGAAGGAGCTGACTATGTAATCGAAAGTTGGTGAGGCATGATCAATTGAATGCCAAGTTCTTTGACTTTGATAATGTATTCCCATCAATCAAACTCATATAAATGATAAAGGGAGAACCAACTCTACCTTCTCTCTTTCTTTCATTTTTTTTTGTGAGTTCAAAAGATGTATATGAGAATTTTTGTATGCTTGCATATTCAACATTTGCATATGAAATTTTTGAGGGAATGAATATCTATTTTATAATTCCTTTATTTTTATGGAATGAGCTTATTTTTTAAATGAACTTTCTTGGAGTGATAAATATTTACTTGAATAGCTTGAAATGTATATTATGCCATGGGAGAGTACCTATTCATGCTTTTGGTTAGGTACTCATGATCATCATCTATGAATTAGATATACTTCATGAAACACATTTCACTGAGTTTATCTTATTGAGTTGCAATTGAGAAATTTTATTCAAGTATTTTATCCAATATAAAATTTTTTATTATACTCGATGTGGTATAATTATCTTGACTACTCATTTTATTGCATATTAGGGGGAATATGAAGGTCCCAACCATGGAGTATTGGTCTTTTGGAGTTGATGAATTGAAGGGGTGTCAGTCTTACACTTGAGTTTCTAACTGGATGGAGTATTGGTATTTTGGAGTTGCCAACCTTATGGAGTGTCAATCTTACACTTGAGTCACCAACCACATGAGTGTTGGTATTTGGAGTTAGTAACCTCATGGGTGTCTGAGTCACCAATCATAGGAAGTGTTGGTCTTTTAGAGTTGCCGACCTTAAGGGTGTCATCTTACACTTGAATCACCAACCACATAAAATATTGATCTTTCAAGTTGTCGATCTCAAGGAGTGTCATTCTTACACTTATTACCCTTGATAACTCATGAAACATTATCGAAGAGTATGATCTACTACTTTCTTATGTATTCTTCTGAGTCGACTTTCGCTCACTTTGCCATGAATGATACACCAAGTTTCATATTTTATACTTGGGACAAAAATGGCAAGTTGAGTAGCTTGAGTCAATATGCGAGAGTTAACTCGGTCCATTAGTACTCACCAACTTTGTTGTTTGTTAATTGAACATTGCATTTATTATATGAAAAAGTTTCTATCATTCAAAAATATTAGGTTTATAGAAAGTAGGATAAAGAGGCAGGACTTATTTAATGGGTAAAACTTCTTTAAATATTTTGCATTCTAACAACATGATATGTATTATTTTGAATGAGTCTATAATTGATAGGCTCGAGGGCCAACTTGCCTCCTGACTATGTAAGGGTCATCTACCACATGTGAGCGAATTTGGCTAATATGCTATGAAGTCATCATCTACCTACTTTATCACCAAGTTGCTAGCTTTGAAGTGTCTTTCTTTAACATGAAGGTTGTAGTATGTGATCATTCACCTCTTTGTTCCTTCTTGTCTTAATGATTTTTCAATTCTTAAATCCTCCAATAAGTATATAGTGGTTTCTATGGAGTCAGCATTTGACCTTTCCCACTCTCCAACTTCTTTATCTAACTTGGCAGCTACTAGGACCCTTTTACTAGAAAAGTTATACTCGACTGGTGACATGACTTCTATCCCATCTAAAAGCACAAATGAGGTATGTCTAGTTGCTAAGGTTGGAAGCATCTTGAGGGTCTAAAGTATGATAGGTAGGATGTCTACCCATTTCGCTTTGTCCTCTTGTACTTTATTCTTTAATAAGTTTAAGGTTTCTTATTTTTTTATTCTATTTGGCCATTATTTTGAGGGTGGTGCACTAAAGCATATTTGTTGATTCCTAGTGACTCGTAGAATTTCCTCAATCACCTATCAAAAAATTATGGTCCATTGTCCATTATGAATTACATCAGTAGTCAATACACATTGAGGAAGTTATTCCAAATAAAGTTTTGAACTACCTAGGTAGTTATTTTGGTGAGTGGATTCACCTTGATCCACATACTAAAATAATTAATCATGATAGGTATGAATTTTATTTATTCCTTGACAAGTGAGAGTGGCCAATTAAATCCATTCCCTATATGGAGAAGAGCCAAGGGATAATGATAGGTTGAAGGATTTGATGATTGATATTATAAAGAGAAAACTTTTGACATTATTCACACCTTTTTTTTGGTGAATTCCTCCACATATTTCCTCAATGTGGAAAAAAATATACTTATGGAAAAATTCTATGGGAAGACATTCTTCCTCTAGAGTGACTCTTGCACTTACTAGAATGTATGTCTTTGAGTATTGTACTTTGCTCACTTTCTCACACACACCTCATGTTAAGTGAGATTACTTATCTCCAAAAAAACTCACCTTTGAATAATAGGTATTGAGCGGCTTCGATCTTAAATCTCTTTGGGTTTTTAATCTCCTCCTCAAGGTCCTTAATTTGTAGGTATATCTTTATGGGGTTGACCCAACTATACAAATGTTCCTTTATATTTGCATAAATTTCTAATCTTTCATGCTAGGCTAAGAGAGTTGAATAACATATTGCTCCCCAATCTTGCTTGCTCTATACAATAAGTCAGCTAGTGTATTTTACCCTTTAGGAACTTGCTCAATCTTGAAGTATTCCAAGTTTCCAATTTTTTCTTTTACCTTGAGCAAATATCTTTGTAGGGACTTGTCTCTAACTTCATAGGGTATGTTTATTTATATCATCATGTATTACAAGTTCGAGTAGGCAGCCATGTGTAATGCTCTTAGTTCTCTAATGAAGCTTTGCCCGATGAGTAATGCTTCATACCGAACTAATTATTATTCAATTGGAAATTAAATTTGATGGCTTGAGTGATGGTGACTTGATGTAGAAAATCATCATCACCATCATTAACATCATCATCACAAAACCTAAATTTATGTATCAGGCCATTATGTTATAATTTAAGTTATGTATGATTGGGCTTTTATATTTTATATCATGTTTTGGGCTTATATGTATTGAGCTATTTGTATGTTATGGCTCATATAGTGATTTCATGGCGGCATGTATGATATTTGGGGAACGTATGAAAGGGTGGTAGGTTTGATAATGGTGGTAGGTTTGATAATGGTGATAGGTTTGGAGTAGGTAGTGGTAAGTGTGATTATGATGCTAGTAAGTCTGAGTTTGGAATTAAGTTTGTGTATTTTGAACACTCCCTCTCAGTCTTATAAATAAGGAGGCTCTTGTAATGCTTAGTACGTGACTTGGAAGAAAATTATCTTTCTTAAGTTTTTTTATTCTTTCTTTGTGATCTTTCATCTGAGCAATAGACTACTTGAGTGTGTGAGCTCACAACCTTAGAGAAGGACTTCAAATGAAAGAACGAGATCTCCACAATGATGGATTATTTCTAGAGATCGACTTCAACTTATCTCTACTTTACTACTAGTTATTTTAAATCTGTTATAGTTTAGAGCGTTCATAATTTTTCAACTTTTTTTTTGCATTTACAAAATTCAAATATCTAGTGTGGTTAATATAATATTAGTTAAAAAATTTCAACTTTATTAAATTCATAATATTGTGAATGTGCTTAATAGTAGTGTGCATTTATCATTACTTTTTTGTAATAATTTATGAATTATTGGTGTAATCAACTTTATATCATAAAAATCTCTCTCGCCCTACATCATATTTTGTATTGGAGCAAGTATATTTCCTTAGGAACATCTAGTTTGGTATTGAATTTTATTTTCTACAATAGAGAAGCTTGTGATACATTATTAAAAATTCAAAAATTATTATCTAATTAAGGAATTTATTTATTTATGTATTTAATTTCATTATATTACATATTTAAAAAAATAATAAAATAAAACATTTTATTATATCAAAATTTTTCATTATCACATCATTATGTATACTAGTAATGAGCTTAGATATCAAGATCAAGCTTTAGATCAAAAACATGATCCTTATGAATTTTTATTAGAGAGAATAGATAAGCTCACTCTTATGTACCAACAAACATACAATGAATTCCAAAAGGTTTGAAGTCTTAGAACAAAAGGTTGGCAAGCTAGCAACATATTTACTAGAAATTAACTCAATCTTAGAATACCAAGCTAAGAAAGGGAAGGTCATCCCACCACCCTATTCCTCTTCCTCTCCCTCCTTATCCACTTTCTCTGATTAGACCCCGCTATCACCCTAGGGGTAACTTTAATGAATATCTCAAGTTGGATGAGATACTTCCTCGCCCACCTCATCAAATAAGAACACAACAAAGATGAGATGATGGCTATACTCATTGAACTCCATATGAACATTATCTGGTTTTGTTGTCCATCGATGTACACTTTAAAAAACCTGATGATGATATTATTTGTAGTGTTAAAATTGATCCACCCACTTTTGACGGTCGACTTGATTCCAAAGTTTTTTTAGATTGGTTAGAAGATATGAACTAATATTTTATTGGATGTGGATGTTAGAAGAAATACAAGTTCATTTTGCTTGCATGAATATAACTAGTCATACTAAAACTTATTAGATTAATCTCACACAAAAAATTCAACGATTATAACAACCACTTACAAAAGAAATTTTAAAGAAAAGTAATGGATGAGATGACTATGCTTAAACAATGATTTTTGATTGTTATTAAGTATATGACATGCATTGATGAATTGATGGCCCGTTGTGATGTTAGAAAAGATAACTGTATCACAGTGTCTTGATTTAGATCTAGATTATGACTTAATATTCATAATGAAATATCAACTTAAGAAATTTATTCTTTTGAGGATGGATTTTGAGTTGCGACTCAAATTGAATAATATCTTAGATCATAACCTTATAGGAAATTTACAACTTCATCTAGAAAAAACTCCCAATCACATGTTACTTCTCTTGCCTCAGTAGTTCTTAAAGGACCTAGTGAAACAAAAGAAAATCTTTAGTTGGAACATCTAATTCTAAGACATCTAACATTACTTATTTTACATGTGGCAAAACTAGTCATTATGCAAGTACTTGTCCTCATCAAAACTTACACTTAGATTATAAAAATAAGGATCACCAAAATAAAAATAATAATGACTAAATTATAGTTGATCCTTGTGTAGAGGCTAGTGATGTAGAAAAGCATTAGATGAGTTACATTGTGTGTTAGCTACCTCATGAGCTAATATTGATTGGAGATGCACATTGATTTTTTGCATTATTTTAAGAATGGTGAAAAGAAGTGTAAATTAATCATTGATAGAGGTTGCTAAGAATGTTATGCCACCTCTACTTTGGCTAGAATGAAGCTCACCCTATAGCCTCACCCATAGACTTATAAGGTTACTTGGGAAGATAAGACCTCTATCTCTATATCTCAATATTATAATGTACCCATTAAATTAGAAGAATAAAGTGATAAAATATGATGTGATGTTCTTCCAATGGATGCTGCTCATATACTCATAGGTAGATGTGGTTAAATTTATATTATATTTGCCTTCATCTATCCAACTTTTGGAAAAAGGATAAATGAAAATAGAAATATAAAACCTTATTGGGACACCACGCAGATCCACAGATGTTATTATTAGGGTGATCAAGTATGGCATTGAGGAAAGATGTACTATCTCAAAAGATAGAAGTCACCACCCTACAATGGACTTAATCATCTTAATAAGGACTCCTAAGGACTATGGGTCTTCAGAATGTACCAGAGATTCTTCTCCTACTTTGCATGGATAGGTAAAGTAGGGTTTATTTTAAACTAGATTTATTAAGTTCCCTACAAGGGCAAGCTCTCATAGTTAATTAAATCCTAAGGAACAAGAATCCTTAGGAATACTCTTGATTAAGGTAAATGATCATTGTCTCCAAAGATTTCGAAAGGTAGGACTATCAATCGATTGGTTTATTTTTAGAAAAGTCAAGTGGGATCGATCAAGAAAAGAGAATTCTTATCGAAGCCAAATGAAGATAAGTAGGGGATGCTTAAGATACTAGGAAGCCTAGTAAGCACCCAAATTAACCTATGATTGGGCTTTACATTTTTGAAATTGAATTGAATTTTATTAGAAATCTATGGCTTACAATTCCATGATACAAAGTCATGAAAATGTCTAAGATGTGAGGATTCATGCTCGTGGCCCGTAAAGGAAAGTAACAACCTTTGAACCTAAATCTAGGTAGCTTTGGCGAGGGTCAAAAGCACGACCTAAATCTAAGGTGAAAATGTGTATTTGGTTTACCTCCACAAGAGAGGATAAACTACCCGACTGTTGGACTTACAATCACCTGGGGCTGGCCACCAACTAACTCCTCCTACGATTTTAAAACATGTGGGCAAGTCAAATGCTTTTGCAAGATAGCTAAGCTGTTATTTATTTATAAAAGACTAAGTCCATAAAAACACTCCATAAGAGACTAGATCATATAGGGCATGATTTAATGACTTAAATCTAATGCAAATTTTATCACATTTTATTTTTATTTTTGAATAATCAATTTAACACAAGCTTTAGCATTCATATGCCTACTACATGAGAAATTAGATTATGGGCCAAAATCACCAAGATAAGGAGGTGTATTTTGACCATTGCTCTCAAAGGTCAAGCCAAGTTCTCTAGAAAAGGTGGAAGCCCTCCAAGTCAAGAGTGAAATAATATGCTTTTTATGCATGATGTGAGAAAAGTAATACAACATCTAGCTAAGGGGTGGCTAATTCTTTTATCTCAATTTATAACCTAGGCTTTAGGTGAGGTTATGAGTTATTTTATTTTTAGTTTTGAGTTGATTAGTTGGATAGAAAATTTATTTTCCAAAGAGCCTAATCATCATCCAGGCCATACATCAAAGCAAGGAATAAACTAGGAAAAGATGCCATCCTAATGCACAAGCTAAACAAACATCAATAAATTTATAAAGCTAGCACAATAAGAGGCCATTTATGGTCGGGCTCCACCGTACAAACCCAAAAATAAATTGGGTAGCCGAGCTCTACCCTTATACAACCCAGATTACAAATGAATTAAATACAATCAAGAAGGAATTCATTATTATGGGGGTCTTCATTCTTCATTTCTTCTTTCTTCTTTCTAATTTCTTCTTATTCTTTTGGTTGGTTGGAATGTGGTTGTTCAAAGCTTCACATGGCACATAAGACATAGTCTTATGACCATTGTTCATCCTAATACCCCATAATAATCACTCTAAAATCCTAATTATAAAATTACATGAAAATAAGAAAAAGGAAATCTTACTAAAACCTGCAAAATAGAGATTAGCGAAACAAACCATACAATCCCAAGCATGTATATATATAAATTGGACTTAGCATCTCACACATGGGTAACTAAGCCCATTTGGCCATTTTGGATTATGCTTAGGGGTATAAGCGACAAAGCAATTATATTTTTATTACTGACCCATAAGCATAATCCCATGAAGATAATGTTAGACTAAGATCACCCTATCACTCGCACATACCCTAACATCCTAAAATAATACATCACAAAACAAAACCAAACATCAAACCATGCACCGCCTAACCTAAAGCTAGAAGTGGTGACCTAGCCTAATGTGTGTGTCATTTAAAGTTTGTGTGGTATGCTTAGCTGGGCTTTAAGGTTGATGTTTTCTAAAAATGAGGTCAACAAAGGGCTCCTAATAGGTGTGGTGTGACCGACAAGGAACACTGCACATATTTGTGTTGACCGAAATGATCAACAACACCGAACGATCACAAGCACTAATAGAAATGATCTACTCTCAACCTAAGGTATAGAAGGAATCTAGAGCTTAGTGCAATGTGACTCTACTCTTGTCAAAGAAATGAGAGAGTAAAGGGGGAATCCACTAGGGATATAGTATATGAACCTTCCATTAGGGAAGCATTTTCAAGTCATCCACAAGGGGATGAGAGGTTTGATTTTGATTTGAGTCTCATTAGGGAGAAAAATGATTTGATTTGTTGATTGTTTAGTTATTTTTATTCTGATTTTTTGTTTTGATTCCAATGAGGGAGATTGATTGGATTTGTTTAATTTGTTGTTCTTGTTTGACTCCAGAGAGAGGGTTGAATTTGTTTCAAATTTTTATATTTTTTAGATTTTTTTGAGATGGACCCTGTTGGTTTGCTATGGATCACACTTAGCAGGAGCCATGGAGGCCTAGACCTAACTCAGATTTACCAATCCAAAGGGATAGTCTACGAAACACATAGTAGGACTAGCCAACCAAAGGGATCGCCTTTGGGTGTGTAGTAGCTGTACAAGGAAGAAAGTGTAGCAAACTTATAGCCTCCAAAGTGGGGACCAGTTGCTAGGGTGATTCATTGGCAAGATAATGGATTGAACCCAACCTAGGTCTGACTATTGAGTGAATGCCGCTAGGAGACTTAAATCAACTCAAAGATAGTCAAAAGATTAATTCCATTTTTTTTAGTTTGTTTCAATGGATCCCATCGGTTTGTGATGGACTGCACTGAGTAGGGGCCATGGAGGCCTTGGGCTACATTAGATTTACCAATCCAAAGGGAATAGTCTACCAACCATAAGGTAGGACTAACCAATGAAAGGGATGTCTTTTGATGTGCAATGGTAAAGTTAAGAAGAAAGCACGAGGACTCACATCTTCCAAAATAAGGAACCACTAGGGTGATCGGTTGGCAAGGAAATAAATCAAACTCAACCTAGGGCTGACTATTGAATGAATGCCGCTAGGGGACTTAATCGCTCAAAAATAGTCAAGATTAGTTTCATTTTTTAATTTGTTTATTTTGATCAATTTCGTTGGTTTATGATGGATCACACTGAGAAGGAGCTTATATCAGCCTAGACTATCAGATTTGCTGAACCAAAGTAGCTTCCCACCGAGGGGAGACTATATGACCATAGGAGTGCCTTTCGGTTTGCAATGGTCAATTCAAGAGAAGAAAGCACGGGGACTCACATCTTCCACTACAAAAGACCACGGTGATCAATTGCTTTGGGCAACAAATCAAACTTATAGCTCGGTTTCGACAATCATGCTAGAAAGAATACGTCATAGTCTTACATCTTCCAAAATGAAATGACTGTTGAGGTAACCTACTTGTTGAAAAATAGATTGAACGACCTGGGGTATGGAGTGAGTCGACGGGGACTTATCTCAACTCAGGTAGTCAGGCAATTCCTATAGGGATTTCTGCTGACACTACCCTAAAGATAGGATGCTTGTTTGGGAAAAGGGGCTCTTTGTGGGCTTGAATTCTTGATCCATTAAAGAATATTTTTTATTTGTATGTTTAGTTTGTTTATTGTGGACCTTATTGATTTGCGAGAGATCAAACTGAGAAGTAGCTTATATCAGCCTAGACCTATCTCAGATTTATTGAACGAAGGGAGAATCTGCATATCCAATGAACAAATTCTCCAACCACAGGGGTGGCTACCAAGAAAGGGGATCTCTCCAATCCATAAGTAACTCGTGTAGTGTCTAAATGGGGTTGCAAAAGATGTGATCCAAATAGAGTGCCCACAGGGAGAGGGGCCGCTAAGGGCTTGATCCAAAACCCCGGAGAAGATAATATCATGGGTATTCGGTGGACAACTCAATGAGAAAATGCAGGGACTCACATTTGCTAAGAGTGGTGTATCCCGGGTCGCTATCGACATGAACCTCAACCAACCTACGGTGTGCTTCGATTTGCAACAATTAGCCTAGGAAGAAAGCTCGGGGACTCACATCTTTCCATAGCTAAACTAATTACTAGGATAGTCTGTCTTTGGCTTGATAGGTACTATTCAACCTAGGGCGACTACTGAGTGAATGCCAGTGAAGGACTTATATCAACTCAAATGTAGTCAAGTGGAAAGGAGCCTCTAGGGGACTTACCCTAAAACCTCAAATATACTCGACCTAGTTAGATCATGATGATTAGTCCAAGAAAAAAGAATGGGGACTCACATCTTCTTAAATAAAATCAACATGAGGTAGCTTATTGGATGGGAAATGAAGACTACCAAGCTAACAAGGCACTCATTGGTTTATAATGGTCAAGTTAAGAAGAAAGCATGGGGACTCTCATCTTCCAAAATAAGGAATCACTAGGGTGACATACTAGCAAGGTAGTGTGTAGACTCAACCTAGAGCAGCTAATGAGTGAGTGCCATAGGGGGCTTACTCTCACATCAAAGTAGGTTGAGATGAAATATTTGTGTTTGTTTTTGTTCTTGTGTTAAAAGGAATAGGAGCCTCTTGGGTTATATCACACCTACCTTAAACACACTTGGGGAATTGGATGAAATGGTGCCACGGATGGAAGCCAATTCCCACCAAGAAAGGATGTCGCTTGGGTTCTCTCACACCTAACTCAGTTGTGCTAATCAAAATTTGATGCCTCTTGGGTTCTCTCACACCTATTCTAATAGTGCCAGGAAATGGGTTTGATTATGTTTGTGTTGTGAAAGAGGGATAGGATGCGTCTTGGGTTCCCTTACACCTATCCTTGAAACGTTATGGCAGACTCACAAGACAAGCAAACAACGCTTCAAAAGAAGAGAATATTTTGATGAAATGGAATCCTATTTTGTTCTTTTGTTGATAATTGTTTTCAAACATGTTTTATGGGTAATATTTATTCAAATAGAGCTCATTAATTGGAAGCATTGAGTGTTCCCCTTTACAATCAATGTGCTGATAAGATTCTCCTTGGTAGGCCTTCTCTATAACATAGGGGACTTCTTAAGTTGGTTCAAAGTTGCCTCCCATCTTTCGATGAGAAATAATTGGTCTCCTTAGGACTAACATAAGTTCTCCTACTTGGAAAGGCCTAGGGCGGATCAGCTTTTATGAGCTTGAATCATTTTGGCTTTGTGCAACTTCGAGGTTGGCGGTGGCGACTCTCCTCCAAGCTCTTCTAACCACAACTTTGCATTCTCTGTAGTGATCTTGCTACCCAATGCTATCCTTAGTGATGGGAGTTGAACTTCTAAAGGTAGAACAGCTTCGGACCCATACACTAAGGAAAATGGGGTAGATTGATTTGGAGTTTGGTATGTAGTGCGGTAGGTCCACAAGACTTCAACGAGCTGCACATTCTACTGTCGCTTGTTGTCATCAAGAGTCTTCTTTAGTATTTGGATGAGAGTTTTATTGAATGCTTCTAGTAAGCCATTTTCTTTGGGGTAGTAGATGGTGGAGTATCTCCAATCTATACATTTGTTGATCTTGGTATTTTGAATGCGTACCATTATTGGATATAATTCATCGAGGCACCCGAATTATATGATATGGTTCATAAAAATTGAAGCACATCGGTTTGTGACCTCTCGGGATTTTGCCTCCATCCACTTGGAAAAGTAGTCCATGGAAGCTAGAATGAATCGATGACCCTTGGAAGAAGGATTGATCGGACATAATGTGTATCCCACTCAAATGGCCATGAAGCCAATGTAGGGTTTGAATGTTGGGTGGTTGATGTAAGACCACATCATGTATCTGGCACTGATGGAATCTCCTAGCTACATCCATGTGGTCTGTAATCAACGAAGGCTAGTAGTATCTTAGTCTCTTAATCTTTATCTTGATCTTCGGATCGGACTGATGCGCCCCGCATAGACCTGAATGTACCTCGGTGATAATCCTATGGGCTCCGTATTTGTCCAAATAATGTAATCACATTTGATTGAAAGATCATCAGTATAAGGTTCCATCAACGAGAGCATAGGAGAGATCTCTCTGTTTCACCTGATGGGCTTGTGACTTTGTTGACCTCATTTTTAGGATGAGCTCTCAACCTCTCATCTTGAATGATCTCTTAGAATTTAAGAGTTCCATAGTCTTAGACACATCTAGTGATTAGGTGGACACTCAACCTAGCCCTAGAGACTTAGAAGAGTTAGCCATAGGAATAGATCATGCCTTAGGGGTGTTAGGAAAATTGCCTACCCTTAGCTTGAACCATCCCTCACTTTTGTTCATTTAAGTCAAACTACAAATCAATTTTAAATGGTTTTCTCCAAAGACAAATTAACTCCATATGATTGAAATCCATGATTGAAATTTATGATTGAAACCCATTATCAAAATCCATCATAATCCCTAAGTTCAAATCTTCCTAAGTCCTTAATCTTTCTTTAAGGACTTAACCAAAATCATGATCAAAACCAATTAAATCTTTGAGATTTTCTCATAATTCATTTATATTCTCATTTATATTCACATATATAAATGAAATATAAATCCAATCCAATTAAATTAAACTCAAAATTCCAAATCAATTCATGAAATTTTCCAAAGTCATTTAAATTTTCATGAATGAACTTATCCAAAATCATGATCTAAGTCAATTCAAACTCATGGTATTTTTTCAAAACTCATTTATATTTTCATTTATATTCACATATATAAATGAAATATAAATATAAACTAATCAAATCAAACCCTCAAATTAAATTCCAAATTTAAAACCTTCTTAAGTCCTTAATTCCCTTTTAATGGACTTAGCCTAAATCATGATTAAATCACCTCAAACTCATGGGTTTTTCTCATAATTCATTTATATCCTCATTTATAGTCACATATATAAATGAAATATAAATACAAATCGATCAAAACAAATTCAAAAATTCAAACTCCAAACTCCAAAATTTTCCTAAGTCCTTTAAATGCTTCTTAATGGACTTAGCCTAAGTCATGATCAAATCACTTCAAATCCATAAAATTTTCTCATGATCCATTTATATTCTCATTTATATTCACATATATAAATGAAATATAAATTAAAACAATCAAAACCAATTCCATAAATCAAACTCAAATCCACTCAAAATTCAACCTAAGCCTCAAGTCAAAATCTTGAACTTAGTCAAATCAATTTCAAATCAAGCCAAACTCTTGATTTTCTCTCATAATTCAATCAAACCTACAATGAATCCAAATATAAATACAAACTTTCAATCAATCAAAAAAGCAATTCAAAATCAAATTCAAATCCTTCATGTTCACCCTTTGAATATGAAATTAAATGAATCAAAACCCATTTTCTTCAAACCACTTGTAAATTTTATATTTCAATCATGAGTCCATATACAAGATCAATCAAACTCAAATCAAGCTTTGACCTAGCCATTTACTTAGGCCGATCCAAAGTGACCTAAAATTCTTATGAGCCAAATTCTAATCCTAACCAAATTTGATTGAACCAAACTCATATTTTCATGATCAACAATCATCATGGGATTATCATCAATCAAATTGGGTCAAACCAGTGAACAATTCCAAAATGAAACTATAGCCAAATTCCATCATAGGCCAAATTGATTGAAACCATTGATCTAGGTTCATTCATGACTTATGTTTGAACTTGACCAAAATATTTGAGCCTAACCTACAATTTGACCCAAGTGACCCAACTTGACCTAAAAAGTCAAAATATGTCAAAACTTGATATAAGCTAAATTGATTGAAACCAATGGGTCAAGTTCATTCCAAATCACCCGTGGAACTTGACCAAAGCCTCAATTGGCCAACCATCTTTCAATTGTCCTTCATGACTTGACTATTGTGAGCCCAATTTGAACATAACCAAAAGATTGGAAAAAATACCAATTCACTCCATATGACTAACCAAACCTAAACCTACCCATGACTAGCCAAAATAGGTCAAATGGGTCAAATAGTCAACTTGACCCATTTGACCTAAATGAAGTCATATAGCCAAATTCAAAACTATATTAAATTGAATCAAAAGGCCACCAAAACATTTCAAATGGTCATATGAACTTGACCCAACCCTTGGTTTGACCCAATTTATTGGTCAACTTGACCCAAGTTATTTTGACCTAAATGGGTCAACATGAGCCAAACCTTATCAAATAAATTCCAAATCTCATAAAACTTGGCCAAACCTAGTTTTACAATAGGCCCAACATATTCAAATTGAAAAATTAACAAAATCACCATTCTACCCCTAGGACATAGAACAAAATTTGACCTATTCCATGGGTAATTTGGTCATACCCTCTTTGTATCAACTTGATGCTTTCCTAATAGCTCAAGGGGACCTTGAAGAGTGGTGCACCCAATGGGTTTGGTCAATTGATTAGGCCAAACTCGACCCCATGGGTCAAAATAGTTCATTTCAAATCCCTCTTCCACTCAATTTCAAGCACATGGGAGGTTGGCAATCCACTTAGCTTCAAATTGACAATGTGCAAACATCTTACAGCCAAAACAAACTCTCCATTGTGGTCAATTGGATCAAAGCAACAAAGAAATGCATCATGACCCTTCAAGGACACTCCCCTAATTCAATTCAAATCCATCATTCCTCAATTCAATCAAGCCTAAAGGTGAGGATCAGCCTTAAGCAATAAGAGATGAATGTTAGATTTCTCAATTTTTCTCCATTGGAAAATAGAGCTCACTTGAACTCCCAACTTTCTCCATAAAACTCCAATTCCTCTTGCATACTTCCTAGGACCAATTAGCACACTCCATTTGATTTGAGTTCACAAGGAGAGAAGCATTATTAAAGCAAAAAGACTTGAAGTGGTGTTGGTCTATAAAATAATCCACTCAACCCCAAGGCCTAAGAATTTCAATAGGGCTTCGTCTCCACTAGACAAAGCTACCTCATTGATCTTGAGCATCTGTGATCACCTCTGGCGAGGTATGGGATTTTTTGACCACCTAGCATAGGAGGTGTTGGTCCTTTGTGAAAGGGATTTTTAATTCATGCAAATTCCACCATTGGATGTGCCACTTATTAGCTTTAGATGGTGTGGGTTAAGTTTTGTTTCAATCCAAGCTCAATCGTGCTCAGATCTTCTCTTAGATCATGGACGGTCTTTGTTGAGCCTAGGGGAAGGACTGGGGAGATCTTGACCATCCATCCACCATTTTGGATGGATGGCCAAGATTATTCCTACGCTTAGAAAATGATTTATCCCTTTTAAAATCAGGAGATCATGATCTTTGATCGATAGATGAAAGCATGTCCCACCACCATGCCGCCTTTTTGGATGTGATGTTTAAGTTGGATGCTCACCTTGTGATGCGTGTAAAGAGCGTTAACTGCCGCCACCACGCCACCTTTTGGATGTGATGTTTAAGTGGGATGCTCACCACATGATGCGTGTAAAGCACACTGGCTGCCGCCACCACGCATCACACTGTGAGCTGAGAGATTAGTTAGGGATCTTTAATTAACGCTAATTAATCTATAGATCTTCTAAAATTCATATCTCTCTAAATAAAATTCAGAAAAATATGAAATAAAATCCTATGGAAAGATAATTCAACCTAGAATATTTTAAAATTAATTTCAATGGATTTTGAATTATACCTTTCTTTGAATTTATTTTTTATTAGAAATTTTATTTTGCTAATAACCTTTAATTAAATCTCTGATTAATCCCAAACTTCTTTGGTATGTTTTAGGGGATGACCTCTACCTCCCTTAATTTTCTTGGGATTTATTGAAGGCTTAATTAGGAGAATTACATATGGGTTTCCTAATTATCCTCCTTATGTAATTACGGATAATTAAAATATGATTAGTGTTTTAATCCATGATTAGAGTTGATTAAGGTCAGGTCTAGTAGATAGAAGGTTTAGGGAATAATTTTGGGCATTTCCCCTAAACTATTCCATAAACCCATTTTTCTTTCCATAATCTTCTCTTAATTAAGGGATAATTCACTAATTATCCCCTTAATAAATTTCTAAAAAAATTCTAAAAACTTCCAGAACTTAATTAATCTACTTTGGGTAGATGCTTAGGTGTTCAATAGACTAAGTTCAATTAAGGAAATCAATACCCAATTCATATGTGTGAAGGGGTGTTTTGAAATTACTTAAGCTAAACCCCTTAGCTTAATTAACCATTAATCATGAGCCAAATTGGAATAGGCCCTTTTCTTCCTAGGTGCATTACAAATTTAAATTCCTTGTGAGTTTTTATGTCATCTCATTCTCTCATAATTACTTGGTTAACTATGCTAAGGTGGTGTAGGTAAGGGTTAATTAACTTGCTTAATTCATACCTTAACCTAATTAATACATACAAATAAATCTAATCATCTAAAAATTAAACAAAAATATTAAACACATGTGGGAATGGGTTAGGAGCAGCAAGTTTATCTCACTATTTCAAAATTAAATCAAACTGAAAACTAAATAAAAATCACATTGAATACACTTTGATTTATTTTTTAAACTTTCTTATTCCATAAGAATGTCTTTAAGATTTAATTAAAGTGAATTTGTTTACATGCTTTCATTGCTTTGGGTCTTTTCCCAACATGTTAAATTTGTATGCCATGTGGTTTCATGCATTTATATTTTCAAATTCAAATTTAAAAATGAAATTATTTACTTTATGTCAAATTGCATGTGTTTATATGTAGTGGCTATTATCACTACTAAATTTAAATTATTTTCAAAATATATAAATCAATTATCAAATCTAAAAGTATGCTACTTACACTTTAATTATAAGCTTGCTTGCGAAAGAATATAAAGGTATGCTTAACATAGATTTCCCTTCTTTTTTATGTTAGCATAGTTTTGAATAGGAATTGGTAAGATGTATGGTTCAAAAAGAACCTAACACTTACCTAATTCCATATCCTATTCATCCCTATGCTATCACCTAAGAAGGGTTACCTATACTTGCATACATAAATTGCATAATCAAACATGAATCCATTAATATAACTTTTGCATTCTTCTTTTACATTTCATTTCTTATATATATATATATATATATATGTTTGTTTACATTTCATTTCTTATATATATATATATATATGTTTGCATTTAAAGAAAGTGGTATATTAGTCTAGACAACCTTGAGGGTTGTGATGCTTTAAGTAGCCCTAAGTAGGTATTGTACGTTACATCTCTGGTTAACAATGGCACTGTACTCACTTATGCCTTTCTTACTTTCATGTGTGTATGTGAAAAATTGGATAAATAAACTCTTTTCTACTTAAAGAAACTCATGCATCTTAATCTTCTAAATTTCTTTAAATGGATTACTTAGCATGCATCATAAAGTATGTTAAATATTCTCACTTTTATGTATAGATATGCTTAGGATTCATTCATATGCATGTTATACATGTTGGGAAAGAAATGAAGTAATGTGTGTTTTGTGAATTTGGTTCATTTTGTTTAATCTCAAAATGCCTTTTTTTGAATAGGTTTGTTTAGAGTTCATCTAAACTTAGGATTAATTAAAAGATTTAATCAAACATTCACTAAACAAAATAAAAATGTGAATCTACTTTAGAGATTACGTAGGTTAGGGAAGGAAAGAGAAGTTCCCTTCTCTTTCCTCTCTTTATAACTTAGTAATTAATTCTAGGATTCACTTGAACCAAATCAAAACATTATATAAAATCAACCCAAAATAATTAAACAACTTAAATGAAACCCTCCCCTAAGTTGAACATGTTTTAATACTTAGAAAATTTGAACATAAAGCTATAACTAAGCATACCACACAAACCTTCAAAATGCACACATTAGCCTAAGTCACCACTTCTAGCTTTAGGTTGTTGCATGGTTTGATGTTTATTTTTTATTTTGTATATATGTTTTTACTAGATGTTAGGGTGTATGCTCATAGAATGAATGGTCGATGCTCTTAGTCTAATCATTATTTTGTAGGGATTGTGCTTAAGAGTGCTATCATAAATAAAAATATAAATGCTTTTGCTTGCAAGTGCTTTATACCCTAAGCATAATCCAATAGGCCAGTAGTCTTATGTGTGGGGTGATAAGTCCAATATACATGCTTGAGATTTGTGTGGTTTATTTTAGCTAACCTTTATTTTGCAAGTGTTAGTTAGATTTTCATTCTTTTCCTTTTCATGTAAATTTGTGCAATTAGGATTTTGGAATGATTATTTTGGGGATTAGGATGAACATTGGTCATAAGATCCTATCTTATGCACCATGTGAAGTCTTGGAGCATCTATCTTCCAACCATCCGAAAGAAGGAACCAAAGAAGAAAAGAAGAAAGAAGAATAAAGCTTGAAGACCCCATAACATTGAATTCCTTGCTTAATTATAATTTAATTCATTTGTAATCTAGGTTGTATAAGGGTAGAGCTCTGCTACCCACATTTGATATTTTGGGTTTGTGTAGTGGTACCCTACCACATTGGCCTTTTATTCTTTTTACGATTAGCTTTATAAATTGATTGATGATTTGTTTAGCTTTTGCATTAAGTGGCATATTTTTCCTAGTTTCTTCCTTGCTTTATGTATGGCCTAGATGTGGATTAGGCTCTTTAAGGAAAAATAAATCTTTTACCCAACTTAACAACTCCAATTAAAAAAATAAAGAACTCATAACCTCACCTAATACTTAGGTTTAAGATCAAGATAAAAGAATTAGCAACCCCTTAGTTAGATGAGTATTTTTTTTGCAATTTCATGCACAACAGCATCTTGTTTCACTTTTAATTAGAGGGCTTTCACCTTTTCCAGAGACACTTGGCTTGACCTTTGAGAGCCATGGTGGAAACTCACCTCCTCCCTTCTCGTTGATTTTGTCCAATAACTTTATTTCTCATGCATTAGTCATATGAATCCTATTAGCTTGAGTCAAAATAATTATCAAAAATTTAAAATAAAATAAAATTTGAATTGCATTAGATTTAGGTCATTTGAAGCATGCCCTTTACATGATCTAGTTTCTTTAGGGAGTGAGTTTAAGGACTTAGTCTCTTTTTAAATAAATAAAAACTTAGCTATCTTGCATAAGCATAAAGACTTGCCTACATGTATTTAAAATCATAGGAGGAGTTAGTTGGCAGCCGCCCCTAGTGGTTGTAAGTCCAAGCTATTGGGTGGTTTGTCCTCTCTTATGGAGGCAAACAAATTACCCATTTTTGCCTTAGATTTAGGTCATGCTTTCTCCCCTCGCCAAAGCTCCCTAGATTTAGGTTCTGAGGTTGCTTCTCCCCTTTGTGAGCCATAAGCTTAATTCCTCATATCTTAGGCATTTCCTTAATCTTATGTTAAGGAATCATAAGCCCTAAATTTCTAATAAAAAATTCAACTCAAACATATTAAATCAATTTCTGAAATGTAAAGCCCAACTATAGGATAGTTTGAGATGCTCGTTAGGTTTCCTAGCATCATGGGCATCTCCTACTTATCTTCCATTTTGGCTTCAATAATAACTCATTCTCTTTGATCAATCCCATTTGATCTTCAAAAATAAACCGATTGATTGATAGTCCTTTCCTATTAAAATCTTTAAAGATAATGATCATTTACCTTAATCGAGAGTTTTCCTAAGGAATCTCCATTCTGTAAGATATAATTAACTTTGGGGCTTGCCCCTGTATGGAACTTAACGAACCTAGTTTAAAATAAATTTTGCTTTACTTTTTCATGTAAAGTAGGGGAAGAATCTCTAGTACATATGCAGACACATCATCCTTAGGAGTCCTTATTAAGGTGATTAGGTCCATTAAAGGGTAGTGACTTCTATCTTTCAAGATAGTATACTATTTTTTGATGACATACCCGATCTCCTGAATAAGTACTTCTGCGAATCTGTGTGGCATCCTAAAAAGATGAATTTCTATATACTTGCCTCTTTCATTTCTCCCCACAGATTTGAAGGTGACTCCTCTATAGAAATTTTTCTCCATAGACTTTTCTTGAGGTAGTTTGCTGGTGTTCAAATAGTCTATAAATGGTTGTGTCTAATCTATTTCTTTGTCCTTATAGGCATAACAACCTCCCCTTCAAGAGAAAGTCTCTCAATGAGTTCAACATCAATAAGGGATATGACTTGTCTATTTTGAACCCTTATTGGAATGGACTCCTCTTCTAGACATGCCAATTCTTTGGCAAGTTTGGCCAAAACATCTACTATTATGTTCTCTATTCGAGGAACCTTATAGATGTTGACTTCAAAGATTTGGGCCAACAACTTCATGGTATACTCATGGTAATGTCGAAGCTTGGGTTTGAGAACCTTGTAAGACTCGATAATGGTTGATGACCAACTAAGAATCCTTGTAGATATTGATGCCCTTGACACACACTATGATAGCTAACTCGAGATCAATAATCAAAGATTCATACTTAGCTTTGTTGTTGGTGCAGGGATTGGAGAGATAGTATGAGAATCTCATCACATGCTCCTGAGTTAAGAGAACTATTCTACCTCACGCCTTTCCGGAAGGGTAGATCATGGTGCTTCACCTTTATGAAAGGGCACCATCAAAATACATCTCCCATCGGAGGTTGTCGACCTCCCCAAGTTCATGATTTGTTCATCGGGAGATCTAAGTGGAAATCGAGAAGTGGGTGTCTTGGAAATCTTAGTGCTTGTCCTTACACGGAGGGTATGAAAGTGATATCAAAGCGTGAGAGAATCATGGACCAACATGAAACATCAATAGCATTGGCGTGTCATGAGATATTATAGTGGATTGATTCTGGAAATCAAGTTCACCTTATGAGAAAGTGTATAGTGCTGTAGCTTTTGAGTTGTAAAGATTAAACCTAGGTAATGTTTCTCAATAGGTGGGTAGTTTGCTTCAGCAGGAATCAGACGACGACTGAGGTAGTAGAGAGCACTCTCCTTCCTATTATCATTGGCTTAGGCCAATAGAGCACTGAGAGAGTCATCCAATGCAGTAGAGGATGAGTGGCACTGGGATAGGGGCTAGGCGGCGGCTTCACCAAATACTACTTGATATCTTCAAAGGCATGCTAGCACTTTTCATCCCACTTGAACTTGGCATCCTTTTTGACAAGTGTTGAGAATGGCTTGCATCTCCCTGATAGGTTGGAAATAAAGCATCTTAGATATGCCAACCATCTTTGGCAAGATCTGAGTTGAGTTAAACTTTTAGGAGGTGGCATTTCTAAGATTGATTTGATCTTTTGGATCTATTTTTATTCCCCAGTTTTGGACAACAAACCCAAGGAATTTCCTCGAAGCTACTCCGAATGCACACTTTAGGGGATTCATTTTTTTTATTGTATTATCTTAACTATTCAAAAACTACTCTCAAGTCAAAGAGATGGCCTTCCTTTTCTTTTCTCTTGACTACTAGATCATCAATGTAGCATTCAACTTGATGAATGAGTTCATTGAAGATCGAGTCATGGCCGTTGGTATGTAGCACTTTTTTTTTAAGGCCCAAAGGCAGTGTTTCTTTCATCCTCAGGGGTCATTTTGATTTGGTTATAGCTAGATGACCCATCTAAGATGGAGAAGACTGCATGAGATAAGGCGATGTCCACCATTAGTTATGGTATAGGAAGAAGAAACTCATCATTAGGACATGCCTCTTTTAAGTCCCTGAAATCAACACAAATATGAATTTGGCCATTCTTCTTCTTAACTGGTATGTCACTTGCGAATCAAGTTGGGTATTTTTCTTCTTTGATGAAACCAGCATCGATCAATTTTTTGACTTGAAATGACATTTGATTTCTAATCATGCATCTAGGAGCTTGCTTGATAGGGTTAGCTCTAGGATCTGTTGGTAGTTTGTGGTCTACTATGTTAGGAGATAATCAGGCATTTCTTCATAACTCATTGCAAAGTAGTCCTTAAACTCAATTAATAGCCTAACTAAGTCATTATTTCTTCTTCATTTAGCAACAAATTGATGTATGTCGGGCATATATTTTCTTCTATCCTGAGGTTGATTTCTTTAAACTTGTCAATTATTGAATGGATCTCCTCTTCAAATTTTGGTGGTGCATCTTTGATTTGGAGATCATCTAGATCATCTAAAATTTCTAATCACACTTCCTCATAAGAGTTGGTGTTGTGTAAAAAGAATCTATCAGATACCAAATGATTGGTGACAACTAAGCAGTAATTATCATCATCGACTGGACCCATTATATCAAATCGTAGTCCTGATCTTAATTGTGCATCCCTGCCTCTATTATTCTACAGCTTTTCTTAGTACTCTAACCTATGCTTAGGCCATGAATAAAGAATCAAACCCTTTTTTGCAAGATTAAGAACACAAGGTGAGTACCAATCAAAAGGAAATTCCATTAATTCTTTATATGAATCTTCCTCAAGTTCTACATCAACTAGGACTTGAGGATGATGATCCCAAAAAGAATCTCTTTGGTTTGACATCTAGAAGTCTGAGGGGCTTCCTTAACTACTAAACCTTCAGTTTTTTGTGATGAAAGTGAGGTTAGAGCTAAGGTTCCTAACTTTTGCCTGATAGTTTCACATACATTTGATTTGAATACTTTTATGCTTTATTTGGAGGCCTGGTTTTCATCTATTCGGCTCAAGTGTCACCTCCAGTGAAACCCGTAGAGAGGGGTTGGCTAGTATACTAATCACATCATCATCCGATAGATTCCAAGTCTATGTGAATAGTTGGGTACTCATGATCATGAACCCTGTTGGTGATGGCCAACCGGGGCTTCCTAGAGCGCCTCTGTTTACGCCTCCTCTACGTGGAGGTTGAGTCATCCTACCCACATGTTCATATGATGGGATGAACTGTTGGTGGAATGTGTTATGTGGCTCTGCTTCTTCCTTAATTTCCTTTTCTTGTTCACTTGGACTTTCATTTTTCTTTTCTTTTTTTTGCTTTTTCTTTTTCTTCTTTTCTTTTGCAGTTTAATTTTAATTTTGACCAAGTTCATGAGAAAAGGTGTTTTGAGGAAGATAGTAGGTTGCATCCTCATATATCTTAATCTCTCTAACTGAAGATGGCTTTTCATCTCCTTTGACACAGTATTCAATCCCATCCTTCCTGAACTTGATGCACTGATGGAGGGAGGATGGAATAATCTTATTTTGATGTATCCAAAGCCTACCTAGCAAAGTGGTGAATGAATTATTTGAATCAATGATAAAAAACTTGGCTTCAGTCTTTCACTATCTCCAAAGGTAACACTATAGAACCTAAAGCCCTATCGCCTTGTTCATTGAATCCTCTCAATATCATCCAATCTCCTCGGAGTGTGGAGATGTCAATCCTCAAATAGGCAAGGGTCTTTGGACTCATAATGTTCATGCACCGGATCGATGAGAACTCAATCAAGAATGCCCATGTCCAATAATTAAAGGCGGTTGTGCTCCATGTCCCCCAGAAGTAGGTCTTCATCTATGAAAGTGATTTCCTAAACTTCTCTAGAATAATGTGCCTCCTCTCCAATAGCGATCAGCTGAGCTAAGCATATCTTTGGATCAAGGAGAGCCTTGATTAGTGATTCCCTCATCTCTTTGGATAAGATAAGGGCATCATATATGCTTAGCTTTGATGACAACTTTCTTAGGTGAGAGAGGACATTGTAGTCCACCTTGGCCTGATCCTCCTCAAGAATATACAAGGGTGGAGCATCTTGTGGAGGGATTTCTTGATCTTTTGAACTAATAACTTATGTTCCCTCTATCTTGAGGTACTGTTCTAGGAGGTAGAACCTTGTTACTACGGAGGTTGACTTTGGTGATCTCTTATGGCAGGGTAATTGAAGATTCTTAGTGAAAATCAGACTCACATGGAGCTTCTCCTATAGGACCCTCAGAATCGGATGATTCCAAGTCTATCTCAAGAGGCAAACTCATAGTATTCAGAGAAAGAAGGTCCAACTCTGAATCAGAAAGAGGAAGATCAGAGTTATTATAATTATTGTTTAGACTTGAAAAGTTATCGTTAGGAATAAATTTAGATAACCCATCAAAAGTGACACAAATATAATTCAAGCTAGCTTTATTCTTCAATTTATTAGATTTTGAATGAGGTACATAGTAGAAATTAAGTAAAGTAAGTGAGGTGAGGGATTGATTCCCTCATCCACTGATATAAGATGTTTACTAGAAGAAGAGAAAGTTGAGGTAGAGGTATTCATGTAGTAGGCTGTGGTGGGCTGGAGGTGTTGATCGGTGGTTTGCGCTAATTTGCTATCTAGTTGCCTATCTGCTTTCTTGAGCTCCCCTTTCCCAGTTGGCTCGGCAACAAACCTTCCTTGATGTCGGAGGTTTGAGCTATCTCAGTCACCTGCAATGAAATTTTCTTGATTTTGGAGATAATTTTCTTAGAGGTATGAGATAAGGAGATATCCCAACCTTCCTTGGTTTTGGAAGGATCGTAAGTATCCCTATGGATTATCCTAATGGAGCTGGATGGTTTTTCCACAAGGTATTCCTTGGGATAACTATAGCACCGGTCTTGAAGCTATGTTCAAGCCAGTCCTTGAATGAGAAGCAATCTTCCAAAATATAACCTAGCATGCAATGGTAGTGGCAAAAGTTAGGATCATTGCTTTTGCCCACTTCCTCCAGTCTCTTAGGTTCAGGCAATTGAAAATCAGGCTTCTTTAAGAGATTCTTAAAGATCTTCTTGATTACCTCCCTCTTAAATGAATAAGGCTTATTAAGTTTATCCAAAAGAGTAGGTGGATACCACCGGCGATGGGTATGTGCCACTAGCGATGATGTGGTGGGGAGGAGAGGTGGTGCATGGAGTTTGCTATGGGACCGGTAGGGCCTCGGTGGTGGTAGAGGAGGTGGAAAGTGGGTGGAGTGGGTCTCTCAAACTTCTCTCGGCTATTTCCCTTGTCTACTATTATCACTACCGCTTCTTCTTAAAAAGCTTTTTTTGTTTGGTCCGAAAAAGGTGACTATTTGGCTTCACCTTGTAAGCTAGCCACCTTGTTGATTAGCTTCTCAAATGTTTTGATTGTGAAGCCTTTGAGCATGAAGGCAATTGGGCCATGGATATTCTTAAGCAGAATATCAATGGCATGCTGTTCAGAATACAGTGGTTCACATTTCATACTCAAATTATACCATCTGAGATTATAATCAATGAGGGACTCACCAACATTTTGTTGAGCCATAATGAGATCAGTCACCCTTTCTTTGAGCTCAACAAACTCTTGATGAAGAGTTGCTCCAACTCAAAAGTCTTCATATTGGGAAGTTCTACCAATCAAAGGCTATACCTAAGCTATTGATGAAGAGATGGAAGAGTAAAGTGTCACTTAACATTTCAATAATTAGAAATGCAATATGCTTCCTCGGGTTCCCCTCAAGCTCTTGAAAGAAGGTGGCACGAAACCCTTAGGATATTGGATGGCATCAAATTCCTCTAGGTAGGGTCTACTCTTTGGAACCGATGATCCTCCTTAGGCTTGAGCCAATGCTTCTCTCACCTGCTGCTCAACCAGGGTTTTGATATCCTTTTTCTATATGGAGGTACTATCCACTACCTTCTATATGGTGCTACCTTGCTCTACTTGAGGTAAAGTCTTGGTGGATCAAGACATGCACAACTTTGGCGACTAGTCTTAGCTATAGTAGGATGAATTTGAAGTGCTAAGGCTGGTGCTAACAAGCCTGCTATTTCCCCATCCCATTTGATCATCTTTTCGCTTTAATTATTGAAGAGGTGTTGGGTTGAGTAGGTGTGTCTTCACTCGGCCTCAACACCTTCTATAATCGCTCTGAGGAGAGAACCACGTATCTACCATGTTTACCCCGTTGAATCCTCTAACAAACCATCTTCATTCAGATCAAAGCTGACCTTTTCATCCTCTAAATTGGACCGAGCATATCCTAAGATTTCCTTCTTCTCCACTAGATATTAAACTACTATGTCATCTTGGGATTGATCATAACTGCAGAAGATTAGGTCGTAGGATCATTATCATGCATAGATAGGCATCTAACCTTTGAAGCTACTGGTGAGATGATCTTGTGAGGACTACGCTCACTAAAGGAAAGATACTCTTGGCTTTGGATCGATGAGTGGTACTCTAGGAGGATCTATGGTTATAGCAAGCTGATCTCCTCCTCCCTCATCTACTATCTCCATAGCTCTATAGTGGTGGTGGTGATGGGATGACTATGATACTTCGGCCATTCCTTCCTCACCACTACGGGGTAGAAGGTCGAGTAGAGCTTCGCCTGCCAAGTGTAGATGGAATGGGATCTCTCAATAGATCACCAATGGGGTTCTCTTCTCCCCCGATGCATCCTTCATGGCCTTGGCTGAAATAGTAGATGATGAGAGATGTACAGGAGATAACAGATGGGGAGAAGAGCGGTGTGGTGGAGGCACCACCAACTCTCTTAGGATAGGAGCTTCTCTCTATGATGCATGGTCTTGAGTAAGATATGTCTATATGGTCGACGCGGGTAACACACTGAGATGGAAAGTCCACAAGTGCGAAGGTCACTGACTGTCAGTTGTACCTCCGGCACATCTGACTAGTAACATGAACTGATGTATGGGCTTCTCTATCCCTCTCTTGCATAAGCTACCTACCAACCCTGCTAGGAATGAAAGATCTCAAATCAAACTGAGCCTCGGACTCAGATCATCTGTAGGCTCCACTGAGCATAAAACTGATCAGAGGCTGACGTATGACCTCCTCCTCTCACTAATAGGTGCCTGAAACTAAATCCCTGGTGGAGGTGAAATTGAAATCCTCCTAGCATCCTCTATCAGATCTAGATAGAGGGTGGAACTAGTTTTTTGTAATAAGTGGGGAAACCATCATTGGCAACTCCACTACGACAGACTAAGTGGCTGCCTCCAACTCTCTAGCAATGTGAGTGTGGTACCACTTAATCATGTGGTTCTTCTTTTCTCGCTGGGTCTGAGTAGGTCGAGTAGAGTTGGAGCTAGACCCAACCTCAAAGGCAGGGGAGGCAATCCCTGAAATCAGGGGAGCCCTCCCCTTGGAAGGTGCCAAGGAGTGGGTAATATCCTTAACTAGGGTAGCATGGGGAAAAATTGGGCTCACTGATATTGATGTTGTGGGAACCACGCCTTCCTCTTCAATGAAGGGATTTTTGAATCAGATGGCATGTTGACCTGGGTGACCGGCTTCTACCCGGTCACCGTGCTCCTACTAACTATGGTAGGGGGGGGGGTTCCCTCAAATGTAATCTTGGTCCTCTCAAAGCCTCGACCAAAGTGGATGAGGTGGGCATAGTCAGATCGTGGAAGGTTGGCCTGATACAAGACCAAATCAATCTCATGAGGAAACATGAACACATACTTCTACGTTGCCATTGTAATCAACTGAAACTGAAACTGGAACTGGAACTGAAGCTGACTAAAAGTTTGCAATGTTGAAAATAAACTTGAATCAGATTTCTATTTTGTTGATTTTTGAATTTGAATTTTAGAATTTGAACCCACACTCAACATCTTGAAAGTGTTAAGTGGGGCTCAAATGGATTTAGAAGAGATTTTGAGATTGATTGGAAAAAGGAATTTTTTTTTTGAATCCACTTTCAATAAATTTGGGTATGTTGAAAATGGGTTCAAATATTTTTGGACAGATGCTTCCATAGATTCATATTTGAATGTTGATTTTGATTTTGAGGTTTATTTAACAAATTTGGGTATCTTAAAGTAAAGGGTCAATTGATTTTATTTTTGATTTGTGATTTTTTGGAATTTACTCACTTAGCAAATTTGGGTATACTAAGTGAGGTGTTTGAAAATAATTTCTTCTTTTTCATTTTGTTTTCTTTGTTTTGTGAATCATTTGTGATTTGAAAATGGAATTCTCATTTAGCAAATTTGGGTATGCTAAATGATGAATCCAAGTGTGTGTTGTTTTTGAAAGAGATTTTTTTTTCTTGAAAATAGGATTCTTAGCTAATTTAGGTATGTTAAGAAAATCCTAATGTGTTTTGTTATTTTTTTTTGAAATTTTTTGAAAATAGGATTCTTAGCAAATTTATGTATGCTAAGGAAATCCTAATGTGTTTCTTTTGATTTTGATTTTGTTTTGAAAATAGGATTCTTAGCAAATTTGGGTATGCTAAAGAAATCCTAATTTGTTTCTTTTTGTTTTAGATTTTATTTTGAAAAAGCGGATTCTTAGCAAATTTGGGTATGCTAAGGAAATCCTAAAGTGTTTCATTTGTTTTGATTTGATTTTGAAAATAGGATTCTTAGCAAATTTGGGTATGCTAAGGAAATCCTAATGTGTTTCTTTTTGTTTTATATTTTGTTTTGAAAAAGAGGATTCTTAGCAAATTTGGGTATGCTAAGGAAATCCTAATGTGTTTATTTTTGTTTTAGATTTTATTCTAAAAATGGAGACTTCACTTTAACAAATGTGGTATGTTAAAATGAAATTCCAAAAATGTGTTTTAAATTTTGAAATGGAGATTTCACTTAGAAAATTTGAGTATGCTAAGTGAAATTCCAAAAATGTGTTTTTAATTTTGTTTGGAAAATAGAAACTTCACTTTAGCAAATGTGGTATGCTAAAATGAAGTTCCAAATGTGTTTTTTTTAAAGTTTTTTTTTTGTGTTTTGTTGATTTTTTTAAAAAGAGATTTCATTTAACAAATTTGGGTATGTAAGATGGAAATCAATTTTTGAAAGAGGAAATCCTAACCTAATCATAAATGGAATATGTTAAGTGGGATTTCAAAAATAATGTCATTTTATTTGGAAATGAAATCTTCATTCAATAAATTTGGGTATATTGAATGGAGATGTTCATATGTGCTTTTTGAAAGTTTACTTTTGATTTTCATTGGAAATGAAACTTCCATTCAACAAATGTGGGTATATTGAATGGAGAGGTTTCATATGTGCTTTTTGAAAATTGATTTTTGATTTTGATTGGAAATGAAACCTTCATTCAATAAATGTGGGTATATTGAATGGAGAGGTTTAATATGTGCTTTTTTGAAAAATGATTTTTTGGTTTTGTTTTTGGAATGTTGATTGTTATCTTTATTTGAAGATGGAATCTTCATTCAAGTAAGTTGAGTGAAGGTATTCATTTGTGCTTTTGGAAAATATGATTGTTGGTTTTATTTTTGAAATGTTCTTACATTAACAATTATAGAAATTATTAGATGTTGTTCAAATATTTTATTAAGTGTATTTTGAAAAAGTGCTTTTGAAAAGAAAGATTTTTATGAAGGCTTGATTTTGTCTTTATTTTTGGAATGAACCTTTTCTTACCATAAAATGGTAAGGAGGAAGTCTTTAATTATTTTTTTTGTTAAATTTTTATTTTCAAATCCAACGGGGGTTTTAAGACCAACACGGGGTGAGGTCCTAAAACCTAAAAATGTTTGCTAGTTTAACTTAAGGAAAAAAATAAGCTAAGTGCCAACAAAAAAGAAAGATAGTCTTGGATTTATACAAAAGTACAAACCCACTATCGATACTTAGAGATAACGATCATTTACCAAAGATGGAGAGAGGAACCATTCCCAGTGAGTCGCTAGAAAAATGTGGTGAAATTTATATTATATTCCTACCTTCATCTATCCCACTTTTGGAAAAGAGGATAAATGAAAAAAGAAATATAAAATCTTGTTGGGACACCTTGCAAATCTATAGATGCTCTTATTAGGGTGATCAGGTACGGCATTGAGGAAAAATGTACTATCTCAAAAGATAGAAGTCACCGCCCTATAATGGACCTAATCACTTTAATAAGGACTCCTAAGGACTATGGGTCTTCAGAATGCACTAGAGATTCTTCCCCTACTTTACATAGAAAAGTAAAGCTGGGTTTAACTGGGTTCGTTAAGTCCCTACAGCGGTAAGCCCCCATAGTTAATTATATATTAAGGAATAGTATCCTTAGGAATACTCTCGATTAAAGTAAATGATCATTATCTCCGGAGATTTTGAAAGGTAGGACTATCAATTGATTAGTTTATTTTTAGAAAAGTTAAGTGGGATCGATCAAGAGGAGGGAATTCTTATAAATGAAATAAGTAGCGGATGCTTAGGATCTAGGAAGCCTAGTAAGCACCCCAAACTATCCTATGGTTGGGCTTTACATTTTTGAAATTGAATTAATTTATTTGAGTTAAATTTTATTAAATATCTAGGGCTTACAATTCCATGATACAAGGTCATGAAAATGCCTAAGAGGTGAGGATTTATGCTTGTGGCCGCAAAGGGAAGTAGCAACCTCTAAACCTAAATCTAGGGAGCTTTGGTGAAGGCCAAAAGTATGACCTAAATCTAAGGAAAAAAATGGGTATTTGGTTTACCTCCATAAGAGAGGATAAACCACCATTTGGACTTACAACTTTACAGGGGTGGCCAATTAACTCCTCATGATTTTAAAAATATGTGGGCAATTCAAATGCTTTTGCAAGATAACTAAGCTATTATTTATTTAGAAAGAGACTAAGTCCTTAAACACACATCCTAAAAGACTAGATCATGTAGGGCTTGATTTAATGACTTAAATCTAATGCAAATTTTGTCAAATTTTATTTTTATTTTTGAACAATCAATTTGACACAGGCTTTAGGATTCATATGCCTAATGCATGAGAAATTAGATTAGCCAAAATCAGAAGAAGGAGGTGTATTTCCACCATGGCTCTCAAAGGTCAAGATAGTTCTCACGGCAAAGGTGGAAAGCCCTCCAATCAAGAGTGAAATAATATGCTTTTATGCATGATGTGAGAAAAGTACAACATTCTAAGATGTTACTAATTCTTTTATCTTGATTTATAACATAGGCTTTAGGTGAGGTTATGAGTTATTTTATTTTTAGTTTTGAGTTGATTAGTTGGATAGAAAATTTATTTTTCTAAGAGCCTAATCATCATCCAGCCATACATCAAAGGAATAAAATAGGAAAGATCATCTTAATGCATAAATAAACATCAATCAATTTATAAAGCTAGCATAAAAGAATAAAAGCCATTTATGGTGAGAACCAAACCAAAATAAATTGGGTAGCTGAGCTCTACCCTTACACAACTCGGATTACAAATGAATTAAATACAATTAAGAAGGAATTCATTATTATGGGGGTCTTCATTCTTCATTTTTTCATTCTTTTTTTTTCTTCTTTCTTCTTTTGGTTGGTTGGAATGTGGTTGCTCCAAAGGCTTCACATGGTGCATAAGACATAGTCTTATGACCAATGTTCATCCTAATACCCCATAACAATCATTTCAAAATCTTGATTGCAAAATTACATGAAAATGGGATAAAAGAAATCTAACTAAAACCATCAAAATAGAGGTTAGCCAAACATACCATACAATCCTAAACATGCATATATATAAATTGGACTTAACACCCCACACATGGGTAATCAAGCCCACCTAGCCTATTTTAGATTATTCATAGAGGTATAAGCACCTACACAGCAAAAATAGTTATATTTTTATTATAACGCCCTTAAGCACAATCCCCTGCATAAGATAATGGTTAGACTAAGATAGCCCTACCATTCAGTCTACGCACATACACCCAAACATCCAGACTAAAACAATACATCACAAAATAAAAGCAAACATCAAACCATGCACTAACCTAAAGCTAGAAGTGGTGACTTAGCTAATGAATGTGCCATTTAAGGTTTTGTGGTATGTGGCTTTAAGGTTGAAGTTTTCTAAGTATGAAAATGTTCAACTTAGAGGGATTATTTCATTTAAGTGATTTAGTTGCTTTGGCTAATATTATTTTGTATTTTGATTTATTTTGAATGAATCCTACAATTTATTATTAAGTGTTGTAAAGAGAGTGAAAAAAGAGGAGAACTTCTCTTTCCTCCCAACCTTAAGTAATTTCTAAGGTAGATTCATATTTGATTATTTTTTTAGTGAATGTTTTATTAAATGTTTTAATTAATCTAAGTTTAGATTTTCCCTAAACAAACCTATTCAAAAAGAAAGGCATTTTAAGATTAAGTAAAGTGAAATACTATCACAAAATACATAACACTTCATTTCTTTCCCAACATGTGTAACATGCATATAGATGAATCTAAGCATATCTATACATGCAAATGGAAATGTTTAGCACACCTTAATGATGAATGCTAAGAGAGTTACCTAAGAAAATTTGGATGCTTCAGGATGCATAATTTTGTTAAGTAGAAAAAGGGTGATTCTTTTATCCATTTTCATATGCACATTTGTATAAAATACATAAGTGAGATGCCATTGTTAGCAGGGTGTAAGGTACAAGACCTACTTAGGGCTACTTAAACCTCTCAACCAGGGTTGTCAGACTAATATACCACTTTCTTAAATACATGTGTATGTATAAAAGAAATGAATGGAAAGAGAGATGCAAAAGTTTATGTTTATTTGTTTAATTTTTTTATGCAATTTACATATGAAACTATGAGTATCCTTCTTAAGTGATAACATAGGAATGAATAGTAATGGAATTAAGCAAGTGTTGTGTTCTTTTCAAATGAACTATACACTTTGCAAAATTCTATTCAAAACTATGCTAAAAGAGAAGAGAAGGAAAGTCACACAAAGCACATCTTTATATTTATACTCACATGCAAGCCTATAAATAATTATAAGTAGCATATCTTTCAATTATAATATTTGATTTATAAGTTTTGAAAATAAATTTTCAATTTAATAGTGATAATAGCCATTCATATTCTTACTTTAGCCCAAACATGCAATTTGACATAAAGGAAACATTTCATTTTTAATTTAATTTTTAAAAGGCATGAATGCATGATTTTCATATGGCATACATTTAGCATGTTAGGAAAGAAATAAAGTTATGAAAGCATGTAAATTCATTCACCCTAATTAATTCCTAAAGACAATCTTATGAGATAGGAATTATTTAAAGTAAATCAAATTTGGTTTTAAGGAAATTTTATTTTGTTTTGAGTTTGATTTGAATTTAGAGAATGTGAAAGAGTTTGCTGGTTCTAACCGACTTCCCCCATGTGTGAGTTTATTTAGTTTTTTTTAGAACCACTTTATTATTTTTTTATATTTTGTTTAGGTTAAGGGGTGAATTAAGTGCATTAATTACCCCTTACCTACACCACTTTAACATGTTTAATCAAATAATTATGAGCTAATGTATTACATAAAACCACACAAGAAATTTAAATCAAAAATGCACCTAAGAAAGAAAGGTGCCTAATGCAATTAGTCATAATTAATAATTAATTAAGATAAAAGGTTTAATTTAAGTACTTTCATAACCCTTCCCACACATGTGGGTTGGATTTTGATTTTCTTAAGTTACTTAGGTTATTGAACACCTAAGCACCTACCCAAGATAAATTGGTTAAGTTCTGGAATGTTTTGAAAATTTTATCAAGTTAATTAAGTAGGTGATTAGTGGATTAGCCCTTAATTAAGTTTAGATTAAGGAAGGAAAGGTGTTTAGGGAAATTCCTTAAACCCATTCTATAAACCTCCTCTTCACTTAAGCAAGGTTTAATTAACTTAATAATGGGGGTAAACCACTATTCACATGTTTAATTAAGTTTAATTAGATTAAGAGAGTGATTAAGGATTCATTAATTTGTTTTTCTAATTAACTCTTCAATAAATCCCAAGAAAAATAGGGGAGGTAGAGGTCATCCCACTAAATGCATGAAATTTGAAATTAATTAATGAGTAATTAGGAGTAATTTAAGTTTTCATAAAACCCAATTAAGGAAAAATCATTATTTAAAATCAATTGAAATTAATTTTAGATTATTCTTTACTGAATTATCTTCACAATGCATTTTATTTTGTATTTTTTTGATTTTTTTTACATTTAGTTATTTTATTTTAAAGATTCCATGTTTATTAGATAATTAAATCCCTAATTATATGACTAATCCATCAGCCATGTGGATTTGATGCGTGCTTTCCATGGTGCAACATAATTCATCTTAAGTTATCACATCCAATGTGCGTCTGGTGGCTACACTCTTTCTCTCCATTTGGTCAAAGATCGAATGGTCACGATTAAGCCCGTGGTTCTTAAGGGTTAAATCAGAGATCATATCTTGAGATTAGGGGCCGTCCATCTAAAATGCGGATGGATAATATGATCTCCGAGTTTCATAAGAAAGGACATCCCACTATTTGGGGTGATCTAAGCTTCGATTGAGCTCGAACTTAAACTTTACCCACACCATCAGTAAGAAAAGATCTCAACGTCAATTTTGCATGGGGTGAAACTTTCTTTCAAAGGACCAACCACTTCCTATTGCTGGTTTGAAGGTCATACCTCTCACGAGGCTATCACCACATTCCAATATGGGGTAGCTTTGTCACAGTGAGATGAAGCCACGTTGAAGGTTTGAGGGTTGAGATTGAATGGATCCTTATTGACCAAGGTGAGCTTTTGGGTTGACCTTGGTCACTCTCTTCTGCCTTGAGAACTTGGATGACTTTGGATCAACTCAATTGAGTGAGGTGCTTGAAGGATGGGTGAACTTTGATGGTATTGGATGAGATGGAAATTTGAAGGAGCTCCCCTATTTTTGGTTTGAGGGAAATCAAAATTGGAGAAATGGAAGCAGCACTAGAAGGGTTGGAGGAGCTTGCAATTACTTTATTTGGCTTCCCTAGCTTCAATCAAATGTGTGTGAGTGAAAATGAAATGAAATTAGGGGGAGTATATCTCCCTCTAGGTGGATCGGATGATCAAGCTTGGAGATACCATTTTGATCAAATTCACCTATGCAATGGGTTTGTTAGAGTTTAGGGGTGGCATGTGATTTGCTTATTTTCAAGTGATTAATTGGTTTGGCCATTGGGTTAGGTTTGGCTGACCCAAACCTATTAGGTCATGTGCACCATGCTCACTAGTGTCCACTTGGTCCATTAAGAGTGTTAAGTGGCTATGAAGAGGGTTTGACCAAATTCCAAGTGAATTTGGCCAACGATTACCCTTTGACCTAGGGGTAAAATGGTCATTTAGCATGTATTTCAGTTTGAATATATTTGAAAAATGGGTTGGGCCAAGTTTTAATGAATTTGGAATTGAATTAATGAGATTTGGCTCATGTTGACCCATTTAGGTCAAAATGGGTCAACTTGGGTCAAGTTGACCAATTGGTCAAATTAGGTCAAACCAAGGGTTGGGTCAAGTTATATGACCATTTGAAATGTTTTGGCATCATTGGTTTGGTTCAATTTGATTTATATTTGGATTTGGTTCATTTGATTTCATTTAGGTCAAATGGGTCAAGTTGACCAATTTGACCCTTTTGACCTATTTAGGTTAAGTCGTTGGTTGGTTTAGGTTTCATTGGTCATATGAAATGTATTGGTATCTTCATTTCAAATAAATTTTGGTTCAATTTGATTTTGGCTCAATTTGACCTTTTAGGTCAAGTTGGGTTCAAGGTCAATTGGGCTAGGTTGGGTCTAGTTGGCCAATTGAGGCTTTGGTCAAGTTCAACAAGTGATTTGAAATGAACTTGACCCATTGGTTTAATCAATTTGGCTTAGATCAAGTTTTGACACATTTTGACTTTTTTAGGTCAAGTTGGGTCAACTTGGGTTAGCCAATTGGGCTAGGTTAGGCTCAAATGATGACTTAGTCAAGTTCAAACATTGATCATGAATGAGTTTTGATCAATAGTTTCGATAAATTTGGCCTATAGTGGATTTTGGCTAGTTTAGGTTTCATTTTGGCTAATTGTTGACTTGGCTAACCCTTAAGTTTGACTTGGTTTGATTTGAGTGGTTGATCATCTCATGATGATTGTTGCTCACAATGTGAGGCTTAGGTGGGCTTAGTTCAATCCAATTTTGGTAGGATTAGAATTTGGCTCAAAAAGGGTACTTTAGGTCACTTTGGGTCAAGTGAGCCTAAGTGGGTCAATTAACTTGATCAAGGCTTGAATCAAGTTTGGTTGAACTCACATATGGACTTATGATTGAAATATAAATCCATTTACAAGTGATTTGAAGTCAAATGGGTTTTGATTCATTTGACAATTTCAAGTTCAAAGGGTGAACATGAGTTTGACTTGGGTTTGATTTTTGAATTTAGTTTTAGTTTGATGATTGAAGTTTTTTGTTTATATTTGATTCATGATTGAATGATTGAATCATGAAGAAAATCAAGTTTGGCATTTGATTTGATTTGGCTAAGTTCAAGATTTGACTTGAAAGGCTTAGGTTTAATTTGATTTGATTTTGAATTTAGTTTTTTTGATGATTAGTTTATGTTTATATTTGGATTCATGATTGAAATTGATTGAATGATGAAGAAAAATCAAGATTTAGTGATTTGATGATTTAGCTAAGTTCAAGAATTTGACTTGAAAGGCTTAGGTTGATTTGAATTTGAATTTGATTTTGGATTTAGTTTTAGTTTGATGATTGAATTTATATTTATATTTGGAATTCAAATGAAGGATATTGAATCATGAAAATCAAATTTGATTTGAATTTGCTAAGTTTGACTTGAAAAAGGTTGGATTTGAATTTGAATTTGATTTTTTGATTGATTTGATATTTGAATTTATATTCCATTCATATTTGTGAATATAAATGAGAATATAAATGGGTTATGAGAAAATTTCTTGAATTTGATTTGATTTGGGCTAAGTCCATAATATTGAATCAAAGTGGCTTAGGAAAGATTTTTGGAATTTGGAATTCAATCATGGATTTCAATCATTTGGAATTGATTTGAGTTTGAAGAAAATTAATCAAGTTGGAATTGATTTGAGCTTAAAGTTGAAGGGAGGAAGTAAGGATTTGGTTCAAGCTATAGGGTAGCAAATTTTCTAACACCCCTAAGGCATGACCTATTGATGGCTCTTCTAAGTCTCTAGGGTTAGGTTAAGTGTCCACTAATCACTAGAAGTGTCTTAAGACTAAAACTCTTAGTGTAAGAGAAGTCCTATGTCTAAGATGGAGGGGTTGAGCTCATTTTAAAATGAGGTCAACAACATAGGTGTGGTGTGATTGACAAGGAACACCGCACATATTGGTGTTGATCGAAATGATCAACAACATCGAATGATCACAAGCACTAATAGAAATGATCTATTCCCAACGCAAGGTGTAGAAGGAATCCAGAGCTTAGTGCAATGTGACTACTCATGTCGAACAAGAGAGAAGAATGTAGATAGAGTATGTGAACCTTCCAGGGAAGCATGTTCAAGTCATCCACAAGGGGATGAGACATTTGATGATTTGAGTCTCATTAGGAGAAAAATGATTTGTTGATTGTTTGTTATGTTTGTTGATTGTTTATTTTGATTCTTGAGGGAGATTTGATTTGTTTAATTTATTTGTTTTGTTTGACTCCATTGAGGAGGAGAGTTGAATTTGTTTCAAATTAGATTTTTTTGATTTTTTTGAGATGAATTCGATTGGTTTTTGATGGATTGCACTGACCAGGAGCCATGGAGGCCTAGATTTAACTCAGATTTACCAATCCAAAGGGGTAGTCAACCAAACACATAGTAGGACTAGCCAAAAGGATGCCTTTGGTGTGTAGCGGTATACTAGAAAGAGCATGTAGTGACTTACATCCTCCAAAGTAGGGATCAATTGTTGGGGTGATCCATTGCAAGGCAATGATTGAACCCAACCTAGGTGACTATTGAGTGAATGCCATTGGGGACTTAAATCAACTCAAATAGTCAAAGATTAATTTCATTTTTTTAGTTGTTTTGATGGATCCCATTGGTTTGATGGATTGCGGTAGAGCCATGGAGGCCTTGGGCTACTCAATTTACCAATCAATAGTCTACCAACCATGGTAGGACTATCAACCAAAGGGATGCCTTTTTTGGTGCAATGGTCAAGTTAGAAGAAAATCGAGGACTCATCTTCCAAAATAAGAACCACTTTGGGGTGATCGGTTGCAAGGCAACAAATCAAACCCGACTAGGCGGCATTGAGTGAATGCTTGGGGACTTAAATCACTCAAAATAGTCAAGATTAATTTATTTTAAATTTATTTATTTTGATGGATTCATTGGTTTGATGGATCCTGAGAAAGCTTATATCACTAGACATCTCGATTTACTAAACAAAGGGAGTAGCTTCCTGAGGAGAACTATCAAAGGAGTGCCTTTGGTTGCAATGGTCAATTCGAAGAAATCTGGGACTCACATCTTCCCACAAGAGACTGGGGGATCGATTGCTTTGGCAACAAATGAACACTGAGCGCTGATTTGTGCGACATGCTAGAAAGAATATGTCTTATCTTTCTTCCAAAGCAAAATGGTGGGTAACCTACTTGTGGCAAAATAGATTGAACGACTGGGTGACTTAGTGAGTGGACCAGACTTATCTCACTCAGTAGTCAGCAATTCTATGGGAGTTTTGACAACACTAAAATATAGGATGTGCTTGGGAAAAGGGGCCTTTGGGGCTTGAATTCTAATCCACAAGTGAATATTTTTTGTTTGTTTATATGGACCTATTGGTTTTGAGGGATCAAACTAAGAAGGAGCTTATATCGACTAGACTATCTCTTCTTGAACCAAGGAGAATGCACATCCATGAATAAATTCTCCAACCATAGGTGACTAGGAAGACTGTCAATCCAAAGTAACAGGTAGTGTCTAAATGGGTCCAAAGGACATGTGATCCAAATAGAGTGCCACAGGGAGAGGGGCTAAGGCTTGATCCAAAACCACTAGAGAAGATAATATCATAGGTATTTGATGGCCAACTCAAGGAGAAAGCATGGGACTCACACATTTAGAGTGGTGTATCCAAGTGAGTCATTGTCGACATATGAACATCAACCAACCTAAGGTGCCCATCGATTTGCAACAATCAACAGGAAGAAAGCTTGGGGACTCACATCCTTTATAGCGGTGATTGGGATAGTGTCTTGACGATGTGCTATCAACCTAGGGGTGACTATTGAGTGAATGCCAGTGGAGGACTTATATCAACTCAAATATAGTCAAGAGGAAAGGAGCCTCTGGGACTTATCTAAAACCTCAAATATACACCTAGTTAGATCATGATGATTAGTCCAAGAAGAAAGCACAGGGACTCACATCTTCTTAAACAAAATCAACATGAGGTAGCTTACTGGCTGGGCAATGAAGACTACCAAACTAAACAGGTGCTCATTTATTTGCAATGGTCAAGTTAGGAAGAAAGCTTAGGGACTCACATCTTCCAAAAATGACCAGGGGTGACATACTTGCGAGGTAGCATGTAGACCGACCGACTAATGAGTGAGTGCCAGGGCTTGCTCACATCAAAATAGCAGAGACAAAGATTTTGTATTTATTTTTGTGCTTGTGTTAAAGGAATAGGATGCCTTGGGTTATCTACACCTACCTAAACACACTTGAGTGATGAAATGGTGCCATGGATGGCGCATAATTCCAGAAAGGATGTCGCTTGGGTTCTCTCACACTTAACTCACTTGTGTTAATCGAAATATGATGCCTCTTGGGTTCTCTTACACCTATTATAATAGCTCTGAGAAATGGGTTTGATTGTGTTTGTGTTGTGAAAGAGGGATAGGATGCCTCTTGGATTTCCTTACACCTATCTTAGACCTGTCATGGCAGATTCACAAGACAAGCAAATAATGCTTCAAAAGAAAAGAAGATTTTGATAAAATGGAATTAGATTTTGTTCTTTTGTTGATAATTATTTTCAAACATATTTTATGGGTAATAGTTCTTCAAATAGAGCTCATTAACCCTTTTATAATCAATGAGCTAATTAGATCCTGATTGGTAGGCCTTCTCTATAACATAGAGGCCTTCCCAAGTGGGTTCAAACTTGCCTCCCATCTTTTTGATGGGCAATAATTGGTCTCCTTAGACTAACACAAGTTCTCTACTTGGAAAGACCTAGGGACCATCTTGTTGTGAGCTTGAATCATTTTGGCCTTTACAACTGAGGTTTAGCATGCCCTTGGCGACTCTCCTCCAAACCTTTGAGCTCTTCTAACTTTGCATTTACTCTATAGTGATCTTGTACCCAATGCTATCCTTAGTGATGGGAGTTGAACTTCTAAAGGAAGCGACTTGACCCATACACTAAGGAAAATGATAGATTGAGTTGGTATGTGTGTGTGGTAGGCCCACAAGGCTTCAACAATACTCATTCCACTACTTATTATCATCAAGAGTCTTCTTTAGTATCTGGATGAGAGTTTTGTTGAATGCTTCTGCTAAGCCATTTGCTCTGGGGTAGTAGATGGTGGAGTATCTCTAATCTTTATCGTGTATTCTAGTGAAGCTATTGATCTTGGTGCTTTTGAATGCAGTACCATTATCGGATATAATTTGTTGAGGCACTACTATATATATATGGTTCCGAAAATTTAAGCACATCTTTGGTGACCTCTGAGTGGGATTGTTCCCCACTTGGAAAAGTAATCGTGGAATGAAGCATGACCCTTAGAAGAAGGAGGATCGATAGGACCCGTAATGTCGGTACCCCAACACTCAAATGGACATGAAGCCAATGTAGGGTGTAGAATGTTGGGTGGTTGATGTAGAACCACACCGTGCACCTGACACTGATGGCATCTCTAGCTACATCCATGCGTTAATCATCAAGGCCTAGTATCCTAGTATCTTGATCTTCATCTTCATCTTCAGACCGGACTGATGCACTCCACATAGACTTGAATGTACCTTGGTATAATCCATGAGCTTCATGTTTGTCTAAAGTAACCACATTTGATCAAAGGATCGTGATACAAGGTGCCATCAACAAGAGCATAGGAGAGAGCTCTATTTCACGATGGGCTTGTGACTTTTCTTGAGGTAGTTTGTGTTCAAATATCTATGAATGGTTGCCTCCAATCCTTGTCCATTATAAGCAACAACCTCCCTTCAAGAAAGTCTCTCGATGAGTTCAACATCAATAAGGGATAGGACTTGTCTATTTTGGACCCTTATTGGAATGGACTCATGGACATGCCAATTCTTTGGCAAGTTTGGAAGCATTTCTTGTTCTCTTCGGGGAACCTTGTAGATGGTGACTTAGGATTTGGGCCATGACTTCATGGTATACTCATGGTAATGATGAAGCTTGGGTTTGAGAACCTTGAACAATCTAGTTGATGATTGAGAATCCCAGATGTTGATGCTCTTGACACATGATGGCTAACTCTAGACGAATCAAAGCCTCATACTTGACTTTGTTGTTGGTGCGAGTTGGATAATATGAGAATCTCATCACATAGTTTGGAGTTAAGAGAACTATTCTACCCCCTTTCTGGAAGAGTAGATTGTGGTGCTTCCTTTATGAAAGAAGCGCACCATCAAAATACATCTCCCATCGGTGGTTGTCAACCTCCCTAAGTTCATGATTTGTTCATCGGGAGATCATCACTAAGTGGAGAATCAGGAAGTGGGTGTCTTGCTAAGAAATCTAGTGCTTGTCCTTTTCGCATGGAGGGTACAAATGATATCAAACTGAGAGAATCATGGACCAACGCCAAACATCGGATAGCATTGGTGTCATGAGATACTATAGTGGATTGGTTCTAGAAATCAAGTTCACCTTATGAGAAAGCATATAGTGTTATAGCTTTTGAGATGCAAAGATCAAAGCTAGGCAATGTTTCTCAATAGGTGGATAGTTTATTTAAGTAGGAATCAGATGATGACTGAGGTAGTAAAGAGCACTCTCCTTCCCTTTGTTATTGGCTTGGGCCAACAGCGAGAGAGTTGTCAATCTGTGTGTAGAGGATGAGTGGCAGGGATAGAGTAACTAGGGTGGCTTCACCAAATACTTTTGATATCTTCAAAGGCATCTACACTTGTCATCCACTTGAACTTGGCATCCTTTTGATAAGTGCTAATGAAGCATCTCCAGATAGGTTGGAAATAAAGCATCTTAGATATACCATCCTTGGAAAGATCGAGTTGAGTTAAACTTTTTGGAGGTGGCATTTCTAAGATAGCTTTGATCTTTTAGGATCTATTTCTATTCCCGGTGTGGACAACAAACCCAAGGAATTTCCCACGAAGCTACTCGAATGCACACTTGGGATTCATTTTGAGGTTATATTATCTTAACCATTCAAAACTACTCTCAAGTCAAAGAGATGGTCTTCCTTTTCTTTCTCTTGACTACTAGATCATCAACATAGCACTCAACGATGATGGATGAGTTCATTGAAGATGAGTCATGGCCCATTGGTATGTAGCACCGGCATTTTAAGGCGAAAGGCATGACCTATACAATGATTGATTGTGGTTCAAAAGTGTTTCTTTCATCCGGGGCCATCTTGATTTGGTTGTAGCAGATGATCCATCCATGAAGGAGACTAAATGAGATGAGGCGATGTCCACCATTAATTTGGTATAGGAAGAGGAAACTCATCCTTAGGACATGCCTTATTTAAGTCCCTAAAATTGATATGTGAATTTGGCCATTCTTCTTCTTAATGACAGCTAACCGGGTAGGATATTTTTTCCCGATGAAACCAACATCGATCAGTTTCTTGACTTCAGAAATGACCAGTTGTTCGATTTCTAATCGTATACGACTAGGAGCTTGCTTGATAGGGTTGGCGTTAGGATCTATTGCTAGTTTGTGGACTGCTATCGAGATAATCTGGGCATTTCTTCATAACTCCATGTGCGCCTTAAACTCAATCAATAGCTAACTAAGTCATTGGTTTCTTCTTCATTCAATGGTGATGTATGGGATGGATTTTCTTCTCAGGTTGATTTCTTTAAGCTTGTCAATTATTGAATGGATCTCCTCTTCAAATTGGTGGCATCTTTGATTTGGAGATCATCTAAAGTTTCTAAACACACATCCTCATAAGAGTTGTGTTGTGAAAAGAACTATCAAATTCAATGATTGGTCAACATAGTAATCATCATCATCGATTGGACCCTGTACCAAATCTAGTCATCTTGATTGTGCATCCCACTCTATTGTTCCATAGCTTTTGTACTCGACCTGCTTGGACCATGTATAAGGAATCAAACCCTTCTTTGCAAGATTAAGAACAAGGTGAGTACCAATCAAAGGTAATTCCATTAATTCTTTATATGAATTATCCTCAAGTTCTACATCAACTTAGGACTTGAGGATGATCCCAAAAAAGAATCTCTTGGCTTTGACATCTGGAAGACTTAGGGGCTTCCTTAACTACTAAACCTTCAACTTTTTAGATGAAAGTGAGGTTAGAGCTAAGGTTCCCTAATTTACCTAATAGTTTCACATAAATTTGATTGAATACTTTTTGCTTTGTCGAGGCTGGTCTTCATCTTGTCATTTCGATTATCACCTCAATGAAACCCGAGAGGGGTTGGTAGTATGCTAATCACATTAGACTCATCCTCGGATTCAAGTCTATGTGAATAGTAGGGGTACTCTGAGCGGAACATAACCCTATTGGTTGATGGCCAATGAGGGTCTTCCACCTCTAGCGCCTATTTTTGCCTCGCCTCTACGTGGAGGTTGAGCATCTACCCACATGTCCATATGATGGATGATGGGTGGAATGTGATATCTCTACTTCTTCTTCAATTTCCTTTTCTTGTTCACTTGATTTTCATTTTCTTTTCTTTTTTTTTTTCTTTTTCTTTTTCTTCTTTTTTTCTTTGCATTTGAATTTTGACCAAGTTCACAGAAAAGGTGTTTTGAGGAAGATAGTAGGTTGCATCCTCATATATCTCAACCTCTCTAGAAAATGGCTTTTCATCTCCTTTGATAGTATTCAATCCATCCTTGAACTTGATGCTGATGGAGGAGGATGGAATCATCTTACTCTGATGTATCCAAGGCATACCGAGCAAAGCCGTGAATGAAGTATTTGAATCAATGATATAAAACTTGGCTTTAATCTTCCAATCATCTATCTCCAAAGGTAACACTATAGAACCTAAAGCCCTCTCACCTTGTTCATTGAATCCTCTCAACATCATCGATCTCCTAGTGTGGAGATGTCGATCCTCAAATAGGCAAGGTCTTTAGACTCATAATGTTCCTTGATGCACTAGATTGAGAACTCGAGTATCAATGTCCCTTTGTAATAGGGGATTGTGCTCCATGTCCCCAGAAGGTCTTCATCGTGAAAGTGATTCCCGAGCTTCTTGGAATAATGTGCCTCCTCTCCAATAGCGATCAGTGAGCTAAGCATATCTCTAGATCAAGGAGAGCCTTGATTAATGATTCCCTCATCTCTTTGGATAAGATAAGGGCATCGTATATGCTTAGCTTAGATGACAACTTTGGTGAGAGACATTGTAGTCCACCTTGGGATATCCACAAGCATATCCAAGGGTGGAGCATCCTGTGGAGGGCTTCTCGATCCTTTGAACCAATGACTTGTTTCCCTCTATCTTGAGGTGCTACCCTAGGAGGTAAAACCTTGCCACTGCGGAGGTTGACTTCAGTGATTTCTTGGGACTGTGTGATGGAAGATTCTACCTTCACATTAGGCTCACATATAACTTCTCTATGGGACCCTCAAATGGGATGATTCCAAGTCTATCTCAAGAGGTGAACCGTAGTATTGAAGGAAAGTTCAACTCATCGAAAATAGGAAGATGCGAGTTGTGTAATTGTTGTTTAGACTTGAAGAGTTATCATTAGAATAGATTTAGATAACCCATAAGTGACACGATATAATTCAAGCTAGCTTTATTCTTCATTTCTTTTTGAAGGAGGTACAGAAATCAAGTAAAGTAAGTGGGGTGAGGATTTGATCATCCACGATACAAGATGTCTACTAAAAGAAGAGCTAGATGAGAGGTAGTCAATGTAGTAGCTACAATGGTGGACGATGGACTGACTGGTGGTTGTGCTTCTGCTATCTCGTGCACAGTCGCTACTAAGTTCCCCCCCTTTCCTGAGTTGGCTCAACAACTTGCAAACCTTCCTTGATGTTGGAGGTTTGAGCTATCTCAAGCACCTAGAAAAGTTTCTTGATTTTGAGACAATTTTCTTAGGTAATAAGGAGATATCCCAACCTTCTTTGGTTTTGAAGGATCACAAGTATCCCCAAGGATTACCTAATGGAACGGATGGTTATCCATAAGGTATTCCTTTGGGATAACTATAGACATCTTGAAGCTATGTTCAAGCCGCCCTTGAATGTGAAGCAATCTTCCAAAATGACCTGATACTTGGTAGGGAAAAGTTAGGATCATTGCTTTTGCCCACTTCCTCCTGTCTCTAGGTTTGGGTAGAAAAACAGGCTTCTTTAAGAGATTCTTAAAGATCTTCCTGATTACCTCCTCTTAAATGAATAAGGCTTGTAAGTTTATCCAAAAGAGTAGTGGACCATAGTTACTTGGCTATGGGTATGTATCACGTTGATGTGGTGAGGAGGCGGGTGCCATGGAGGTCTGGCCGTAGGGGCTACCCCTGGTGGTAGAGGAGGTGGAAGTGATGGCTATGGAGCACCAGGTCTCAAACCTCCGTGCTTTCCTTGTCTCCATCACTACCCCGGCTTCTTCTCAAAGCTTGTGGCTTCGCTTTGTTGATTGGTCTGAGTGACTTTGGCTTCTCCTTGTAAGCTAGTTGCCTTGTTGATTAGCTTCTCATTTTGATGGTGAAACCTTTGAGCATGAAGCGACCAGCCATGGATATTCTTAAGCAATCTCAATGGCATATTTTAGATGTATTTTGTATTTCATACTCAAATTATGCCATCCGAGAATGTAATCAAGAGGACTCACTGGTTTTGTTGAGCCACAATGAGATCGCCTCTGGTCACCCTTTCGAGCTCCAACAAACCTCTTGATGAAGAGTTGCAACTCAAAGAAAGTCTTCACTAACTATTGAAATACCAATCAAAGCTATACCCGCTAAGCTACCGATGAAGAGATGGAAGAGTAAAGTGTCATCACCAGCGTGCAATAACCCCAAAATATTAAATATGTGTGCTTGCCTTTTCCCATCCATCAAGCTCTTGAAAGAAGGTGGCATGAAACCCTTAGGATATTGGATGACATCAAATTCTCTGGTAGGGTCTACCCTTTGGAATTGATGATCCTCCTCTTTGAGCCAATGCTTCTCACCTACCGCTCAACCATGGTTTTGATATCTTTTCTTGTATGGAGGTACTATCCACTACCTTCCTATACAAGTGCTACCGCTCTATCGAGGTAAAGTCTTAGCTGGATCCAAGACATGCACCAACTCTGGCTGACTAGTCTCAGCTATAGTAGGATGAACTATTGGTGCTTGTTTTTAAAGTGCTAAGACTGCTACTGACAAGTCCTCGAGCTATTTCCTCATCTATCTATTTGATCATCTTTCTGCTTAAAGGAGGTTTAGGGTCTTCTCACTGCCTCAACACCTTCCATAGTCTGCTCATGGAAGAGAGAACCCTGTACCATGTACCCCCACTAAATCCTCTAACAGATCATCTTCGTTCATATCAAAGCTGGCCTTTTCATCCTCTAAATTGGACTAGACATATCCTAAGATTTCCTTCTCCACCATAATGAGCTACTATGTCATCTATGATCCCAAATTAATGAAAAGATGGGTCAGGGTAGTAGATCACTATCATGCAAGAGGCACCCAAACCTCTAAAGTTATAATCTTGTGAGACTACGCCACTGAGGAAAGATACTCGCCACCATCTATGGACACACTCAGAGGAGGATCTATCCATTGGCAATGTCCTCCCTCTCAACTATGATTATCTCCATAGCCTACTATGGTGGTGGTGGTGATGGGATGACTACAATACTTCGAGGTTGCCATTCCTTCCTCACCACTAGGGGAGTCACTGCCACGAGGGGTGTAGATGGGATGGGATCTCTCATAGCCGGATCACCAACGGGGTTCTCTTCTCCCATGATGCGCCTTCATGGCCTTGGTGGAACAATGATCTTGATGTATGAGGGCGATGGGAGAGGTGGTGGAGGCACCACCGACTCTCTTGGGATAGAAGCACCTCTCTTATGATGCATGGTCCCCGTAAGTAAGATACTATTTATGGCACATGGTGCAGAAATATAGTGTGGAGGCCACTTTTTGACTGAACCTTTGCAAATAGTAACATGAATTGATGTATATTTTCTACTCTCTCAATCAGCAAATATATGACCTCCTCCTCACCAATTGGTGCCCTAAATTGAACTGTGGAGGTGAAGTAAAATCCTCCTAGCATCCTTTGTCAGAGAGGAGGGTAGTTTCGAACTGGAAACCATCATGAACCTCTACAACAACCGAGTGGCTCCCAACTCTAGCTGAGTGTGGTACGCTTAATCATGCGTTCTTATTTCTTGGGTCCCGGTAGGTGAGTAGTAAGAGGAGACCCAACCTCAAAAGGGGGAGACAATCCCTATTGGGAGCCTTCCCTTGGAAGGTGCAAGAGTACTACAACTAGGGCGAGAAACAACCGGCACGATACTTGAACCGCACTTGTGGAACACCACCTTCCTCTTTAATGAGGGGATCCCTGAATCAGATGACATATCAATGTGGATGACTACCGCCTCGCCATCTGCTAATAAGGGGGTTCCTTCACATGTAATCTTGGCCCCCTCAAAGCCTCGACCAAAGTGGATGAGGTGGGCATAGTCAGATCATGGAAGGTTGGCCTAATCCAAGGCCAAATCCATCCCATGAGGAAACATGAACACATACTGCCGCCATTGAATCAACTAAACTAAAAATTGAACTAATTTGAAAAAGTCTAATGTTGAAAATAAACTTGAATCAGATTTATGTTTGTTGATTTTGAATTGAATTTAAAATTTGAACCCACACTCAACATCTTGAAAGTGTTAAGTGGGGCTCAAATAAATTTAGAAGAGATTTTGAGATTGATTGGAAAGAGGATTTTTTTGAATGTAGAATCCACTTTCAACAAATTTGGGTATGTTGAAAATGGGTTCAAATATTTTTGGAGAGATGCTTCCATAGGTTCATATTTGAATTGATTTTGATTTTGAGGACCCTTTTTAATAAATTTGGGTATGTTAAAGTAAAGGGTCAATTGATTTTGTTTTTTGATTTGTGATTTTGGAATTTACTCACTTAGCAAATTTGGGTATGCTAAGTGAGGTGTTTGAAAATAATTTCTTCTTTTCTTGCTTTGTTTTGAATCATTTGTGATTTGAAAATGGAATTCTCATTTAGCAAAGTTGGGTATGCTAAATGAAGAATCCAAGTGTGTTTTATTTTTGAAAGAGTTTTTTTTTTAAAATAGGGTTCTTAGCAAATTTAGGTATGCTAAGGAAATCCAAATGTGTTTTGTTATTTTTTTTTTTGAAATTTTTTGAAAATAGGATTCTTAGCTAATTTAGGTATGCTAAGGAAATCCTAATGTATTTCTTTTGAATTTGATTTTGTTTTGAACAAGAGGATCCTTAGCAAATTTGAGTATGCTAAGGAAATTTTGAACTATTTCTTTTAATTTTTGATTTTATTTGAAAATAGGATTCTTAGCAAATTTGGGTATGCTAAGGAAATCTAATGTGTTTTTTTTGATTTTGTTTTGGGAACTTAGCAAATTTGGGTATGCTAAGGAACTTAATGTGTTTCTTTTGTTTTAGATTTTGTTTTGAAAAGAGGATTACTTAGCAAATTTGGGTATGCTAAGGAACCAAATGTTTCTTTTTTATTTTAGATTATATTCTGAAAATGGATACTTCACTTTAACAAATGTGGTATGTTAAAATGAAATTCCAAAAATGTGTATTAAATTTTGTGAAATAGAGATTTCACTTAGCAAATTATTTTGAATTTTGTTTTGAAAATGGAGACTTCACTTTAGCAAATGTGGAATGCTAAAATGAAGTTCCAAATTTTTTTTTTTTTTTTTTTTTGTGTTTTTTGATTTTTTAAAAAAAGTGAGATTTCCATTTAACAAATTTGGGTATGAAAGATGAAAATCAATTTTGAAAGAGGAATAACCTAATCATATATGGAATATGTTATGGGATTTCAAAATAATGTCATTTTTTTATTTTGAAATGAAATCTTCATTCACTAAATTTGGGTATATTGAATGGAGATGTTCATATGTGCTTTTGAAAGTTTATTTTGATTTTCATTGAATGAAACCCATTCAAATGTGTATATTGAATGGAGAGGTATCATATGCTTTTGAAATTTTGATTTTGATTGAAATGAAACCTTCATTCAATAAATGTGGGTATATTGAATGGAGAGGTTTCATATGTGCTTTTGAAAGTTTATTTTTGATTTTGATTGAATGAAACTCCATTCAATAAATGTGGGTATATTGAATGGAGATTTCATATGTGCTTTTGAATGTTTATTTTAATTTTTTGAAATGAAACCCATTCAATAAATGTGGGTATATTGAATGGAGAGGTTTCATATGTGCTTTTGAAAATTAATTTTTGATTGAAATGAAACCTCAATTCAATAAATGTGGGTATATTGAATGGAGAGGTTTCATATGTGTATTTTTGAAAATTTTTTTGATTTTGATTGAGATGAAACCTCCATTCAATAAATGGGTATATTGAATGGAGAGGTTTCATATGTGCTTTTTGAAGTGCTTTTGGAAAATATGATTGTGTTTTATTTTTGAAATGTTCCTACATGTAACAATTATGAAATTGTTAGATGTATGCAAATATTTTATTAAGTGTATTTTGAAAAGTGCTTTTGAAAAGCAAGACTTTTATGAAGGATTTATTTTATCTTTATTTTAGAATGAACCTTTCCTTACCATAAAAAAATGGTAAGGAAGTCTTTAATTATTTTTTTATTAAATTTTATTTTCACCCATTGACCTAGGGTTTTAAGACCAACACGGGTGAGGTCCTAAAACCTAAAGGATGTTGGCTAGCTTAAGGATGAAATAAACTAAGAGCCAATGAAAAAGAAAGATAGTCTTGGATTCATACAAAGTACAAACTCACTATCGATACTTGGAGGCAACGATCATTTACCAAAGATGGAGAGAGGAACCATCCCCAATGAGAAAATGGTGAAATTTATATTACATTCCTATCCTTCATCCCCTTTTGGAAAAAGATAAATGAAAAGAAATATAAACATTGTTGACACCATAGATCCAGATGTTCTTATTGGGTGATCGGTATGACATTGGAAAGAGTGTTATCTCAAAAGATAGAAGTCACCACCCTACAATGGACCTAATCACCTGATAAAAGGACTCCTAATGACTATGGGTCTCAAATGTACCGAGATTCTTCCCTACTTTACATGAAAAGTAAAGATTTATTTTAAATCGGGTTCAAGTTTCCTACAAGGGCAAGCCCCATAGTTAATTACATCTAAGGAATGGGATTCTTAGAATACTCTCAATTAAGGTAAATGATCATTATCTCCAAAGATTTTGAAAGGTAGGACTATCAATTGGTTTATTTTTTAGAAAAGTCAAGTGGATCGATCAAGAGGAGGGAGTTCTTATCAAGCCAAATGAAGATAAGTAGGGGATGCTTAGATACTAGAAGCCTAGTAAGCATCAAACTATCCTATGATTTACATTTTGAAATTGAATTGATTTATTTGAGTTGAATTTTATTAGAAATTAGGGCTTATAATTCCATGATACAAGTCATGGAAATGCCTAAGAGGTGAGGATTTATGCTCATGGCACAAGGGAAGTAGCAACCTCAACCAAAAAACTAGGAGCTTTTGAGAGGCCAAAAAACACAACACTCAATACGTAACCGAACGAAGCAATTTACCTCCACAAGAGAGGATAAACCACTCGACTGTTGGACTTACAACCGCCTGGGGATGGCCAACAACTAACTCCTCCTACAGTTTTAAAATATGTAGGCAAGTCAAATGCTTTGCAAGATAGCTAAGTTATTATTTATTTAGAAAGAGACTAAGTCCTTAAACACACTCCTAAGAGACTAGATCATGTAGGGTATGATTTAATGACTTAAATCTAATGCAAATTTTATCATTTTATTTTTTATTTTGGACAATCAATTTGACTAGGATTCATTTAATGCATGAGAGAAATTAGATTATGGGCCAAAATTAGCAAGATAAGGAGGTGTGTTTCCACCATGGCTCTCAAAGTCAAGCCAAGTTCTCAAAAGGTGGAAGCCCTCCAATCAAGAGTGAAATAATATGCTTTTTATGCATGATGTGAGAAAAGTAATACAACATCCAGCTAAGGGGTTGCTAATTCTTTTATCTTGATTTATAACCTAAGCTTTAGGTGAGGTTATGAGTTATTTTATTTTTAATTTTGAGTTGATTAGTTAGATAGAAAATTTATTTTCCTAAGAGCCTAATCATCCGTGCCATACATCAAAGTAAAGAATAAACTAGAAAAGATGTCATCTTAATGCACAAGCTAAACAAACATCAATCAATTTATAAAGCTAGAAAATAATAAGACCATTTGGTCGGCTCCGACAAACCCAAAATAAAATTGGGACGAAGCTCTCCTTATACAACCCGGATTACAAATGAATTAAATACAAGAATTCATTATGGGGTCTTCATTCTTCATTTCTTTCTTCTTTCTTTCTTTTGGTTGGTTGGAATTGGTTCTAATACATGGTACATAAGACATATCTTATGACCAATGTTCATCCTAATACCCCATAACAATCATTCCAAAATTACAAAATTACATGAAAATGGGAAAAAAAATCTAACTAAAACCTGCAAAATAGAGATTAGCTAAACAAACCATACAATCCCAAGCATGTATATATAAATTGGACTTAGCACCCACACATGGGTAACCAAGTCCAGGCCTATTTTGGATTATGCTTAGGGTATAAGCATATGAAAAAAGTATTATATTTTTATTACAACCCTTAAGCACAATCCCCTAGAAGACAATGGTTAGACTAAGCCTATCACCACATCACACATATACCTAACATCCAAAGACTAAAATAATACATCACAAAAAAAAAACATCAAACCATGCACCACTAACCTAAAGCTAGAAGTGACTTAGCCTAATGTGTGTGTGCATTTAAGGTTTGTGTGGTATGCTTAGCTAGGCTTTAAGGTTGAAGTTTTCTAAGTATGAAAATGTTCAACTTAGAGTGGTTTTTTTAAGTGATTTAGTTGATTTGGTTGATTTTATTTTTGTATTTTGATTTATTTTGAATGAATACAATTAATTACTAAGTTGTAAAGAAGAGAAAAGAGAAGAGAACTTCTCTTTCCTCCCTACCTTAAGTAATTTCTAAGGTATATTCATATTTGATTTGTTTTAGTGAATGTTTTATTATATATTTTAATTTAATCCTAAGTTTAGATTTTCCTAAACAAACTATTCAAAAGAAAGGCATTTTAAGATTAAGTAAAGTGAAATACTCACAAAACACACAACACTTCATTTCTTTCCCAACATGTGTAACATGCATATGGATGAATCCTAAGAATATCTATACATGCAAATGGAAATGTTTAGCACCTTAATGATGAATGCTAAGAGAGTTACTTAAGAGAATTTGGATGCTTCATGATGCATGATTGTTAAGTAGAAAAGAGTGATTCTTTTATCCATTTTTCATATGCACATTTACAAGTATAAAAGACATAAGAGAGTACGGTGCCATTGTTAGCATAGGGGTGTAAGGTACAAGACCAACTTAGGGCTACTTAAAGCCTCGCAACCCCGCGGTTGTCCAAACTAATATAACACTTTTCTTAAATACATGTGTATGTACAAAAGGAAATGCATGGAAAGAGAGTCATGCAAAAATGTTTATGTTTTTTTGTTTAATTTGTTTATGCAATTTACATATGCAAGTATGAGTATCCTTCTTAAGTGATAACATAGGAATGAATTTAAGCAATTGTTGTGTTCTTTTCAAATGAACTATACACTTTGCAAAATCCTATTCAAAATTATGCTAAAAGAGAAGAGAAGGAAAGTCACACAATGCACATCTTTATATTTATACTAACATGAAAGCCTATAAATAATTATAAGTAGCATATCTTTCAGTTATGATATTTGATTTATAAGTTTTGAAAATAATTTTTGGATTTAATAGTGTTAATAGCCATTCATATTCTTACTTTAGCAAAGCTTGTAATTTGACATAAAGGAAACATTTCATTTTTAATTTAATTTTTAAAAGCTATGAATGCATGATTTTCATATGGCATACACATTTAGCATGTTAGGAAAGAAATAAAGTGATGAAAGCATATAAATTCATTCACCTAATTAATTCCTAAAGATAATCTTATGAGATAAGATTATTTAAAGTAAATCAAATTTGGTTTTAAGGAACTTTTGTTTTGTTTTGAGTTTGATTTGAATTTAGGGAATGTGAAAGAGTTTGTTGGTCCTAACCCATTTCCCCCATGTGTGAGTTTATTTAGTTTATTTTTAGAACCATTAGATAATTTTTTTTTTATTTTGTTTAGGTTAAGGTGTGAATTAAGTGCATTAATTACCCCTTACCTACACCACTTTAACATATTTAATCAAATAATTATGAGCCAATGTATGACATAAAACTACACAAGGAATTTAAATCAATAATGCACTTAGTAAAGAAAGGGCCTAATGCAATTGGCTCATAATTAATGATTAATTAAGCTAAAAGGTTTAATTTAAGTACTTTCATAACCCTTCCCACACATGTGGGTTGGATTTTGATTTTCTTAAGTTACTTAGGTTATTGAACACCTAAATACCTACCCAAGATGAATTGGTTAAGTTCTAGAATGTTTTGAAAATTTTATCAAGTTAATTAAGTAGGTGATTAGTGGATTAGCTCTTAAGTAAGTTTGGATTAAGGAATGAAAGGGGTTTAGGGAATGTTTTAGGGAAAATTCCTTAAATCCATTCCATAAACCTCTTCTTCACTTAAGCAAGGCTTAATTAACTTAATAAAGGGGTAAACCACTATTCACATGTTTAATTAAGCTTAATTACATTAAGAGAGTGATTAAGAATTCATTATTTGATTTCTCTAATTAACTCATTAATAAATCTGAAGCAAATTAAGGAAGGCAGAGGTCATCCCACTAAATGCATCTAAGAAATTTGAAATGAATTAATGAAGTAATTAGGGAGTAATTAGGGTTATTAAGTTTTCATTAAAACCTAATTAAAGAAAAATCATTATTCAAAATCAATTGGAAACAATTTTAGATTATTCCTTACTAAATTATCTTCACAATGCATTTTAGTTTGTATTTTTATGATTTTCTACATTTAGTTATGTTATTTTGAAATTTCCATGTTTATTCGGTAATTAAATCCCTAATTATATGACTAATCCCATTGGAGCCACATGGACCGCTGATGCGGTGCACACTTTTCATGCGGCATGATGGGATTTGTCACTTAAGTTGTCACATCAATCGCATCGCGACGATGCTACCGCTTTCCTCCTGATCAAAGATCAAATGGTCGATTAAGCGTTCTAAGGGATAAATCAGAGATCCTACGTGGCTTGATCAGGACCATCCATCCAAAATGTGTGGATGGAAGGTCCATGATCATTTAGTTTGCTTGTGAGAGAGGACATCCGTCCACTCTTTAGGGCAAGATGAGAGCTCGATTAAGCTTGGATTGAACTCAAACATTACCCACACCACCTAGGAGTAAGCACAAGTAAATCTAACGATCAATTTTGCATGGGGTGAAACTTTCTTTCAAAAAAGATCAACCACTTCCTATTCTAGGCTCGGTTTGAAGGCATACCACCGAGGCTATCAGCCTCCAACCATTGAGGTAGCTTCCTAGTGAGACAAAGCCCATTGAAGGTTTGAGGGTTGAGATTGAATGGATTCTATTGACCAGCTTCAATTGGCCCTTGGTCTAGCTCCCCCCTTTCTCGTGCCTTGAGAACTTGGATGAAGCTTTGGCTCAACTTGATTGAGTCCCCTAAGGGTGCTTGAAGGATGAATTGAACTTTAGTTATCAAAATTCGAAGGAGCTCCCCTATTTTTGGTTTAAAGGAAACTGAAAATGGAGAAATGGAAGTAGCTCTAGGAGGCTTGGAGGAGCTTGTAGTTGCTTTTTCTGGCTTTTCTAGCTTCAATCGAATGTGTGTGATTGAAAATGAAATGAAATTAGGGGGAGTATATCTCCCCTAGGTGGATTAGATGACTGAGCTTAGAGATGCCATTTTGATCAAATTCACCTCATGCAATGGGTTTCTTAGGCCGTTTAGGATGGCATGTGATTCGGTTTTGGCCAGAGGAGGTAGTGGAGAAGTTTCCATGTGCTTAATTGAGTGGAGGAGGGATTCCCATGTGCTTATTTTCAAGTGAGTGGTCAGTTTGGCCATTCGGTTGGGTTTGGCTGACCCAAACCCATTGGGTCATGTGCACCATGCTTACTAGTGCCCACTTAGTCCACTAAGAGAGTGCCAAGTGGCTATGAAAAGGATTTGACCAAATTCCAAGTGAATTTGGCCAAGGATTACACTTTGACCTAGGGGTAAAATGGTCATTTGGCTTATATTTTAGTTTGAATATGTTTGGTATGATTGAAAAATGGGTTGGGCAAAGTTTTAATGAATTTGGAATTGATTTGATGTGATTTGACTCATGTTGACCCATTTAGATCAAAATGGGTCAACTTCGGTCCAATTGGTCAAATTGGGTCAAACCAAGGGTTGGGTCAAGTTCATATGACCATTTGAAATGTTTTGGCATCATTGGTTTGGTTCAATTTGATTTAAATTTGGATTTGGTTCATTTGATTTCATTTAGGTCAAATGGGTCAAGTTGACCAATTTGACCCATTTGACCTATTTAGGTTAGGTCATGGGTTGGTTTAGGTTTCAATAATCATATGAAACATATTGGTATCTTTGTTTCTAGTCAATTTTGGTTTAATTTGATTTTGGCTCAATTTGACCTTTTAGGTCAAGTTGGGTTCAAGGTCAAGAGGGCAAGGTTGGGTCTAGTTGACCAATTGAGGCTTTGGTCAAGTTTAACAAGTGATTTGAAGTGAACTTGACTCATTGGCTTCAATTAATTTGGCTTAGATCAAGTTTTGACAAATTTTAACTTTTTAGGTCAAGTTGGGTCAACTTGGTTAAGTGGCCAATTGGCTAGGTTAGGCTCAAATGATGACTTGGTCAAGTTCAAACATTGATCATGAATGAGTTTTGATCAATGGTTTCAATCAATTTGCCTATGGATTTTGGCTAGTTTCATTTTGGCTAAGTGTTGACTTGGTCAACCCTTAGGTTTGACTTGGTTTGACCCAATTTGAGTGATTGATCATCTCATGATGATTGTTGCTCATAATGTGAGGCTTAGGTGGGCTAGGAATAGAATTTGACTCAAAAAGGATACTTTATGTCACTTTGGGTCAAGTGAGCCTAAGTGGGTCAATTGACTTGATCAAAGCTTGAATCAAGTTTGGTTGAACTCACATATGGACTTATGATTGAAATATAAATCCAATTGCAAGTGATTTGGAGTAAAATGGGTTTTGATTCATTTGATAATTTCAAGTTCAAAAGTGTGAACATGAGTTTAACTTGGGTTTGATTTTGAATTTAGTTTTGGCTTGATGATTGAAGGATTGATTGAATCATGAAGAGAAATCAAGAGTTTGGCTTGATTTGAATTTGATTTGGCTAAGTTCAAGATTTTGACTTGAAAGGCTTAGGTTGGATTTGGGTTGAATTTGAATTTGATTTTTGAATTTAGTTTTGGTTTGATGATTGAAGTTTATGTTTATATTTGGATTCATGATTGAAGGATTGATTGAATCATAAAGAGAAAGTAAGGGTTTGGCTTGATTTCAAGTTCAAGAATTTGAGTTGAAAGGCTTAGGTTGATTTGGGTTGAATTTCAGTTTAATTTTTTAATTTTGTTTTGGTTTGATGATTGAAGTTTATTTTTATATTTGGATTCATGATTGAAGGATTGATTGAATCATGAAGAAAAATCAAGGGGTTGGCTTGATTTGAATTTGATTTGGCTAAGTTCAAGAATTTGACTTGAAAGGCTTAGGTTGGATTTTGGTTGAATTTGGATTTGATTTTTGAATTGATTTTGGATATATGAATTTATATTTGTGAATATAAATGAGAATATAAATGGGTTATGAGAAATTTTCTTGAATTTGATTTGATTTGGATTTGATTTGGGTTAATTCCATAAGATAGAATCAAAGTGGCTTAGAAAAGATTTTTGGAATTTGGAATTCAATCATGGATTTCAATCATTTGGAATTGATTTGAGTTTGAAGAAAATTCATTAAGTTGGAATTGATTTGAGTTTAAAGCTGAAGGGAGGAAGTAAGGATTTGGCTCAAGCTATAGGGTAGGAAAATTTTCCTAACACCCCTAAGGCATGACCTATTCCTATGGCTAACTCTTCTAAGTCTTTAGGGTTAGGTCAAGTGTTCACCTAATCACTAGAAGTGTCTTAAGACTAAAGAAACTCTTAGTGTCTAAGAGGAGTCCTATGTCTAAGATGGAGGGGTTGAGAGCTCATTCTAAATATGAGGTCAACAATAGAATTTTTCTTTTTGACATGGATGTCATATATTATTGGCAATCTAATACATATGTTTTTAATTTTCAAGGTAAGAGAATTGTGTTAAATCTAGCTAAGCTTAAAGAGGTCACTCCATATTAACCATAAAATACTTTACAACTATAGAAAAAAATCCCAATAAATTATTGGTAAACATCAATTCTAATAAGAGATTAATGAGAATATTACTTTTTTGCAATAGTTGTCCTAACCTCCATAAGCCAACCTTATGTTGAATCATTTTTATCTTAAGTACATGAATATTTATCATAATATCAAGATATATATCTCACAATACTTTCTAGTGAGCTTCCCCCAGTAAGAAGTATCTAATATGAAATATAGCTAGTTCTTGGATCATCTCTTCATAATTTTTTGCATTATCATATGAACCCAAACAAGCATGCAGAGCTCAAATGATAATTTGATTTATTAACAAAAGGTTTTATCAAGAAACATTTATCACTATGCACAGTACTTCTCTTTTCTTACCTCAAAGAATGATGCTACTTGGCGTATGTGTGTAGATAGTTGTGATATTAATAAAATCACTTTTAAGTATAGATTCTTCATACTTAGACTTGTTGACATGCTAGATATGATGATTGGATCAATAATTTCCTCTAAAATTGATCTTCAAAGTGAATATCAACAAATTCGTATGAGAGAAGGTGATGAATGTAAAATAGCCTTCAAGATAAAATATTGTTTCTATGAATGGTTAAATGATGCCATTTGGCTTAACTGATGATCCAAATACATTTATGTAAGTGATGACTCATATCTTGCACCCCTTTATTAGAAAATTTTTAGTAGTCTATATTGATGATATTTTTTTTTAATTAGACTAACAACAATCAAGAGAATTATTTATGGCAAGTCTTTGAAGTGTTTTATTAAGAAATACTATATGATCATTTTAAAAATGAACATTTATGATGACTTTAGTAATCTTGTTAGGATTCATTATTTCTTGTGATGGCATCTCTGCCGATCTCAAAAAAATTAGAGCTATTCAAGAGTGGCCTACCCTAACCATAATTCATGATATATATAATTTTCATGGCCACATTTTATTGAACATTTTTTCATGGATTTAGTACCATTATGACCCTAATAACTCAATGTCTAAAAGGGAGAATTTATTTAAACAAAAATAGCTACTGTTACTTTTTCTAAAATTAAAGAACTTTTAATAAATCCATCAATATCAAAATTGCAAAACTTTAATAAGGTATTTAAGGTGTCATGTGATGCTTCTAGAGTTAGCATCAGTGTATTCTTAAGCAAGATGGTCATCCCATTGCTTTCTTTAATGAAAAATTAAAAGAACCACATCAAAGATACTCCACATATTATCGTGAGTTTTATGTTGCCATATAATTTTTATGATATTGGGGACAATATCATCTTTCATGAGAATTCATACTTTTTTCTAATCAAGAAGCACTTAAATATCTGAACTCGCAAAGAAAATATAGTTCTTGTAATACAAAATGGGTTCAATTTCTTCAAGAGTATACTTTTATTTTTAAACATAAATGTAGTGTTGAGAACAAAGTAGTAGATGCCTTGAGTAGAATATGTACCTTATTAAATACTATGAGTGTGAAGACTACTAGATTAGAAAAGGTTAAAGATGATTGCTTTATTGTAAATATTTTTGATAAATTTTTGAATCTTTGAAATCTGATGCTCCAATTATTAGTCTAGATTATCAAATATGAGATTGCTATCTCTTTTGTGGCCCATAACTATGTATCCTATATTCATCACTTTAAAATTATCTTGTTAAGAAAATACATTCATATGGTTTGTTTGATCACTTTGGTCATGATAAGACAATAGCCATGATAGATGATATGCCTTTTGACCTAGTCTTAAGAAAGATGTTGCTCGTATCATTGCTTAATGTCATACTTCTCAAGTAATAAAGAGTGGAAAATAAAGTTCTAGTCTATACACACCACTCCCAATTCCCCACAAACTATGGGAAGATCTTAGTATAAATTTTATCTTAGGATTACCCTGCAATGTACAATGTTTTGACTCTATCTTAATAGTTGTTGACCAGTTTTCTAAAATGACACACTTCATTCCATGTTATAAAATATCATATGCATCATATATAGTGGCTATTTTCTTTCATGAGACCATTCATTTTAATGGACTTCCAAAGATAATTGTGTCTAATCAAGATGTAAGACTTATGTGCTATTTTCAAAAAAATTTATGAAAAAAATGCTCATCATAAAACTCCTATTTTCTATGGCTTATCACCCTCAAATGGATGGATAAATTGAAGTTGTTAATATAAGCCTAAGAAATTTACTTAGGTGCTTAATGACCAATCATATTGCTAGTTGGGACCTAGGTCTTTCTACTATATAGTTTACTTATAACAACTTAATTAATAGATCAACTAGTATGAGTCATTTTAATGTTGAAGCTAGTTATGACCCAAGAAAGTCAAATAATCTTATTGATTTTCCTGTATCATGTATGTCTAGTGTATTTGCATATTCATTTGCATAAAACATGCATGATTTATATCAAGAAATTCAACAAAATGTACTTTGAGTTATGATAAATATAAAGCTAATATTGATGGATATAGGCAATATACAAAATTTAATGAGGGAGATTTAGTCTTATTAAAATAAGACCTGAGAGATTTTAATTAAATTCTTAAGATATTAATTCTCAAAAGATCTGGTCCTTATAAAGTTGTATTGGAAGACAAATGATAATGTTTATGAAATAAATCTTCTAATGGATGCTAGAATTTATCTAGTATTCAATGTGTTAGATTTAACATTATGCCATGCAATAGCCATGGATAACATATTTCCTCTACTAATATTAATAACATGCAGGTTAACACTTCATCACCAATTCCTCTACCATCTTGTTGCTAAAGATCACATTTCCTAGATCAAATTTTAGAAGACCAAACTATCACCATATCTAATGGAGGCACTCAAAGTTTTGTAGTTCATTGGAAAGGTTTCTCCACACTAAGATTTGTGGCTTACATTTGATGAGTTACATCAACTGGACCCACATATATTATAAGAGTACCTAAATTTTATTCTCCATAGGGGAATTCTTAAAGCCAAGGAGTGTTGATGAAGGGAACCATCATCATTGACGTTATCATCATAAAATTTAAATTTAGTATTGGCCTTTATATTATCATTTAGGCAATGTATTAATGGGATTTTATATTTTGTATTATATTTAGCTTATATGTATTTTTTAATTCTTTCATCATGGCCCATGTAGTTATTTCATGGTGGTAGGCTTGATAATAGTGATAGGTTTGATAGTATGACGGTAGTTGTGGATGATAGTGGTAGTTTGAGTATTTTGAGCTCTCCCTCTCAATCTTACAAATAGGGAGGCTCTTGTAATGCTTGATACTTGGCTTTAGAATAAAATTATCTTTCTTTAGTTTCTTTTACTCTCTCTTTATGTATTTTTCTCCCGAGTGAAATATTACTTGAGTATGATCACATCCCTTAGAAAAGGACTTTTATAGAATAAAGAGATCTTCACAATGACAAATTATCTAGAGGTCATCTTCAACTTATCCCCACTTTGCTGTTAGTTATTTTAAATTTTCCATATGTTAAATCATTCTTAAATTTTAAACTATATTTGCACTTACAAAATTCAGATCTCTAGTGTGGTTAATATAACATTAGTCAAAATATTTTTTAACTTTATGAAATTCATAATATTATGAAGTTGTGTGTATTTATCATTACTCTTTGTGAGAATTTGAGAATTATCAATGTAATCAACTACATATCATAAAAGTCACTCTTGTCTTACATCATGACTCCTGTTATACTTTTTAGTACAATGTCCACTCCCATGCTTTGCAATCCATAGATAAGCACCATAGAGGCTTTAGTCTAGTTTGAGCATCATATAGGTTGCTAAAGTCCATGAGAAAATTTCTAAGTGTTTGTGCCTTAATCACCATCCTCGATGAATATGATATGTCAAACTCTCTGAGTTCTACTGACAACTTATGTTGTCTTCCTGGATGATTTTAACTTGGCAAGTACAAACTTGAGTGGGTTATTGATGATAACCTAAATCGAATGCACTTGGATGTATGGCTGGAGTCATAGTGTCGATATGATAAATGCACGATCAAGTTTCTCCATAATGGAATAATATAAGTCAACACATTGTAATAACTTACTCATGTAATATATTATTTTATAATTTTTTTCTCTTAGAAAATGGAGCTAATATAGTGTTCTTTGACTCCTAGGTATACTAGTAAGGTGTTTCCTTCCTTGGCTTTACAAGAGTGAGGGTAATGTGAGTGAGTTTCTTAAGTCTTTAAAGGCCTTCTCATATTCTAGGGTCCACTCAAAATAAAAAAAGTGTTAAGAAGTGCTCTCCAGCCTTTGAAATAGATCAATTCAATCTTGTGACTCACCTGATGAGTCACTGAACTTTTTTTGTATGGCCTTCACTTTGTTAGAGTTGACCTTTATGCTCTAGAGTGATCAAGAATCCTAGGAATTTTCTTGATCTTGCACTAATGTGCAATTTAGGGGATTGAGATGCATATTGTATTTTTTTAGAATGGTCAAAGTTTCCTTTAGGTCTTCAATGTGTTGCATAAACAACTTACTCATGACTAGCAAGCCACCTTCATAGACCTTCATATTTTTTTCCTTTATGTTTATTGAAGTCTTGATCCACCATTCTTTGGTAAGTCGCCCTAGCATTCTTCAGCTTGATCATTACTTTATAACACTAGATCTCTCTCTCATGTTGAACGCCATTTTTTTGCAGTTGGCTAGGTGTATTTGCATTCTATGGTATTCTAAAAAAGCATCCAAAAAATTAATTACCATATAATATATCACTACTCAATGAGTGTGTCCATTTTGGGAAGAGGGTATCATTCTTCAAACACATGAAGTTCAGGTTTGTGAAATCCACAAATGTCCTCTATTTCCTACTAGACTTTTGTACCATCACAATATTTGATACCCTCTTTAAGTAATAAACTTCTTTGATGAATTCAACCTCCAACAGCTTGGTGACTCTTCTTTCATTATCTTAGTGAACAAAATCACAGTCTTCCTCATTTTTTATTTCATAGGTCGAGTGTCCTTGAGGACGTTAAGTCTATGGCAAGTGATGACAATGTCAACACTCAACATTTCAGTTGCATTCCTGAGCATGTTGATGTCCTTTTGAAGAGCCTAAATGAGAGTTGCTTTATGCTCAGTGTTGAAAGCTAAGCTGATCCCTAGGACTCGCTCAAGATCCTTTGTAGTCACTACTTCCTTAATTTCTTTGATGATCTTTATTTTAATTTGCATGACTTCTAGCTATTGTACCTCTTCTAGCATGCTACAGTTGCCACTTGTCACACATTGTAAGCTCAAGATTGGTTTAGGTTTCCCTAATTGTTATCTCTTCTCTACTTGTCAGAACTTGATAGCTACATGGTAGTTGATACCATAGCTCTAAATGGCTGAGTAGTGGTGATAAAAAATAGCATTATACGTGTTAGGCACCTCCATGATGACAAAGTTAGCCATAGCTGTGAATTGCTCCTAGCCATTCTCCCATGTCATGGCAAGAGTGTTAACTCTTACTTTCCTTCTTTTATTAGAAAAGCCAAATAGTGGTCCTTATATAAAGATGAGCTTAGAACTCATAAGCCCAAGTTTGTCAAAAATGGATTTGAAGATAATATTGACCAAGCTTCTACTAGTCAATCAATATACTCCCAATTTGGTAATTTATGATCAATGATGTGATGGCAATGGCATTGTTGTATGGGTTGCAGACTGTAACATGATCCTTCTCTGAGATGCTTATAAGGACTATCAATGTGCTCGTCACCCCCTCCATGTCTTTGAGTTGACTTTTCTAGATTGCAACCTCTTGAGACTATCTTACCTCATAGAATCCTCATCTCCTCTGAAGATTGTAAGTATAATTCACATAATATGAATTGTGTGAGCCAAGGAAGATTCATTAACCATCTCAGTGACTTCCTTTTTACATCCTAGTGAACTCTTTGATCTTTTTAGCATTGATGAGTTCACCCACCATGCTCCTTTGATAGTGACATTCTTTAGTGTCATGTTTTTAGTCAAAGGCATAATATTTGGAATGATCATGGAGTCCATTTATTTTCAAGGGTGGTGGCTGTCAAAAGTATTCCTTATTTTGAATGGCTTCCACTAGCTCGACCATTAATTACTTCAAGGGCAGTACAACAAAGGGTGTAAGTACTCACTACGTTGGATGAGAATAGGTTGATGTCTAGGTTTTCACTAGTGTGACGCTTTCCTTTGGATGAGTTTTGCCCTCCCTCTTGTATTCTTACTCTTGAGAGCTATTTTAAGGGATGACTTCTTTACGGTCACCTACATAAGTTATTGTAGATGGTTGGCAATCTAATTTTATTCCCAACATTTAAATGTATGTTTGTCAGCTCCAATAGTTCAGGAAGAGTTTTGAGTTATTATAGCCCCAATGCATACCTAAAATGACCTTATTTGATACCTTGAGCAAGTGCAGCTTGTTCGATCATAAGTTTTAAATTGTTAATTTATAACATGTCCTTTGAAAAGTAGTGATAAACCTCTTGAGAGTTTCATTAGGTTCTTGTTTCATTGTAGCAAGGCTTACAAGCTTTTCAATGGATTCTAAGTGCACATCATTTTGAACTCATTAAAAGAAGTTATAGTTTTGACTAGAAGTCAATAGAACTATCTGAGGGTTGATTCTTTGAATGTGGTGTAGAAGAATCAACACCACATCTTGTCATCCAAATCTAATAATGACATCAATGACTCTAAGTATGTTATGTGGTCGGTCAGATTAGTGCAACTATATATAACTCTAGGGGTGGAATCTTTAACTTATGCAAGGGGCGAGCTTTCACATATTTTTGAAGACAACATTAGTCAGGTTTACCTACTTCCCTTAGGTGTCCTCCTCTTCACTCACCAAGTAGGACTCACCATTGATACTTGACATTTTAGATAGCTTTCTCCTCTATCGACAAGCTTTTTGAGTTACAATCTTGAGGAACCTTTATTCTTCCTAGTCTTTGGTCCTTTATTCTTTTACTTTTCCACAATTGCTTGTATTATGTGAATGATTATATCTTCCATATTCTTTAGGTCTTATCATGTAATAAAAGTTAAGTACCTTGTTATATTCTTGTTCTATTATCCCATGATGAGTGAACTTGTTTACTCTACATTCGACTTCTAGTTCTCATCCTCATCCATGCACACTGCACCTAGAAAGATGTTCGATCTGATTCTATCTGTAGGTGAGACAGAACCTACTAAGGCACTTGAAAAGTTGCATTCGGGTTTATGGGACAATAGAAATAAGTAGAGAGGTATGAAAGATTCCACTATATCAAATAATATGAGTACAAATGATCCTCTATTTTATTGAGAAGGTGTTACAATAAATTAGAAAATAAATGATCTTTAATAGAAGAAGGTATCCAAAAGGAAGAATAACCACCTCGCCCCACCCCAAAAGCAATCAAGGGCTCGACCCCTTTTATAGGGTTTTAAGAGGTATTTTATATAATGAGTGCCAAGGAGATAAGAAAGTGTGACTCATTTATGAGAGGAGAGTTCACCATGATCGAGTGATGAGTTCCTTAGTTGGGCACCCTAGGCTCCAAAAATATGATCTATTTATTATGCACCCTAGATGTATGGTTTCCCATGTGTAAGTGAGCTATCAATCCTAAGATGAGCTGCTAAGTATCAATTAGTCGAAAAGTTATATTTTTTGTGCGCTTGCACTACATTGGGGCAAGTATTTTTCCCTAAGGTGGGTTATCGTGTTTTGACCAACTTGATTTGGATAATCTCTTAGCCACTTGGCTTATGAGGCTCATATGAGTATACAACTATAATTTCAATTGTTAAGAGGCTATGGTACTCAAGTGGGGTGTGGGGGTTGGGGCATGAATCGGGTGAATAAAATAATTTTACAAGTTAAAACTTAATTTTAATTTTTAACAAAGCATAAAAACAAAACAAAAATGCAAGAAAATAAAGAGAAATAAGAGGTATAATATTTTATATGATTCAACTGAACCCAAAAATTTTCCTACATCCATACCTAGCCACCCAAGTTAGGAGTCCACTAAATTTCATAAGATTACAAAAATCATCATTACTCTCAAACTAGGTAAGTAAATGTATACTCTCTTACATCGAGTAAGTATAATTTCAAAATACATGTCTTTTATACTGAGGAAGTACAATCCTAAAATATGAACTTTCCTACACCAAGAAAGTATAACCCAAATAACTTGAAATTATAAAAGAAATAAAAGAAATACAACACTTGAAATCCAACTCTCAAGTTTAATAAGATTTTGCTCTCAATCCACTAAGAAATAAGATGGAAAACAAGAGAAGGCTCACAATGATTTCTTTATTGGTTTTGAAAAAAACTTGAAATGATAAATGCAATGATATGGATCTTAGTTAACACAAACTCATGCAATGATGTTAAAATTTTTTTCAATGCAACAATGAAAAACTTTTAGATATAACCTTAGAAAAAAAATGCAATCAAATTACCAATGAAAACAATGATGATCATAAGATGAAGTCACTTGAATGAAGAATGATTAAGGATCAAAAGAACTTGAAAAATCAAATCAAAATCTAAGCATTCAACAAGTCAAATCAAAAGGTTTAAGCAACCTAAATAAAATTTAAGAACAATCTTACTCAAGCTCTTTGAAAGAGAGTTGGAGAAGCATGATCAAACTTGATTGTCTCTCATCAAAAGTAAGATGATGACTTGAACAAGATGGTGTGTTCTCCCCTTGAGAAAGCTTGAAGTGAAAGATAGAGAGAGAGAGAAGGAAGTTTTTCTTTTGAAGAAATAACTCCTTAGGTTTTTGTAAGTGTACATGGTCGACTAGAGCTTAGATCGTTAAGAAGGTAGCATGAAGAAAATTCAAGTGATTTTATAGAGATGAGCAAAGGTGAGATCGGCCAAAACATAAGGGAGATAAGGAAAAAACATGAGGGAGATAAGGAAAAGACACCAAAGAGAGCAATACGTACTGAACGAAGTTTGATTTTGATTTTAAAATTCAAATAATTTAATTTAAATTTCAATAAAATCAATTCAAATTAGTGATGGACAACCAAGAATGGAGGAAAATTTAATGCAAATCAATTTAGTTAGATAATCATGGAATAAATAAGAGGTCAATTAAGGAACTAATATGGGCTAAAGTTAAATAAAAAACATTCAATGTATTAAATATGAGGGACAACCAAAGTTCTTCCAAAAAGAGGGGATATCATGAGTGAATGCAAATCATTCATCAATATAATTAATAAAGTAGCTAAGAAGTAATTTAAAGTTCAAACAATAATTTAAATGTAAATTTAATTAAAAATAGGGCCAGCCAAAATAGTTTCCAAATTAGGATTTGGAAAAAGAAAACAAAACACCTTAAGTATAATTTGATTTTGATCTAAATCAAACTCATTTAAAATTGAATTTAATTAAAAAGTGGGAGAGACATGAAATTTGAAAATAAGCCAATGCATTATTCATTCAATCATTAATGCAATAATTCAATAAAATGAATTAAAATTATTTAGAAAATAATCTTTGTAAAATTCGGCCATGGAATGAGGATTTATCAAAATTAGATGTAAGAATAATAGAAGAGAGAGAAAAATAATTTGGAGATAAGAAAAAACAATATCATTAATTTAAAAGAATAATACATGTCACATGCTCAAATTAAATGGATAATTGATAAATATAATATGGAGATTAATTGATGCAACATTAAATGAATTTAACTTAGTTTAAGATGCAACATATAAGTGTTTCATTTAATAATAACATTATCCAAAAACGATCATTTCAAAATTTCTAAAAAATAATGCAAAATAACTTAGAAAAATTCCTTAAAATTAAAAAAAAATGAAATGAAATTAATTTAGCAATAATTATTAATTTTATGATCTCTATTTATCATTTTATACAATTTTTAAGAAAATTCTTAGTAAACCCAAGTCCATGCTAAAATGATCCTTCTGAGTTGACTAAATAAGATGGGTTTGTTAATTTAACTAAAATACTAGTAACTTCCAATCATATGGTTATTATCATCAAAAGTAATTAAATGAGTCATGGGTTCTTGTTGGAGTAAACATAAATTGAGTTTTATAATTCATTGACTATGAAATAACTAAGCTTAAAAAAATCCCAATTCCTTAAGTTGCTTATTGCCTTCATTTGCTAATAATTACAAATTATCAAGTCATCTTGATTGATAAGTCCTACTCTAGTCTCAGAATTGAAACATCAACCTTGTCTAATATAGACCAAAAATTATCTATTTAATAAATCCACTCTTCTTAATTATCTCATCTACTTGCTTATATTATATTATATATATATTTGTGTGTGTGTTATATTTTATAGCCTATTTCAGTATATGATCAATATCCACAACCGGATATTGGTGCTATCCAGATTCAAAACATCAATAGATTTGTGATCTCATACATTAGATGATAATTGAATCATTAGTGGCACGTAAGAAATGGGTGGTGGTGTAGGATTAATGAGACCAACCCGAGAGGGTTCAGGTGCAATGCCCTTGGGCTAGGTCTAGGGCGGTAGCCCTAACGGTCAAGTCTAGGCTAATATTAGGGCTTATATAATAATTAGAAGCACAATTGTAGTGACAAATGTGAAAGAAGATTTACAGGTGCCAACCCTTGAAAGGAACCATCATTGATAGCTACCATCGTCGATAGTCACCTTCCTTGATAGCTATCAAAGTGGACTCAGAAGCTATCATGAGGGCTAAAAATTCTATAAATATCTTCCAATCCTTCATCACTTTTTATGTTTGAGTTTTCTCTTGTGATCTCTTAGCTTTCTTTCACTTCTTTACTAGTCTTGTTGCCATTAAAGTTTTTCTTTAATATATATTACTTTCTTTCTTACAGCCTATTCTATACCATTGACCATAGCCCAAACATGTAAGTAAATAGCTAGTAGATAAGTATACAAATATAAAAAAATGGACAACAAAGAGATCATTTTATACTTTTCTAGCGAAAAATTTATTCTTGGTGTTTCTTCAGAACATTTTTCTCTAAAATATCTAAAATCTCCCCATTCCTTTTCTCTCATAAAGAAAACAAGAAAATCAATCTGTAGTTTGTAATCAATTAAAAAATTCTAATCCAAAATTTCTCTCTTCTTGATATAAACTAATGATACAAGTTTCAATGCATCATATATTAATAAAAATGGTCTTATAATTATCATTATTATACAAGCTTTGCAAACAATAAAAATTATAAATGGTTTCTTATAGATTGAATGAAAATCAAGGAGTAATATAATTATATTGATCTAAATATCATTAATAATTTAAAGATTCAAGCATTGACTAGCCTTATAAAAACATTTTAAAAATTGTAGAATGTTATATCTCTTCATAAAGGATAGTACCTTCTATCCTTAGAATGATAATCCTAAGCATAGCAATTTTGGCCTAGGTGGCTTATTCTCTTCTCATTAATTGGTGGTGTCTTATAAAACGAAATGGTTTGAAAATTTAATTAACCTTATGGCCTGAATTAAAAGGACGGTCAATATATGTTATAAATTCAAAAATGAAAGGTAAATATTTAAATTTTAAATTAAATAACTCTCTCTTTAATCAAAGCTTCAATTAATGAGTTATACTAATAAATTGTTATTAGAATTTTAAATTATAAATTTAAAGAGGATATGGCTTACACTTTAAAGAATTTCTTGAATTTTGTTTTTCTTGTATATACTAAAAATATATGGTAGCATTATAATAAAATTATAGTAGGATGACATGATGTTGAATACTTAGATAATTTTTAGGTAGGGCATGGTTGCTCACTTGCATGAAAACTGTGAAAATTAGTTCTCCATAATATTATTTATATCTTATTCTAAATCATAAATGAGGCTAGTAATTTTCTTTTCATAGTTGTATTTTTTCTCCTAATTCATGAAGGTATCAACTCTCCACCAATGCATTCTTAATATATTTATTGGCCTTCACTATTTATTCTACCATTGCTAGGATCCAATCCTATCTTATCTTCATTCACCACCATGTTCTGTTCTTTATCAATTAAGATATAATTATTTTCAAGAACATGGTGGTAAATGAAGATAATCTAGGATTGGATCATAGCAATGATAGAATAAATAGTGAAGGCCAAGCCTAAATATGTTATGAATAAAAATAATCTACATTAGCTAGTAATTTCATATTGTCATCTCCATAGATTCTTTTAACTTTGGTTAAATTGTTTTCAAATTTTTGTTCAAGAAGATAAATGTTTGGTTGCTTTTTTTATTATTTCTTGGTTCATGATTTGATCAAACTATTTTCTTAAGAAATTCAATAGTTAAAATATTTTTTTATTTTATGATTATGAAAAATTATCACCAATTTCCCCTCATTAACTTTCTTTAGTCTATGATTTGTATTTTTTTTTTCTATTTTTCTATTTAAGAAGCTAAAAGTTGATTATTTTTTGTATTACTCTTTGGTTTGATAACCTGGATAGCTTAGTCTAACCCTTTCTAAAATATTATTGGTTTAAATATTTTCTATTGTGATGAAGAATTATTCTTCTCACTTCACAACACTGGATATTTTTAATTTGAATTTTTGAATCACCACTTTAAAAAGTTAAAGGCTTGATTACTTCTTTATTACTTAGCTATAGCACCCAAGAGGGGGGGGGGAGGAGGAGTTAGAAAATTTTATTTTATTTTTTGTATAAGACTTAAATATTTAATAATAATGTTTTAGTAAATGAAGTAATAGAAAAAGCAATAATAGAAAAATAAAGAAAGAGAACACATAGATTTTTATGTGGTTCGGCCAAACTAGGGCTACAAACTGTTCAAGATTGATCATTTAGCAATCGAGTATTTCAAAAAGTGTTCAATCCTATTTGATTAATTAATCAAATGAACATGAATGAGCTCTAATCAAGCCGAGCCATGAGTATCTTAATGAAAAGAGAGCTCACTTTAATTTTAAATAAAATTACAATCTAATTTTCAATCAAATATTTAATGCAATTAAGTAACTTAATGATGCTTGAATGATCTTTAAAAGGTTTCAAATGATTTTCTTGAATGACTTGAGAATGCAAACTAAAATAAAATCACCAAAAACTTTACTTATAATTCTTTTTCACATAAGCTAACTTTCATTCAAATGATAAATGTATTTACAATTTGAATAACTAAACAATCACTTGAATAAGGATTTGAATTATATCACATGAGAGCTATCACATAACATATGCATAAACAAATTGAATATAAGTAATCAATAAGCACAAACTAATTTATGCAAGATGTAATGTGGTTGGGCAAATGGAAAAAGAGGTAATAAAATTTTAAGCATAATCAAATTTAAGCAACCTATATGAAACTTTAATCCGAAGGGATAAAAAATGGATATTCAAATGATTGAGCACTTAGGAAATTAGTAACCTTTAAAAAGAATTCAACCAAACAAGAAACAAAGGAATATTCAATGATTAAGGACAAAATAAATTGTATTTCTTATGCTAGCTTTAGGCCAAACAAGAAATCAAAATATTATCAAGAAGGTAAAGTCCACACAAATTGATCTTCTTATCTTTGTTCTAGACTAAACAAAATCTAAAGATTATGTAACGAATAAGCACATGAAAATTTACATAACCTTGTAAACTTTAAAGCCAAGAAGAAATAAGAGAAGTTTAAGAACTTGCACTTTAGAAAATAAGCACCAAAGAGATGATGTTTTCAGCCAAGGGTGGAATCACACCAAACCTTTAATTTTCCCAATCAATCTTTATTCCAAATGAATGTCCAAGGGAAAGGGAAGAATGATAAGGAATGATTGCATTTGTATCACAAAAATCTCCAAGAAATGATCTTGCAAGAATCAGCCAAGGGCGAGCAAGAGAGCAAGAAAGACTTTTTAACTTTTGAAACCTTTTTTAAGTTGAAACAAGGCTCTTAAATAGATGAGGGAGGAGTCTAGGGTCGGCCAAAAACTAATCCAATGAGAGAAATTGACTTGGTATCACTTTGAATTTTAAAATCAAAAGAGAGGGGATCCGACAAAGAGATCTTTCACTAAATCTTACAAATTTTGTAAGTCACTATAGAAGAATTAATTAATTTTGATTTTATAATGACAAGATATAATTCTTTATGCAGCAAAAATAAAAGTACAGTAAAGTAAATAGAGATAATATGCACACAATTTTTACGTGGTTTGACCAAACCCCAATATCAGCCTATGTCCACGCTTAACCACCCTAACTAGGAATCTACTAAATGCAAAATAGCTTATAAATAATACTCTCCTATAACGAGGTGAGTACAACCCCTACAATAATATGTATTCTCCTATAAAAGGGTGAGTACAACCCAAATATAAATTTTATAGCACAACAACAACAACAACAACAACAACAAGCCTTAATCCCACTAGGTGGGGTCGGCTACATAAATTTTATAGAAAAAAATATAAAATAATAAATTTTGATAAAATAAATCTCTCACAAATATACCAAGCTATCCAATTCAAAAAAGTATCTCACAACTTATAAATGATCACTTTACAACTTAAAAATTTTGGCAAGATAAAATGCTCACTTAATATTGATAAGAAATAATAAAATAAATATCTTAAAGTGATCTTACTAAGATGTTTATATTATTACAATTTGTAGACTAATATAAAAATGATTTCAAAATAAATTCACAATATTCTTTTGCACAATAAAATAAATTTCAACAAAGAATAATTTATTTTATTTTAACCAAAACGATGCTTTCAATTAATTTAGAAGATCACAAAATACTTAAATAAAATTAGTATATGATAGATTTAAGTAAACTAGTAAATGTTTAATTAAAGAGAGATCTAGCAAATATGAAAATAATTTCAGTATAATAAATTAATTTAAAATGCTTAAAATATACTTCTAAAATAGATCTAAAAATAAATGATTTTTCAAATAAGATTAATGAAGAAATATTTTAAGAAACCAAAAGAAATTTGTAGGAAGATAAAATTTTTAACAAGTTGAAATAAATCCTATAAACTATCACAAGAGTTTTTCACAAAAAAAATGATTGAATAAACTTTGATGTAAAAATCTTAGACTTTGATGTCCAAAGACTAATCCACCAAAAGTATAAATTGAAAGAATAAATAGATGGTGAAAATAGTATGATGAACAACTAAAAGGGATTAAGATCAAGAAAATAAACTCAAGTAATTTGAAAAAGCTTGCTTAGTTGAAGATGTTGAAGCTTCCAAACCAAGGATTTGATCTTGCAATATTTGGAGAACACTTGGAAGAAAAATCTAGGAAGTTTTCTCTTAGATTTGCTGGATAAATTTTGAATTTGAATGAGGAACATGAAGAGAATGAGGGCTATTTATAAGCAAGAATGTCATTTTGAATTATTTTAAAAATATAATATTCTAACATCATTTTATCATATAATAATTAAATATTTGATAAAAATATAATTTATATTAAATAAATATTAAATTCAAATAGCCAAAATTTGGCTATTCATAAGGGCAAGTCAAAACTAATCAAATATGGCTCTTAATATATTCAAAGCATGTAGCATGCATTCATTATTAAAATCAGCTAATGTTTGAAAAGTCATATTAAATTCAATTTTAATCAAACATGGGTCATGTAACCTATCAAATTAAAGGAAAGAAAATCCAAGGAATCCGTTAGAGATGAAATTAGATATAAATTCCTTGATTATATAATGTCTTTGGATAAAATATAAAATTTCATTTATTTTTGTTAATTTTGAAATATGACATTTAAATATTATGATATAATTTATATATAATCATACATATGTTAGTTATCATATAACCTTAAAATTTAAATTAAAATATTTAATTATATTAAGTAAATAAAATAATTACACTTAATAGTCATAATTTATTATCATTTATTATTTTGACAATTCAAATGCTATGTATGAAGCATATAATTTAATTAGATATAGATTTATATAAATTAACCTCATTATCATTATTTAAAATAATTAAAAATAATATGTTAAGTTGTGAGCAAATTGATTCATGCCAATGAACTCATATGAATTTCTAAGATAGTTATAAATGCATATAACCTAAAATATTGTATCTTGAGCTTCACATTATCCATTTTGATCTATCTTTCATTCTTCTATTCTTATAATTTTCTCAAACATATTGTGAGAAGTATTGGATATGTATTTAATAATTAATATATCTGAAACACATAAAACATATATTAGAACATCCAAGCATTCATTTGTTATCATCAAAATTGATCGGATTGAACATGAGATCATTAAGCCAACAAATTTGTTTAAAACCAATATAGAATGTATGCTATGTAATTAATGGCCAAGGAAGGAGTAAATCCTATATAAAATTCGGCCAAGAGAGTTTAGATATGAAGGAGGGAGTTTTGAATAAAATAAATCCATTAAAATCCACATCAAAGAATTCGACCAAAGAGGTTTCTTAAATAGAAAATTCTTAAAATAATGCATGGATTAATTTAAATCAAATCTGGTTGTACTCTATACTTATTGAATTTTTAAATAACATATAAATTTAATAAATATAAATCATAGTGGCCGGCCTCCCTTAAACTTTCCAAAAATAGATCAAATTGAAAAGCAAAAGGAATTATTTTGGAAAAAAAGGGCTAGTTTGAATTTAAATTTAAAATAACTTATAATAAATAAATTAGGCTCTAAATAATCATAATTAATCATTCTTAGGACGTTCAACATATTCCATAAAAGATTTGATTTGATTTAGCAAGTACATGTCATGCATGAAGAAGTTTCAATTAAAGAATAATTCAAAAATAATTTAAATTCAGAAGTTCAAATACATAAATTTTAAAATATGAAAAATGAGAGAAAATAATGGAAATATTTCGAATGAATCTAATGAAATTTATTATACAAAATTTATTAAAAAGCCAAAATAATGTTAAGATGAAAGTGATAATAAGAGAGAGAGAGAATAAGAGGAAAAAAGGATAATTTTAGGATAAGGATAATTCAACTTTCATGCACTAAAATTTATGAATGAAATTATGAATGTTATGAAAATGATTTAATAAAGTTTAAGCATAATTTATCTTGCTTGAACACACATTTAATGGAACTTATATCATGCATTTATTTCATACTATCCAAAATGGATAACTTAATGAATATATGTAATATTAAGATATAGAAAAATATAAATAATTTTAGAATGATGAATATAAAAATGAATGAATCATTTATTTTAATTTATTGAGCTTTTCATTTGCCTTAATATTGTATTCCTAAAAAAATTCTCACCTTGTGCATGTCTAGTAGCTTTAGTAATTTGATATAATTGAAGAACCAGGAGCTGAATAATTTTTCCTGTACACTTGAATTTAAATTGATTAGTAGCATTTGAACATGTGTTTGTTATATCAAAATTAATCTCATATGAGATGGGGCTCATGGAGTCAACATTCTTATGTAACTCTTTAATTTGGTGACATTGATTAACCCTTTTTGAAAGGTCATTGACTTTAAATAATTTATATCTTATTATCAAGAAGGAATATTTATCTCATTTTTTTGTCTTAAAAGTTAAATTATGATTTCTTAAATTTTCTTTTTTTTAGTAAATGGAGCTATTGGATAATTATTAAAGTATTTAATTATCCATTTAGTGCATCAAATCATTATCAAACATTTATTTTCTTAATACATCATCAAAAAAATCCACTTCATAAGTAAGAATCTTGATGAAGTGCTTGAATTAGAAACTTTTAAAGCTATCTTCAAAATCTTCTAACCTTAAATTTTAGCTAGTTTATAGTTAAAATAAATGTTTACTCTAAATTGCATGAAAATATTAGAAAAGAATTTGAGGTTTGGTTGTTAAGTTAGTCTTGGAGGATGCTTTTGATGTTGAAAAGTAGATGAGAACAATTTAGAGCAAATGTTAGAGAAAGTAGTGAATAACTTCAAGAAAATAAAAATAATTATCTATTCTCACCAAAGAAAATTCAAAACCTAAGTCACCAACTACTATGTCAAGACAAGAACAATTTTGTAGTTAATAATATTTCATATATATATATATATATATATATATATATATATATATATATATATATATATATATATATATATATATATATATATATATATATATATATAAGCATTATAATCGTTAAGGCTAAGGATCTATTTGGGGTAACTAGCTGCAACTGTATGAAAAAGTAACGATAAAGCTATCATAGAAGATGCTACTATTTAAAAAACTATAATGCATATTATAAATTTTTTTTTTTAATTTTGTAAAGGTCAAACAGTAACTTTTATTAGCCATTATACTTTAGTAAGTGAGGTATAAAATATAGCTTTTCAAAAATGTAATTGCCCAAATGTCAACTATGATTCCTTTGGAATTGCACCACTCCCCCAAATAAAGGCTAGGACTTTTAAGGAGAAAATAGATGGAAAAAAAGAGAAGAATGATGGGTCAATAGTCTTTTATGAAGGAAAAATAACTACTTATTTTTAATAATCATGTTATACATAGTAGGCCATATAAGTCTCTAAGTGACAAATAAAAAAATTAAAATATATAAAAATTATGTTTGAAATATTTTGAATTATAAGCTTGAGCTCATACAATTAAGGCCTATGACTTGGACTCTTCCTTAAGTGTTAGTTTAGTTCTTCTAATTAGACTTTTATGTTAAATTTTTTTTCCACATAATATTCTACAACACTTATATTCTTAAGTTGATGGCTTAACTACGGTAGTTAATCAAAATTTAAGAATCTTTTATAGGTACGTTACAGGAAAAAGTTTAAAAAATTAGAACTTATATTTACCTACCATTATATTTACTTACATAATATTATTTCTAGAATGTTAAAGACTTAACTTTTCAAAATAATGTAAGATCAATGTCACAAATGACATGTTGATATAACAACCTCCGATATCATGTATTTTATAAATCTACATTTTTATTTATCAAGGATTTTTAATGTATCCATGATACAACAAAAGTAAATTACTTTAAGCAATGATAAATATACTTCTAAAGAAAATCATAATAAGCAAACAAATAAATTTAAGAACAAGATTATGTTTTAATTTTCATTCTCCTGAAGTGATATCACACTAATAAATTTAAGAAATTGCATACAAGAGTTTATGATTGATTTAGCATTTTAAAAATTATAAGATATAATGTCTATCATCTTGATTTACTTATAAATATATTACTCCATTTATTATTAAATATTAAAGATATTTTATCATTTGAAGAAGATAGCAAACCTTTACTTGTATATTCTAACTCTTTGGTGGGATATGTAGTTTTATAATTAAATATTCACTCATTTTAAGAACTAACTAGATCATCATTAAGAATCACTCACTGAGCCAATTGCTAAGCAACAATTTTTAGTTAAATGGATTAAGGCTTCTAAAGATGACAAATGATTGATAGACATCAATTTAAAGACTCTAGCACTATAATTAGTAAAATATTTTATGAATTTAGACTCTATGAAGTAGAGCTTAATTGAGCTTAGAGGAACCGATACATCATATCATGTTGATAAACAAAATCGACTTAAAAGTTGAATTAAAAGTGTTAAGTATAAAGCTAATGAAAGAAACAAAAAGATAGACCCAATAATAATAGTCAACTAAGAGCCTAATAAAAGGCCTAAAATTTAAAATTTTAGAATATAATTTATATTTTAGTTATCACATAAGAATATGTATAACAAGTTATATTATGATAAAAGTATTAAAAATTAGAAGTTGAAATTTCTCCTTCATAAATGAACACTATCCTATCCTCTCCTCTCTCTCTCTCTCTCTCTCTCTCCAATAGTTGCCAAAAATTTTAAACCAATAGTCTTATAGTGTCTATAAATATGAGCTAAAGGATTTGTAACTTTATAGTTGAATGTAATATTTTGATTAAAGAATATCTCTTCTCTTAACTTGGAGTTTGGTGGGTTCATTTATACATTTTATTTTGTAAGATTAGATAGTTATCTTTAATTTTCTTTATCATTTTGCTTATTACACTTTTAAACTCTTACTCTCAATTTTATTACACCCTCCATATTTCTAGCATCCCCAAGACTAGCCATCAGTTAACTTTAACCACACATCCACTCAAAATCTTAGTCAAATTTCTTGACCAAGCTAAGCAAGACTAGACCCTAGTCTTATTTTATAGTCCTCAACTCACATAAATTATATCAAATATAACTATCTACTTTATATCATAACTATATTTAACTAATATCATTTCTATATGTTATTTCTATTTGGTATTGTATTAATAGCAATACATAATGGTATCATGTAAAATATTGATAAAATAAATTTTTCAAGCGAATATTATCTAAAATTACACTTATCTATTATCCATTAATTACTATTACCTTAAATGAGTTGAGCAAATGTAGTCAATCAAAGTCTTTGATCCAAGTATGATGTCTTTCTCAATTTATTTTTAAAAATTGGTGATCATCAAAAGGAAAATATTAACAAAGTCAATTTTCATCATATTAAATTTGAAATTGATGGAAGGGAGAGATGACCTTTCAACTAGTTAGCATTGGCTTTATCTGCCATTCTCCCACTTAAAATTCAAAATGAAATGGAGTGAAAATTTTTTTCTTCAATTCCTTTGTTAAATTATGTTATACGAAGACTATGGTTGTTATTAATTACATTTACTTAAGCTTGAATCATGTATGATCTTGTGAGCTAATATTATCAAGCAACAAGTTCAAGTAAGAACATTGAATAAGGTTCATGTGAAAAATAAGCTTCAGTTTGAGTTGAAATTGAGTCAACTTGATAACTCATCAAGCTCATTTGTTAAAGATATGTTGGGAAAATAAGACAATATAACCTAATTTATCTTTATGTAAGAAATTATGTATTGATATGCCTAATTAATGTCAATAATTGGTAATCAAGTTTAGCACTAATGAAGCTTGAGTTCAAGCTCATAGTCAGCACAATTTGAGTCAACTTGGACCCAACAAATTACATCACTAACCTTCACACATAAAATGCACTAAAAATGAAGAGCGAGGGTCTACTAGGAGAATTGGCCCAAAAATATGTCTATTACAATCAGTCAAATTATAAATATAACCATCCTTCAATTTCTGGTATTTTATGATGGACGGTTAGGGATCACTTTTATTTTCTATATATATATATATATATATATATATATATATATATGTTTATATATTTTGACTTAAAATGAAATATGTTTGGGCATGATAGATGTTTTAAAAATACTCAAAATATCTAAAAATTATTTTGAGTATTTTTTTAAAATAATATAAACTATTTTTAAAAAGAAAAAAAATAAAACACATAAAAATACATTACCCAAACATGTTTTTAAAATAGCATAAAAACAAAAACAAAGAACATGAGATAAAAGTGAATCCAAACGTGCTCTCAAAAAAATACAAAATGGAGCTGTTTGGGATCAAATTTTTTATTTAATATTTAATATTTTTATTTTATTATGTTTATGCTTTAATTCAAAATAAAATATATTTGATGATGATAATTATTTAAAAAAAACACTCAAAACATCTAAAAATTATTTTGAGTGTTTTTAAAATAATATTATTTATTTAAAAATAAAAATATTTGAAAATACATTAAACAAATATATGTTTAAAAATAATATAAAGAAAAAAAAACACAAAATAAAATTGATCCAAATAATAGAACAATTAAAAGCATTTAAAATGAAATAGGCATTTCATTCCACTTGAAAGGGTCACCAATGTTCAACCCCATTGCTCATTCAATAGAACCCTAATACCATAGCTTACAAGCATAGAGCCTTTAATACTTCACAAGTTCTTCCCTGTTGTAGATCCTACTTGAGATATTGTCACGAGAATCCAAACCAGCCCATTAACGCATGCATTCAATTTATATATATATGAACTTGTGATGTCAATTTTCCCAATTTGTTAGTGTAGAATATTTGTTTTTCGACAGAAGAATCATACAAAATAATATTATTCTGAAGTTATTTTATGCACGTTTAATTCTTTGATTTTCTTAATAATTATTTATTAAATTAAATTATATTTATCAATTTAATATTTAATGTTTTTACCATAATAATTAGTGTGTAAGTTCAATTAGTGCGATGATATCTCCATTATTTTGGAAGTCATAAAAGTGAATATTGTGATTGTGTTATTTTTCTTTAAAAAGAGTTTTTTTATTCATTTTAGCAGACTAGAGACCTTAGTTTGACTAATAATTTTGGAATTTAAAGCAGTTTCCAACAAGAAATTAAAAAAAGCGTGAAAAATATTATCTTATAAATACAAAATTTCCTTATCTTAATTCACTGTTTCATGCAAGTGGTCTGTCGCGACATTATAAATCCTTTCTTTCCATTAGCCAATTGCCACTACTGCTTATTCCTGATTTGGTAAACTCTATGATAAAAATTAGCAAGTAGGGCACAGAATGTTTGATTGATTTTTTAAATTCTTTCCAATTTATATATTATCACTCAATTTTTATACCTTTCTATATATATATGTGGTTTGACCTCTCCCTGGTTATTGACCCAGTTTTTTTTTATTTTAAGTTCAAAAATACATATTTCAAGTTTTTCGAACTTCTTTGGAGTTACTCAGAATTAGTTGTTCTGAATCAACTTAAATATAAGGTATGTTTGGAAATTATAATTTTTCTAAAAAATTAATTGTAAAGTTGATGCGAAGAAATCAGCTTTTTTAAAAATTTATTTATCATTATAAATATTTTATTTTTTGAAAATTTAAAAAGTAATTTTCTGACGATCACTATAATTTCATAACTCTAATTTTTAAAATATCTTTTTCATCGTAACTTTTTGAGAAAACAGGAAAAAAAACTGATAGCCAAATAGACTTATTTTACTTTCTGAAAAAATAAAACAATCAAAAAAACCTTGTCAAACAGACCCATAGTTGCGTTTCAAGCCGAGTGATTTCTAGTCCTACTTACTGGAACACTCGCTCATGCCAACCATAGTACCCTAAACGTTAACTATAAACTATATTAAGTTATTAATTATGTATATTAGCATAATATTGCTTCGCTAGAACTTAAGTTGTTTGAAATATCTCTTCTGAGCAAAATACCTCGGGGTAATATAAATCTACAGTCATACACAATCAGCAGTCGGATCATCTTAATTCAGAGAGTTTAGCATTATAATTTTTTAATTAGCAATCCCGTAAAATGTCAGAGTTTACAAGAAATCTGAACACTTGAATGAAATAATATTTATATAAGCGTGCATGCATATGCATAAGGAATGCTTTTATAAATGCAAGAAAATGTTCACTATTCCACGGATTTCTTCCCCACTCTTCTCAGAATATTTCGTCAGTTGCCTGCTCTTTCTGGACTGTGGAAAAAGCCAACCAGCGCGCAGACGACGGAGAATTAGAGAGAAACTTCCCATCAATTGCATAATTCCTTTCCAGTGTACTGCATCACCAAGAAATTAAATATATATTTGAGAAATATAGTATATTTGTTCAAAATATTTATAAAAATAATATGACAAAGTCCGATTTTAATATGCAATTAATAATTTTAAGTGCTATCTTATAGTAAAAATATATATATTTTATTCTATAGAAAAATTGTATTGCACTGATCACTTCGATATAATTTTTGTGTGCAACAATAATAAGCTAGCTTCTAGAAAATGTTACATATGGCTACCTCAGTAGAGTACAGCGACTAGGTCACAGTCATTATGAATTTATCGCAGAAATGTAAATCGTTTGGTTATGACCGAAGAAATAGTTAGTATATATGACCATTAAAGGTTTAGGGAAAAATAGTATTATTATTTTGTAATAAATTTTTCACTGGTAACATACAACACCAACAACATCGAGGAAAAAACCAATTAAGAGCTTATTGCAAAAAAGTTATATCAAATAAATTATAATTAAAGATAACATACCATTTAATAAAAAATTTAGATTTTTAAAAGAGATGAAATATAATTTCATTTTAAGTAATTTTTCTTTTGCACTTTTAAACACTGGCTTGCTTTCTACGGATTGAGTGAGCAATTTGTTCTCTGAAACTGAAAGAGAAGAGAAGAGAAGCGAAGCGAGCGAGAGAGAGAGAGAGAGAGATGAGCTTGATAGAGAATGCTTGACTCCTCGCATGCCACCCGGGATAGCCAATCTCTGAGCACGGATAGGTCCACACGTGTGGCATACAGGGAGCCAGGCATTGCTAGTTTCACCTCAACAATTTCTCTTCATTGAGAGAGATAAAGAGAGAGAGAGAGCTCCGCCATCTTCTACTTGAATGCTGCAAAACCCTGAAGATTGTCATACTGTGAGAGAGAGAGAGAGAGAGAGAGAGAGAGAGAGAGAAAGGGAGAGAGAGAGAGAGAAAGAAAGTTGGTATAGAGAGTGTGTTACCGATGGAGGATTTATAGGGAAGCGGAGCGGTTTTCTTGGAATGTAGTGCTTACAGGCAATCTAGAGAGAGAGGGGTGGGTGGCATGGAGAAGGATAGAGGTTGCTAGTTAGAGAAGAGAGACAAAATACTTTTACTTTTTAATATAAAAATAATAAAACAAATAACACATCCAATAACATAGCTCCATATAAGATACAATTTATATATAATTATTATATATTAATTTTAAATTTTATATATTATTATATATTATATTTATATACATATTAATCTATAGAATATATAATATTTTATAATAAATATATAATAAATGTATTGATGAGCATCATATTATTAAAATCTGAATAAAAAATATATTTAAATATAGTATTAATTTCTCAAAAATTGCACATAAATTACTTGAGGATGACTTCTAAAACTCTTTAATTAATTTTTGAAATGAGTGAATTATAGGCGTTAATTAAAATTTTAAAACCATTATGCTTAAATATTATTCAAAGAATTTTAATTTAATTTTCTTCAAAAAAATTGCATTGAAACATCCCGTACCATTCTCATTAATTGTTACGTGTTATACTATTAAATGTTCAAAGTTAGATAAAATTCATTATTAAAATTCTGTTTTTTTTTAAATTTTATGTAGTTTTTTTAATATTTACCTATATTTTTTATTTTATATATATATATATATATATATATAACTGTTGACGAAAATATTTTAATGTGAATTAATATTCGATGTCCTGATACCAATATTTTCCTGAAAGAAAAGAGCGAGGGAAGATGTGGACCCTCGCTATTTCTCGCTCGAGCCATCGCTTTTCTTTTTTTTTCCTTTAACTTTTAAAAGATTTTCCTCAGATTTTTATTATTTTTTATTATTAATTTTTTTAAAAAGAAAGCTGGCATTGGGATGATGAATGCTATTGGCTTTTAAAATTTTCTATATTTTACAAACTTCGCTGCTTCTTTTGAACGAGTGTTTGTCCTCAGTGATTGGATGAACTCAGATTCTCCTTACCTGCCAAATGGAGAAATAGGGCTTCTCTCTCTCTCTCTCTCTCTCTCTCTCTCTGTTCCTTTAACTTATTACCCCACGTTTAACTTTACCTAAACTGTTAACTTTTACATGGTGTGTTCACGTTTCACTGTTCTGCACTAGAGATAATTAGAAGCATTTGATTACTAATTCCATATATGCTTTAAAGTCTTATCAATGAATATATAATTATATATTTTTTTATCATAGCTAGTCTTAATTTTAAATTGTTTCTATGTTAAATGAATGGGATAAATATATGATTGATGAAATGCAAAAAGTTGTTTTTTTTCTATTGATAAAATAAATAATTTAAAAACCTTTTTGTGAGATGAAAACATTATTTTCACTTTTTAATGAATGGTTAAGTTATAATTATTAGAATTAAAAGGAGTGGTCTATAAATTAATTGTTGCATTTAAAAATTGATGATGTGATGAAAAAAAATTGAGAATAATTTCTTCTTCTTCATTAAATGATAAATTTTATCTATCCATTATTATGTTGTAGTGCTATTGCCTTTGATTTTGTTTAGAACCTTGATTATCCAAAAGCCTCTAGATCCGGTTTTTGATCTCATCTTGCTAGACTTTCTCATCCTTGACCCATACATTGCTTAATCAACACTCATTTGAACTTGGCCTTTAGATTATAGTTTCCATTAGACTTGAAGAGGTAAACTCTAGGTTCCCTTTCATGGGGGACTAGTTTGGATTAGGTGGCTCTAGTCCAGCCCAAAGTACATGAGATTACCTTGATCCAACTTTCACATAACTTGGCCTAACCCAATTGACTTATATGACATATGTAAGTCTTTTAACATTCTGATAAAATCACAAGTAATCATTGGTGCTATTTGTAGATCATTATTACTTTTTTACTTCTAGCTAATGATGCATATATCATCATTTTATGTATAGCTTTTGTATTTGTCTATCAAAATATTTATCTATTGACCATTCATAAATTTTAGAGGATCGAAGCAAAATGAATGTTACTTTTTTAGTTTCTTTCTTTATTTTGTGTGCTTGAATTATATTTGAGCCATGGTATTTTCTTTGTCTGCATCTAGTAGACCCAAATGCATTTAAAATAGTTGATATTGATGCCTCTAATATAGGTTATAGAGGAATATTAAAATAAATAAAAAAAATTCAAATGAACATCTAATTCATTACATTTATGGAATATAGATACAACACATAAAAAATATTCGATTATTAAAATGAAAATGTTATTTGTTGTTAAATGTATCACTAAATTTTAAGATAAGTTATTAAAAAATGTCTTACTATGAATTAATTGTAGCACAATCAAATCTATTTTATTAAAGATGTTAAATATTTAATATCTAAATAAATTTTTGTTGCATGACAATTACAACTTTATGTTTATGATTTTGATATTGATTATATTAAAGGTCAATCAAGCTCTTTGCCCAACTTTTTTACTTGTGAATTCTTGCAGGGCAATAGATTGGAACTCAGTTAAAGGGAAGGCCCCAATGGCCCCTCCTAGTGCTTGAGGCCGAAGCCTTAATTTTTCCCAAGGGAGAGGAAGAGGGCTTGAAACTTCCAATCGTAGAAAGAACGATAAATTAATCTACACAATACAAAATAAACAAAAAAAGGACAATCTCTTTCCACATCTACTTATTGATGGCTTAAATTGTAATCAGGGAACCAAATTTCATAGAAAAATTTGCCATTGAAAATATCTTGGAAATCAATCTTAGTGATACTCATATTAATGTCCCAAGTGCATTGATGGAACGATACTTAGAAAACTTTTCCTGCACACATAAAATTTTTACTAGAAATATATATGAGGCAATCCTCACTTCACTTGAATGCATATAAGTTTTACACCATTATAATGAACCCATCAAAGACATTGCTTATATTAAATGTACCATTACACAAATCCTACATCACACTAACTAGAGCTTAAGCCCTTTGTTGACCTCAGTTTTAGAGTGAGGATTGACCTTCCTCATCTTAGACTTAGGAACCTTCCAGGCATTTGGATTTCTCTAATCATAGGATACTTCTAGTGATTAAGGGAACAATAAACCCAAGCTTAGAGACTTAAGAAGGCATACCCTAAGCTCAGGTTATACCTTAGGACAAATAGGTCTTACCTATCCTATGACCTAAACCAACCCATGCTTGTCCACTCATCCAAAATCAACCTCAAGCCAATGCAACCAACCTCAATTGGATTTTATTTTATATCCAAGCTCCAAGTCAAATTAACTTAGCCCTTAACCTAAGTTAATTCCATCATTATCCTATGGATCCAACCAAAATCCATTCAAATAAAGTCTAACCCAAATTAATTTTCACAAGAGCACTCCAACCATTTAATAGGCCATTTCAAATTCTCCCAATACTTACAATCAAACCAATTGAACCAAATGAGTCCAATAAACCCAAGTTAGTCCATTTGACCCAAATGGTCTACGTGAGCCAAAATCCAATCAAACCCAAATCAATTACAATCAAGGCCACCAATCAACTCTAGATCCATCATTGAACCCTTGTCAACACCCAATTCATTCCAATTCAACTCAATCAATCCAATTGGTCCACTTGACCAAAAGTGAATTAAGTGACCAAATTGACTGAAACTTTAATTCAACCCAAAATCCCCATCTAATCCTTACATAATAATTGTGATCATCAATTGGACCACCAATTTAACCTTAATTCTATTGGACCAAACCAACTCAATTTCAACCTTATTAACTCAAATTGAATCAATGGTCCCAATAAGATAATTTGATCTATTTTGACTAAGGATTGATTTGTAAATTTGATTAAATGCCTCTAATTGATAATTGAAGATCCAACCTTCAATTTAATCCAATTTGATCAACTTAACCCAATTGACCCTTTTAGCCCAAATTAACCTAAATGGTCTAATTGCATTGAATCCATCATAAATCCAAATTGATTCAAACAAACACATACAATCATTCTCAAATAATCAATTGAACCTAAACCAACCCTCCACCCAAGACAATTTGACTAATTTGACCAAATTGATCAACTTACCATATTTGACCTAAATGAACCCATATGAGCCAAAATCAAATCCACTCCAAATTAAACCATGTTGACCTCACTTTTGGAGTGAGGATTCAATCTTCTCATCTTAGAAATCTAGGAGTATTCTAGACACCAAGACTTTATTAATCATAGGACACTTCTAGTGGTTAGGTGAACACATAACCCGAACTTAGGGATTTAGGAGGATTCACCATAGGATTAAGCTATGACTTAGGACTAAGGAAACCTACCAACCCTATGGACTAACCAATGACTTATGCATAGCCTTAAGTCCAGAACCAACTTCAAATCAATGCAAAAAAAACCCTAAACCTCAAATCAAACCAATACCAATTGAATCCAATCTCATATCCAAACTCCAAGCTAAAATCAAACCCATTTTTACCCTATGATTCAATCCTATGGATTTGACCTCAAATATCCTTCAATCAAACCAAGCTTAATTGAATTTCTCAAACCACCCAAAAACTCTCATTCTGAACTTTACAATCAAGCCAATCAAACCCATTGGTCAAGATCAATTCAATTAACTTAAGTTAGCCCATTTGAACTCAAAATATCCAAATGAGCTAAAATCAATTCAACCCAAATTAATTGCAATAAAAGCCATAAATAAATCCAAAAGTAATCATCAAACTCAATTCAACCCTAATCAAACCTAATCTAATTCAATTGACACTTTAGGCTGACTTGACCCAAGATGACTAATTTGACCAAATTAAACTAAACTCTAATCCAACCCAAATTAGATTGGATCAACCCCTCAAATATTTTCCATGATGATTGTTGATCACCTTGATAACCTAATTGGCATTAATTCAATCCAACCAAGCTAATTGACCCTTTAGGCTCACTTGACCCAAAGTGACCTAAAGGACCCATTTGAGCCAAATTCCAATCAACGCAAATTGGATTGAACCAACCTATCCAATAGCTCCTACAATGATCATTGATCAACCTTGATTGATCAATTCAAATCAATTGGATCAAACCAACTCAATCTAATCACTTGACCCAAGTTAGCTTTATTAGCTTACATAAGCCAAATTAAACCAAACTCCATTCCACACCCAAATTCGATTGGATCAACCCTAAATCTTTTCCATGATGCTTGTTGATCACCTTAGATAACCTAATTGCCATTAATTCAATCCAACCAAGCTAATTGACCCTTTAGGCTCACTTGACCCAAAGTGACCTAAAGGACCCATTTGAGCAAATTGCAATCCAACTCAAATTGGATTAAACCAACCTATCCAATAGCTTCTACAATGATCATTGATCATCCTTAATTGATCAATTATAATCAATTGGGTCAAACCAACTCAATCCAATCATTTAGCCCAAGTTAACCCAATTAGCTTATATAAGCCAAATTGAACCAAACTCCATTCCACATCAAATTGATTGAAGCCAAGGATTCATACCAACTTTAAATTGATCCTTAAACATGGCTTGACCATCAATTGAGCCAAACTAAGGTCAATTGGCCCTTGGAGCCAAGTTGACCAAATTTGACCTGAAGGGCCAAATTGAGCCAAATTAAAATAATCCAAAATTGATTGAAACTAATGATTCAAATCCATTTCAAATTGACTATTGAATATGATCAAACCCGTGATTGACCCAATTTAACCAAGTCAACTCAATTTGACCAATTTAGCCCAAATTGACCTAAAAGGTCAAATCAATCTAAATCATTCTCAAATCCAAATTAATTAAAATTAAAGGTTACAATCACCTTAAAATGATCAATTGAACCTAAACCAACACCTAACACAAGCTAATTTGGGTAATTTGACCAAGTTGGTCAACTTAGCATATTTGACCCATATGAATCCATATGAGTCAAATTCAAATCCAAGCCAAATTAAATCAAACCAATTGAACCAAAACATCCCAAATCATCATTTGAACTTGACCCAAGCCTTAATTTGACTCAATTTAACCAATTGATCAACCTAGCCCAACCTACAATATGGGTCAAATTAAGCCAAACCCACTCAAACCAAGCCCAAACTCATTCAAACTTTTCATGATCCATCCTTGGGTCATCATGGGTTAGCTCAAATCAAACCCAACCCAAGTCCAACCCAATTTGATCCATTACCCAATGTGTATAGCCCTCCAAATGGGACAAAACCCATTTTTGGATGGTCAAACCCACTCTCCTCCCCTTAGTAGTCACCTTAAGGTTCAAATGGACATGAAGACCACTGGCTCACCTGACCTAAAGCTATTTTGGTCAGCCATGAGGCAAGTGGAGTTGAGCTAGCCCACTTCCTCCCATTGGCACACATAGAAAACCAAGGACAACCACCTCAGCCCTTGGCAACCACTCCCCCTCCCTTGGCCACTCAAATCGAGCCACCTCACCAATTCTCTATCACCCACAGCCACTAGTGCCGGCCGACCACTTGCTCCGGCCGACCACCTGCACCGGCCATCCACCTGTGCCGGCCGGCCACATGCAAATTGTTGAGAGCATCCTAGCCATCGTATTGGAGAAGGGAGGGGTGTATGCTCCCCTCACTTCAATTTGAAATGAAGCATTGAGCATTGAGCAACTCAAGACAAGCCTCCCAAGTACTCCCTTGAGTTCCTAGAGCTTTCCCATCACCAGTGACATCAAAATTGAGTGAAATAGGACACTTACTCCATCCAACCTCCTCCAAACTCCACCATTTTTAGATTAACTTTACTCACACGTTCACACCAAGGTTTGGTGAGATAAAACAAATCATTACTCAATCGATTTGAGCACCATAGACTACTCCAAGCCTAAATTTGATGAGCTTTTTTGATGATGCTTGATCCATAGAGCTACCGGCGAGATATCAAGGTGTCAGCTTCTCAATAGGGCTTTATCTCTTCAAGATGAAGCTACCTCGATTAGGTAACCATTGGTCTTGAGCTCTACAAAGTAAATTCTAGCAAACCATCAATTTTCTAATATTTATTAGGCCTTTGTGAAAGAAATGATGATTTCGTGCAATTTTTACCTTTAGATCCTCTAGATCTCTTCCCGAGCTTTTGGAGTCAATCTTAGCCTCCATAAGCTTTGACGAGCTCGGATCAAGTGGAGGAGGACAAACGTTCTCCATCTTCCATCACCCGGGGGATGAAGGATCATTCACAGTCTATTCCACATGATTGGAATAGACAATCATGATTAATCCATTAGATTTAACTCAATTTAATCCTATAATTGTAGGATTAATCCCCACTATCCGATCTAAGATTAGACGACGGGGATGAAAGTGCATCCGTCATAGCCACGTCAACATCATGTTAGATCATTTAACTGGCCAATCTTGTGGACCACATGGAAAGCACTGCTATGTTAGCCGCCCGTGTGGCGTCGATGGGATTAGGGATTAATTAGGCTTTAAAAATATTTTAATTAACTAAAACTTCCTAAATGATAACTAATTATAAAAAATTTAGAAAATGCAAATAAATATATTTTGGAAAGGTTAAATAAAGGAGAATTTAATAAATAATATCATTTGATTTTGAATATTGATTAAGGCTTAATTAAGATTTGAAAGGTTTTCTTTATTAGCTTAATTAAGCTCCAATTACTTGGGCAATTAATCCCAAATTTGACATGTTAATTTAATGGGATGACCACTACCTCCCATGATTTTATTGGGAATTATTGGCCATGAAATTAGGGAAATTAGAAATTTGAACTCTAATTATTCTCTTAATTAATTTAACGACTAATTAATATTCTAAATAATAAAATTAATTAATTAAAGTTCATTAATCATTAATTAAAATGAATTGATGAGGGAGAGTGATTAGGACCTCTTTCTAGTTACTTTTTTAAATTTAAAGAGAGTTAATTAATACATGGCTTAATTAAGGAATTAACTAATTAATTTAAGGCCAAATCAAATTAATTTGAAAATGTTAATCAAATAAGATAATCAACATTTAAATTAAGGGTTCCTATTTATGTGTTTAATAACATAAAGACCCTTAAAGAAATTATGATTAACTCATAAGTATGAAAAAATCATAAGAATACTTAATTAGATTCTTTAGTTTAATTAATTTCTAATGATGAGCCAATTGCATTAGTGTCCTATAGGAGCATTGCACTTTTATTTTCTCTCATATTCATATCATTTGTGGCTCATTATTAAATGATTAATTAAAGTAAAGTAAGTATAGGAAAGGGTAATTAAATGAATTACTTAATAATTTAACTTAATTAAATCATAAAAATCACTTAATCATCTTTCCTTAAACAAATCAAGATTACTAACATGGGAAATGGGATAAAAATAGCAAATTATCTCTTTCTTTGAGTTTAATTAAAGTCAAAAATAAAATTAATAAGAAGCTTTGATTTTCTTTAAATGATTTTATTTAATATGATGCTCCTAGAAATTAGTGTAATTGAATGAATCACGTGGAGATGATTAGCTATTCCTCATCAATCATTTTAAATATTGTATGTCATGTGATCTCATGCATTCATGCTTTCAAAAATCAAATAATCAAATGAATTTACTTATGTAAAATTACATGCGTTGGCTTAATCTCATGATATGTTTGGCTATTATCACTAATAAATTCAAAATTTAATTTTCATAAGTTATAAATTGATAATGGAATGTGGAATGATATTGGTTATTAATTACATAAGGCTTGCATGTGTTTATAGCTTAAGCATTTGAAGGTTTGGCTTTCTTTCCTACACTCATGTATGAATTTACATGTGTTTGAATGATAACAAGTATATAATCTAGACATCCTGGGAATACGAGGCTTTAAGTAGCCCCAATGATGTCATTTGATTACCTCACTTCCCTGGTTTAACAATGACACACTTGTTAGATTTCATTTCTATGTATCTTTGTATTAGAAGTTGGATAATGCTTTATGCTTCACATGCATAAATAATTCAATCAAATGAAATACAATCTTTTGCATGGTTTTCATTCTTCTAATCATGTATACATTCATATGTATTTAAGATAGCAAGTATATAGTTTGGACATCCCGAGAATATGAGATTTTAAGTAGCCCTAAGGAGGTCACTTGATTACCTCACTTCCTTGGTATAAATAATGACACATATTTGCTCACATCTTTTATACATGTGTATGTATATTTATTTAAAGAATGATAATAATCTTTTCTAATAAAAATACATGCATCAATAATCACTTAAGCATATAAAAATACATTACATGTAAATGTAGTGCTCTCTTTCCTATGTTAATATATGGATTTCCATATGTTTGAATGATGATAAGTATATAGTCTAGACATCCCAAAAATATGAGGCTTTAAGTATCCCTAAGGAGGTCATTTGATTACCTCACTTCCCTGGTTTAACAATGACATATACTTATTTAATTTCATTCATATGTACATTCATATTAGAATTTGGATAAAGCTTTAATTTACATGCATAAATAATTCAATCAAGTAAAAATACAATTTCCAAATGTATGCATCCATGATCATTCAAGTGTGCCAAAATATGTTGTATGTATAGGTATACTAAGTGTTAAATCATATGCATGTTATGGGTGATGAAAAAGAGTGGTTCAACATATTCTATGTGATAATAATTCAACCACATTAATCTTAAGATGCCTTTCATGTTGAATATGACTCTTTAAGGTTAACCTAAACTTAGGATTAATCAAATATTTAATAAATTATTCACTAAAAGAAACTAAATCATAATAATATAATTTAAAAATAATTTAAGGTAGGGATGAAGGAGGTTAACCCTCTTTTTCTCTTTATAACACTTAGATGCTAGTGTAAATAAAATAAAATAAAATAAAATGCAAATTAAAACTTAAAATCATCTAAACAACTTAAAATAAAACCTCATGTTAACTTAAATAATTCCAAACTCAAAAAATTATAACTTGAAAGCCTAGCTAAGGAACACCACATAAAGCCCAAGCACACATATTAGAATAATAAGTCACCACTTCTAACTTTTGGTTAGGACAGTATATGTAATGATGATGTGTTTTGTTTAATGATGTAATATTTTAGACTAGATGTTAGAAATATAGATCAAAGATCAGATGTTAGGTAGTTAATAGCCTAATATTATTTTCTACAGGAGATTATGCTTAAGGGGTCACCTAAAATAAATATAAATGTTCTCTTTATAGGTTGCCTATGCCCCTAAGCATAATCTACATTAGACAGGTGGGCTTGGCTACCCTTGTGTAGGGTGCTAAGTCCAAATTATGAAATATAACTGCTTGGGATTGAATGTATGCTTAGTTAATATCTATTGTACAAGTGTAGTTAGATTTACTTTTCCCATAAACATATAATTTTGCAATAGGAATTAGGTTTAGTGCTATGGGGATTAGGATGAGATGACTAGAAGGCTTAGTCATGGGGTGCCCTATGATGCCTTGGAGAAAATCAAATCAAAGGAAAGAGAAGAAGAAATAAATAGTGAAGACCCCCATAGCATGTATTCAATTTCAATTATAATATTATTTTATAGTTCTGGGCTGTATAAGGGTAGCTCGGCTATCCATCTTTTCTCTTTTCTGGGTGTACAAAAGTACCCGGCCGCATTGACCTTTTATTCTTTTACAAAATCTATTCATGTTTGATTGATGTTATATTTAGATTACACAATAGAATTGCATCTTCTTTGTGGTTTCTTAAACTTGATGATTGAATGTGTGGCCTGGATATGGTAGGCTCTTAGGATAAAATTAATTTTTTACCCCAACTAACAACTCATAAATAAAATTTAAAATAACTCATAACCTTATTCTAAAGCTTAGGATGTAAATAAGATAATTAAAAGATTTAATAACCTCTTTAGTTGTATGTTGTATGCCTAACATCATGCATATTATATTGAATCATTTTTGCAAAATGAGAGCTTCCATTTTAATAGTTTAGGGACCATTTGGCTAATAAGAATAACCCCTTATGATGGAGCTTCACCCTCTTTCTCTTTTTATTTGGCCAACAATCAAATTTTATCATACATTTAGGCATAAGAAATCCCAAAGCCTTTGTCCAAATGAATGTGTCAAAATAATTTAAAATTTGAAAAGATTTGTATTTTTAGACTAAGTCATATGCTCATACCAAACATGATCTAGTCTCTTAGGGAGTTTAGGACTCTAGTCTCTTCCAAAATTAAATAATAGCTTAAACCATCTTGTAATTTTATAATAGTATTAGCTAGGGGTCACTCTAGGCGGTTGTAAGTCCATAAGAGTCAAACGGGTCTATCTTCCCTATGTGAAATAGACCCTTATGTCTCTCATCCGCTTAGATTTAGGTCATGCTTTAACATTTGTTAAAGCTCCTTAGATTTAAGATCTGAGGTTATTGTTTCCCTTGGGCTACAAGCATAAATCCTCACCTCTTAGGCATTTTCATAATCTTGTGTTGATGGATTATAAGTCCTAGCGACATAATAAAATTTTAACTCAAATAAAATAAACCCTCTCACTTTCAAACTTATAAAGCCTCACTATAGGGTAGATTGAAGTGCTCACTAGGCTTCTAGTATCATGAGCATTTCCTACTTATTCTTCTTTAGATTCCAAAATAAGTCTTCCAATTGAACAATCCCACTTGATTTTCCAAAATAATCGATCCTTTGATAGTCTTAGCCTTGAAATATTTAGAAATAATAATTGACTACTTTAATCGAGAGTATTCTTTGAAAATCCTATTTTTTAAGATGTAATTAACTATGCCACCATAGAGAACTAAAGAACCCGGTATAAAATAAATCCTGCTTTACTTTTCCATACAAAGTAGGGAAGAATCTCTGGAATATATGATGACCTATCTTGCCTTATGAGTCATTATTAGATGATTAGGTCCATTGTAGGATGATGTTTCTATGTTCGAGATAGTACATCATACCTTGATGTCGTACACGATCACTTTAATAAGTACCCCCTACAATCTACATGGTGTCCACCCGAATACATCTGAAACTAAATAACACAAACTAAATCAATTGAAATAATACATTCCAAATGATCATTTGAACATATCCAAACCCTTGGTTTGACCTAATATGACTAATTGGTCATCCTAACCTAATTGAACCTAATTTGAACCAAATGGGTCAAATTGAGCCAAACCATATCAAATGAAGTCCAAATCTAACCCAACTTGGCATGACTCATCCTTGGGTCACCATGGGCTAGCCCAAGTGGACCCAACCCATGGTGAACCCAGTTTGGGTCAAAACCCTTGAACCAAGCCACCAAAAATGAGACAAAATCTCATTTGGTGGGGTTCTCCCACTCCCCAAGCCTTGGCAGCCACCTTTGGCCATTCTTGGACACCATGACCATTGAACCAACCTAACCCAAGGCTATTGGGTTCAACCTTTGGCCATGAGAGGGTGAGCTTACTCTTGGCTCTCCATTGGTTCACTTGGTGGAGGAGGTACAGTGCATGCTAGCCCATGCCAGCCCATGCCACTACCTCAGCCTCTCAAGCACCTCCACCTCAGTAGTCCACTACCACCTCCGACCACCTACCTTGGCTGGACAACTACCAAAGGTTGAGCCAATCTCAACCCTTAGTTCAGTTGGGGAAGAGAGTATACTCCTCCCTATCTATTCAAACTTCACAGAGAGCTTCATCAGAGCATTCTAAGTAGTCCTAGACCCTTCCCCAAATCCCTAGTGCTCTATTTTGTTGGCAAGACCAACAACCAATCAAAATTGAGAGCCCCATCCCCCCAACTTCACCAAAACTCCACCAAATCCAAATTAACTCTTCTTCCCACACCTTCCCCTCACTCTGCGAGTCAAAATGAATCCCTAATTTATTTGATCACTAGAAAGCACTCCAAGACTAACTAGTGAGCTTTGCGGTGGTGTTTTTTTCACAGAGGAATCGGTGGGGAGGCAGCTCAAGATCTTCTCAATAGGGCTTCATCTCTTCAAGACGAACCTACCTTAGTTGACGGAGTTGGACTTGGAGTGCTTTATGTAAATTTTTCCCTAGGTGTTGGTCTTTTATGATGTGAATCATGATTTTATGTAATTTTCACCATAAGATTTTTGTAGATATGTTCCCCACACATTTTTGAGTCGATCCCATCATCCTACTAGCTTAGGTGAGCTTAGATTAAGTGGCGAAAGGTAAACGGCGTTCGTCTTCTGAAACTTGGGGGATGACGGATCATTGGCCATCCATTCTGCATGATTAGAATGGATGATCATGATTTAATCTATTAGATTTTTTAATTTAATCTTTAAGAAATCATAGGATTAATCTCGTTGTCCGATTCGAGATCCGACGGTGGGGATGAAATGTGTTCACTGCCGCTGAGTTAGCTATCACATTTGGTCATTTTAAATAACCTATATAGTGGTACCATGTGGAGGCGCTACCATGTCAGCTTCCATGTGGTACCGATAGTTTAGGAGGTTAATTAAGTGTTAAACATGCCATTAAATAGCCATAACTTTTAAACTTCATAACTAATTGTAGAAAAATTTAAAAAATATAAGTAAATCCATTTTAGAAAGGGTAAATAGAGGAGTTTAATAAAAATAAAATCTCTAATATTTGTTTAATTAATAGTCCTTAATTAGGATTTGAATTTTAGACTAATTACCTCAATTGAGGCTTAATTACTTGGTCAATTGATCCCAAATTTTGTGGGTTGATTCCATGGGATATCCTCTGCCTCCCATAAAATTTTTTAGAATTTATTAGCTATGTAATTCAAAGAATTTAAAATTATAATCTAATCACCCTTATTAATCAATTTTATGTTTATTAAAATTAGTAAATAGTAAAAATTAGATGGTTAATGATGATTAATCACTATTAACAGTGGGAATGATGAGGGAAAATGATTAGGATTTCTTTCTAAATATTTTCATAAGTCATTTCCATAGGAGGGCGGGTTAATTAATGCATATGTTAATTAAAGGCTAATTAAGTAAATTAATGGTAAAATTAAATCAAATTAAAATGATAATTGGTTTAGATAATTCAAATTCAATTCATGGGTTTCCCCTTTATGTATTTAATAACATAAAGATCATTAAAGAATTTATGGTTAATCCATGGGTGTGGGAAAACCATAAAAGTACTTAATTTAGTTGTTTCTTTAATTTAATTAACCTTTATAATGAGCCTCATTGCATTAGGTCTTGCTAAGTGCATTGCAAATTTTAATTCCTCATATGCATATCATTAGAGGATCATGATTAGATAGTTAATTAAATTAAAGTGGCTTAGGGAAGGGTAATTAAATTGATTGCTTAATAGTTTGAAATTAATCAATCCATAAAATTTACTTAATTATTCTTCTTTAAACACATTAAGTCACTAATTTGGGATGGGGCAAAATGTCAAATGTCTTTCTCCTCTTTAGGTCTTAATAACTTAAACAATAAAACCAAGATTCCATAAAAACTTTGGTTAATATTAAAATTTTATTTGACTTGACTATCATTAGGAATTAAATATGATTGAATGTATTATGTGGCAATGCTTAATTATTCCTTTTCAATCATTATAAATTTGTATGCCATTTGCATCATGTATTCATGTTTTCAAATAAAAGAATTAAGTGAATATGATTATATATGTATAAGTTTTATGTGCTGAATTAATCCCATTATATGGAAAGGCTATTATCACTAATAAATCTCAAATTACTTTCAAAATTATAAGCTAATGATGAAAATTTAGAGTGATGTTGGTTAAGAATATTCTATGTGATTTACATTTACTTATTGTTTAAACATGTTAAATGATTATTCTATTTTCATAGTTCATGTGTATGTTTACATGTGTTTGAATGATAGAAAGTATATAGTATGGATATGTCTTGAGAATATGAGGCTTTAAGTATCCCCAAGGAGGTCTTAGATTACCTCACTTCTGAAGTTTAATAATGGCAAGTACTTGTTTAATCTCATTCATATGCCTACAGATGCTAGAATTTGGATAGAGCTTTACTTTACATGAGTAATTTATTTCTTAATATACAATCTTTTGCATGATTTTTATTCTTATGTTTATGTGTATAATTATGTGTGTTGAATCTAACAAGTATATAGTCTAAACATCCCGAGAACATGAGGCATTACGTAGCCCCAAGGAGGTCTTAGATTTTCTCACTTTTGTGATTTAATAATAACATGTACTTGCTTAATCTATAACACATGCACATATATGTTTAACAAAGAATAAAATCTCTATTTTCTACCAAAAATATATACATTAACAATCATTCAAGTATGTAAAACTACATACATACATACATACATATATATATATATATATATATATATATATATATATATATATATATATATATATATATATATATATATATATATATATATATATATATATAATCATTTAGATATGCTAAATTAAATGTCATAAATAATAAAAATGAAAGCATATGCGTGGTATTAATGATGAAAATGATTGAGAATATTATCCATGTGATAGTTATTCAATCTCATTAATCTTAAGATGCCTTTCATGTTTGAATATGATTCTTTAAGATTAACCCAAACTTAAGATTAATAAAATGTTTAATAAATCATTCACTTAAAGAAATCAAAAATCATAACAACATGCTTCTAGAAATTAACTTAGGGTAGGGATGAAGAGGGTCAAACCTCTTTCCTCTCTTTATAATAACTAGATACTAAGTAAATATTAAGTGAAATAAAAGGAAAATATAAATTAAATTACATTAATCTATTTAATAACTTAAAGTGAAACCTCCCTTCATGTGTAACTTAAACATTCCAAAACCTTTAGATAATCATATAATTAAAGCCTAGCTAAGGTATATGACACCAAACCTTAGCACACACATTAGAATTTTAAGTCACCACTTCTAGCTCTAAGTTAGGATGGTATATATTGTGATGTAATGTTTTAGATTAGATGTTAGGGTTGCTTATGCGTAGACTGGATGTTAGGTTGTTATTAGCCTAATGATATTTTATACAAGGGATTATGCTAAAGGGGCCATTGAAATAATGAATAATAAATATAAATGCTCTTGCTTATTCACTTAAGAATATTCTAATTAGGACAGATGAGCTTGGTTACCCATGTGCAGGGTGCTATGTCCATATATATGAAATATAATTGCTTGGTTTGAATGCTTGTTTGGCTAACATTTATCTTGTAGGTGTAGTTAGATTTTAATTTCCATAAAAAAAGTAATTTTTGCAAATAGAATTAGGATTTGTGCTATGGGGTTTAGGATGAGCAGTGGCTAGAAGGAAAAGACATGGGAGGCCCTATGAAGCCTGGAGCAAAACCAAATCAAAAAGAGGAAAGAAAGATGAAGAATGAAGACCCCCATAGAATCGACAACAAAGTTTAATACAATACAAACATCCAAAATTTCACATAAATTTAGAGAAAACATACTTAGTTTGACATTTTAGAAAGTAAAATGCAAACAGAATACATAAATATGTATAGGCAATACTAAAAAATACAAGAAAAGGAAAGAATAAAAGGAAAGAGTGCACTGATAAATTCTCACCCTTTGTTGTATATCCTTCTCCTTGATCTATTTATTGTGATATCCTTCACACAATCCACACACACATGAAAAATACACAATACTTGGAGTGTTACCCTCTAAGTGTTGCCACTGCACTCTCACATACTCACCCTCTTGACAAGAAAAATAAGAAAGAAAGAGAAATTCTGGAAAAAAAAGATTATTTTCTCTTGGAAATGTATTTTATATATTGCCTAAATACATCCCTAGTCGGTTGTCTAGATGATCCATCCATAACTTTCTAAACTACATGAAACCATTGTTGAATCATCACAAATTTATTATGTCTGGACATAGCGCCTCGGTGCTAGTTTTGTGGACCTAGGCATTGCGCTCTCTGATTTTTGGCTTCAAATTTTTTTGATTATGGTGCCTCAGCATTGTACTATAGTGTCGCGTGCTGGGTTTGGCACCTAGGTGTTGCAAATCTAGCGTCATGACACTGTCTTCTCTGTTCATAGTTTCTTCTTCTAATACTAGTGCCTTGGTGCTATAAATGTAAGGCTGCGGCGCTATACTGTGATTATGCACTTTTTGCAGTTTTTTTTCCAATAAAAGATTTTCTGTCATAAACACTTAAAATTATGAAAGTAAATCATAAAATAATAAAGTTTTTTTACTTAAATACATGCTAATTTAAGCAAAAAATTTCACTTATCAAAACACAACATAATCTAAAATTGATCAATTTGGGTTCAAATCAAAATTAAAACCAAACCCAATGAAATTAATTGTTCAAAAACATTACAATTGGTCATTTGAAAATAACTAAACACAAATATAAATCATAAAATTTCCAAAGAGACCAGGAGACCCAACTTGATTTATTTGGATCAAGGGTCAAACCTAACTTAAAACATATCAAACCCAAATAAAAATGGATCAATTGATGCATAAATCCTTTAATGAAAAATCAACATTAATTAAAACTCAAATATAAAATAAATTAATAATAAAAAAAATAATTAAACTAACTCAAATGAATTTAAACTAAATCTAAGCCCAAGTGGCATGAATTCAAATTTTAAACTAAAATCCAAATCAAATGAGTTTAAGCTCAAATTCGTAGCCCATTTTTGGCTTGAGTTGAGCAGCCAACTTGCAAAAAAAAAAAAATGAGGATGCGGTGGCCATGAGAGATGAGGTATAGCCATGAGGGGAAGAAGATACCAACACGAGAATGAAGTTAAACCTTTCCTTCCCTCTTCCATATCCTCTCATCTCTTCATTCAAATTGAATTTACTCCAATTAGTTGACCATCTAGTAAGTGTTAGAATTGTAAAAAATCATATAATTTTAATACATTTATCATATATTTTTATGTTAAAATGTATTTATTATAGGTATATTTTGTGTTATAAGAGGAAATTATCAAATAATCAAAAGAAAAAATTTAGGGCTAGCACCTAGGTGTTGCAAAAGAAGCACTAGGGTGTTGTGATTGATCTAAATTGGGGTAGTTTTTACAATAAGGCTAGCACCTAGGTGCTATATCAGCAGTGTTGAGGCAATAGATTTGATTAATTTTGTGACATTTTTACAACAAGCTCAGTGACTAGGCACTGCATAAGCAGTGCCTCAATGCCATTCTAGAGAAAAATATGAGGCAAAAGTAGCAAGCATACTGCCATAGTGTTGAATCAACAACATAGTGCTATGGTCTAACAAAATAGATTTGTGAGAGTTCAATGATGGGTTTGAGCTATTTTCGAGAAAGTTATAGCAAGAGTGTTTAGACATCCAAAAATGGCTATATCTAGGCTATATATTGGGGACATTTCTAAGAAAAATATATTTTTCAAGATTTTTTTCTTTTTCATTTTTCTTGGCAAGAGCGAGAGAGAGAGTGTGTGTGTGTGTGTGCATGAGTTCTTTATGAAGCACTTGGAGAGTGTCACTCCAAGTGCTGTGAGAGTGTGTAAGGGTAGTGTGAAAGAGTGTTTTTTTAAGTAAGAGGAGTAGAAGGAGATCAATAATCAAGGATTTTCAGTGGAGGATGCTAGATATTTCAAAAGGAAGTAGTAGAGGATCACGAAGAGTAGAGTTAGAAGATATGTTGAGTGTGCTCTTTCATTTTTTTCTTAGTTATCCTATCTTATTTTACTATGTTTAATATGATTTAATTTTTCTTTCTCTTTATTATGGAGCACTAATCTATAAAGTGTTCTTAATTTATGTGAGATTTCGATGTGTGTATTGTATTAGAGAATATTTTTGTGGATTAATCTAAAAGAAATTATTTGTGCCTTTCATGAAATTATTTTTTCTTTTCTCCATACTTTATTTACTTATGATATGGCCATTTACATAGTTAAAATCAAGTATGATCTAGAGATATCATTGGAATCCTAGAAGAATATTTTTTAAAAAAGGAAAAAAATGTACTAAATAATCATTAATGTGCTAGATAGTCCAGAGGCACTAAATAGCCATTAAACAAATAATTATTTTTAGGATTTGCAATCATTTAAAGAGAAATATAGGTAACACAACCAATCAAAATTTACTTGGCACTAGGCAAAAAATTGGGTAAAGGGATTAGTTTGGTTATACTTGTCTAGACATAAAGTGGGTATATCATTTTTGCTCTTGGTTTAATCCACTTCTTAGTTTAATATAATGCATATTCTAAAAACTCCATAAATTCAGTAATCTTTTAAAATTAAGAAAAAACACTTTTATTTTTAAAAAAAATTGAAAATATAAATTAGTCTTTTTATTATCTTGCAAAATAATAGATAACACGTAATTTAGCATTTGCATTTAGTTGGGTAAAAATCAAGTTTTAAGAGATTGGTAATTAACTTAATATAAATTAATATCACATGTTTGCTCTAATCCTCATGGGAACAATACTCTACTCATTAAGTAGTACTTCATTCAACGCGTGCAATTGTGTATGGGGTAAATAGTACCAATCATGTTTTTGATGCCGTTGTTGGAGATTCGAAGTAAAGTTGTAATTTGAATTAAGTTAATATTAGTCTTGCTGAATTTTTTTAATTCAACATTTTTATTATGTGTATTTGTGTTAAGTGTTAAGTGTATAATATCCTTTTACTTATTCAGTATATTATTATTTTAGTTTTTGAACATAAGTTGTGATTTCAAAATATTATATGCATAAAGATAAAATTATAGAAATAGTGCCATTGAACTTAGAAATCAAAGAACTTTATAAGAAAACTAGAAAAGAAAGAGAGAACAAGTGAGAAAACTAGCAGATAATCAACTAGTAGGTGAACCATCCAGACCTCTTAGGGATTATACCACACAAATTGTAGATGGAATACATCAAAGTATTGCTAGACCAACTATTCAAGCTAATAATTTTGAATTAAAACCATATATAATGTAATTTAAATGGTGCAAAACTCATAGTTTGGTGGTTTACCTATTGAAGATCCTAATATATATATTGTTAACTTCTTAAAAATTTGTGTAATATTTACATATAATGGGGTAAGTGATGATGCTATTAGATTAAAATTATTTCCTTTCTCACTTAGAGATAAGGATAAAATGTGGTTGAATTCATTTAAAGGATCTATAACAACTTGGAAAAAATTAGCTCAAAAATTTCTAGTATTTTATTTTCCACCATCTAAACCATCTAAAACTGCTAAGTTAAGATATATATTCGACAAAATTTTAAGAAAGTAGCTAGTGCTAACAGTAATGATAAGATTGTAATGTTGACTTTAAAAATAGTTTTCCTATCTAAGAAATTAAGTAGTTTAGGATTTAATCAAAATATTAACAATATGAACCAAGCGAGAGAAAATGGTGAAATTAGTGTATTAGAAGATCAAACTAATCAAGGATTGAAAATGTTTAACTATATCTCAAATAAACCAAATGATCCTTACTCAAATACATTTAATCAAGGTTGGAGGAATCAGCCAAATTTTTCATGGAATAATAATTCAAACTATAATTAAAATAGACATATGGGAAATTGAAATAATAGGAAATAAAACTCTCAAAATCTAACTTTAGACCTATTATTCATTCTCCACAAAATCAAACTAAGGAAAAGACACCCACCTTAGAATAATTAGTGATACAAATTGGAACTCAATTACAAAACCAAGAAGATTCAATTAGAAATTTAGAAATTCAATTAGGGCAACTAGCCAGTAACCTTACAAAGAGACTACTTAAGAATTTACTTAGTAACATAGAAATAAATCATAAAGATAAAAGTAAAGAATAATGTAAGTCAATTGAATTAAGAAGTGGAAAGAAATTAAAAGGAATAGGGCTAAAATATAAAAATGAGGAAAATAAAATATTAAGTAAAGAAAAAGAAAAGGAAGAAAATGAAAACAAATAAATTGAAGAAAAAAAATGCAGAAAGAGAAGTATTTAGAAAAATGAGAGAAAGACCACCTCCATTTCCCTATAGACTTCAAAAATAAAATATGGATAATCTATTTTTTAAATTATTTTAAGTATTTAAGAAATTATCCATAAATATAACATTCGTAGAAGCTTTGTAACAAATGCCTTCACGTGCTAAATTTATGAATGACATTTTCAAAAGAAGAAAATTAGGAGAAAATAAAACAATATCCCTTATTGAAGGAATGTAGTGCAATAATTCAAAGTAAATTACTTGAAAAACTTAAAGATATAGGGAGTCTTACTATTCTTTGCATTATATGGGATACATTTTTTTTTGGAAAGGAATTATGTTATTTAGGAGCTAATATAAACTTAATGTGTTTATCAATTTTCAAGAAATTAGGATTAGGAGAAGTATAACCTACAAGTGTTACTCTATAGTTAATTGATAGATCTTTCACATATCCTAAGGGTATTATAAAGGATATTCTAGTTATGGTAGATAAATTTATATTCTCTATAGATTTTATCATATTAGATATGGAGGAAGATAAAGAAATGCCTCTCATTTTAGAGAGACCTTTCTTAGCTATTGGAAGAAAATGTTCACAAAGAAAAATTAATAATGAGAGTAAATGATTAGAAAGTTAGATTTAATGTGCTTAACTTTATTAAATTTTTTGATGATAGAAATGAAGAATGATATAGGATTTGGTTAAGTAAAAGTAAAGTAGAAATAGAATTAGATTCTTATATCATAAATAATTGTTTACATGTAAAAATGTTAAAGAAATAGAACATCCCAACTTGGGGCACCGTGGTGCTGCAATCGCAACGCCTAGGCATTATCACCGCCTAACAAAATCTAGAAATGCAAACCGCCCCTAGCTATTTTTGACTTGAGCAGAACAATGCCATGGCACTATAAGCCCAACTCCTAGGTGTTGTCGCAATGGTCTTCAGTTTTAAAAACTAAGAAAGTTAACTATTCATGCCATCTACTTTATTGACTGTGATAATTGCCTAGGGGGTAGTGAAGAACAGTTATGGAGAAGAAAACCACCTAAGAGGCCGGAACGGTTACCAAAAATATCTATAAAAGAGGGGGTACTGCCCACATTGTGCTCTTCTTCTTTTTTTCCCCATCCAATTGCAAGGATTTCAAAGTTTTTACAACTTCTTCTAAACTCCCTTTCCTCTTCTTTCTCTTCCAAGTACTCTTCAAATGCTCTCTTCTCTCTACAATGCTCTCTTTCCACTGTACAAGGGTGTGTTCTTCTTTGCGCAAGGAAAAAAGAAAAGTTCAGTTGTCACTAACTCAGGAAAAGTATTTTAAAAATTCTTTTATGTAATTTCCTCTCTTAAAAAAATTCAACGAATTTAAAAGTTTTGCACTATCGATCTTGGATCCGATGAGAAATAAAAATTCACCCTCTATCGATCTTAGATCTAGAGTAAGTTAGAAGAATTCATAAATGCTAAAAATTATCTTGGACATAAGAATCTCAAGAATTTTAAGTCTGGAAGGCCTTCCACCATTGAACTTGGTTTCATCATGAGATGAAAATCCTCCATCCATCGATCTTAGATTCAAAACAAAAGAGAAGATTGCTTATTGCACTAAAATACTATAAAATCTAGCACTCCTAAGTGTTATGCTACTAATTTTCATAAAAGTTACTAAATTCTCTAAGAATCTGGTTCAAAAATAAAGTTCCCGCTCGATGGCCTGAGGCGCCAAGTCCTAGTCTTCAATGCTAGGCTCTTGGGAATGATGTCTTTGACGCTTCACCTCAAAATGTCAATGCACCAAATATCTAGCACCATGGTGCTATGCTCTCAAATTAATGCCATACTTGCAGCACCATAATGCCATAATGCTAGCATCACAACACTACCTCTTGGGTTACACCTCTTTAGAATAGTGCCATAGTGCTATTTTCCTTGGTCTGATGTGACATATTGAAGTCCATTTGACCATCAAACTTTGGTTTTCGGTACAAAATACTCTCTACATTGATTTTATATTTGGGACAAGGGAGAGGGTGCTATGCACTAAAAATCATGAAACCTAGCATTGTTAAGGTGTTATGCTATGAAAATTTCAAAATTTCCCAAAGTACTAAATCTTAGGCATTGGTGAAATGAACCTTAAACCGCATTCCACAATGTTAAGGCATTGACATCATACTGTCGAGGCACGATACTCTTGAAAAAATTAAATGATAGACACTTATATGATAGTACGATGATGTTAATATTTTAGCGTCGAGGCGATGCACTCTCAGGAAATTAAACACAATTGATAGCACCAAGGTGCTCATATTATAAACTAACATTAAGCCAAGTCACATCTATAACACCACAATGCTACCAATGTAGTATCGTGGTGCTGAGTTCTCGAAGGCGCTGATCTTGTAGCATCGAGATGTTGAGCCCCTAATATTGTTCATTTGGAATAAAAATTTTATTATTAAGTTCTTAAATCTTAGAGTATTCCACATAATAGAGACAAACATAAAGCATTGAAATGAAGACATCTTTATTAATAACAAAATTATTACAAAAGTTTTTACAATAAATAAATAAAAGAAGAAAACAAAAATACAAAGTAAAAAAGAATTAGGGAAAACTAATAATCATAGTTGTTATCATCCTCCTCCTCTTCTTCTTCCAGCTTCAACAAGGTTCTCACATAGGGTTGATAATGAGGCATTGTAAGAAAAAAAACTTGACCCGGACCCACATGAAAGCCACAGTTCTCAAACATCTCAACAAGTGTGTTAGACCTAGTCATGTATAAAAACTCTTGCCACTGCTAATTGATATGGTGGTCAAATTTTTCCCCAATTCTTACTATAGCCAACTAGTTTCATCAACCCTTTTCCTTAAATATGGGACTTGTCCTCTAGTTTTTTTGAGTTGCTTGTTTAAGTTCTTTGAGGATTTGGGTCTAGATTGAGGAGCGCATGAGCTTTCTCCCACCTCAATCCTCAAGCCAAATCCTTCATCTACTCTCTCAGTCAGGGTAGCCTTTTGTATAAAGACTTCTTCATCTGACTCCCCTTATGCACCCTCCACATAAAGAATAAATTAAAGAAGAATGATCACACCTTATAGAAGTACTACCTCTAAGCATATTACAATTAGAATAATTAATAATTTTCCCTACATCCATAGTAAAGCCCTTTTGAATTATAAAATTCAAAATGGATTTATCTCTAATCACCTCATTGATATTACGAGTGGGCATTAACTTCATAGAAATAAAATAGTGCCAAGCTTTCTCCTCAGTAGTGAGGCCAACAACAAAAAAGTAATAATTTTATTCTTCTATCTTTTCCACTGAATATTAGAATTCCTAAAAGTTAAGAAAATTATGGATTTCATCAAACTCAAGAAAATCATTATAATAGAAAAGATATTGATCATATATTACATTTTGTAAATTATAATATGTGCTAATAGCACTACTATCAAAACTTAGTAGTTTTCCTTAAACTAAAACTCTATTATTCTGATGCTCCTTCGTGTTGTCAAAAAATTCTTGCACCATATGAACTATGCCAAGATTATTGTCATAGGCTAGTTTCTCCTAGCCTCATTCACTGATAATCTTCTCCACGATCCCATCTAGATTAAAGAAACTCCTCTCTGGGATGACATTTTTATGTAGAAGAGCATGGCGATATAGTTTCTTTGCCTTCACACTAATAAATCTGCCAGTGTCATTGATAGTGGCTCCTCTTCTTGCCCTTGCCGACATACTTTATCGGTATGTCAGCTTTCCTAAAGTGGAATAAAAGCTAAGAGAGAAAAGAGTATGGAAACTCTAGTACTGAACCAAAGATTCAGAATAAAAAATGTGCAGCCTAGGGGTCCTATTTATAGACTGGTCCTAGCACCGCGACACTACTTTATCAGTGCCAAGGCACTAGCCTCACGATTTCTAAAACACTAGACCAGTGTTATGGCATTAAGCATGCACCATCGAGGAACTAGTTAGTTTACTAGAATGGTCACCACATTGAATGAAAAAATATATTTATGGTATTATGATGATTAATCTTGTAACTAATATCATGCAGAAAGTGAGGCCAGATAATGATGTAGCACCACTGCTCTGACACAGTGCCATAATTTTGGTCAAAAAGTCCATCCTTTTTAATTAAAAATGATTGTCCATTTGTTTGCCTATCTGAACTGACTTTTGGGTAGCAATGTGGTGCCAAATAGGCATCACCTAGGCACTGGTCAACTAGTCAACCTGACCAAATTATTTAAAGTCTTATGCCATCTTAACAACTGTAGCGCTAGCTTTATATTATAGAGGCACCAAACCCTTAAGTCTTAAGACATAAATTCATATTTTTTGATTCTATCATACTAAGTACCCAATGCCAAGGCACTACTATAATAACACTGATGTGGTATCATGATAGCATTGAGGCATTGACCCTCAGAACCACAAATTAATATTTACCACACAAACATCCTATAAATTTATTTGTTCTCCATGTGACCCCTACTATAAATTATGGCATTCCAAAGGGATGTATGTCCAATTTATACATTCATGCAAATAATTTATAAATCTAGCATTCCAAAGGGACAAAAGTTAAATCTATACATTCATCATGCGAACATTCTATATTCATATGGCATTCCAAAGGGATTTAAGTCCAATCTATATGTTTTCCATGTGAACAATCTATATCCATATGAAAATCAAAGAGATGTAAGTCTAATTTATATGTTCAACATGTGAACTTCCTTATAATAATGGCATTCCAAAGGTATGTAAGTCCAATCCATATGCTCACCATACAACACAACCTTATAAAATTTAGCATTCTAAAGGGATGTAAGTCCAATCTATCCATTCGCCATGCAAACAATCTATATCCATATGACATTCCAAAGAGATGTAAGCCCAATCTATCCATTTTCCATGCAAACATTTCTACTTAGCATTTCATAAGGAATGTAAGCCCATTCTATTTGATCGCCATGCGAACACCCCTATATTATGTCTTTCATATAAATATAAGCCAAATTTTTTTACCTATTCACCATATGAACATCCCTACACTATAACCATACACTAAAACTCTAGTTTACTCTAGATATCTAAAATTAGGCAACTCATGGCTACTAATCAGACTCCCTAGATATTACGGTGATAGCCCTCTGATGTTGGTTGACTAAAATAACATAGTTTTAGGATGATGGATCCATGGGATCTTGATCGGGACTATCTCAATTTTTTCCTTTAGATAGTCATCTATGCCAAGCCGCATGCACCACTTGACACCGATATATATTTGTGATATGTTTATTTCTAACCTTAAGTGAGAGTTCTCTCATACTATAGTAAGAGGGGTAATTAACTATGATTGCTTGTGTTCATAGGAAGAGAAACCCATATCTAAATAAACCTTAATATAATGTTAGAGGAAATTTGGTTGAATATATATATCAATCTATCTCATGAAGAACCCACTCCTACCCATCTCAATAAAGATGATAGAGAGTTTCCAAAAGGTTTTGTATTTTGAGCCAATAGATTTCTGAGGACTCCACGGGATTACTTCTCTCTCCATCTCTAGTTGGAAAAACTAAAATATATGGTGTCATCATAGACTTAAATATCATGTTATATTCTTTTAAAAGTTTAGATCTATTAGGTTCAAAACCTCCAATGACAAAACTTCACAAATACAATGACTATCAAGCTAGGAGAGATTCCCTTAGGCTGTAATCAATGCTAGGTTTTGTTGGAGCTACTATTTAGTTCATCAAATTTTTTTGGTTGTCCAATTTTTACCTGCTATACCTATAATTGGGTGTATCATTAAGGGCATTAGAATGCCAAAGGCATTCAACAAAGGAAGGAGGAAAAATGTGATCCTTCCTAATTAGCCCAAGCTAAAAGCCTTTTGGTTCTATTTTTGATAGGATATCAAAGGAAATTCTGACAATGGTTGCTAAAGATAAGATAGCCATTAAGCCCAATATGAAATCTATTATCATCAATCCACTTAGCAGTGTATCAAGGGAACCTATTATCCCACAAGATGCTACTTTTACTCCAAGTAGTAATGATCATGAAGCATCTTCCTCGAGCACTAAAATGTTTAGGAAAGCTAGAAGAAAGTATAATGTTGGTCAGAGCTGCTGGATTGCCCATTCATTCTGAACAATAATATGAGCCCACGATGAAAGCAAACATACCCAACAATAATAACTTTGACTTGCTCTGATGGGCCAAGAGGAATAGCTTTGAAGGAGTGATCAAGAAGTCTTTTGGGATGAACATACACATCCCATATCATAGAATCAACCACAGAAAAAGGAGACCATCTCCTCCAAAATCTATAAAGTTCTGAAGGCTATTAAAAGTAGAAACCTTCATAAAATAATTAAGAAGTTGGTGAGATAGGTTTCTAACCCAATAAGTTCCTACTCTCAGAGAGGTGGAAATATTAAAAAAATATCATACCCACCTTGAGCATAACTTAAGGCCTATGTGTTTAATGTTTGGGAACACTGATAATGAGCCCTCCAGTATAAAAGTACTAGGTGGCCAATTTTCATAAGGTCCTAACAACCCTCACAAAAATGAGAATATCATCTATCCAATGAACACTAGGGTGATATCTAGGATGCATTCTCTGAGATCCACCACTAGAAGGTCCCGATCAATTTGGGTATCTAAAGAATCCCAAATCATCAAGGATGAGACAATTCAAAATAAGCCAGCCCCACCAGATGACAAAGGAACTAAATCTACTATCATTAACTAGAAATGCTAGTATGAAAAGAATCACTGGACGATGAGGTGGAAAATCAACTCTTCTAGGAAGATGAGGATTTCATAATCAATGAATAATAAAGATATGGATTGCATAGAAGTTGAAGTTATTCGCATGGTCATTACTTATTTACAAAATAGAAATGTGGTACCCAAATAATAAATGAGGAAGAACATCAGAAGAACCCAAATCAACAAGAACTTGTAGGTGAGCCTCAAGTAAAAGTTGAAGTAACTAAAGATCTAATCAATGTTGTAATAAGGTTATAATGACAAATGGATTCTCAACTCCAAAGAAGAGTCCAAGAAATCAGCCAACTCAACATCTATCTCGATGACATGAATGGGCTGATAAAATAGCTTGTTTAACTCAACCTCATAACAACTGTAATATAGCAAGTGCCTTAAAGAAATCCTTTCAAAAGATAATCAATATAATAGATGAAATTGGGGGAATGCAAAATGCTACTCCCAACTTACCAATAACTTTAATGTAAAGGAAAGAAGCCCCGGGATAAGTTATATTAAATTCCCATTAAGAAGATGTTATCATCAAATCTCAAGTAGAATACATCATTTGCTAAAAAGTCAAAGTAGTCACTGCTTCAGAAGCTGCTAAACAGCTAGTTGGAAAAGGTCGACCATACCCGACTGAATACTACCAAGTACAGTATCCAATAGGATATGTTGTCCTCAAATTTAACTCATTTTTAGGCATAAAAGAATTCAAGATAGCATTTAGCCCAGTTCAAAGCTACTTGTAAAAATACTAGAGAATATGATTCCTTATTGCTATGATAATTTATTAGAAGTCTTACAAATATGGCCTTCAAGTGGTATGCTGAGTTACCCAAGGACTACCCCCTCTTAAAAGGTTCATGTAGCTAAAAGTTAGGTTTCTTAAGAAGGTTCTCAAAGATTTTATTGACTACCTCCTCTTGAATGAATATGGATTATTTAATTTGTTTGTAAGAGTAGGTGAAAAATAGTTACCTAGTGGTGGATATTGATGGCGTTGTTATGGAGGCTATTGTGGTGGTCAGGCATGTGGAAGAGGAGGAAGAAGTGAAGGTTGTTGAATTCTAGGCCTCTCAAAATGTACTCTCAAGGGTTGCTTCCCTTTATCCATAGTTGGCACGACTCATGGCTTCTTCTCAAACATTTTCTAGGGCTTTGGCTTGCATGATTGGTCTAAAAAGGGCAACTGTTTGGCTTTCTCTTGTAGGCTAGCTAGCTTATTGATAAACTTCTTAAATGTTTTAATCATTAAATCTTTGAGCATGAAAATAATCGATCCATAGATATTCTTAAGGAGAATTTCAATGGCATGTTACTTATAGAGGTGTAGTTCATATTTCATACTTAATTTTCACCACCTAAGATTATAATCAATAAGGGACTCATTGAGTTTTTATTTCACTACAATGAGATCCCTTATAGTCACCCTCGGCTGAGCTCCTATGATTCTCTTGATGAATAATTTCTCTAACTCAGTAAATGACTTCACCAAACTGTTGGGTAGTTTGGCATACCAATCAAATGAAACTTTAGAAAGGCTACTGATAAACTACAAGAAGAGTAAGGCATCATTGCCCCTACATTGCAGCAACAAACCCTAAAGTATGCAATATGCTACCTAAGATTCCCATTATCATCAAATGCATTGAAGGTCAGTGGCACAAAAGCTTTGGGGTATTAGACCTCATCAAATTCATTTGGTAAGGTCTACACTTTGGAACTAATGAGGCTCCTTGGGATTATTCTAATGCCTCCTTCACTTGCTGTTGCACCATCTATCTAATGTCCCTCTCTTGAATGGATATATTGCCTATACCCTTCCTATGAAGGCCATCAATGTCTTCTCCTAATGGAGTGATGTTCTTCTATTGGTCTATAGTATGTACTAACTTAAGCCTTTTGATCTCCACAGGGATGGATTGAGATGCTAGTATTTGACTCTAAAGGCTAATATAATTAACATAAGCTCTTCCATCCCCCTCTTTATATGACCAGTCTAATCATTGTTTAACTTCCACTAATGTAGAAGTCATCGAGTTGAGTCTGATGCCTCACCTTCCTCAATTATAGCTCCTTGTGCCTCAGTGCTATGATGCTACTCTCTATGGGAGGAAGTTCTAGTCACTTCCACATGGACTTCTGCTAAGTCATCTAAGAGATCATCATCCTCCATGTCAAAGTTAATCATTTCCTCATCATTTTCTTTTCTCTAACCTTTAATGGCTAGCTTTACTAGGATATCTTCAAAGGAACAACCATCTATATTCTTAGGATCTATGGGGATGTATCTAAGGTGATGATCCTCTACTACATGACCTTCTATAAGAGGAGTGCACTGAGCATCTGGACTGACGAGGAGCTAACCATGACTAGCTCAACTAGCATGGGGACTTGTTCCCTATCCTTATTCTTTTCTTCTATCTCCTCCTCAGCCTGCTGAGTTGGTAAAATGATGGCACACTCTTAGGCCACCACTCCTTCCTTGATGATGTAGAAGGTTGAATGAGAGCTCAGCCTCACACCATTAGAGTGAAGTATGGTCCTTAGGTTGTAATCATATCATCAAGGGTGGGGAACTCTTCCCAGACATAAAATTTGGATAGTTTTTAAGAACTTTTGATGGTATGATGTGAATGGGTGATGGTGGATAGAAAGTAGAGTGGTGCAGTGGTGGTGGCACTAGCTGCACCTCCACTGAGGATCTCCACCTCTGAACAAAATAGATAAATACTATACTATTTAAGCGACCATCTCTATCAGCTCATCGGTCGGGGTGATGATAAGTAAAGCTGAGATTGTTGACTATCTAGCAAACATTCTTCTATCCTTCTTGTTTGATTGAGCTACCACTTTGGCCTCTATGGCTCTCTCTTTATAAATCTGATCCCTAACACTCCTAGAGATCACCTGTCTTTAGTCATGGCTCATGGTAGACTCAAACGTCCATGTACTCTTTCTATTCTCTTGAGCATGAACCTTAAACTATTATAGGGCTTCTTCCATCTCCCTATCTGATTTCTTAGTAGATCACGAGGGTGATGCAGCTTTCCTTCTGACATCTTCCTCTTCCTCTATAGCTGAAAGAGGGTAAAATTTGCTACCCCAAGGAAAGGAGAGGTATCATAAGGGGAACCATCCTTAATTACATGGGATGTTGACTCAACTTCTCTTTCCATACACTCATAATAAATCTTCAATTTACAGTTCTTATATGACATTGAGTCTTTATCAAAGGGATGTGATAGGAGCTAGCATCAACCTCAAATGTGGAAGGGACAACCTCTGATGTAAGAACTTTCTTCCATTTGGAGGTCGTGGCTACCAAAGAGGCGGTGCTAGTCGTAACTATTCTAGTGGTGGGCATAGATGGGACTTGTGGTAGGGGAACCTCTATGGATTTCCTCTTCAAAGAGGGAAACACAATGTCAGACTGGAGATCAAATTGAAGAAGTGACTTTTTATCAACCACCTCATCTTTGTTGATGGTGATAAGGGCAGGGCTATCACAAGTGATCTTAAAGATCTAAAAACCCATGCTAAACCTGATGATGGGAGTAGTGGTGAGTATGGCTCATCTATGACCAAATCCACATCAAAAGCAAAGAATATGAGCTTTCTAAAGGACATGTTATTGTTGTTGTTGTTGTTGTTATTGCTTGAAGATGAAAAGGGATTGAAGTCTTTATTTCTATTTGAAAAGGTGGCAAGGGGTTAGTGGACTTAATTTTTTTCTTGTTAGTTAAATTTTGATTTAAACTCTTAACCAACAAATTTAATTATTCTAGACAAGGTTTGTAGTTTGGAGAGATTTTTTTTTTTTTGGAAAGAGAGACTTTTATTTTGAACTTCACCATGAAGTGAGCTTAATGGATTTTTGGAATAATCAATGAACCTAATTTTGTTGAATTTGGGTATGACAATAGGTTCGATGACTTATGATTTTCATGTAAAAATGCCATGATTTACTTATACATCACTTTTATTTTTTTTAATTCCACTCCACCTGCTGGGGATCTAGTAGAACCTACTAGAGAGAGAGAGAGAGAGAGAGAGAGAGAGAGAGAGAGAGAGAGGTTCTAGAACCAATATTATAGAAATACTTAAGAGGTGAGGACTTGCACTCATAGAAAAAGAGAAACAAGTAGCCTTTGAACTTAGCATAAGCTAAGAGCTTGATCTAATTCCTCTTAGAGGAGTAGGATATGATGATTCACTTCACTAAAGAGAGTGAACTAGTCTTGACTCTTCTAAATTTATAACTGCATGGAATGGTTGTCCTATGGTTGTCCAATGATTTAAAATCATGTAGGCTAATCTTATGTAAATGCAAGATATTTAGGATGTTATTTATTTTGAAATATATTAAAGCCCAAAACTCACTCCTTAAGAGACTAGATTATAATTGTTATGAAAATTCATGACTTAGACTAATGTAATAAAATTTATATATTTTTATTTTTTTTTGACTCATTATTTTAGACTCTAGCTTGGGAGAATTTATGCCTAAATTCATGATGAAAATTAGTTATGGGCTAAATTAGAGAGAATGGGTGTTCTCCACTACAAGAGGCTGCTCTCATAGGTTAAGCCTATCCATTATTATACAAGAGTGAAGATCCTTTATTTTTAAGTGAGAAATAATTATTTACATACAAATAATAAAATAATAAAATAAAAATTTTTTTTGGCTATGGTGTCATGACACTATGTTTATAATGCCAAGGTGTTGCCCTTGCTTTCTAGAAGAAACAACTACCTAGTCTAGCTATCGAATAATGGTACAATGCTGTGCGGTGATGCGATCTTGGCCCTAAGGTGTTGCTCAAGCCTTCTAGAAGAAATAACTGCACAGTCCATCTATCTAATTACATTATAGTGCCACAACATTGTAATCTTGGTGTCGAGGTGCTACATTGATATTGAGAGAATAGTTATTAGCCCACTATTATAAATATGAGTGAGCAGTACACTCCAAAGATCTTTTTCCACTTGACTTCGCTCTCTCTGAACTGGTGATCACTCTTCACTCCATGATTTTTCACTTTAAGAAAAGATTTTATGTTCTTTTATTTTGAAAAAGTATGTTTAATAAAAATCTCATCATTGATCTTTGATTCAGTTTGAAAAACCTAGAGATTTGAAGACCTCTGCCATTGAATTTCATTCTAGTATGAGATGAAGGCCCCTCCCCTCCATTGATCTTAGATCTAGAATAAGAGAAATGATTACTCCACACTATGCAATTTTGAAATCTAGCACTGATAAAGCAAATGTTACCAAAATTTCTAAAAAATTTGAAAAGTTCATACTTAAAATTTAAACTTTATCCTACAACACTGAGACGTTGAGTATCAGCGTCGTACTCTCAGGTATTCATATTATAATAGCAACTTCAAAGTGCCCAAGAATTTGCACCATAGTGTTTTAACAAAATCCAACAGTGCCACCTCGCCATAGCTCCATACCCATGTGTCACTTTGGAATATTACTTAGAGCATTTTGATAATAAAAAAAATAAATCCCACGGCTGTGGCACTGTTGGGATAGTTCCACAATGCTATGTCACCTTGTTATATCTGAAAATGGACTTAGAAAATTTTTTGTTAGGGAGAAAATAATATCCCATAGCACCGTGGTGCCCGCATCTTAGGTTCTTCATTCTATCTCTAGCACCAAGTTGATGAGATATCTGCATAGCAGCGTTGTACCCTCATATGACTTTTTTTATAGGTGTTAAAATTTTTTTATTTTTTTATCCTTTTATCAAGGAGCATCAATAATGATAATAATACATAAACACAACACATAATTATAAAAAATGAGAAATTTTATTGCTAAACTTAAATATTATAATCACAAAATAAAAAACAATATGGCAAAAAAATACAAATAGAGGAAAACTAGTAGTCATATTTGTCGCCACCCTCCTCTTCCTCTTCTTTCTCCTCCTTCGTGCTTGATACTGACGGGGTAATCACACAGGGCTGATACTAAGATGCCTAGGAAAAAAGACCTGGCTAGGATCTGGAAGAATGTAATTTTGAAATATACTGACCAATGTTGTGTTGAACTAGGCCATATAGGAGAATTACATCAATAGTTGACCCATATGATAGTAAAATTTACATTCCAATATCTCCTGCCTATGACTACTCTTATCCAACCACTTTTTCAAGTTCGTGACCTGGCTACCAATCTCTTGAACGTTGCTCGACCAAGGACTTAGGAATTCGAGATCTAAAATGGGGAGGATATGAAATCTTTTCCACTTCAAATCTATTCCCAAATCCCCCAATCACCCTCTTCATTAGAGGGGCCTTCAAGGAGTACTTCCTCATCTGTCCTCCCTACTACACCCATCATGACACACAAACCATAAAGAAGAGAAGGGTGGCCATACTTGAAAGTAGTGCTCCCCTTCAGAATATTACAAATAAAATTAAATATAACCTTCCCGACATCAAGAACCCCTTCTGAATAGAAAAATTTAAATAGCCTTATCCTTAATAACCTCACTGATGTTACCAGAGGGTGAAAGCCTGGTAGAAATGAAATAGTGCCAATCCTTAGAAGCAATTGTCATACCGGCGGTAGGAAAGTTGATAATCCTTTCCTTTCATCATTTACATTGCACACTTTCATTTTCACGAGAAAAAAATGAATAATCTCATCAAAATTATGATGATCATTATAGTAGGAGAGATATTGATCATAATCAATATTAGGAAGATCATAATATGCATTTATAACACTACTGTCATAACTTACCAGCTTGCCCCAAACATATGCTTTGTTGTCGTGGCCGTCCCATTGCAAAGAATTCATGCACCACTGGGATGATGCATGAGTTATTGTCGTAGCTAGCTTGAGCCACTTTTTCTCTATGATTATCTCCTCCATGATGCACGGGGATTTGGAAACCCCTTTATGAAATTTGTTGCTTGTGAAGGAGAGCATGCTGATACCACTCCTCGACGTCAGTGTTGACGAAGAAGTTGACATCATTGGATGCCATCTTCTTGCACACTAATCTTCTAAGAGGTATGATTAATATTAGAATTTAGAAAGAAAAAAGAGCTAAAAGAGAAAGAAAATCCTTAAGAGAAGGGATCACTAAATGAACATCCTTAACACCATTGACCTCTATTTATAAATCAAGTTTTAGTGTCGAGGCATTAGCCTCTCGGGTTATAGAACACGACCTCAAAGATCTGCGACACTTGTAGAAAGGTCGATCATCCCATTAGTTACTATATGGTCAAAAAGATAAATTTAATGAAAAGAGCACAACACCGTAGTGCTCTAATCAGTATAGTGACTCTCATTAAAATAAGGTTATCATTTCCATTTAAAACCTGCTGCATGCTTGTCAGGAATCTTGGCCAGCACCGTGGTACTATAAGGCGGTGCTGTAGTGCAGTTCAAATGGTCAAAGGACCCATAATGTTGGCATTATGGTGCTATATACATAATGCTAAGGCTAAGGACTCAGCTCATCTGCCCTGTCATGCCACATAAGCAATGGGCTCCACTATCACAGCGTTGTGGCACTGAATCATAGCACCAAGGAGGTGAGTCCCTAAAATAAAATTTTTATGTACTTTTAATAAAATTTAACTTTTTATTCATCTGCCATTCAAACATCACTATATCTACCCAACATGTGGATAACTCATATATGTGATAATCTAAAGAAATGTAAGTCCAATTTTTTCTATCCCTTTATTATGCAAACACTCATATAATTTTGGCATTCTAATGGGATGTAAGCTCAACTTCCTATATGTTCACCATGTGAAAATTTGTTCATTCACCATGCAAACACCACATAAATTTATTTTCCATGTGAACAAATTCATATATGTACACCATGTGGACATCCCCAATTTTTTCATTCTAAAGGGATGTAATTCCAACCTCTTGTACGTTCATCATATGAACATCTTGATGAGTAAAAGTTTGTTTGACACTACATAGAGTTTAAGAATTTCTTATTTGATGATCAAATACATCATTAGGGAGTAAACATATTATCTCAAAGATAAATATGTTATCTTATGATGGATTCGATCATTTAATAAAAGACTTCTAAGGCAAATGGGTCTTTTGTGTACCAGAGATTTTTTCCTTGAACTACATGGAAAGGTAGAACGTGGTTAATTTAAATTGGGTTTATGGTTCCCTATAGAGAAAATCCCTTATAATTAATTATATCTTAAGAGAATTCTCTAAAGAAATACTCATTATTTTTAAAAAGTTGGTTTTCAAGATTATTTTAAAGATTTCAAGAGTTTGGAGAAATTTTCTTATCTGTTTCTTTGGGATTGGAGAATTTCTTTTTTGAGTGAAACTTAGATTTTAGCAACACAAAACTAAAAAATGCCTATTGAAGACTTACTCCAAAGGTTTATAACTCAAGTCAGATGCTTGACCTAGTTTTATCTTAGGGATTACTGGTTATTCCTCTTACTTGAGGGAACTAACCTATCCTTAAGTCTTTAGGCTTACAACCCACTTGGAGGGGCTGCAAATTAATACCACCTAAGCACATTTTAAATCCATGATGTTAAGTCTCATGAATGAAAGATAACTAGGCTTGCAATTTTAAGAAAAACAAGCTAATCCTAGACTCACTCTAATCCCTATGATCATGTAGGGTATAAAATACATCTAATGCACATTTTTTTTTAGATTTTTAAGTGTTTTGATTTATGATTCATTTAAGGTCTTGGGTATGAAATTTATGCCTAAATTCCATGCAATTAGAAATGGTTATGGGCCAAATCATTAAGAGAAGGCAAGCTTCCCTAAGAAGGTGGTCATCTTCACATGTTAGATGCCCCTTTATGTATAATGGGAGACATTCCTATTCAAGGATTAGAGCAATATGATTACATGGTTTCAAGACCTAATTATGTCTAATTAGTTTTATGTATTGTCTAAGGCTTTAATTTATGTAAGGTTTCATGTTTGCTTCATTTTTATTTTAGTTGTTTAGATTTAAGTTGGGTATAAAATTTAATTTTTCTATGAGTCTAATCATCTAGGCATTCATCACATGAAAGCACAATATAGAAAGAAACATAGAAAAGTATGTTGATTATATTGCTTGCCCAAAATAAATGAAGCCAATTTAATTTAAGAAAAAGGCCAATGCAGTTGGGTACCGCTGTACACCCTGGAAGAAAGAGCAAATGGTGGTCGAGCTCTACCCTTATATAGCCCGGCCTAGAACTGCAAGTTTAGATTTATGGTTCTTCTTTTCGAGATAATGTCCTTGTTTAAGGACATCCATTGGGCTTCATAGGCAACCACTACACCTATCTTCAGGTAGGGTCAACTCCTGTTAATCTTAGAACCCATAGATCCTAACCAAATTCTAAGCTCAAATTTAAATTTTGAATTTAAAATGAATCCTAAGCTCTACAAAACAAATGTCCAACAAAATATAAATATTATGCAATAATTATATTTCATAAACATATGGGCTAGCATTAGCTTTTTGCCAAGCACACCTATCCTATGTGCCTACAGGAAAATAACATTTTAATTTTACTTATGATATCAGACCTTCTTAGCATAGCCCCTATAGAAGATAATGTTAGATCTAAAAGAACGTCCTATCATCCAGTCTAACGAGCCAACAATCCTAGATATATTGTTTAAAATAATACACCTCAAAGACATGTGGAGTATATCACATCACAACACAAAAAATCATAAAAAGGAATCACAGAATGGCCTAACCTAAGTCTAGGGTTTGTGACCTAATGATTTAGTGTGTGAGGGGAATAGGCTGTAGCAAGACTTTGCTAGGTCTCTTTAGTTCAATTTTCAATTTGAGTTTTAAGTTTGTTTGAATTTTAACTTTTGGTGGTTTCAATTCAAATGATTTAATGATTTATTTTTATTTTTATTTTTAGTTTTAGTTTGTTAAAGTGAAGTTTAGGTTTTTAAGAATGAAGAGTATAATTGATTCTACTTTTGGGTAGAACCCATTAAATTCAACATCCTAATCCCTAATGGAATGAAACCTTCATCCTAAGATGGAGATTCATCCAAAAGGTCTAACTAAGATCCTTAAGTATCTTAATTTATCCTTTTACTTTCATTTAAATGATTTATGTTTGAATTCAATTTGACTTAATGTTTCAATTATTATCTTTGGGATTTAATTCTTCATTTAATTCTTCTTTTTTTTTAACTTGATTTAATTTTCATTCTTGTTTTAGTTTATTTTCAATTTGGTTTGATTGAATTATTTTATTTGACTTAGTTTGAATTGGTTTTTAATTTGATTTGCATTAATGTTTTGGTTTAAGTTATGTTTAGGTTTGTTGAATTATATTCATTTTACTTGATTTGATTTATGTTAAACTAAGGCACTTAGGTTAATGTTTGAATTCATTCTTATATTAGATTGATTATGGATTTAAGGTTTCATTGGTTATTTTTATTATGATTTCATTAACTTAAAGTTTAATTACTCTTAATATGCATTATTAATTTCATTAATCCTTAAGTATGGAAATGATTAAGTTCTTTGAGTTAGGATGTTGGAGAACTGTCCTAAGTTTTTTTTGATGTCAATGAAGATGATTTTAGGTTACTTTATGAATTTTATGATTTTATGAATTCTCTTTTATTAATTATTTGATTTATATTGACCTAGAGATTTGAAAAATTAACAATTACCAATCAAAGGTCAATTGGTTTGAAACTTTTATGGAAAGTGGGGTTTCATGCCAAATTCATATTTCTAAAATTTCATCTTGATTAGATTTGTAATTAAGGTTTTAATTATTTTTAAACCCCAAATTAAGCCTAATTGAATATAGATTAGTTGGGGATTTCATTTTTTATTGATTTATCTCTAAAAGATGTTTCCAAAGAGATTTTATTCATAATTTCGGATATTTTATTTATTTATTATGATTTAATTAAATTTTGATCAATTATTTGAATTATTTAATTCAATTAATTACTTAATTAAGCCATTTTATGACTTACTGAGTTACAATGAGTTTCATTAGTGTTTTTATGTTCATTAGATTTTCTTAAGTTTATTTGAGGTTATTTAATCCATTTTTATGAGTTATTTCATTTTATTTTAATTTATTTAAATAAAATTGAGGTTTAGGATTTAAAATTTAATATCTCATGAATTATAATGGAGAGAATTTATGAAAATTTTTTAAGATGTGTTTTAACTTTAATTTTTGTTCCAAGAGTTTTATTTCAATTGGATTAATAGTTTGTGATTAATTAGGGTTTAATGAATTTCATTGAAACCCAAATTAAGGCCAAAATACTGAAAATTAATTGGGGATTTTATTTTAATGGATTCATCTTATCTAGATGAATCCATAGAGCCTAAGTTTACATATTTTGAATTTATATTTAACTTTCGATAATTTTTTAGTTTTTTTGTGATTTGTAATTAATTTTTTAATTAATTAATAAATGATTTTACTATTTTAAGAGGGCAGGTCGACGTGGCGCCTTTGCCACCTGGCACGTCGGCATTGGGCCATGTAGATCTGTGTGGCTTTTGCATTAAAAGCGGTGCCACATAGGATGAATCTCATCCGTATGATCAAAGATCAGATGATCCTGATTCATTCTACGATATTATTAATAATTAATGAGATCATCTTACTAGATCTCGGTTGTCCGTTCCAAATAGAAGGATAGGATGACATAGATCATCTCGCATCTCCGGTGAGAGATGGACACCCTACATCATTTTTGCTAAATTTTAGGCGATTGTCAGTGAATTTCAACTCCAACCAATCCATGCAGTTTGATCCTAATGAGGATCAAATTCCTTTTGAAAAGTGCCAAAATCAAACACTTAGAAGGATGGTGGTGGAGCGTACCTAGATTCTGATGATCATCAGTGGTGCAATCAACTTCATTAGGTTTTCCTCAATGTGACGATGTTGTATATGCAATTTGGTGGCTTTCCTCCCTATGGATCTCCTCCTAGACCAAACTTGGATTGGATTCCATTGGCCTTGGTCATTTTTTGGTTTGCCGGAGGCAAGGGGATGGGGTGGTGATTCATTTGAGGTTGCCTCAACCTGTAGAATGTGTTGGAACGTTCAATTTGATGACAGAGGACTCTCCTTTGCATTTTACCATTGAAGAGAGTTTGGTGGCTATCATTCATTCATTTTCTAATGTGCCAGTGACAAGGAGCCAGGGGAAGGGTTGCTTTCTTCATCCGGTGAATGATTTGAGATGAAAAGAGGGAGTCAATAAGCTCCCCCTCCCCTCTTTCCATATATGGCCAAGAGCCATATTATATGCCTTCTAATGGTGGATTCAGGCCATCAACGGGCAAGGATGGTGAAGGGGTGGATTCAATCCTCTTTGGCCTTATGAACATGTTTGAATGAGGGATTGAAAAGAGAGAGCATTTTCCCTCTTTTCCTTGCTTGGTTGAGCTCCCTCCACTTCCTTGGTTCCTTCTTCTTCTTCCTTGCTTCTCCCTTGGAGGAAGCCAAATTCTCCATGGTTTCTTCTTGGTGGTCTTCAATTGATTGGAATGAATCCAATTCTCTTGAAGTTAAGTGGTGGAAAGAGGTACATGGTAGAGGGGAAATGAGACTTGCCTTCTTTTAAGAATTTTCAACTCCACTCCTCTCATAATTCCACCTTTTTCATTTTTTCTTTATTTTTTATGACTTATGGCATCACTATTAAATTATTTAGGCTTATATGTGACTACCCAACTGAAACTCAAGGTGAATTTAAGGCCAAGTCCAAATTCCTTTGGTTTGGATTTGGAAATTTGAATCAAATCTAAACATTTGGGTTCAAAGTTGTTTGACTTTGATTCAATTCTTCTAATTATGAATTTCATCATCTTTAATTGATGATTGATTAAATTTCAATTTAATTAATTCATTTAGATTTGAATTCATTTTGGATTTGATTTCATTTCAACCCATTTAAATCTAAATGGGTTAAGTTTGATTCCAATTGGGTTCAAATTATCAATTTAACTCAATTGGACTGGATTTGAACTCCAATCATGCTTGATCACATGTGTGAGATGATTTGGAGTGATCTATTTCATTTAATATCAATTGGATTTCAATTTGAACCTATTTGACCCAAACTGTGCTTAATTAGTTAAGCTTAGGTTTCATTTGGGTCAAGTGACCAATTTGACCAAATTAGTCCTAATGATGGTTGGATTGTCTTTGATTATCATTTCCAAATGATTTTGAGCAATCAAATTGAATTGATTTCAATTTGATTTGGGTTTAAACCCAATAAGACCCATTTAGGTTCATTTCATCTAAGTGGTCTAATTAACCTAATTAAGACCTAAATAAATTCAAATTTCTTTAGATTTATGATTAAACATGTTTATTTAATCATTTGGAATGATTTAATTTGGTCAAATTTTGGTGGGTTGACCTTTAACTTAGTGGGACCCACTTAAGTCAAACCTTTTATCAAATGTGTTGACTAGATTTGACTTTCATTTAGTTTTGAATTCATTCATTTGTTTTAATTTGATTTCATTTTGATTTATTTGGATTTGATTTGATCTAATCCAAATTTGAAATTTGAGTCAAGTCTACCTAAGTTAATTAGGTTAGATCAAACCCAATGAGGGTAAACTAGGTCACTAAGTATAATGTCCTAAGCATTGAATTGAAGATTCCTATTTAAGATTAGGACATCCTAATTACTAATTTTAGAATGATATTAACCTCATCCAAAAATGAGGTCAACACATCTATTTGTTTGCCATGCAAACACCACATAATTCGTTTGCCAAGCGAATAACCCTAATTTTGCCATTCCAAAGGGATGTAAGCCCAACCTCTTATACACTCACCATGTGAATACCTATTCATTTTCCATGCAAGCACCACATAATTCTTTTTCCATGTAAACAAATTTATATCCATCCACCATGTGGACAACCCTTTTGATTTAGGAAAGCTTCATTTTATCTTAGTATTTTTTTATTTAGGAAGTGTGTAGTTAATTTTAGGGTTTATGAGATCTGTGATCGATCTGAAAATGTGCGCAATTTTTATTTAGGAAAGCTTCATTTTTGCGCAAAGTTATTTTTTTTTTATTTAGGAAATGTGTATGTGTAGTTTAATTTAGGGTTTAGGAGATCTGTGATCTAATTGCAATTTTATGTAGGAAAACTTCATTTTGCAATATTTTATTTTTTTTATTTAGAAATGTGTATGTTTTAATTTAGGGTTTAGGAGATCCGGATCGAAATTGTGCACAATTTTATGTAAAGCTTAATTTTGTGCAATGTTCTATTTTAATTTAGGAAATGTGTATGTGTAGTTTAATTTAGGGTTTAGGAGATCGATCGAAATTGCACAATTTTTATGTAGGAAAGCTTAATTTTGTGCAATGTTCTATTTTTATTTAGGAAGTATGTATGTGTAGTTTAGGGATGTTTTATTTTTGCTTTCAAAAGAGAATGATTGATTTGGATTTTATTTGTCATACGAAGAATTCGCTTTGTTATGCTGAAATATTAGGATCGAGTGATGGCTTGAATGCGTAAGTATTTCAGTCATCTTTGTCATATATTAATGCAGGATTTTTTGTGCGTAATAGGTAGCAGTTCGAATACTGGTTTTCTGTTATTACAAGCTGTGATGAGTTCAGATAGTGTATTTATTGTTCTTTATTATGATGGTGAACTCAGAGTAAGTGATGAGTTCATTCCAACATATATTGGTGGGAGAAATCGTCCAATTCAAATTTCACGACGGATTAAATTTGAGGAATTACAGAGAAGAGTTATGAGGTCGTTGAAGTTAGATCCATCAAAATTTTTTGTTAATCTGGTGGGTCATTTTTCTATTGGAACTGGATTTATTGTGACACACATTACTGATGATGAAGTTTGTGAGACTATTAATGCGATCTTCACGCCTATTGTGGTGTATGTTGAATTTGAGGAACTCCCACGTGGAGATAGTTGGTTAGCAACGTAGGCCCATCAAGTGGTGGAATCGACGATTACATAACACCACCTCCTCGATAAGTGCTCAAGGGGAGATATATGAGGTCAGACGGGAAAATGAATATTTTGAAGCACAAGCTCCTTCAAATGGGTGACCCAGGTGACCCACAAGATAATGATGTGAACCCACCATCTGATGTAAATGTTGAATATGAAACTATGCCTAGTGGAGATAGTAGTGATGAGGATGATGATGATTATATTGACTCGGCTGATTTAAGGGCAGTAGAACCATCCCATAAGATTTGATTGTCGATTACTCAAGAGAACGAGTCATATTGAGGAGCATTTTATACATAATAATGATTATATGCGCAGTGCTCAAACCACCAGAGAATGGGATGAAGACCTTGCATTTGATGGCCCATCAGATGATTCAAACTTTGAAGATGAGAATTGCATCCCGCATGAATTAGTGGATGGTATGTGCGGTAATTGCTATTGGGGGTGATTATAAACAATGTTGAATATGTCATATATGCCTCAAGCAAATCAAGATTCACTGTGCTGTGCTACTCGTCATGGAATTTAATTTTTAGAGTAACTTATGGTACATGTGCAGGTCATCTGGGAGCCATATGCACATCGATCCGACATGCGATCGCAGATATATATGTTTGCAGGGAGAGGAGATATGGCTAGCCAGAGTACCACTGATTTGTTGGAAGAGGGTAGAGTGGCACCTGCCTGATCGTGTGATCAGACAGTTCGGCATGCCTCCCATGATTGATGTTGACCCGATAGATCCATCGTTTGTTCGTGTTGATGGACGAGGAAAGGCCGACGTTGATTGGAGCGTGTACCACCACTCATACATTGCACAGTGGGAGCGGCGACGTGAGTTGGTTGTGACTGTGGATTCAGCACAGGATGATCGGGAGCCAGCGATCAACCGTTACATGAGGTGGTATCGATCTTGGGCTTCACTTTATATGCTGAAGGCACGCCTGATACATACTACCCCCGTGCGCCTGGAGATCGTCTGATGGTAAGTCTATGTGAAATTACAATTTGCTTTCCCTTGTTACAGTGAAACCGTGATATAAATTTACTTTCTTCACGACCACATCCCGAATCAAGATATATTTTAGTGCTATTTTGGCAGAGGGTGACACGTAATTTTAGAAAATCCATTACGAAAGCGGCGTGGATCCGGAACATGTATATATATCCAGATACAAGGATATGACATTTCACTTCTACATCAGATAGATGTGATGCACCATCGATGGATCATCATATACGCCGTGGTACGCTTACCTATCCATTCACACGACCACCGCAAGATTCATATCGGATGCAATGTGTGATGAACCCATGGCATGCACCAATCCGCCTACATATGCTCCAATCATTCATTCCACATGACACCGCCATATGGTACCAATAATCTCGTGCTTCCACCGAGATACCACATCTGATTGGGATGTCGCAACAACCCGGTGGAGACGAGGAGGAGGATCCCAAAGATCATTTTTGCGGATTGGCCACGCCACCCACCATCTCATTACACTCCTGGTAGCGATGCGATTCCACCGCGCAGACATCGATGATGATAGTTGTATTTTTTTTAGCACTTTATGTCATGTAGTCGTATTTGTTTTTTTTATTTGTTATGTCCACTTATTCAAATTCAGCTGATTGTACAATTATACTTTTGCTTATTATCAATTTAATTTTATTTGGTTAACTCACGACTATTTAGACTCATACCAAAAAAATTAATACACTTACAATGTTTAATATTATCAAAAAATCATATGTATTCAACAAGCATTGTGTTAAGATCACACAAACGAGTGTTATCGTAATATTTTTAATTTTTTGCAACGTCAAATTTTTTACATCTCCAAATATTTTTTTTAAAAAATACATTTGCAAAAAAATCGGGCGAGATCCGTCAAAAGTTATCAACATAAAAGTTGTAAAATTTGTTATTATCTTTCCAACGATGCTAAACATGCCAAAATCCGACAACTGATAAGCCTGATATGGCCAAAAAATGAGGGCTGCATCAATATTGTTATTTTTTGCAACTTCACATCTCACACATTTGCAAAAACTGTGGCTCAATGGGCTAGATTCGTCGAAAGCTGTCAACATGAAAGTTGTAGAATTTTTCATTATCTTTCCAACGACACCAACTATGCCAAATTCTGACAACTAATGAACCTGATATGTTCAAAAAATAGGGACTATCAATTATTTTTTTAAAAAAATTAATGATCAGTCGATCAAGATCCTAATTAGCCACGCCGCGACCAGCCTATTTGTTAATTTTTTTTATCCTGCCTAATTAGCTAATTAAATCAATAATGATGTTTAGTTTAAAAATTATGCCAATTATGAGAGGTAGAGGTTATCCCAAGGGTTGTTCACACTAATTCCCATGCCAATTTGCTAGGTAATTATGGCTTTATTATGGTAACTAAGTGAAACTTCAACCCTAATTACTCACTGTTCATTGGGTACAAATTAAGAGTTTTATTTTCTCTTAATTCTCCTTTGTTTATTCTTTCCAAAATGGGTTTATTTGCACTTTTAAAAATTTTCTATAATTAGTTATGACATTCTAAAGTTTTGACTAATTTAATTATATATTAATCCCTTTATAGTCAGCACCACATAGTGGCTAAAGTGGCATCACTTTCCATGTGGCGCCATGGAATTGGATATTTAAACTGTCTGACAGGCCTGTTGACTCAGTATTGATGGATGTGCTTTCACATGGGCCATCAGATCATAAATCGATGGTAGAAATTAATCCCATGATTTAAAAGGATTAAATCAAATAAATCCAACTTGATTAATCATGACCATCCCTTCTAATCATGCAGAATGGACGGTTGATGATCTGTTGCCTACACATCATGAGATGGGCACCATCCACCTTTCACTGCTCTATTTGAGCTCGTTGAAGCTCGTTTGATGCTATATTTGAATGAAAAATGATTAAGGGAGATTCTAAATGGGATTCTATGTTTCAATCGATATGAAACACACATTCATTTCATAAAAGATAAAAACTCTTATGATTTTTTATGATTGGTTAGAAATTACTTTACTGGAGCTAAAGATTGGTGGTTTGCTGACTAAGGTAGCTTTGCCTTAAAGAGGTGAAACCTTGTTGAGAAGAACATGAGTTTCCTCCCCATCTATTATCCTCTAGACCAAGCACCACTGATGCTCACTACATTTTGTCTTGGAGTGCCTTCCAGTGTTCGTATCGAGTGCTTCTCAATTTTTTTTGACTCATTAGACTGAGGAAAAGGTGTGAGAAGAGTTAATTTGGGTTGGGTCAAGTTTTGATAAAGTTGGACAATGAGTGTGCTTAGGTAGAGGTGGAGTTTGGTCTCATTGGTGATGGGGTACTCAATCACTTGAGGGAAGCTCGAGACTGATGGTTAGACTCTGGTGAGTTTATGTATTTAGTTTGAATGGAAAAGGAAGGGAATACTTCCCTCCCTAAGTAAACCAAACTATGGGATTGGTTCAACCTTTAGCTGCTGTCTAGCCAAAGTAAGTTGCCAAAGAAGGTAAGGGATTGCTGAGGTGGAAGGTCTTTAGTGGCTTGAGGAGCCTGAGGCTTTCCATGTGGTGTACACCTCTTTTGAGGTGGACTAAAGTCCACCAAAGGGAGGGGTCCTCCCTTTTGTGATGGACTGAACTCAATAAGGTTGGGTTAGGTTAGGTCAGTAGGTATATGTCTAAAGAGAGCCACAGGTGGCTACTGCTAAGGGATAAGGTGGTGGGCATACATTTCAAATAGGATTTTTTACCCTATTTGGAATCCTTGGTTCACTTGGTTTGAACCAAACCGGTTCACCATGGGTTGGCTTTACTTAGACAGGTCAATGGGGACTTAAAGGATGAGTCATGCCAAGTTTGGTTGGGTTTGGTCAATTTGACCTATGTAGATTAATTTGGGTTCAAATGGGTTAGGTTGATCAATTGAACAAATTAGTTTAAAAGAGTTATTTAGTTACGTTCAAATGATCATTTGGAATGAATTGGAACAATTGGTTTGACCTAAGTTGAAGTGGATTTGGATTTGACTCAAATGGGTTCATTTGGGCTAAATGGGCTAAGTTGACCAATTTGGTCAAATTGGTCAAATTGGGTTGGATGAAGGTTTGAGTTATGTTTGATTGATCATTTAGAAGTGATTGGAGGCTTTGATTTGATTTGGATTAGAAAAATTTTGGTTCAATTTGACCCTTTAGGGCAAATTGGGTTGAATGGATGTCTCCAATTGATGGTTGAAAGGTGTTCAATAATCAATTTATGATTGATTAGAGGATTGGTTGCAGTAACTTTGGATTATATTAGGATTTGGCCCAATTTATCCCTTTAGGTTACATTGGATTAACTTGGGTCAATTGGTCAAATTAGCTTAGTTAGGCCCAATTGGTTGCAATTGATGATCAACAATCATTTTGGAAGAGGTTGGATGGATTGATTTGGTCAAATTAAAGTTGAATTAGGTTTTGATCCAATTTGGTCTTTTAGGCCAAATTTTATCAAGTGAACAAATTGGCTTGATTAGATTCAATTGAGATCAATTGGATGTTGAGAGGTACTAAATGATGGATTTGGATTTGATTGATAGCTTTTATTACAATCAATTTGAGTTGCATTTAATTTTGACTAATTTAGACCTTTAGGTAAAATGGGTCAAGTTGGGTCAATTGGACCAAATTTTGAAATTGGATGGGCTAGAGTGAATATTTAATTAAGTGTTTGGAATAATCATGATGCTTGATTGATTTAATTTGGCTTTAATCAAGTTGGATGGAGTTTTGGCCTTATAAGATTCAAATGGATCAACTTGGGCTTAGGGTCACCTTGGCTTGGTTTGACCTAATTAAAAATTGAAATCAAGGTTCAACTAAGTGAAGTTCACATAAGTTTAGGTAAACTCAATTTCAATTGAATTAGATTAATTGGGTTTAGTCCTCTTAAGCCTAAATTGGTTAAGTTGGGCAACTTTAACCATTTGGCAAATTAAGCCTTGATGGATCAAATGAAGCACATAACAAATTGCTATTAGTTGAGGTTTAATTTGTCATTATTTGGTTTAGGTTTATGAGGTTGGTTTAATGTAGGCTTATTTGGGTTTTAGGTAGGTGGGTCCTACCTCCTAAGCCAGAGTTTAATTAACCCTAGGACTGAACACTATGAGTTTTTGGGGTTGAGATTAGAGTTTAACTAACCAATATAAGTCCCCTAGCTCTAAGAGTGCCTTAGTGTTTAGATGAGACTTAAGTATAAGGAGGGGATGGTCAACCTCACTAAAAGTGAGGTCAACAACTCTTTAGAGGAGTACAAACAACCTCCTCGAAGGCTAATTAAGTTGAAGAAATATATGCTTCACTTAAAGTTTGACACAAAAAAATCCTAAAAAGAGGTTTTGAAAGAAACTTGTTGAGTCAAACATGCATAAATATTTTAATCTTCAAACTCAAAGGGAAGCATGTTATGTGATTGCAACTTCAACTCAAGAAAAAACTATGATTTCTAGAGAAAAGTTTACTAAATGGATGGTTAAGTCAGGCTTGAAGAAATCATGCCTTAGATTAGGCATAGTTTTGAGAGTATTGATAACTATGAAATTTCTGAAGAAATATAGAATTCAGAGACTTCTTCTAATAAAGAAGATTAGATAGAAGACATAACTCAAGTATAGTTAAAGAGTGGAAAAATAATTTCTCTATCTCCACAATGAAAAGTCTGTGATAAAGGAAAATAAATTTAAATCAATGAAAAAGCCTTACCACTATTACTAATTAAACCTCAAAAGTCTATCAAAATAGAAGCAAACTATAATGTTCTAGCACCTTTATGTAAGCTTCCTACTTTACTAAGTATCTATTATGCTCTTATGTTGTCCAAAGATATATCTGAGACATTAATCAAAGCATTACCAAGTCTAGAATAATATGAAAAATTTCTCTGAAGAGAGGATGGAAGAGGACTTAATCTCTTAAAAATCAGCAACCATCACATTCAGTGATGATGACCTATTCCTGGGGGACCACCAGCATAATCTACCTCTTTATGTCATAGTTAAAAGTAAAACCACCTACATAAAGGATATTGATTGACCCATTTGCTTCAATCAATCTCTTAATAGCTAAGACACTTAGAGCATTATCCATAGATGCTTGATATAGAGACAAAAGTACAATATTCTTACATGGATTCAATGAACAAGGTGAATTAACCTTAGGATCTTTTATTCTACCTATATGCTTTAAAAATTGTACACAGAGGCTAAATTTCACATGACTGAAGCTAGTGTATCCTAAAAAGCACTCCTTAGTAGGCTGTGGATTCATGAATACATCATAGTACTTTCAACACTCTATTAATGTATAAAGTATATTCAAAATGGTAAAGGGCATTGAATTGATGATGACATGAATCCATTCCTAATACATGATATCAAGATCTACAATGATGCCAAATGCTTCATGCCTAAGAAAATAGAGGAAGTCAATTCCCAAAAGCAAGTGGCTCCACCTATCAAACTAATGCTAAAATGTGATAATTCAAAAGATAAAAGTACTATTGAATCAAAGCAACCCAAGATAATTCCCCACCTTGGCAGTGATATTGAGGATTGTGAAGATGAGTTAGTACTTTATCAACCAAAGAAATTCTCAACTAGCCAAGAGAAAGAAGAAGCTAATACTAGTAATGAAGCAAAATAATTAGAGAAAATTCATGTGTCTCTAATAAGGGTACCCGAACCTAAATTTTCAATAAGGCTATGAAAATAATTATAATGCCAAAGGCATATATAAAAGCTTTTACAACTTCAAGAAAAGAGGAAATAAAATAGTTGAAAACATTCTGTCCCTCCTAAAAGAGCCTACAATTAATATGGGATCATTTTCTACAATATAGAAGAGTGAATAGTAAATCTTGCACAAATGTTGTTTGAAGAAGATGATTTTGAAGATGAAGACATTTCAATAATGATTCCTCAATACTTCTCATCAGCTCTAAAGAAGATGGTTTAAAATAATATTTAGCATATACAATCAAGCATTCAAGCTCAATTATTTAATAGGCTTTGGTAAGGTGATAATACCCAAAGTTCCATGGGATATGTGAAGTTCACCACATGGGGATTAGGATATATTGGTTTGACATCTCCTTCAATGAGCTCATGCTATGCCGCATATGAAAAAGAAGAAGTTTCTCTTGAAACTACAAATGAACACAGGGATGTTTCACATGAAAATGAAAATGTACCCAAAGATGAATTAATAAATGACCTTAAAGAAGCCCCAGAGGACTTCAAAGAAGGAAATCAAGCCATCGTTGATGAACTCCAAGAAATTAACCTAATATTAAAGAAGAACCTAGGTCAACATTTATTAGTGCTAACCTCACATCAAAAGGATTAGAGGAGTTAAAAGCACTACTCAATACAAAGATTGCCAGATGGAATTGAAAAAAATCTATCACCAGTATTAAGCTTGCTTAATGTTTAACTTGTAAAGCAAGCATCAAGGCGACTGTGATTAGAAATTGAAGAGCAAGTAATCATTGGAATCCAGAAGCTCATTAAAGTAGAATTCATCAAGGAAGAGAAATATGTTGACTAAATTGTCAATATTGTCCTAGTAAAAAAATGGATAAATCTATGTTTTCATTGACTTTAGGGATTTAAACAAAGCATACCCAAAAGATGACTTCCCACTCCCTAGTACAGAACTTATGGTAGACAACACACCAAACTATGATATGTTCTCCTTCATGAATGGTTCATTGAGCTATAATGAAATTAAAATGGCTCCAAAATATGAAAATCATTCATCCTTCTGCACACCAATCGACATATATTGTTACAACGTGATGCTATTTGGCTTGAAAAATATCGGCGCATACTAAACTGCATTGACACATATCTTAAATGACCTCATACATATATGTGAAATTTTACGTTGATGGTTTGTGAAGAGTAAGGATCAAAGAGAGCACGTAAGCATTTAAGAGTTGTATTTGATAGAATTTGAAGTTTCAACTTAAAGATGAATCTATTAAAATATACTTTTGGTGTGACTTCTAAAACTTCCTAGACTTTATTGTGCACCATAGAGGGATTGTAATTGATCCCTCTAAAATAAAAATAATAATAAAATGCCTCCACCAATGACCTTGAAGCAACTACATTATAAGGAAAATTGGCTTGCATTAAAAGGTTCATTGCTAATCTTTAGGGAAATGTCAACCTTTTGCTTGATTTATGAAAAAGGACACACCTTTTATATGGGATGATCCATGTCAAGAAGCATTTGATAGCATAAAATAACATTTTTATATCTCTTAATTTTGGCAACACTAAAAATAGGAAAGCCATTGATATCATATACAATAGCCTTACAAGAATCATTAGGAGCTTTGCAAGCTTAGAACAATGAAGAAGGAAATGTAAATGCTTTATACTATATAAGTTGACATATGACAGGAGCTGAAATAAGATATTCTCCTATTGAGAAGAAATGTCTAGCATTGATATTTGCTACTTAGAAACTAAAGCCTTATATGTTATCACAAAAACTAACATTAATATCTAAAATCTCCTCTTAAATTTTTAATGACTAACTTACCCTAACTTGTCACCTACCAAAATGACCAATCCTATTACTTGAATTGATATAACATATGTTCCACAAAAGGCTATAAAAGGACAATCTTTAGCTGACTTTCTAGTTGCTAATCTTTTACTAGCAAACTTTCCACTCAACGATGAATTGTCTAATGAGAAAATCTTCAAAGTTGAAGAAGCTTAACAATTATCAGAATGTGAGCTATACTTTGATGGGGCTTGATCAATAAAGCTAGCTAAATTTCCATGTTTACCAACAGTACATGTCAAAATTAGCTTAATATTTGTGATATCGCAAAGTGGTATTATCCAATATTTTTATAGTCTGATCGAACCTCGAACCAACAATGAAGCTAAATATGAAGCATTAATTGTAGGTTTAGAGCTAACAATTAACATAAAATTAATAAGGTTTATGTTTAGGGAGATTCACAAGTCATAATTTGACAAATAATTGTGACTTTCAAGATAAACAAGTCTAAATTGGCATTTTATCATAAGTATGTCTCAAAGCTTCCAAAATAAATTCTTTAAGTAATAATTACAAGGGAATTACATCAAGACAATGGTAAACTCGATGCATTAGCTAAATTAGCTAAAGAAATGATAGACTATCTAGGAGAGCCAATTATAATAATAGTCTAAAGCAGACTAGCATTGGTACCAACTCTCCTCCAAGCCTTTAAAACTTAAGAAAATTAAGAGATTTCAATAATAATAGAAGAAGATGATGCATAGGATTAGGTGAAGCAAAGATAGTGATGGATAAAGTCCATGAAGGGTTATGTGGTGCACATCAATTTTGTCTTAAAATAAAAATCAAAATCAAATGCATGAGATATTATTAACCAAGTATGGTTTAAGGATACATTGAATATGCTAAAAGATGTCATCAGTGTCAAATATATGAAGACATGTTAGTGAACTAATATAATTGGCCCAATAGATCCTCCTTCATCTAGGGGACATTGTTTCATTTTAACTGCCACTTATTACTTCTTGAAATGGGCAAAAGTAATTCTATTTAAAGAAGTTAAAGTAGACAATGTAGTAAAATTTTTTAAGACAATATTGTCTATTAATTCAGAGTACCTCGAAGAATTATATCTGATGGAACTGCCTTCAAGAATGCCAAAATCTATCGCTTCATTAAGAAATACAAGATATATTGGCGATATTCTTTGATATACAATTCAAGACCCAATGGTCTCACAGAAGCATTCAACAAAATATTGGTTAAACTTCTTAAGAAAACTCTTTCTAAAAATAAAAGGGAATGGCATGATAAATTAAGAAGCCTTGTGGTGATACCATACTACATATAAAATTGCTACACAAGTAACACCATACTCTTTAGTCTTCAAATTAGAAGAAATACTTCCTCTTGATGTAAAACTTCCTTCACTCCATTTAATAGATCAAAATGAATAATAACAGAGGAAAGTTTTTAAATATGACTTGAAGAGCTTAAAGCTCTTGATAAAACTCGATTATAGGTCCAACAAAATATAAAAATAGATAGAGCAAGGTTGACCCATGCTCATGACTATATGGTTCACCAAAGAAACTTCAATGCAAGTGTACTAGTACTAGTACATAGAAGAACTATCATTCCACATCAACGAGCAAGTGAAAAGTTTGACCCAAATTGGGAAGGACCATATATCATTTAAAAAGTATATGATGGGGGAGCTTATCAACTAATTGATGCAAAAGGGATAAGACCTATGCCTTCTATAAATTGATAATATCTCAAGAGATATTATGCATAAATATTAAAGGAATTATGATTTACAAATGCAAGAGTCAAAATCAACTCTAAACCAATCAACCGAAGGGATACTTTTCACTTAAGTACTATAAGAATATTCTCATCTTAAAGCAAAATTTCTCTATTAACATGGGACAATTTTATAAGCCTTATAATGCAAGGAAAATTCTCCATCAAAGAGAAACTCTCTCTAATCAAAGCTGTCTTAAATCAAGATCCATCATACCAAAGGGGGCCAGATCAAATCCATCAAGCCCAAAAAGGCCAAATCTAAATTTAAAATTAGAACCATCATGACCAAAGGGTCAGATCAGATCTATCAAGCCTAATGGGGCCGAATCTAAATTTAAATCAAGATCCACCATGCTCAAAGGGGCTGGATTAGATCCATCATGCCCAAAGGTGCTAAATTAGATCCATCATACCCAAAATGGTTAGATTTAAATTTAAATCAAGATCCACCATGCCCAAAGGCTACTATATTAGATCCATCATGCCAATACCAAGATCCATCATGCCCAAACCAAGATCCATCATGCCCAAAGGGGCCAAATCTAAATTTAAATCAAGATCACCATGCCCTCGATGTGCTTAGTAAAAATAGATCTAAAATACTCGCTTGTGCCCCGACATATGTATAAAAATCCAAAATTAAATGTCTACAAATGTTGCCTGGGTTAATTTCTTAGTTAGATCTCATGATTAGGTTCAAGTCAACAAAACCTATTCCCCAAGATGGTCATCTTGATTGTGGAATTCATCCATAGAGGATATTTTCAAATTGATGAAGTTCATCATTCAAAATAAAATTAAAATAAGTAATAATAAACAATTATCCACCCATTCTTCTTTATTTTTCAAGAATGATAAACTAATTAAATCTTTGATCACAAATAACTGATGTCAAATTAAATATATCAATGTTCATACTCAAATAATCATAAATAAGGATATGTCATGTGCCCTCTGTCTGCTTGATTTTATCGTCAAATGGCACCACATGAAACGCAGATATGACTAAACCCTCTAACCGGTGGCTTAGTGATGTAGAACATCATGTGGATCCAAAAATTAGAGCTTAAGGTCCATTTACAAGATCTCAAGCTAAAGCCCAAGAAAATTAAAAAAGGAAGAAGGCTTAGCCCATTAGCCTGCTAGGCCAATTTTATGATTTTATTTTTTTTATTTAATTTTCTTCTAGAAACTCCAGGTTTGGAATTTTGAATTTAAAAATTCAAAACATGACATGTGAGGCGGTTAAATTCACATAAAATAATAGAATGTGAAATGGGTGGATTGCATAAATTAATAAGATAACTTAAATGTTTCCCATTAATATGGACACCCACCATTCCCTGCATGTTTTGAATTCTTTTCTTTTGAAAGATATTTGGAATGGCTATAAATAGCCCCCTGTTGCTAGAATGAAAGGATATCTTTTGATAATTATAAATTATTTGAGTTGTTCATGTGGTTTGAGAGCTTGGTGGCCAAACTTTGGCAATCCTTGGTGGGAGTGCTAATTATCCAACATATCTTTTTTTCCTCACCTCTCATATCCAAGTTCTCTCAATCTTACTAAAAGAAAGAATGCCCACCCCACTAAGTTTGGTATTAGAGCAAAGCGAAGTAGCAAATTTGGTCAAAGGTTTTCTTCAACAAAGGGAGCATCTCAAGTGGTGGACTTGTCTTCAAATTTGTGAGTTTTTCTTGGACTTGTAATTTAATTAACTTCATTTTATATGATAGTTTAAATACATATTAGTAGCTTGGAAAGATATATATGCTTTCAAGTTTATGGTGATAGCATGAAATTTCAATTTGTAAGCTCCATTATATAATTTAGTCATTTTCCAAAGTGTCCAACTTGCCTCCCAAAAAAAGAAATTAGGAGAACACCTTAGTGAACAACCTAGCCATTAGTGCAAATAAAAATCTAATTGCTTGCTTTATTATCTTTGTTATTATTTATGGTTAATTTTAGAAGTTTTTTTGATTAACTTATGATAACTTACTTTCTTAAAAAGAAGAGGTTTGATCAATTTGAGCATTTTTTCATTGCATTAAAAAAATTGCATGCATAATAATATAAGTGTGTTAAACTTCGTGATTTTAGAAGCTAAATAGAATTTTATCAAAAAAGACCTAAACTATCTAATGAGAGCTTGGGATATAAGTGGTCTTGTACCCCCCTCCTCACGTAGAAGTTCTCTTTGCCTAAAATTTCACTTTGATTGCACAATTATATTATATTTATTTATTTTATTTCATTTTTTTCTTTGATCCCTTTACAAATTTTTTTTTCTTTAAAAAAATCTCATGGCACCAAAATCTATCTCTTAGGACCAAGTTGAAAATTTGACTAGATTAATTGGTGCCTTAGATCTTGGGATCCATGATAATGATTTAAAAACTCAATAAATATTAAAAGAAAGTAAGAATCAAATGCAAGAACTTAAATAACAATTGCAAACTCTTATAACTCATCTACAAAATAATAGAGTACTAACTCATCCAATACCTACTCAGACTATGCCTATAGGGATAAACAAAGAAGATTCATATCCAAATCATAGAAAAACCTACCACTTAGAAGCCACTAATTACTAAAAATGGAGGAAGGGGAGAAAATATTTTAAGACTGAAGACTCTAATGATCCATATTGAAGAGTTAAAGTTAGAGCCCCAACTTATGATGGCATACATGACCCAAATAAATTTCTCAATTTGTTAGTTCAAATGAATGACTTCTTTGATTAGTATAAAATGGTTGATTAACAAAATGTTACTTTTGCTAAAATGAAATTGATAGGACATGGTATAATTTATTGGACAAATACTTTGAATAAGAATAAAGGGTAAACCACTTGGATAGAAATGAAAGAAATGTTAAGAGAAAAAGTATCTTAGGCATCATGATAACAAGCTATATAATTATTAACTTTGAGACAAGGTAATCATCTTGTAACCAATACTTGAATACTTTTGAAGATCTAGTTTCTAGAACTTGATAATGATTAAAAATTATTTAAAATTATTGGGCAGACATTAGAAATGAAGTTGAATTATTTGACCCACAATCATTAGAAGGATTTCAGCCTTATTGGTTGAATAACAAAAAAGAAATCTGCATCCATCTCTAAAACTAAAAGTCAAGTACCTTCTATTTCATCTAGACCCATTCCAAATGTCCACCCTTTCCCAAAACCACAATTGAAGGAAGCTCTAAGAGCACTAGGGAAGTAATATGTTTTAATTATCATAAAAAAGGTCATATGCAAAATCAATGCAAAGCTCAAATCTTATTTTTAGAAGAAGTTGAAAACCCAATAGATGATAATCTAGAAGAAGTTTATGATCACACCCCATTATCTGATGAAGAATTGGAATTAACTGATGACCCTCAGGTTAATGTGATGAGATGTCTTACTGTAATTAAAAATAAGGTAGAAGATTGGAGGAGAAAGAACATTTTCAGCATGTATGTTTTGTGTAATGAAAAGAGATGTAGGTTAGTTATAGATAGAGGAAGTGCTATGAATGTCATTTCAAAACACACCTTAACTCGCTCTAACCTAAAATCTAAACCTCACCCTAAACCATTTCATCATAGTTAGGTAAATCATACATCTCTTCCCATCACCAATCGATGTTTAGTTTCAATTAAAATAGAAAGCTATGACGATCAAATTTTGTGTGATGTTATCCCTATGGATATTGCTCATATTGTATCAGGACGACCGTGGCTATATGATATGAATGTTATTCACTATGGCAGGGAAAATAATTATATTTTTAAATATAATAAGACTATTAAACTCCTACCAATAAAGCCAGTAGAAAAAAATACCCTCAATAGCACCACACAAAATAACTTCTAACTTGCAATCTAGGCCTCTATTGAAGAAAAATGCCAAACTTCAATTAATTATTTTAGAAAATTCTACTATTAGGGTTAATACTACCATTTCTAATTCTTGCTTTAAAACATCTATTCTTCCTTCTTTGACCATAAATATAGAAACAATAGGTTTTGGTGCCTTACGAAAAGAATTTTCGATCTATTTCTCCTTCACTTATTACATCTAAAAGAAGTCATACCATACTCTAATGAGACTCACATACCTGTTATAGTCTCTTCCCTTCTTTTTGATTTTAAAGATATTGCACCCAATGAGCTTCCTAATGAGCTACCTCCACTAAGATACATTTAACATGCTATTGAGTTCTTACTTAGTTTCCAACTTCCTAATCTTCAACATTATAGGATGAACCCTACCGAGCATGTTGAGATTAAAAGATAAGTTGAGGAATTATTATAAATGGGTTTTATTCAAGAGAGTCTTAGCTCTTGTGCAGTCACAGCTTTATTAACTCCAAAGGAAGATGGAACATAGTGAATGTGTGTTGATAGTCAGGCAATAAATAAAATTACTATCAAGTATATATTTCCTACTTCCCGATTAGATGATATATGAGATTTAATCTTAGAGCAAAGTTTTCTTCAAAGATTGATCTAAAAAGTGGATATCATCAAATTTGGATTAGATTAAGAGATGAGTGGAAGATATCTTTTAAGACCCTTGATGGACTTTATGAATGGTTTGCATTGCCCATTGGACTTTCAAATGCTCCTAACACATTTATGAGATTAATGAATACTATTCTTAAACTATATATAGGTAAATTTTTGGTGGTGTATTTTGATGATATTCTAATTTTAGTCTAAAAAATGAGCAACCTACAAAAGACTTTAAAAAAACTCGACAAGAAAAAATTATACATTAACTTAAAAAAGTGTTTCTTTTTGCAAGCTGAGGTAATATTTTTAGGCATTATTTTATCCATTATTAGACTTAAACCTAATCCTTCTAAAGTGAAATCAATCTTAGATTGGCCATCACCTAAAAGTTTTACTGAAGTTAGAAGCTTCCAGGGTTTAACCACTTTTTATCAGAGATTTATCAAGAATTTTAGTACCATTATTGGTCTGATAATTGATATACTAAAACTAGATAAATTTTATTAGACTTCTAATGCACAAATGGCCTTAGAGAAAATTAAAGTTCTTACCACTTATGCACCAATCCTTAGGCTTCTTGATTTTTTAAAGCCTTTGAAGTGACATGGGATGCTTCAGGATTTGGGATAGTTGAAATTTTAAGTCAAGAGAATCATCCTATAACATTCTTTAATGAAAAGTTAAATGAAGCCAAATAGCGACATTCCACTTATGATAGAAAGTTTTATGCCGTAATTCAATTCTTAAGGCATTAGCGACACTATATTTTACATAGAGAATTTATACTTAATTCTGATCATCATACCTTAAAATTCATTAATACTCAATGAAAATTAAGTCATAAGCATGCAAGATGGGTTGCATTTTTACAAGATTATTCTTTTATTCTAAAGCACAAGCCTGTAATCAAGAATAAATATTCTGATGTTTTGTCCATGATAAACATAATGATTTCCTCTTTAGAATTGAGAATCCCAAGATTTGATAGAATTAAAGATGATTATATTGTGTGCCCTCACTTTCGCTTAATTTATCTTGAACACTTAGATAAACTAATAACTTTATAAAGAACATTCTTGATAACAAATAGATATTTATATAAAGGAAAACAACTATGCATTCCTCGATCTTCTCTTAGAATTCCTTATCACCGAGCTACATGCTAGAGGTGTTCATTAAAGGATAAGACTATATATTTATTAGAAAAGATTTATTGATCGATTAAAATGAGATGTTCAAAATTAGTGCTCAATGCTTAATTTGTGAACATACTAAAACTATCAAATAAAGACTTAGACAATACACTGCCTTACCTATTCCTTGTAAGTCTTGGGAAGACCTATCAAGGGATTTTATTCTTGGATTACCTAAGATAGCTCAAAGACATGATAGCATTTTTGTTGTAGTGGATATATTCTAAAAAATGACTCATTTTTTGTCATGTTCAAAAACAAATGATGCTTCTTATATAGCTAAATTATTTTTAAGAAAATAGTGTGACCCCTTTAACCATTATTTTTGACTTTGACAGAGATGTTAAGTTTGTCTCATATTTTTGTTAAACATTGTAGAAATTATTTTTCTTATTTTCACTTACAAGATGGACAAAGGGTAGTCAATCATACATTAGGAAATTTTCTAAGATGCTTGGTAAGTAAAAGTTTAAGAAATTGAGATTTGCATTTATCAGCCTCAGAATTAGCCTATAATAGTACTACAACAACAACAACAACAACAAGCCTTAATCCCACTAGGTTATACATGAATCCTTGTCTCCATTGTGTCCTATTATGTCAAATTCTCATTTAATTAGTATACTAAGATCATTTTATACATCTTAACCAAGTCTTTTTAGGTCTACCTCTACCTTTCTTAACATAAGGAAAATCTAATGCACTCTCCTAATCGTCATTAATTTATGTGAAAACCATGACCTCCTAATCTTAATCAGGAGCTACCCAACTTTTAACATACTATTTTGCATTCTATCTCTAAGGGTAAAGCCACTCATCCATCCTCATCTTAATTTGAATCTTTTTGAGGGTCAATAAAATCTATTTTCTAATAAATATATAGATTTTATTGGACTGCATTAAAATGAGATGTTCAAAAATTAGTTGCTAGCCTATAATAGTACTATTTCTAGAATTACAAAAAAATCACTATTTGAATAGTCTATGGTCAAAGCCCATGATGGCCAATAGATGTAACAAACCTACCATCTCATGTATTTTCTAATGCAAAATTTTTATTTAGTAAATATTTTCAAAGCCTCCATGAAGATATAAGAAAGAAAATTACTATAAGAAATGAAAACTATGCTTCTAAGGCAAATCATAATCATTCAACAAAAGAATATAAAGAAGGTGATTATGTATTGATTCGCATTCGACCTGAGCATTATCAAACCACTAAATATTAGAAATTACATGCACGAGCTTGTGACCCATTTAGAATTCTTAAGAAAATTAGAACTAATGCTTATCCCCTTGATTTTCCTGCTAATATGCTCATTCATCTAGTTATTAATATTGAAGATATTCTATCATATGAAGAAATTAACAAACCTCCACTTGTTCACTCTAACTCTTTAACATGGGATATAACATCATACTTGTAGAAGCCCTTTTCTTTGAAGTTGACTATATTATCACTGAGGAATCACCCATTAATCCAAGTTTTGAACATCATTTTTTAGTTCATTGGAATAATAAGCTACCAGTTGAAGACACATGGTTGACCCGTACTAATTTGGAGACTCTAGGCCCACAATTAGTAGAATACTTCTTGGATTTTAACTCTAGGGAGCAAAGTTCAATTAAGCCCAAGGGAGCTAATGTAGAACATCATGTAGATCCAAAAATTATAGCTCAAGGTCCATTTACAAGATCTCAAGCAAAAAATTTAAGAAAAAGAAGGCTTAGTCCATTAGCCTGCAAAAGCCCATTTTATGATATCATCTTTATCTTATTTATGTAATTTTTAATTTTCTTCTAGAAACTCTAGGTTTGAAATTCTAAATTTAAAAATTCAAAGCATGACATGTGAGGTGGTTGAATCCACATAAAATATTAGCATGTGAAATGGGTGGATGGCATAAAATAATAAGATAACTTAATGCTTAACATTAATATAGCCACCCATCTTTCCCTCCATGTTTTGAATACTTTTCTTTTGGAAGATGTTTGTAATGGATATAAGTAACCCCCTTTCTGGAATGAAAGTTGATCTTTTGGTAATTACAAATTATTTGTGTTGTTCTTGTGGTTTGAGAGATTGGTCGCAAAACCTTGGCAATCCTTGGTGGGAGCACTAGTTATCCAACATATTTTCTTTCCTCACCTCCAAATACCCAAGTCTCACCAAAAGAAAGAACACCCACCTTAATCACTTAGCCTCTATATGACTCAACTTTATTTTAGTTATGACAATAGCCCATATATTCCCTAATGGCTTTACTCCTCGAGCCATGAATTATGGAATATATTTAATAAAAAAAGCTTATGTTAGCTAACGTTGATTTAAATGTCACTTTTAAAAAATATCACTCAAATTTATAAGAATACCTTGGATACTCAATTCGTGAGTGCTATATTACTAGACAGATTCAAATTAAAAAGATATGATTATTTCCAGCCATAATCGTGAGTGATCTCTTAATTCAATAAGAGTGGTAATTAACTATGAAGGCTTTGCTCATAGAAATTAGAAAGTGGATCTAAATAAAGACTAATGTAATATTAGAGGAAATCTCGTTGAATATATATCAATCTACCTCATAAAAAAATGTACTACCCATCTTAATAAAGATGGAAAAGAGCATCCTTAGATGCATTTTTTCATAGTGATCAGATTTCTAGTGATGCTATTAGGGAATACTTCTCTCTCCATCTCTAGTTGGAAAAAATTAAAAATATATGGTGTCATTGTAGACTTAAATAAAGTGTTATAATTATTTAAAATTTTAAGATCTATGACCAGCTCATCAAATGGTAAATATCATGAATATGATGATTATCAAGCTCGATGAGGGATCCATTGTAAGATTCCATCAGCCATAATTAACACTAGTTTCATTGGAGCTATTCTACATTTCAGAATAAAATCTAAGATTGTCCAGTTTTTTCCCGCTTGACCTATCACTAAGCCTCTCATTAAGGACACTAGAATGCCAAAGGCATTCAATAAGGGAAAGAGGCTAAATGTAATCATTCTGAATGAGCCCAACCTAAAAACCATGAACTCAAAGAGGGGATCCATCTTTGATAAGCTTACTAAGGCAATGCCAACTACCCTCTACTAAGAATAAGACTATTAGGCCCAAGTTGAAGTCCATTATCATCAATACACTCAGTAGTGTATTAAGGGAGCCTACTACCCCACATGATGCTACCTTTACTCTGGGCAAGCATGATCATGAAGCATCTTCCTCAGACACCAAAATGTCTAGAAGACACCGAAACTACAATGCTAGTCATAGAGCAGTCGGATTGCCTGCTCATGTCAAAAAATAGCATGACCCATGGGTGAAAGCAAATATACCCACCATTAACAATGTCAATTTGCTCCAATGGGTTAAGAGGAATAGCTCTGGAGGAGTAACAAAAATGTCCTTTTGGGATAAACTTACACATCCCAGTCCACATAATCAACCATAGAAGGAAGATATTATTTCTTCCAAATTTTACAAGGTTTTGAATGCAGTTAAAAATATAAACCTTCAAAAAAAATTAAGAAGCTAGTGAGCCAAGTCACCAACCCTTCAAATTCCTACTCTAAGAGAGGTGGGAATATTAAAACATTTCATGCCCTCTTGGAGCAGAACTTAAGGTTTACAGGCATTATATCTGGTGAACACTGACAATGAGCCCTTAGATATAAAGACATTAAGTGGCCAGTTGTTGGAAGGTCGCAATGACTACAACAAAATGGTAACATAATTCATCTGATGAACATCAGGGTGTGACATCCATAATACATTCCCTAAGACTTTCCGGAAGGTCTCAATCAATTTGAGTACCAAAAGAATCCCAAATCATCAATGATAAGCTAACTCCACTAGATGATGAAGTAATAAAATCGCTTATCATTAACTTTAAATGTCAATCTAAAAAGAGTCAGTCAATGGATGATGAGGGAAATAATTGACTCTTCTAGAAAGATAGAGATTTCACAACTAAATAAGAGTAATCAATCCCAAACCTCTAAAATAATGACAATAGACTCCATGGAAGTCAAAGTGGTTAGTATGGTCAATATATTTATAAAATAAAATTGTGGTATCTAAATAATAGAATGAAGAGGAACATTAGGAGAACCCAAGTGATCAACAACTTGAAGGTGAAACTCAGGTAGAAGTTGAGGAAACTGAAGAGCTAATAGACATTGTAACAAGGTTACAATGATAAATGGGTGCTCAGCTCCAACGCAAAGAGGCCTAGAAATCTATGGAAAAAATTTATGACATTACATAGATTTTAAGAATTTCTTATTTAGTCAATAAAATTCATCATTAAAGAATAAATATATTATATTGGAAGATAAACATGTATATTTTTTTAGGAGTCCTTATTTAAGTGATTAAATCCATTATAGGATAACTACATGAAAAAGTTGAACAAGGTTTATTTTGTACTCGGATCATCATTCTATAAGGGAATGCCCTTATAGTTAATTACATCTTAGGAATGAGGATCTCTTCCTAAGAATACTATTGATTAAAGAAATAGGCTCTTATTTCTTTATATTTTAAACATGTTTCCAAAGGATGGTTAAGTTGGAGTTTCAAAAGGAAACACTAAAAAGTGGAAGGAGTTCTTTTTAAGGTCAATGGAGATAATGTAGGAAATGTCTAAAGATATTAGATTCCTCAAGCATTCAATGATCCTACCATTGCTTAAAATTTTAGAATTTAAATTAAATTTGGACTTGATATTTTAAAAAAATATAGGGCTTATGTTCTGGTAGCACAAGAATATAGAAATACCTAGTGTTGAAGACTTACTCCAGTAGGATGCTTCAAATCCTAAGTTTATAATTTCTCCTAACATAAGTCAAAGGCTCAACTTAATATAACTTTTGGGAATTTTTAGCTCTTTCTCTCACTTGAGAAAAGGAAACTAGCCCTGACTCTTGTAGACTTATAACCTACCTTGAAGGGTTGCCAGCTAATACCACATAAGCAAATTTTAAATCCATGATGCTGGTCTTTATGTTATGTGAGATGGCTAAGCTATTATATTTTAGGAAAGAATTTACCTAAAATCATTCCCTAATCCCTAGGATCATGTCAGGTATGATATTCATCTAACTAATGCAATAATTTTCAACTTAAACATTTTAATCACAATTCAATTAAGGCTTTTAGGGTATGCAATTTGTGCCTACATGAGATGCAATTAAAAGAGGTCATGGGCCAAATCAAGAAGAGAAGGCAAACTTCCCCAAGAAGGTAGTCATCCTTAAAGGTCTGATGTCCTTTATGTGCAATGGGTGAACCTCCCAATTCACGAAGTTAGAATAATATACTAGTATTGTAGGAAAAAAAATACCTATTTTTAGTTGATTTAAGGTTATACCTAGGGCTTTAATTTATCTAAGAATTTTGAAATTTCTTTATTTTTGTTTAATTTATTTAAACTTAAGCTGGGTAAAAAAATTAGTTTTCCTAAGAGTTTACGTCTAGGTATTCATCATAAAAGCATAACATATGAAGAAACCTAGAAAAGAAAGTTGATTCTATTACACACCCAAAATAAATCACACTTAATTTAATTTAGAAGAATAGGCTAATGAGAGTATCCATCCAGAAGATAGAGAAAAATGGGCACTGCTTTATACAACTTGGACTAGAACTAAAAGTCTAGATCTATGATTCTTTTTCCAGTCTCATCTCCTTCTCTAGGGTCCTCCTTTGTGCTTCAGAGGGGACCTCTGCACTCATTTGCTGGTAGGGTTAGCTCCTACTATTCTTAGTTAAAATTCCAAAACAAATTCTTAAGGCCTAAAAAATAAATGTTAGGAAATGCAAATAGCATACCAATAGTTATATTTACAAACATACGAGCTTAACATTAGTTGCTTGTCAAGCCCACTTGTCCTATTGGACTATATTTAAGGACTTAAGCATTTCAGCAATAAAGTAGCATTTATATATATTTTTATTATAGTAGTCCTTTTATAACAGCCCCCTACAGAAAAAAGTGTTAACCTAAAAAGAACGTCCTAGTATCGAGACTAGCGGAAAAATAATCCTAGCCATAGTGTAAAACAATACACCACAAAATAAGAAAAACATTTCACATCACATCACAGAGTATCATAGAACATTGACCCAACCTACGTCTAGGGCTAGTGACCTAATAATCTAGTGTGTGCAGAAAAATGGGTTTGAAGAAAAATGGATTTTAAGTTCAAGTTTCAATTTGATTTTCCAAAATTTAATTTATTTTAATTTTGAGGTTTTCTCTTTTCATAATTTTGCTTCATAGGTACATGTCATTGTTAGACCAGAGGTTCAAGGTATCAAAACCTCCTTTGGACCAATAGCACTATGACCTGTGTGTCAAGACTATGTACCATATGTTTGCTAATTATGAATTTTCTTTATTCTTTTAAATTCCTTTATTCTTAAAATTGATTTAATTTTCTATGGATGGTTTAAATTTAAGTAATGTTAATTGATTCATGAATTTATTTCTATTTTTAATTTCTTTTCATGTTAACATAGAATTTAAGTTTTCAAGAATTAAGAATGAAATAAATTCCTTTTTGGGTGGAACCCATTCTATTCAACATCCTAAGTCCTAATAAAATAAGATCTTCATCCTAAGATGACGAATCATTATAAAGGTGTAATTAAGATCTTAAGTATCTTACTTAACCTCTTTAGGATTCAATTAAATTTTGTTTTAATTTGATTAATATTTTAATTTGGAATTAAGATTTGTTCATCTTTTCATTCCTTTTAATTTAGTTAAATACTTAATTTGGTTTATAAGTTTTTCATTTATAGTCTTTGACTAAAATTTAATATGTTTCTTTAAATTTTAATTAAGGATTTAATATTCATGTTGTTATTATGGTTTAATTTGAATTATTTTTATTTTAAGTTCAATTTATTTGTTATTTTAGCTTATGTTTTATAACTTTAGTTCATATTTAATCCATTTTATTTGGTCCATTTTATTTTATTTATTTATTTCACTTTATACTGATTATGTTAATTTATTACATTAATGTTTACGTTATTTTGGTTTTACTTGATTTAGTTTTTATTTTAATTCATTTTTATAATATTTTTCTTTAATTTATTTTACTAGGATTTAATGTATTATTTTTATTAGGACTTTTGCTCATATTTTTGTTTCATTTTTTTATATATTTTAATTCAATTTTTTTATTTGATTTTAATTTTGGATTGATCTTATTTATTGATTAATGTTTAATTTGTGTTTATCTTATGTCTATTAGATTAATGTCTTTATTTAAATTTTAGTTTGATTTCATTATTTTATTAATTTATTACATTTCAATTTCATAATGTATTGATTTATATAGTCTCAATCTATCATTTAAGTTTGCTTGATTTTAATTACATTTTATTAGTGTTATATTAATGGATTTAAATTGATTTATTGAATTCAACTTATGATGTCATTCTTTGTTTAGGTTGGTTTATTACATATTAAAGTTTAATCTCTTGAAGTGAAATTTTACCAATCTTAACTTAGACCATTTCAATTGTTTAGGTTATTTAAGTGTAATGAATTTATTTAGTCACCTATATTTATGCTTTAGGATTATGTTACTAACTTAAGCAAATATAGGGAATTTCCATACAAATGAGTTTCACATTTAAGTATGGATTTTAGAGGTTAATTAGTTTTGATTTTAATTGATTAATTAGTTTATTATCAATTTCCAAAATTGATTATTTAAAGTTTGATTAAATTTTATGTTCTTAATTGTTTCATTAAGTTCTAAGTGCATAATTGAATTTCTTAACATCAGATAGTTAGAAAATTTTCTTTAAGTGTTATGGTTTTAGCTAAAATTTTGCAAGTTAATTTATGACTTTTTATAATTTTTACAAAATTTTGATTTAATATTTCATGTAAATTTACCTAGAGATTGGAAATTTAATAACTTAATCCAGAGATCAATTTTCCTTGAAATTTTATGGCAAGAGGGGTTCCTTGCCAATTTGATTTTTCTAAAATTTCATTTTGATTAGATATATACTTTAAGACTACTTGAGGATTTGATTATTTCACTAAAACCTAAATTAAGCCAAAATTAGGCAAAATTAATTAGGGGTTTCAATTTTCCTTTATTCCTCTCTCAATGATGCATCCATAGAGGGTTTATTTGAAATTTTTGAAAATTTGGTTGATTTGTTATGAATTTTCTTTTATATTGATTAATATTAATAAATTCAATTAATTAGTTAATTAAGTTCTTTTATGGTTTAAGGTAAAATTATATATCTTTTCATTTACTTTGCAATAAATTATAAAAAATTCACCTAATGTGTATCTTGACACTAATTTTATTTCTCCAATGTTTGAAATCAATTGAATTAGTGATTTGAGATTAATTTAAGTTTGATTAATTTTATTTAAACTTAGTTTAATCTAAAATTACTCAAAATTAATTAGTGATTTTGAGTTAAATGATTTCCTCTCACAGAGATGAATCCATAGAGCACTTATTTACATTTTTTGGTATACTTTATTTTCTATGATTTTTTGAATTTTATGGTATTTTTAACAATTTTTAATTAGGAAAAATTAGGAATTTCTCATTTTAATGGGCTGCGCCATGCGAATGTGGCTCCGCTTTACACATGGTGGCACTTGATTTAGCCAGCTGGATCCACGCAGATCTAGCTCAGATGGTAGTGGGGTTCGCAAAATTCATCTTGATTGTCTGATCTTCAATCAGATGGACCAGATTTCACACATGTTTTTAAGTGATTAAAATTGATCCATGCATCTAGAATGGTACCATCCATTCATAGAAAGAATGGACAATGTAGATTATATCTCCTTTAATAGCTGTGAAAGTCGCAAGTCATCCATTGATTCAAGAAGATCTCTGATGATCTAGCCAACGAGATCTCTCAATTTCAATTGTAAAACCATCAGTGAATCAAATGAGATGCATCTATATAGTTTGATCTTCCTTGAGTCAAATTTGTTTCGAAAAGTATTAAGACCAAAATCTAAAGAGGTTGGTTTAACGGTATACCTCATCGATGACAGTCTCTGGTGGTGGGGATGATTCAAAAAGCTCTGAAATGATGTGTCAAACCTGTGTGAGGAAGGAATTGGACTGCCTCTACTCCAGTCACTCTATGGACTAAGGTTTGTGCATTTTTCAATGGGTTTGGTGGTTTTCAGCTTGATTCTCAATTGGGTTTGAGAATAGCTCTCCTCTCTTTTTCCATGAGAGGTTGAGAGCTTTATACATGGAAAGCTTACCTTAGTCGGCCAAGGTAATTACAACCCTTAAAGGCTAGCTCCAATGGGTTGTCAGCTAATTGTGATCAGTCCCAAGGCAGTGAAAATGAAGTGGGGAGGAGGAATCAAAGAAGCATCTTGTATTGGGGAGGATTTTGTTTGCATATTCCACTCATTTTTCCATGTGATGTTTTTCTTTTTTTGGATAGATTTTAGCCTCCTTATTACACCTAATCTTGGTTGGTAATCATCTTTAGCTCACCTTAGAATGCATTTAAATGATTTGAAATGAGATTAGTGAAAGCTTTAAATTTACATTCTCACCTTTAATGCATTTTGGTTTAATCAATTCAAAGTGAATCAAATGCATTTATTTTTATTAATTGATTTTAGATGTAAGTACCAATCATTGTTGATTGTTTAATGAATGATTTATTAATCAATTGATCCATACCACATGAAAATTTGATGTCATTTAGGCTAGTTTGACCCATTTAGCTTGAATGGGTCAAATTAGATTTCCTAACCTCTTAAGAAATTTTAAGATTTTGGTTTCAACTTAATTATGTTCAATTGGAAATTTATGATATTTTAGATTTGTTGATTCCTTTGATTTTAAATTGATTTTTATTTTCTTTCAACTTGACCCATTTAGACTTAAATGGGTTAAGCTGAGTTCACTTGAGTCAAATGACCAAATTAACTCAATTGAGTTATATTTGGACGCCAATCATATTTAATCATAGCTGTGAGATGATTTAGAGAGATTAATTTCATTTGATTTAAAATTGATTTCAATTTTGACTCATTTGACCCAAATTGGGCTTAATGGGTTAAGTTGGATTCATTTGGGTCAAATGATCAAATTGCTCAAATTAGACCTGATGATTTATTATATTGTATTTAATAATCATTTCCAAATTGTTTTGATCAATCAATTTGAGTTGAATTTGAACTCAATAAGGCTCATTTAAGCCCATTTAGATCAAATGATCTAATTAGTCTAATTAAGCCCTTAATAGATTTATATTTATTTAATTTATGTTTAAATATGTTTATTTTACCATTTAACTCATTTGGAATGATTTTATTTCATCAAAATTTTATTAGTTGACCTTTGACTTGGTGGGACCATATAAAAAACTTATGTCAAAAGGGTTGACTAGATTTGACCTTGATTTTGAGTTGACTCCATTTATGTTTATGTTATTATTTCATGGTTTCAGTTGATTTTGATTTGAATTTGTGTTGATATAATTTGTATTTCTTTAGGTTTAAGTGATTTTTGGGTTAAATAAGATAATTAGGTTAATTACCCCATTCATCTTAATTTAATTTCAACTAAATCTAGATTTCAATTATTTTAACTTTGGATTTGAATTTGGTCTCGGTTCATCCAACCTATTAGAATAGGTTAGACCCTAGAAAGTTGCACTAGGCCATTAAGTGAAGTGTCCTAAATACCTAATTAAAAGATTCCTAATTTAGGATTAGGTATCCTAATTACTAATCTTCGAAATGATGTTACCCATCCAAAAATGAGGTCAATAAAATCAATCAGCTCAATAATCAGTTTGATGAAATGAGCGGGCTGATGAAAGAGTTATTTGATCAACTTAACCTTATAGCTACTGCAACATAGCAAGCACCTCCTAGAAATCCTCTAGAGATAGTTAATCCAACAACTAGAATTGGGGGTATGCAAAATGCTACGCCCAACTTGCCAATAATTTCAACACAAAGGCAAGAAGCTCTAGGAGAAGCTACAACAAACAACTATCATGAGGCTGGTGTTATCACTAAATCTCAAGTAGAATATCATCAGTCAAAACATCAAAGCAGTTATTACTTTTGAAGCAGTTGAACAGCTTGTTGGAAAGGCTAACCATACCCTGTTAAATATATTCAAGTACGACATCCTAAAAGGTATGTTATTGCAAAATTTAATACTTTTTCAATTACAAAAAATTCACAACAACACTTAGCCCAGTTTAAAGCCACATGCAAAAATATTGGAGGGAATGATGCCTTGATGCTTGATAATTTGTTAATAGTCTTACCAACACGGCCTCTAATGGTATGCTAAATTGCCCAATGACTCAATAAAAACCTTCACCGAACTAGAAATGCTCTTCGTCAAGAGAATTGTAGAAGTAACCAAGAAAGTGATGATAGTAGATCTTGCCTTAGAAAAGAAAGAAAGACAAAAGTGTTACCAAATATATTACGATATGGAGAAATTTAAGTATGAAATGTGATTAGCAGCTGATAGAAAATCATATAGTAGAACTCCTCATGGGGAATATCGATGATCAATTTATTTCACATTTAGCCATCATTATGATTAACAAATTCCAAGAATTATTAGATCATGTAGCCAAGTTTGAAAGGCTACCTAACCAAAAATACCTCAGTGCCAACTACAATAATAGTCCCTTTGGAAAAGGAAACAACCAAAATTCCACGATGTGAAGAAAAATGATGTGAATATAATATTAACATTCATGGTTGGTAAAAAGAAAATGGAGGTGTGGTAACCTCGTGACCAGCAATAACCTCACGACCAGTGGCAAAGCATATAGAAGAGAAGAAAAAAGGGTTAACCCTATAAGAGAAGATGTCTAAGCAGTACTCATTTAAAAGATAATATACTAGTAAGATCTTTAAACATGCCATGAAATTGGGATTACAATTGCTTGAGCCACATTGGCCAAACCAAGTAAACAAAGTTACCCCAACTATTGTACATTTCATAGACTCATAAGCCATCCAATTGGAGATTATTTTGTCTTCAAGAATTAGGTAGAAAGACCTATCAAAATGAGGAACTCACCTTATCAGACATTGTATTGGTATATTATAAGAAGGAAAAGGTGAAAGTTTCAACCCAGGATGTAAAAGATGAAAAATGCCGAGCTAGCTAAAACTCAGAACATAAATGATGATAAGGGAAAAGCCCCACAAACACAAGAAGAAGAAGGTGGTTGGGAGACCTTTATCTCAAAATAATACTAAAGATGATTAACATTCTTTTAGCCATAAAGGGTATCTTGTGGAAGAATTTCTTAGAGCCCAAAATAGATCCAAAAATTTCTTCTCCAACTAGGGGAAATTTTTATATAACATAAAAAGCAGACAAAAAACAACTAGTCTCCTTTATCAAAGCCCCATAAATCAAAGAAAAAGAGAAAATCCAAAAAGCTAAATTTTAAAACAAAAAAAATGATTGAATCTTTAGAGGAGTATGAGCAACATCCTTGAAGACCAGTTAAGCTAAAAGAATACATGACCCATTTGCAACTTGACACAAAAAATTCTGAAGAAGAGGTTCTAATAGAAGCAAGTTAGGTCATAAGTGTGATTGCAACTCTAGTGAACTTTGAGGGAGAACATTGCTTTCTAAAGAAGAGCTCACTAAATGGAAAATCAAGTCAGGCTCAAAGAAATTATGTCTTTAACTAAGTAGTAATTCTGAGAGTAAAAAAAAACTCTAAAATCTTCCAAGAAACACAAAATTTAGATACTTCTTCCGACAAAGAAGAATAGATAAAGAAGTGACCCATGTCCAGCTAAGGAGCGAAAAAAATTTCTCCACCTTCACAACAAAAAAATTAAAGATAAAGGCAAAGAAATCCAAATTAATGAAAATGCTCTACCTCCATCACAAAATCTCAAAATGTCTACTAAAATAAGACTATATTATAATGTTCTAGTACATTTATGAAGCTCCCTACTTTGCAAAGTATCTCTGATGCTCTCATGTTGTCCAAAGATAAATGTGAGACATTAATCAAACCCTTACAAAATTTAGATCAATATGAGGCATTTTTGCTGGAAAAAAAAGATGAAAGAGGGCTTAACCTCTTAAAAGTCAGTAACTATCACATTCAATAAGAATGACCTACTATTAAGAATGATAAAACATAATCAACCTCTTTATGTTAGAGTTGAAAGCAACTCTATCAGAATAAAAAGGATATTGATTGATGCAAGTGCTTTGGTAAATCTCTTAATAGTTAAAACACTTCGAGCACTAGCCTTAGATGCTCATACTCTGAATAAAAGTGTAGTATTTCTACAAGGATTCAATAAACAAGGACAAAAACCATAGGGTCTCTTGTTTTACCCATACACTTTGGGAAAACTATACACAGAAGCTAAATTCTATGTGATCAAATCTCAAGTTTAATTACAAAGCACTTCTTGGTAGGCCATGAATTCATGAATACAACATTATACCTTCAACTCTTCATCAATGTATGAAGTATATTAATAATGATGAAGAACATCAAATTAATGGAGACATGAATCTATTCTTAATACATGAGATCAAGATCTACGATGATGCGAAGTACTTTATGCTTAATAAAGTAGAGGAAGTCAGTTCCCAGAAGAAAATGGCTCCATCCATTAAACTAATGCTAAAAGGTAATAATTCAAAAGACAAAAATACCATGGAATTAAAGAAATCCAAGGTAATTCCCCACCATGGCAGTGATACTAAGGAGGATGAAGAAGAATTAGTATTTTATCAACCCAAGAAAGCTTCAGCTAGTACCTATAAAGTGGCAAAGAAACTAGAGGAAACTCATGTTTTTGTAATAAGGGTACTTGAGTCCCAAGTCTCCAATAAGGCTATAAAAATAATTACGTGTCCAAAGGCACACATAAAAGCCTTTACAGCTTCAAGGAATAAATAAATAAAATAGCTAAAAACTTTTTATTTTCCTCCTAGAAGAGGTTATAATGAACATGGGATTTTTTTCTATTAGATGGAAGTGCGAACCCCAAATCTCACACAAATGTTATTGGAAGAAGAAGATTTTGAGGAAGATGATCTATCAAAAATGATCCTCCATACTTCTCACCAGCTCAAAGAAACTAGTTAAAAATAAAATTATGCCTATACACAATCAAACATTCAAGCTTGGTTGTTTAAGAGGCTCTGGCAACAATAATGCCCAAAATCCCATATGACATGAAAAATTTACCACAAAGAGATTAATATATATTGCCTCAACATATCCTTCAAAGGGCTCATGCTATATGATATCCTATAAAGAAAAAAGTCCCCTGTGGAAACTACTAATGAATGAAGGGATGTTGCATATGAAAATGAGAATATACCTGAAGAAGAATTAATCATTGGCCTTAAAGAGGCCCCAAAAGAATTGGAACAAGGTAATCAAGCTACTATTGATGAACTCTAGGAAATCAACTTATGTACTAAAGAAGAGCCTAGGCCAACCTTTGTTAATGCTAAACTCACATTAGAAATATTGGAGAAATTAGAAGCACTACTTTATGAATATAAAGATTGCTTCACATTGAATTACAGTGAAATGCTGGGCCTATCACTGGATGTAGTTGTACATAAACTCATCATTAAACTTGATGTATAGCCTATAAAACAAGCATCAAGGTGAATGTGTTTAAAAATTGAGGAACAAGCGATCGCTGAAACCAAAAAGCTCATCAAAGCAAGATTTATCCAAGAAGAAAAATATGCTAACTAGGTTGCCAAATATTGTCCCAAAAAAAAAGAATAGACAAATTTGTGTCTATATTGATTTTAGGGTCTTAAACAAAGAATTAAACTTTTTATGTCTCTCCTAGAAGAGGATACAACAAACGTGGGATCTTTTTCTACAAGATAGAAGAATGAATAGTAAATCCCACAAAATATTGTTTGAAGAAGATAATTTTGAGGATGAAGACATTTCAATAATGATCCTTCAATACTTCTCATTAGCTTTAAAGAAGATGATTAAAAATAATATCTATCCTCTATAATCAAGCATTCAAGCTCGGTTGTTTAATAGGCTTTTATAAGGGGATAATACTCAAAGTTTCATAAGATATGAGAAGTTCACCACAAGGGGATTAGGATATATTATTTTGACATCTTCTTCAATGAGCTCATGCTATGCCATATATAAAGAGTAAAAGTTTCTCTTGAAACTACAAAAAAATAAAGGGATGTTTCACATGAAAATGAGAATGTACCCAAAGATGAATTAATAAATGACCTCAAAGAAGCCCCAAAGGACTTCGAAGAAGGAAATCAAGCCACTGCTGATGAACTCTAAGAAATTAACCTAGTACCAAAGAAGAACTAGGTCAACCTTTGTTAGTGCTAATCTCAAATCAAAAGAATTGGAGGAGTTAAAAGCACTACTCTATGAATACAAAGATTGCTTCACATGGAATTACAGCAAAATGCTAGGCTTATAGCTAGATAAAATTGTACATAAGTTTGCCATTAAACTTGATGTATAGCTTGTAAAGCAAGCATCAAGGAGATTATGATTGACTTCAGGGATTTAAACAAAGCATGCCCAAAAGATGACTTTCCACTACCCAATGTAGAATTCATGGATGGTTTATCAAGCTATAACCAAATTAAAATCACTCTAAAAGATGAAAAACATACATCCTTCAACATGCCAATGAATATAAATTACTATAAAGTGATGCCATTTGATTTGAAAAATGCTAGTGCTACATACCAAAGGACAATGACCCGTATCTTTGATGACCTCATACATAGGTATGTGGAATATTATGATGATTTGGTTATCAAGATTAGAGCAAGAGAGAACATAAGCAACTTAGAGTTGTATTTGATAAAATTCAAAGTTTTAACTTAAAAATAAACCCATTGAAATGTGATTTTGTGTGACCTCTAGAAAGTTTCTAGGATTTATTGTGTGCCATAGAAAGATTGAAATCTATCCCTTTAAATAAAAAAAAATAATAGAAATGTGAGTGCCTAAGACCTTGAAGCAATTACATTTATTATAAGAAAAATTGGCTTACATAAAAAGGTTCATTTCTAATCTTTCATGGAGATGTCAGCCTTTCTCCTTACTAAAGAAAAATGATGCACCTTTTATATTGGATGATGCTTGTCAAGAAGCATTTGACAATATAAAATAATATCTATTACATACCTTAATTATGGCAGTTCCAATAATAGAGAAGCCGATAATATTGTATACAATAGCCTTAGAAGAGCTTTATTACCTCAAAATAATAAAAAGAAAAGGAAAATGCTTTATACTATATAAGTCAATGTTAGACAGGAGTCGAAGTAAGATATTCTCCTATTGAGAAGCAATGTTTAGCATTGATATTTGCTGCTTAGAAATTACGGCACTATATACTATCACATAAAATAACATTGATATCTAAAGTAAACCCTCTTAAATTCTAAATGACACTAGTCGCTTAGCTAAATGAGTCTTGTTACTTCAATTTGATATAACATATGTCCCACAAAAGGCTATAAAAGGATAAGCTTTGGTTGATTTTCTAGCTAGTCACCCCTTACCGACAAACTCCCCACTCAATGATAAATTGCTTGATGAATAAATTTTTAAAGTGGAAGAAGCTCAACAATCATTAGAATGAGAACTCTACTTTTATGGGGCTTCATCAATAAAGACAACTAAATCACTTAGTTTACTATAGTACATGTCAAAATTGATCTTATATTTGTGACACCATAAGGCAATATTCTCTGATATTTATATAATTTAACAGAACCCCGAACCAATAATGAGGCTGAATGTGAAGCATTAATTAAGGGTCTAGAGGTAGAAATTAACATAAAAATTAAGAAGCTTCATGTTTACAAATATTCTCAACTCATAATCCTACAAATAGTTGGGCCATTCAAGATAAACAAACGATTAGTTCTTTATCATGAGCATGTCTTAAAACATATGAAATAAATCCCTGAAGTAATAATTATAATGATGTCATGTCATGAGAATGGTAAATTTGATGCATCAACTAAATTAGATAAAGAAATGATAGACCCTCAGAAAGACCAATTACAATAATGGTACAAAGTAGACTAACATTGGTACCAACCATCCCATAAGCCTTTGGAGATAAAAAAATTTGAGAGATTTCAACAATAATAGAAGAAGGTGACTAGAAAGAACCATTTGTCACTTATCTTAAAGGTGGAGGATTGCCAAAAGATAAATCAAAGCCTCATCAAATTTTACAAAGAGCTCTATGATATACTCTTGTGAATGATACATTATATCGACACTCACTCAAACAAATATGGTTATGATGCCTATGACCAAATGAAGCAAAGATGGTGATGGGCGAAGTTCATGAAGGGTTGTGTGGTGCACATCAATCTTATCATAAAAAAATTCAAAATCAAATGAATGGGATATTTTTAGCCCAATATGGTTCAAGATTGCATTGAATATGCCAAAAGGTGTCATCAGTGTTAAGTATATGCATACATGTTGCATTGACCACCTAATAATTTATTCCAATAGTGGCATCTTGGCCATTTAAAAGTTAGGGAACCAATATAATTGGTCCAATAGACCCTTCAACATTTAGGGGCATCATTTCATTTTAGAAGTTATTGATTATTTCTCAAAATAGAAACAATCTTGTTAAAAGTTAAAATAGACAACGTGGTGAAATTATTTTGAGACCATATTTTCTATTGATTTGGAGTACCTCAAAAAATTATATTTGATAATAATATTTCCTTCAAGAATATGAAAATATATCATTTCATTAAAAAGTATAAGATAGATTGGCAATATTCTTTAATATATAATCCAAGTGCCAATGGTCTCGCAGAAGATTTTAACAAAATGTTAGTTAAACTCCTCAAAAAATTCTCTTTAAAAAAAAAGAGAATGGCCTGACAAATTAATAGAAGCCATACTCCTTAGTCTTTAGAGCAAAAGAAATACTTCCAATTGAAGTAGAGCTACCTTCACTCGGCATAGAAGTTAAAAATAAAATCATAATAGAAGAAAATGCTTGAATACACCTCAAGAGTTGGAAGCTCTAGATTAAACTCTATTACAAGCCCAACAAATCTAGAAATATACAAAGCAAGGATGTCCCCAGCTCATTACTACATGGTTGGCCCAAGAAGCTTTAAAGGAAGTGAACTAGTACTGGTACAGAGAAGGCTGTTCCACATCAATGAGTTGGTAGAAAATTTGATCCAAATTATGAAGGGAATATATTTTTGAAAAAGAATGTGAAGGAGGAGCTATGGTATTTTAATTTGGAGTCATAGGGACACCAAGTAGATTTTAGGGGGTCGGGTATGATATTAAGGTATGATGTACCATCTCAAAAAATAGAAACTTCATCCTATAATGGAATTAATCACCTAATAAAGACTTCTAAGGCAGATGGGCCTACATATATACAAGAGATCTTTCCCTTACTTTGCATGGATAAATAAAGTAAGAGTTATTTTATGTAGGGTTCTTTAGTTCCCTATGGAGGCAAGCTCTCATAGTTAATTATATATAAGGGAATGGAAGATTCCTAAGAACATTCTCAATTAAAGTAGTTAATAAATGTCTTAGAAGATTCCAGAGCTAGACTATCAAAGAAATGGTTGTTATTAGAAATCAAATGGGAAGAGTTCACATAGCAAGTCATGTTTATGGATTCCATAGGATGATAAGTAGGGAGCATCTAAGATACTAGGAAGCCTAGTGAATGGTCCAGTATACCCCATGATGAGGCTTTATATTTTTAAAGGGAATCATTTATTTTGTTTAAGTTGAAATTTTATTACAGTGCTAGGACTTATAACCCAAAAATACAAGATTATTGAGATGCTTAAGAAGTGAGGATTTATACTCATAGCTTGAGGAAAATAAGTAACCCCAGAACCTAAGTCCAAAATGCTATACCTTAAAAAAGAAATTGGGTAACCGAGCTCTACTCTTATATATTTTGGATTATAATTAAACTTTACAAATGGAATAAATGCTATGGGGGTTTTCAATTCTTGTTCTTCTTTCTTTGGATTTATCACCAAGCTTCCCAAGTCTTTGCCTTTTAGCCACTGTTCATCTTAAATCCTATAGCACTAGTCCTAATCCTATTACAAAAATTACATCTTTATAAAAAATAAAATCTAACAACACCTGCAAAATAGATATTAGTGAAATAAGCATACAAACCAAGCAGTTATATTTCACATATTTGGACTTAGCACCCTACACTTGGGTAATCAAGCCTACCTATCCTAATTGGATTATGCTTGGGACTTTAGTAGTACCTACAAGAAAATGTAATAATATATTTATTTATTATTATAGTAGTCCCTCAAGCACAATCCCATGCATAAGACATCATTAAGCTAACAATAACCTAACATCTAGTCTACGCATAAATAATCCTAACATACAGTCTAAAATATTACATTACAAAAAAAAATAAATATCATCACAACATATACCGGCCCAATCTAATAGTAGGATCGGTGACTTCGTATTCTAAGATGTGTGCTAAAGCTTAGTGTGGTATGTATTGATTGGGCTTTAGAATTGGAATTTTTTAAAGTTTTGAATTGTTTAAATCATCCACTAAGGGTGGTTTCACTTTAACTCTTTTAGTAGCTTGATGGAGTTTTAACTTATGCATTTTTTTTAATTTTGTTCACTTCTTACTTAAGGTCTAATCATTATGAAGAGAAGGAGGAGAATTAACTCTTTCATCCCTAACCTAATGTTGATTTCTAAAGATAGGTTATTATTAGCATAACTTTTTTAAAAGATAATTCACGAATTTTATTTGAACCCAAGTTTACATTAACTTTAATGAATCTTATCCAAACATGGAAGGCATCTTAACAATAATGAAATTAAATCACCATCACTTGAAAAGTACTCCATTACTTCCCTTCATTATCAATAACATCCATATTCTTTTCTTTTTAGTCTCTTAAATATTTGGTTTAGTATATATATATACATGCAATGTACCCATATTTTTGCACACTTAATAAATGTTGATGCCTAATCTTGATAGAAAAAAAAGATTTCACCTCATATTTGAGCAGATGCAAACATATATAAAGATTTAAGAAAGTATGTGTCATTGTTAAACTAGTGAAGTGAGATTATCTAAGACCTCCTTGGGGCTACATAAAGCCTCGTGTTCTCAAGATGTCCAGATTATATACTTGCCAATTCAAATATACATAAGTATATATATAAACATAGAAATAAAATTATGAAAAGGTTGTGTATGAATATATTTACTTATATAAATCTTAATGTTAATAAGAAAAGGGTTTTACTTTATCTTCTAATGTATGCACACACATAAATGAATTTAAGCAAGTACATGCCATTGTTAAACCAGACAAGTGAGATTATTTAAGACCTCCTTGGGGATACATAAAGCATCGTATTCTTGAGATGTCTAGACTATATATACTTCCTAATTCAAATAAATCAATGCATAAATATGAACATAGAATAAAACCATCATTTGTCATCTTTTGGCTACAAGTAAATGAACATTTCATTTTTCCCATAATTAATTATTTAAAATAAGCTTTGATTTAAGATTCATAATTAACATATAGTTTCAAAATAGTTTGAGATTTACTAATGATAATAGTCACACCATATGATAACATTTGTCCAACTCATACAATTTAAATACAATCATATTATTTTAATTTTAAAACATGAATATATGAAGCACATCACAAGCACATTTATGATAATTTGAAAGGAAGTAATTGAGAATCATCACATCACATGTTTCATTTGAACTTAAGAACACTCAAGTTAGATAAACATCCTTTAAAGCTAATCAAAGTTTCTTTAATGCTTAATTTTAATATTCAAGTTGTTAAGAACCTAAAGAGGAGATATAGTGCTTATAATTCACTCCATCCTAAGTTGGTTTATTTAAGATGTTAAAGCAAGGAAATTAGACATATTTTATGGATTAATTAAGTTCAATATTAATTATATCCATTTGATCACCCTTCCCAAGCCTCTTTAATATGACAACAACCCAAACATGAACCTTCAATGATATGCCTTGGAAAAATAAAATTTTTCAATGCACCTAAAGAGATCTAATGCTATTAGGCTCATGTTTAAGAATTAATTAAATTAAAGAAGAAAAAAAGATTTAAGATAAATGATCTTATGATTTTCTCACACAAATAGGAAAATCATAATTTCTTTAATGATTTTATGTTGTTAAACACATAAAGGGATTAATGGGTTGCACTTGAGTTACTTTAATTGATTTCACTTATATTTAATTATTAATTCTACTTAATTTACCCTTAGTCATTAAACATATTAATTAAGCCCTTTAAGGGGATACATTTGGAAACATTAGGAGAGGGGGTCCTAATTAATTCCCATATCATCCCCACTATTTACATTACTTAATTAACCCTAATTACTTAATTTTACTATTCATAAATTTTAATAATTATTAAATCATTTAAAGAGGGTAATTAGGATTGAAAATTTTGAATTTCCCAAACCACATGAAAAATAATTTCAAGAAAAATATGGGAGGTAAAGGTCATCCCATAAAATCAACATCCTAAACTTGGAATCAATTAGCTAAGTAATTTGGCCTTAATTAAAGTAATTAGCCTAAGATTTAAACCTTAATTAAGCGCTATTGATTAAATATTAATTATGAATTTTATTTTTATTAAATTCTCTTGTCTAAGCTTCCAAAATTAGTTTATTTGTATTTTTAGACTTTTTTATAATTAGTTATAATTCTTTGAATTTTTGGCTATTTAATTACATTTTAAAACCTAATTAAGCTATTTTAAATCATTGTGTGGATGCTGATGCGCAGTTCTTTCCATGTGGCGCCATGGTATTGGCTATTTAAAATGTTTGACATAGTTGTTGACTTAGCTAAAGTGGATGTGGTTTCATCTTAATCATTCAATCTCAAATTAAATAGTCGAGATTAATCCATGATTATGAAGGGATTAAATTGAGATTTTTAGCATGATTAATCACAGTTGTCCTTTCTATCCCTCGAGCGTTAGAAGATGGACACCATCCACCTTTTGTCACTTCATCTAAGCTCGTTGGAGCTCGTTTGATGGCAGAATAAAATCCAAAATAATCAGGAAAGTGATATAAGGAAATCATGATGAAAATTGCATGAAATCATATTTTATTTTGAAAAAAGTAGCACCTAATGGCCAAATCTATGGTTGCTAGATTTTTACTTCATTGGAGCTAGGGACTGGTAGTCAGTTAATAGAGATAGCTTCATCTTGAAGAGATGAAGTCTTGTGGAGAAGATCTTGAGCTATCTCCCCACCGATCAATTTGTGGATTAAATGCCGCCATTGAAATCATTAGAGTTGGTTTAGGGTTGCTTTTGATGGTCAAATTGATCAAGAAATAATTCATTTTTGTTTGTTGAATTGATCGAGAAATAATTTATTTTTGTTCACCGAAGTATGGTGAAGGTGTGGAGAAAGTTAATTTAGTTTTGGTAAATATTTGGTAAGGTTGTAGGGATGGAGCTCTTGGGTGTAGGTGGAACTTGGTCTCCCCAGCGATGGAGTGCACTGAGAGCTCAGGGAAAGCTTGGGGATTTCTCAAAATGCTCTCAAGAATGAGTATGGTGTGTTTGAGTGAATGCAGAGGAGTATACTCTCCTCCCCAACTAAATTAAGGGCTGAGATTAGCTTAACCTTTGGTAGTCATCTGGCCAGAGTAGGTGGATGAAGAAGGCACTTTTGAGGTGGATGTGTGTTAGAGGCTGAGGGAGTGTAGTGGGTTGCCATGGAGTGTACACTCCTCCTTAGGTGGACCAATGGTTGCCCATGGGTGAACTCATGCTCTCCTGGCCAAAGGCTAACCAAACAACCTTAGTTAGGTTGGGCCAATGGTCTTCTATCTAAGAAGGGCCTAAGATGGCTGCCAAGGCATGGAAAGATTGAGAACCCTTCCAAATGGAGATTTTGTCTCATTTGGAGAGCTTGGTTCAAAGGGTTTGACCCAACTGAAGTTCACCATGGGTTGGGCCCACTTGGGCAAGCCCATGATGACCTAAGGATGAGTCATGCCAAATTTGGTTGAGTTTGGCATAATTTGATTCATGTAGATGAAATGGGCTCAATTAGGCTAAGTTGACTATTTTGACCAAATTGACTCAAAGTGGGCATTTGGTTAAGTTTAATTGGTCATTTGGATGAGTTAGAGTAATTGGTTTGGTTCAATTAAGGTTAAATTTGGATTTGGTTCATATGGTTCAATTTGAGTCAAATGGGTCATATTGACTAATTTGACCAAATTTGTCAAATTGGCTTGTGCATGGGTTAGGTCCATGTTCAATTGATCATAAGTAATTGATTGGAAGAGTTGGTCTGAATTTAATTAGATTTGGGAGTGATTTGGTTCAATTTGACTTTTGAGGTCAAATTGGTCAAGTTGGTCAAATGAGTTGGGTTCACCAAAGTGGGTTTGGGTTCAATTAAAGGTTTGATCATGTCCAACATCTAATTAGTAATTGATTAAAAGCATTAGTTTTAACCAATTTGGTTTAGAGTTTGATTTGGAATAATTTGGCCCTTTAGGTCAAATTGGGTCAACTTAGGTCAAGAGGCCAAATTGGGTTAGTTCAATTGAGTTCAATTGGTGGTTGAGTCATGTTCAATATTCAATCTATGGTTGATGAGAGTCATTGGTTGCAATTAATTTGGCTTAGAACATGATTTGGCTCAATTTGGCCCTTTAGGTCACTTTAGGTCAACCTGGGTTAATGGGTGAAATTGCTTGGATAGGTCTAATTGATTGTAATGGTGTTTAGTAGTGACCTACAATCATCAATGAATAGATTGGATAGCTTGGTTTGATACAATGGAAGTTTGATTGAAGTTTAGTCTAATTGGGCCTTTTAGGTCACTTTGGGTTAAGTGGTTTGGTCAAGTTGATTTGGACCAATTGAAGCTATGGATGGTTGAAATATATTCAATGATGAACATGATGTTGATTGGTGGCTTTGACTATAATTGATTCAAGTTCGATTGGGTTTTGGCTCATTTGAACCTTTTAGGTCATATGGTCCAACTTGGGTTACTTAAGTCTAATTGATTTAATTGGCTTAATTGTAAGTGTTAGAATAGTTTGAAATGATTCATTGGATAATTTGAATGATTGAGAGAAGTGAATTTAGTTTAGTTTGCTTGGATTAGTTTGAATGGAGTGATAGTATTGAGGTGGGCTAGCTTGGGTTAAGATTCAAATTAATTTGTCTTGGAGCTTGGATTGAAAATCAAATTCAATTAATGTTAATTAAATTATTTTGGGTTGAGGTTTCAATCATTTGGTTTAGGTTCAAATGAATTGGTGGGTATGAGTTTCAGTTTAGGCTTTAGGGTAGGTTAAGCCTATTTGTCCTAAGGTAAGCTCTAGACTTGGTGTCATGCCCTACAAGTCTCTAAGCTTTGGGTTTAGTGTCCCCTTAATTGCTAGAAGTTTCCTAGTAGTAAGGAAACCTAAGGGTCTAGAAGAATCCTAGACCTAGGATAGGAGTGACCAATCCTCACTCCAAAAGTAAGGATAACAAGAGCTTATCAGCTCATTGATATGAAAGGGATAAAACCTATGCCCCCCCTATAAATGAATAATATCTTAAGAGATATTATGCATGATTATTAAAAGTGTTATACTTAAAAAATGCAAGAGTCAAAATCAAGTCCAAATCTATCAAACTGAAGGGATACTCTTTGTTGAAAGTATGAGAAGATTTTACTCATCTCAAAGAAAAATCCTTTGTCAACAAAGTGCAATTTTATAAGCCTTGTAATGTAAGAAAATTCTCTATCAAAAAGAAACTCTCTAAACAAGAGCTATCCTAAATAGAGATCCATTATTCCTAAAGGGGTTGGATATAAATTTAAATTAAGATCTATCATGTATAAAGAGCATCATGCCTAAAGGGGCTGGGTCTAAATTTAAATCAAGATCCATCATGCCTAAAAGAGCTAGATCAGATCTATCATGCCCAAAGGGATGGATCTAATATATCAAACCCAAAGGTGCCAGATCAAATATATCAAACCCAAAAGGGTCGTATCAGATCCATCATGCCCAAATGGGTGGGTTAGATCTATCATGCCCAAAGAGGCCAAGTCTAAATTTAAATCAAGATCCATCATGCCCAAAGAGGCTTGATCAAATCCATCATGCCCAAAAGGGTCAGATCTAAATTTAAGCTTGAAATCCCATCATGCCAAAAAAGGTTGGATCTAAATTGAAACATTAGATTCCATCATGCCCAAAAGGGTTGGATCTAAATTAAAGCTTGTCCACCATAGGATTTAAATCTAAATATACCCAAAGGGGTGAGTCTAAATATAAATATGGATTCAATAAGTTCATTTCAAACTTTGTGAAACTAGAGAAGGTTGAATCAAGGGCCTAAGCACAACACATTTACAAATTTAGTTATTGCTTTTTATAATGCCTATAAAATTTATATGCTTCTCTTATCTGGATTTATTATAGATTGGCTACAATGTTCACTTGAAAAGGCCGATGATATGCTTCCTACTTAGCCCACTGAGGAGTAGATATGGGCCACTATTGAAGCCCATGATCCACATTCTATAGTCAAATAATAGGTTTGACTATTTTGACATTAGGTATGTTGATGGGCAAGGGATATTTTAAAGATTGCTCAATCATCATGCATTCTACCTATTGATTTAGAGCTTCCATTAGGTCATGATCCTACTAATTGGGTGATCAATTTAAAGTTGAGACACAATCACGATGCTCCTTTTGAGTAGGTGGTAGATTTCCTTAGCTTTGGGGATCATGGCATACGTCAGCCAGTTGTAGATACTGCTCCATCTATAAACACAATTAGACTTTTGATTATCACATATTACATCTTGAAATAGATGATTGGGACCCAAACTCAAAATTTTGCACACTCTTATCAATCATTTGTGGCTATGTATACTGGGTGCACCACCACCTATAGATGCATGATAACATCCTCAAGAAGCTTGGTATATATCATGCAGTATATGCATCACTTTTTAATTATAGCTGCCTTCTATTTACTTCGATCCAGGGCATAGTAGAGTATTGGGATAGGATCACCAATACTTGTTATATTGGTGATGAGATGACTATTACCTTAGCTAATATGCAGAATATGGTAGGTTTACCTATCATAAGCATTCCCTATGAGGATTGCATGCCTCCAAATTATGAACTCTTTTAGCATCAGCTAGCTGGGTAGTGTAGGAGAGGCAATCAACCCATAAGGTCTCCATCATTCTCTATCTCATTACAGTAGATTATTTAGAGAGAGGAGATCAGAGGTTGTAGGTGACTGGCCATAGTTACTCTAGATGCATGGTCTGAGAGTTTCTTGGGTTCAGTAGTATGTTTTGCCTCATTTTGCATGATTAGATGATCCATTTGATATGATATTTTATTCAACTAAAAAGTCATTCATGGTAGTTTTGAGTTGGAAGGAAGAGCCAGTATTCGACAAACCTTAGAATGGGATGTGGATGAGGAGATGCCTTTAGTGGCTTCCATTTCCACTTAGTTATGCTATTTTGTACTTCCAGGACACAATATACTTTTTCTTTCATTCACTCTCTTGATTGCCAGCTTGCTTACTTGGGGAAAGAGTATAGCACTGGCACTAGCATCATTACCCTATCTGTACCATGGAATAGGCAGAGTGAGTGTGATGACTAACTCATGATGCTATGATGTAGATGCTCTTTAGCATTACTTATATGGATGGATTCATGCACATATATTAGGAGCTTTTAGCTATCCTAAGACACCATCCTATTTCAAAGAGTATTTCTCCATGATCATACAGTTAAGCAAGGCTATTAGATAGAGATTAGATCCAAACCTTCATGTTTACTCCATTATGCATGATGGATCACTTTTTGATCATTAATATATCATTCCTTTCATAGTATACCTACTCAGAGCTTGGGGAATAGATTCATAGATTCTTTCACTAACATAGGTAAACAATTATTAGTATCAAGGATAGGATATAGATGAATAGCATAATACCTTGTTGGGTTGAGACATACTTGACTTTGTTACAAGCATCATGAGTTTATGATATTAGAGATAGTTCCAATTGGATGACTAAAAGTATGGCTTCACCCAGGCTACACTCATATATGGACTACCATAATATTGGATATAATAGATACTCATTCCCTAGGAATGCTCCTACTACCTATTCTATTAGTAGCAGCATCCACAATATGGGCTTTCTTACTTTGCCTAGGACTAGTTCAAGTTTCTGTGTAGCTTTACATGAGACTAACATAGGAGTTAGTCACCTATGACTATGGATTCGCCATACATACTTTTTTTTTTCTTGGATCTAGGCTTTCATATATACAATCATAGATTGGGGAGAGCCATGCTAGTATGACATTTGCATTCCCCCAACATGTGACTCAGGCTCTAAGAGATCATAAGATTAGTTGAGCAATAGTATAAAGAAAAGACGCAAGGCTTCAATAGCTCAAGAGAGAAATGAAAGAGATATTCATGGTCCAATGACAACTGGTCATGATATGGGAGTAACAAAGATGGATGAGCCTACTTATATTCTTGTTCCACCAGTAACAGTTGAGCCACCCATAAGACAAATAGATGATAATATCACATTAATATTATAGATAAACGCTAGTGCTGCTTCCCCAAAGTCCACTCAGCCTATTAGCAGTGATCATATGTATGTTGAAGAAGTCCCACACATAGAAGAATCATGCACTTTGATGATTAGTCATGAGCCACTCTTATCAGATTCAACTTGGGTGATAGTGAGCACCACTCAGGATGATTCCTTAGATGTTGATTCCTGTGCAGAGAGTCATCATATCCTAGCTTAAAAGATATAGGTCCGAGGCTAACTAGTCTGAAAATCTCATGTTTTATCTTTATAACACTCCACAGGCCCTTAGATTCATTACATTGTGGCTCTTCAAAGAGCCTATGTCATATAGTGATGGCTTTACGTCATCTACTTTTGATTGTTGACCCAAAGTCTTGCCTGAGCTTTCTAGCTTCTATGAAAGGCAAACTCTTTATTAGGCTGATGCCCTAGGTCTTGAAGAAGAAGAGTTATAGCTTTGGAAATCTTTCTGTAGAGATGTCGAGTTCGGGGTATTCTCATTACACAGTACTTATTAAAAGGTATTGTTTGATATAATCACTATTATAGAGACCTCACTTAGCACCACTTCATATCAAGTCTCTCTAGTTCTTGAAGACCTCAAGCACCAAAGTTTTGAAATCCTATTAGAGAGAGTTATTTAGAGCACAGATTGAGCTCCTTGAGATATCTACCAAATTGAGGGAATTACAAATAAGGAGACAATATCTATTGGAAATGAGATATATGGTCAGACAGGCTATCACAACCATAAAGGAGGACCGCTCACAAACACATGCTCAGCTGATCAAACTTGAGTAGCCTCTTTCCTCATTAGTAGATTACCAAGAAGCTACCCTTTTGCATCTTCATGAAGCTAGGGAGAGGCAATCTATTATGGCCTATAGAGCTCATATAGCCTTTATCTGTATTAGAGAAATCTAGGCTAAACTGTTATAGCTACAAACTCTTTTTTGTCACTATTATATATGATAAATAAAAAGTAATTAGAGATTTTTAAAAGAATATATGTTTTCTCTTCTCATTATATTATCACATATAATCATAAATAAATAAATAAGAACAACAACAAATGCATCATGTCCAATTGACATGACCCATTTATTGGTGGGTAATTTTGTTGGCATCTAAAAAAGAGAATAATGAAATGAATAAAAAATGATAAAAACTATACATCTTGACCTAGGCACCGTAATGCTATTACCACCTTAAAAATCTAGAAGCTCAAACCACCCCTAACGATTGCCTATTAAATGGTACAATGATGAAGCACTATGATATTAGCACCGAGGCACTATCATGAATCCTCAAATTTATTTAATCAAGAAGTCCATCATCCTGGCCCCAACAATAATAACTATCTAAGGAGGGGTGGAACAGTTATAGTAACAAAAACTACCCCATTGGAGAGAAAGTGCCTATACAAAGGGGAGAGGACCGAGGACCACCCCAAGCCCCCCCACTTCTTCTTCAACCTCTTCCACTCACTCTCTTCAATAGTCTTTTCCTATTCGTGCTTCAAGAGTGTTTGTATCTTCTACAAGCATGTGTTCTATCACTACAAGAGCAATCTTTCATCTATTCCATCTAAAAGATTTCTAAAGTATTCTTTTACGCAAATTTTTTTTTTGAAAAAGTAAAGTTAAAGTGTTCCATTGTCAATCTTGGGTCTAGTGAGAAAACAAGTGAGTCTCCATTGATCTTGGATTTGGAGTAAAAAGAATGATCTCTCATAATAAAATCTCTAGAATCTTGAATGTTAAAAAACTCTGCCATTAAACATGGTTTTAGCATGAGAAGAACACCCTCCCTCTATTGACTTTGGATCTAGAATAAGGTAGAAGAGTGTGTTCACACTAAAAATATAAAATTCTTGCATTACTAAGGAAAAATGCCACCAAAATTTTCTAAAAAAAGCCATTAAAAGTCCCAAGAATTCATCTCAAAATGGGATTCTCGTCTTGTTTTTCCATAGCTCTAAGGTATAACAGTGAGGCGATGTGCTCTCAGGAATGAAATATTGAATGCTCTATTCTATAACACTGAGGTGCCCAAACTAACACTGCGGTGCAAGCTCTCTGGTATTGATATTATCTTTACTATGACATGATGTTGTATTTCAACGTTGTAGTGTTGTATTTCAACACTATAGCGCTTGACCCTAATTTTCATATCTTTAAAACCATGCCACAATGCTATTCACTCTACACCAGGTGCTTTATCTTGAAATGCTCCTTTATGTCATTAAACATAGTTCTGACATATAATTATACCCTCCATTCGTTGATCTTGGGTTTGAAATAAGGGAGAAAAGTGCAAATGCACTAAGAAAAATGTGAAAACTATCACTAAGTTATATCACCAAAATTTTGACTTTTTTTTAAAAAAATGTTGAATCTTAGACATCAATGAAATAATGCCATGGTATTGTAGGTCCAGTATTGAGGCATTGAATCCTCGAGAACATTAAGCTTAGGCATGCATCTCACAATGACATAATGTGTTGATATGCCATCACCATTGTGTTGTGTTCTCAAAATGGGCACCCAATTGATAATATTAAGAAATTCACATCATAATCAAAACTAGACCCATAGTATCACACCGCCACAAATATCATTTTCAACTTAGTAGTGAACTAGCACCTCGACGTTGAGCCCTTGATGTTAAGTAGAAAAAAAATTTTAATCTTAAAAATTTTTTATTCCTAGACCATTCCACAGTGACAAATATAAAGGGACATAAATGAAGAAAAATACATCTTTATTAAATAAAAAGTTTATTATAAAAATTATTACAATAAAAATAAAACATATAATATAGAAAATAATAAATAAAAGAAAAAAGAGGGAGAAACTAGTAGTCATAATCATCTTCCTCTTCTATTTTAGCTCTGAAGAGGTAGCTATGTAAGAGAGACATTGAGGCAGGAAAAGAAGCCTGACTTGGATCCCCATGACCATAATTTTCAAACATATGGACCAATGTTGCATTGAACTAGGTCATATGAGAAAATGGTTTATGTTGATGATCTATATGATAATCAACTTCTTTTCCAAAGCATGCTGCCTATGGCCACTCTCACCCACCTCTCTCCTTGAATTCAAGATTTTCTTGTTTAAGGGTTTAAACAATTGGCATTGAGGTGGTGGGGGCATGTGAGCTCTCCCACACTTCGTATCTCGAATGAAACCACTTAATAAGCCTTTTTGTTAGAGGAGATTTTTGAATAAGGATTTCATCAGGCTCCCATAATGCATTCACCGCAATGCACAAACCATAAATATAAGAGGGATGACCATACCATATAGTAGTACTACCTTTAATCATATTGCAAATTGTAATATAAATAATCTTCTTTAGATTAATTGTAAAGCCCTTTAAATAACAAAATTTAAAATGGCCCTATCCTCAGATACCTCACTGATATTACCACTAGGCATTAGCTTGGAAAAAAAGAAATAGTTCCAAGTCTTAGATTCTTCCATTATGCTAGTGACATGAAAGTTATTAATCTTGTTTGCCCATCATTTTCATTAGACATTACCATTTATTCTAGTGAGAAAACTAAAATTTTTATCAAAATATGGGTGCTCATTATAAAAGAAAAGTTATTGGTCATATGCCACATTTGGAATTTGTAATATGCATTGATGACAATGCTATCATAACTTATCAGTTTCTCTTGAATGAAAACTTTATTGTTCTAGTGTTCCTTCATGTTGGCGAAGAACTCTCACACTATGGAGATACACAAGAGTTGCTCTAGTAGGCCAACTTCGCCCAAACGTTCATTGATCATCCCTTCTACTCACCCACTTGGTTATAGAAGCTCATTTCTAGAATGACATAATTCTAGGTGAGGGCATGCTGATAGCTCTCTTCAGCTTTCACTCTATTGAATCTATTAGCCACACTCAAAGTAACCCTTCTCTTACTAACAAGCCTCTTGAGTTGCATGATTTCTTTGACTTATAAGAAAGCTAAGAGAGAAGAGAGCTAAGAAACATATAGAGAGAAGAATTACAGAATAAAAACTTTTCACTAGACAAGGCATAGCATAGCATTGTCACATATGAGATGCTAGGCTCTCAGTTCTAAAATAGGGAATCATTTTTATGGTGCTCACATGTAGCATCGAGCTATTGATTAGCTGGTCAAGTAGTTTACTATACCAATCAAAAAGAATATTTATCATCATTAATTTTGTAACTAGAAAGCATGCCAAACATTAATCTAGCTCTGTGGCACTCTAACTCAACGCTAGTAAATTGTTTGTCTTTTGCATTTAAAGTGCCTGTCCATCTAGCAACTTTTTTGAGCCAACTTTTGAATGTTACTTGGTCAAACATGAATACCTACCTTAGAATGCTACAATACCAATCACTTGATGCCAAGGCGCCCATTTGATAGCGCCATAGCACTATCAAGCTCTTAGGCACTATGTTTCCAATGACGAAGTGTTATCTTGATAATATACCTAAGTGCCATATTTTTGAGCATCAAAGTGCCACTATGATAACACCTAAATGTCATACTTTCAACACCAAGGTGCTTAATTAAAATAGAATTAAAATACTTGCATATGCCCTAACACATGTATAAAAATCTAAATTAAATGTCTGAGGATGCTGTGTGGGTTAATTTCTCAATTAAATCTCATGATTGAGTCCAGGTCAACAAAAATTAATCATTCCTCAATGATGCCATATTGATTATGGAATTTATATAGAGAGGATATGTTTAAATTGAATGAAGTTCATCATTAAAAATAAAAATAAAATAAAAATAATAATAATAAATAATAATAAAAAACAATCATTCACCCATCCATCATTATTTGTCAAGGATGATAAGTTAAGAAAATATTTGCTCATAAATAGTTGATGTCAAATTAAATATATCTATGTTCATACTCAAATAATCTCATGCTAATGAGAATGTGGCTTGTGTCCTATGTCTGTGTGGTTTTGCCATCAAATGATACCACATGAAATGCAGATACAACCAAAACCCTTTGACTGGGTGGCGTAGCCTTTATATGGCTCCACTATATTTTGGTCATGGCAATAGCATGTATGTTCCCTAATTGCTTTTCTCCTTAAGACATGAATTATAGAATATATTTAATAAGCTAAAGGACTTCTGTTGCCTAAGGTTGATTTAAATTTGTCACCTTAGAAAAATATCACTAACTCTACAAGAACACCTTCAAGATGTAACCCATAACTATTGATAAGGATTCTTCAATTAGGAACTATTTATCCTAATTAGGTAAACTAGGGACTATAGCATGGCTGCAACCATGGGATCTTGATCGAACGTGTCTCCATTCCTCCTAATATACATTTTAAGTTAGATGACAATCATTTATGTCATACCACACTACACCATTATATGTTGATTCATATCAAGAAGATATGATTATTTCCAAACTTAATCGAGAGTGCTTTCTTATTATGGTAAGAAGGGTAATTAACTATGAAGGCTTGTGTTATAAAGTAGAACTCAGATCTAAATAAATCCTAATGTAATGTTAAGGGAAATCTACTTGAATATATATCAATCTATCTCATGAAAAAATGTACTCCTGTCCATCTTAATAAAGATGATAGAGAGCATCCTTAGTGGTGTTTTTTCTAAGTGATCAGGACTGAAGAGTGTGTGAGCTTTCTCCTCCATAGTCCTTGAGCCAAATCCTTCAATTACTCTTAGTCATTGAAGCCTTTTGTTTATAGACTTCTTCATGTGATTCCACTTGCGCACCCACCACAACACACAAAGAATAATATAAAAAAAGAAAACCATGCCCAATAGTATATTGCCTCTAAGAATATTAAAAATAGAATAATTATAAATAATCCTCCCTATAGTAAAGCCCTTTTGAATTGTAAAATTTAAAACAACTCTATCCCTAGTTAGCTCACTTATATTACTACACAACATTAGCTTGGCAGAATTAAAATAGTGCCAAGCTTTGGCCTCAATAGTGAGGCCAACAATAAAAAAATTAATAATTTTATCCTCCCACCTTTTCACTGAACATTAAAATTTCTAATAGTGAGGAAATTAAAAATAGAATAATTAAAGGCAACTCTATCCCTATAGTAGTATTGCCTCTAAGAATATTAAAAATAGAATAATTATAAATAATCCTCCCTATAGTAAAGCCTTTGAATTGTAAAATTCAAAACAACTCTATCCCTAGTCAGCTCACTTATATTACTACTCAACATTAACTTGGTAGAATTAAAATAGTGCCAAACTTTGGCCTCAATAGTGAGGCCAGCAGAAAAAAATTAATAATTTTATCCTCCCACCTTTTCACTGAACATTAAAATTTCTAATAGTGAGGAAATTAAAGATTTTATCAAAATTAGAATGATCATTATAATAGAAATGATACTAATCATATAATATATCTTATAAATTATAATATGCATTAATAGTACTACTATCAAAACTTATTAGTTTTCTCCAGATGACAACTATGTTATTCTAATGCTCCTTCGTGTTGGCAAAGAATTCTAGCTCCTTGGGAATGCGCGTTGATGTTATTGTTGTATGTCAACTTCTCGAAGCCTCATTCATTGATAATTTTCTTCACACTTCCACCCGGATTAAAGAAACTCCTCTCCATGATGAGATGTTTATGAAGGAGAGTATGGTGGTATCATTCCTCTACCTCTACACTAATGAATTTTTGAGTGTTATTGATAGTGGCCCTCTTCTTACCATTACTAATGTACTTTACTGGCATGTAGGCTTTCCTAAAGTGGAATAACAACAAAGAGAGGAAAGGGTATGGGAACTCTAGTATTGAACCAAAGATTTAGAATGAAAAATGAGTAGCTCGATATTTACAAAGGTCCTAGTACCATGACACAATTTTATCAGTGCTAATGCGCTAATCTATAGGTTTCTAAAACATGGGACCAGCCCTACGACACTGAGCATGCAACACCACAACATTGGTCGTGTACTAGAACGATCAGTGCACTAGTAAAAAAAAACATATTTATGGTATTTATAATAATTAATTTTGTAATCGACACTATGCAAAATTGGTGGCCAGAAATTGATGTAGTTCCACGACGCTCCGATATAACGCCATAGTGCCGGTCAAAAGGTCCATCCTTTTTAATAAAAAGTTCTTGTTCATCTGTCAGCCTATATGAACTGAATTATGACTAAAGCTGGAGCGCCAAATATGCAACACCTAGGCACTTGTCAACTAGTCAACTTGATCAATTTATTCCAATCACATGCCATCTTAAGCACTAGTCTTATAATGTTGAGGCATGGAACACTTAAGTTTTAAGACACAAATTTGTGCCTTCTAAAGCTATAGTGCTAATTACTAATGCCAAGGCACTACACTAATAGCACCGAAGCGCTACCATGATAGGGCCTAGGTCCTATATTTATAGCACCGCGGCGCTAACCCTTAGATCCACAAATTAATGTTTACCCTACAAGCAACTATAAATCTATATGTTCACCATGTGACCCTACTATAAATCTAACATTCCAAAGGGATGTAAGTCTAATCTTTACATTAATCATGTGAACAATCTATAAATTTGGCATTTTGAAGGGATTTATGTCTAATCTATATGTTCATCATTTGAACAATCTATATCCATATGGAATTCCAAAGGGATGTAAGTCCAATCTATATGATTACCTTGCAAAGGGATAAGTCTAATCTATAAATTTGACATACAAACTTTCCTATAATAATGGCATTCCAAAAGGATAAGTCCAATCTATAAATTCACCATACAAACTTTCCTACAATAATGGCATTCCAAAGGGATGTAAGTCCAACCCATATGTTCTCCATATGAACGTGACCTTATAAAATTTGGCATTTCAAAGGGATGTAAGTTTAATCTATCCATTCATCAAGTAGAAAATTTATATCCATATGGAATTCCAAATGAATATAAGCCAAATCTATCCATTTTCCATGTAAACATTTCTACTTAGCATTTCCCAAGGAATGTAAGCCGAATCTACTTGTTTGCCATGCAAATACCCTTATATTCTAGTTTTCTTACAAACATAAGCCTAGTCTATTTACCTATTCTCCATGCGAACATTCTTACACCACAACCCCATACACTAAAACTCTAGTCTACTTAGGATATCTAAAAAAAGGCAACCCATGGGAGCTAATCAGACTCTCTGTATATTATGGTTGATAGCCTTCTGATGTCGGTAGACTAAAACAATGTAGTCCTAGGATGATGAAACCATGAAATCTTGATTGGGATAATCTCCATTATTTTCTTTGGACAGTCATCTATGCCATGCCACATGCACCACTAGAAACTGGTTCATATCAGAGATATGTTTATTTCCAGCATTAATTGAGAGTTCTCCCTTACTGCAATAAAAGGGATAATTAACTATGAGTTCTTATATTCATAAGAATTAGAACCAACATCTAAATAAACACTAACATAGTGTTACAAAAAATCTGGTTGAATATTATCATTTTGCCAAATGAAGAACATACTCCTACTTATTCTAATAAAGATGGCAGAGAATTTCTGAAAGGATTTTTTTTTGCCAATAATAATTTTATAGAACAAAAATATATAATGATGATGGAAGAATATTAAGACATTCAATTCCTTAGAGTTACACCCAATCAGCTAAAATGTTTTTGAATACTTTTAAATGTCTATAGAAAGAAAGAATCCCAAACCATCTATAATTGAAGTGCCTAAATTAGAATTAAAACCATTGCCATGTCACTTAAAATATACTTACCTAATGAAAGAATCAACATTACCAATAATCATCTCAACTGATTTAGAAAAAAATTAAGAAAATAAATAAATTAAAGTTCTTAAAGGACATATAAATGTATTTGGATGGACTATAGTAGACATTAAAGAATTTAGTCCTTCAATATGTATGCATAAAATTTTAATGGAAGAAACTAGTAAACCATTTATAGAAAATTAAAGGACACTAAATCCTATCATGAAAGAAGTTGTAAAAAAGAAAATCTTAAAGTGGTTGGACATAAGAATTATATATCTTATATTTGATAGTGTGTGGGTAAGTTCAATCCATTATGTATGTAAGAAAGGAGGAATGACTATAGTTACTAATGCAAATAATGAAATCATTTCTTCTAGAATAGTCACATGATAGAGGATTTGTATTGATTATAGGATGCTAAACAAATCCATAAGAAAACATCATTTTTCTTTGCATTTCATTGATCAAATGTTAAATAAGTTAGCAGGTCAATCTTATTATTACTTTTTAGATGGGTATTCTAGATAAAAGTAAATTGCCATAGCACTTGAGACTTAAGAGAATATAATATTCACTTAGTTCTTTTGGTACATCTTCTTTTAGAAAAATACTCTTTGCCTTATGTAACACACCTGCTACATTTCAACGTTATATAATGGCTATATTTCCTGACTTAATTGACAACATTGAAGTGCTGATGGATAATTTTTCTATTTTTAGTCTCACATTTGAACATTGCTTAGAAAACCTAGAAATAACTCTTAGGACATGTGAAGAGAAAAACATAGTACTTAATTAAGAGAAATGCAATTTTATGGTTAGATGGAATAGTACTAGGTAATAAAATTTAGGAAAAAAAGGAATAGAAGTGGATATAGCAAAAATACAAATTATATAAAAAAAACTCCCACCACCAACTACTATTAAAGGAGTAAAAAGTTTTCTATGACATACTAGATTCTATAAGAGATTTATTAAGGAGTTTTCAAAAATATTAAAACCATCATATAAGTTATTAGAAATGGATATTCCCTTTATTTTTATAAAGGAATGTCAAGAGGCTTTTGATTTATTAAAAATCAAATTAAGTTCTGCTTTGATTATAATAACACTTGACTAAATTTACCTTTTGAATTGATGTGTGATGCAAGTAATTTTGTAATAAAGGTAGTCTTAAGACAAAGAAAAGATAAAATTTTCCATGTAATATACTATGCTTTTAAAACTTTAAATGAAAATCAATTAAATCATTCAACTTAAAATGAGTTACTAATTGTTATCTTTGCCTTTGTTAAATTTAGATCCTATCTAGTTGGAACAAAAGTTATAGTGTATATTGATCATGTAGCAATTAATTATTTATTAGAAAAGAAAGGGGTTAAGCCTAAATTAATTAGATGAGTATTATTGTTACAAAAGTTTGACCTAGAAATTAGAGATAAAAAGAATATAAACATCAAGTAGTTGAACACCTATCTAGATTAAAAGCTAAGAAAGAGTTGAGAGCTACTTGAGATATTAAGAAAGAATTTCTAGTTGAGTAATTATTGCATTCAAGCATAAAGTTACTCCATGGTACGTAGATATTATGAATTATCTAGTAATTGACATTATACCTTATGGAATTAATTATAATAATAATATTTTTTACTTGAAGTAAAATTCTATTTTTGGGATGAATTTATCTTTATAAGAAGTATCCAAATTAGATTCTAAGAAGATGCATTCCTGACAATGAAATTTAAAAAAATTATAAGATTTTATCATGATTCTGAGTATGAAGGACATTTTGGATATAATAAAACAACTACTAAGATATTACAAAGTAGATTTTATTGTCCAACTTTATATAGAGATGTGCATGAATATGTAAAAAAATGTGATGAAAGTCAAAGAAACATTTCTAAGCATCAAGAGATACCTTTAAATTATATCTTAGAAGTAAAAATCTTTGGTGTGTGGGGAATAGATTTTATGGGACCATTTATTTCTTCATGTGGAAATGAATATATGTTAGTAGGTGTCAATTATGTGTCCAAATAATATCTACACCAAAAATTTACTTTAAAGTAACTATTAAATTTCTAATGAAAATTTTTTTTATAAGATTTGGAATACTTGTAATAAATATGTGATTAAGATTGGAAGCATAATTTTTAAGAAAATATGTGAATATTTTCTAATAGGAAATAATTTTTATAAAAAATATGTGAAATAATTTTTAAGAAAATATGAAGTACAACATAGAATTGATATTGCTTATCACTTCCAAACAAGTTCCCAAGTTGAAATTTTAAATAGGGAAATAAATAGGATTTAAAAATAAAATAAAAACTATAGGGCCTATTAGAAATGATTAGTCACTAAAATTAGATGATGCATTATGAGCCTACAAAATTGTATACAAAACCCATATTGGAATGTCTCCATATAAATTAGTATTTGGAAAGGCTTGTCTCTTACCATTGGAATTAGAGCATAAAATATTCTAGAAAATCAAAAATTAAATTATGATATGAAAACAAGTGTAGAAAAGTGAGTCATGGACTTCAATGAATTAGAAAAATAAGATTGGGAGCATATAAAAGTTTGAGGACATGTAAAGAACAAATGAAAAAAAAGGCATAATGGAAAGACTACTAAAAAATAGTTTAAGCTTAGATAACAAGTATTATTATTTAATTCAAAATGGAATTTATTTTACCACAAAACTAAGATAAAGATGGTCTGACCTTTTCTTAATTGTTAAGGTTTATTCATATGGTGCAATGGATATCCTAGATCTAAAGACAAATGAGATTTTCAAAGTGAATGGTCAATGACTTAAGTCATACTACGAAAGAAATTGTATTTACCATTAATTTAGTCGAAGTCCTTAAAATTAGAAAACAAATGTTAGGCAAGCTAAGGATGTTAAACTAAGCGCTTGTTGGGATATATATATATATATATATATATATATATATATATATATATATATATATATATATATATATATATATATATATATATGTTTAAAGTTTATTAGTAGTATGTTTAGTATTTGTTGCAAAGGATTAACAATTGAATATCCATTAGAAAGAGATGAGAGGCTTAAGAATTGGATTAAGGGCAAAGCTATTCTCCTTCTTTTGAGTTTCTAGAATTGTCTCATACAATCATGCATGCAAATATTCTCTTCTCCTAAAATAAAATAAAATATATAAATATATTATATATATAGGCTCAATGCCTAGGCATTGCAAAAGTAGCACCATAGCACTGGAGCACTATAACAAAAAAATGGATAGAAAAAGAGAAAAGTGATTGATTGATTGACTAGCACCTAGGCGCTGCCAAAATAGTGCTGTAGTGCCAGTAAAAAAGGTCATTCAAAAGACTAGCAATGCACATAAACATTTATCATAAAGAAAAAAAATGTTGAATGGTTTCTTTGGCTCTAAGGAATTATAGCAAAGAAATGAATAAAATGAAAAATGAATAAAATAAGAAGAGAAGCAAGCTGACTAATTGACTAGTGCCTATGTCGCCAAAATAATGCCACGATGCTAGTTAAAGGCCATTTAAAAAGCTTGTATGTTGTCAATTACATAATTAATATTATAAAAGCCCATTTTGATAGGAATAGTAACTTCCTTGACCAACACTTAGGTGATGCATGTAGAGCACCACGATGCTATATCTTGTAAATTTAACAAAGAGTCTAGAACCTAGATGCTATGAAAGTAGCATTATAGTGCTAGGTCTAGGTTGCCAAATTTTTCTTTTCGAAGCCCTATTTTTCAAATTTTATTGTGCTCTTCCTCCTTAGCATTTCTCCAAAGCTAGAAAGCCAAATGCTAATCAAATATGTTAACAACAAGAACAAGAAGAGAGTCTCCATGAATGACTCTAATTGTTTTATTAGCATAGAGATGAAAGAAAGGTACCAATACACTCTCATTCACAAATATCTCATACCATAGAGGGGATTCCATAATCCGGGTGGGAACATGGAAAGGATTAACAATGAGTGAGTTGGGAACATTTCACCTATGATAATAAAGCTTACATTGTCACTATGGTTCAAAATTTTTTTCCAACATGAAGGAGCATTGAGACAACAAGATCTTTATGAGGAAAAATGGGTAAGTTTTGATAATATTATAATAAATGCATATTACAAATTATAAAAATATGCATATGATGTATATCTTTCCTATTATACTAGTCATCCAAACTTGATAAAATTCATAGACTCCTTACTATTAGAAATACTAATGTTCAATGAAAATGGTAGGAGAAAAATAATATTAATTTTCTACCAGCATGACTACCAAGGATAAAGCTTAGCATTACTTCATTTCTACCAAGTTGATGACCATCAGCCAGGTAACTAAAGATAGAGCCATTTTAAATTATGTAATTCAAAAGAGTTTTTCAATAGATATAAGAAATATAATTTATAATTCAAATCATAATATGATTAAGGGTAATACTATAGTAGGTTTTGGTCACCCCTTCCCTTATTTATATTTTATGTCTTATGGCTAGTACGACGGGGGAGGCCAATAAAGTAGTTCTTATACAAAGGGTTCTTCTTATTGAAAAGATAATTGAAGGAATAGGATTAAAAATGGAGGTATGAGAGAGTCCATGTACTCCTCAATCTAGATCCTAGTCCTCTAAAACTTTAAACAAGTAGCTAAAAGAAATTGGAGGAGAAGTCTATCATTTTAAAAAATGTTAGTAAAAGCAGTAGAAGACAACATGAATTAGAACAAAAATTTGGTCATCATATGGGTCTAGTTTTCATATATGGTTGAGTTCAACTCAGAAGTCACATGTTTGAAAACTATAACTTTAATGTTGGCCCGAACCAAATTCATTTTCTTATAACACCACAATATCAATCTTATGTTAGCCACCAACCAAATCTAGAACAAGAAGAAGGAAAAAAAGAAGGAGGAGAAGGATGACTATTATGATAGTTTTATATATTTTAGGATTTTTTGTGTATATTTCTTTTTATGTAATTTTTTAGTGTATTTTAAATATTTTTAATTATTTTGTTTGTAGTCCTAAAAGTTTGTGTATTTGTATCTATTTTAGTAACATCATAATTAAATGTTTATCTTTTTTACATGTGTTGTATTTAATTGTGATATTTGCATAAATATTAGTTAGGAACCCCAAACTTTAATTATTATAGCTCTTGAAATTGATATACTTGCAATTTAAAATTTGAAGTTTGTGTGAAAAATATTAGAAATTCTTGGAAGCTGAAATTAATTAAATAAAAATTTAACTCAAAAATAACAAATTATATTTAAGGTTTTATTTAATCATTGAATTATTTCCAAACTAATAATAACCAAAAATATTAGAGAAATTAGTAATTTTTGTTAAGTTAAAAGCTTCTAGACATAGAAGAATCTTAGTGATTTTAATTAATTGATATTAAAATAAATAGAAATACATATAATAAGAAATAACATAATTAACTATTAATGAAAACATATGAAAAATAATTAAGTAAATAAGATCATATTGAATTGAGTCAAGAATCTAGCATTCTTATCATGAGTTACAAAGCCTCTATGGTGAATTTCTGAATAAAAAAATATATAAAAACTTTTTATCATAAAAAATAAATATATTAGAAGGTGTCACTTGAGGCTGAGTACCATGATTGAAATATAAATTATTACAATTTAAACCAATTCAATAAAATTATGGAACAACAATTATCATAATTTCAATTGAGAAAGTAAAAAAATATGCTTATTTCTATTATAGGGACAACTAAAGTCATTTATCATCATAAGAATCAACTATGATAATATGCACAAAGAAAATTTCAAGTTAAGAAAAATATTAGTTAATAATAAGAATTTGAGCTATTATAGTTTAAAATGATGAAATGAAAGAATAAACATTTAAAATTAACGTCTAGTTTTAGTAGAAAGTGTTATTAATTATTTTAGACTCTCAAAATTTCTATATTATCAACTAACTTAAAGTGACATATGGGCAAATGGATCAAATTACTTTAGGACAAGTAATAGTTTCAATTTTGGGGAATTTGATAAGAGTTAAAATTGTGAAAATTTCATATAATTTTAATGACATTAACATGTATTTTTTATGTCAAAATGTATTTATTTTAAGTATATTTTGTGTTGTAATAAAAAAATTATCAAAAAATAAAAAAGAAAAAATTTAGGCTGAGCATCGCAGCACTGTAAATGGCCTAAATTGGGGCTACTTTACAACAACGTCAGTGCCTAGGCACTATATCAACAACGCCAAATCAAACTCATTTTAGGACTATTCTACAACAAACTCAGCACCTAGGCACTACATTAGCAGCATCATGGCATCATACTAGAGAAAAATATGAGGCAAAAGTAGCTAGCATAGCAAAACTTCCAGCGCTGCAATGTTACAGCCCAACATAATAAATTAATGATGATTCAATGATGGTTTCAAGCTATTTTTAAGGTAGTTATGGAAGGACCATCTGGACATCCAACCAGAGTTGTATCTAGGATATATATAGGGGACATTTCCAAGAGAAAAAAATTTTTTTTTCATATTTTTTTGCTTTTTCATTTTTCTTGGCAAGAGGGTGAGTGTGTTTGTGAGTTCTTTATGAAGCACTTGAGAGTGATACTCTAAGTGCTATGAGAGTGTGTAAGGTAGTGTGAAAGAGTGTTTTCTTAAGCAAGAGGTGGAGAATGTGATTAACAATCAAGACTTTTCAGTGGGGGATTCTGAATATTTCCACGAGGAAGCAGTAGTGGATCGAGGAGTGGACATAGAAGAACTACCCAGATGCTCTTTCCTTTCTTCTTTGGTTATCCTACATCTTGCTTTACTATATGTAATATGATGTCCTTTTCTTTCTCTTTATTATGGAGCACTAATCTATAAATTGTTATGAATTTGTATAAGATTTGGATGTGTGTATTGTATAAGACAATATTTTTTGGATTAATATTAGAAATTATTTGTGCCTTTCATGAAAACTATGTTTCCCTTTATTCCAATGCTTTATTTACTTTTGATTTGACCAATTATATAGTTAAAATCTAGTTTAATTTAGAGATATCGATAGAATCCTAGATGAACAATTAGGAAAAGCAAACAAATGTACTAAATAATCATTATTGTGCTAGATAATCCAGAAGCACCAAATAGCCATTAAACATATGCTTATTTTTAGGATTTACAATTATTCAAAAAAAATAATATGGGTAAAGCAACCAATCAAAATTTACTTGGTACAAAAAAAACTAGGTAAAAGATTAGTTTGGTTATACCTATCTAGACATAGAGGATATATCATTTATGCTCCTAGTTGATACTACAAGCTTGAAATTAAGCCACCACTTCATTTAATATAATACATAATCCAAAAACTCCATAAATTAATAGTACACTTTTTAAAATTAAGAAAAACACTTTTACTTTCTAAAAAAACCTAAAAATATAAAAATTAGTATTTTTATTATCTTGCAAAATAGTAGACCACCACATTAATTTTTCACTTGCATTTAGTTAGATAAAAATCAAGTTTTAAATGATTATTAATTAACTTAATATAAATTACTATCACATTTTGCTCTAATCCTTGTGGGAATGATACTTTACTCATTCTATATTATATGATTCTACTTGTGCACTTGTGTATAGGGTAAAAAGTATTAGTCACCACATTCTCTAATAAAAATCCAAGGGTGACAATCATCCCCATGGCTAGCTAAAAAAATACATGACTTTTCTCATGGAGTTGGCTCTCAGCCAAGAGAAAAAAAGTAGGAAAGTTTGTCTCTTCATTTCAAGCCTTCTCACACCCTCAAGAGAGAGAGAGAGAGAGAGAGAGAGAGAGAGAGAGAGAGAGAGAGAGAGGAGCAAAACAAAGCCTTCCCCCAACTCCCTTATCACCGATCGATAAGTATTAAAATTATAAAAGCTTTATGTGATTATATTTCCTTTATCATGTGCTTTTATGCTAAAATATATTTATTTTAAGTATATTTTTGTTGTAACAAGATAATTATCAAAAAATAAAAAATATAAAAGAAGAAATTTAGGCTCAACACTAGACATCAAAGCAACATCGCAGAGCTATAACTGACCTAAATTAGGGTATTTTACAGCAAGGGCCATGTCTAAGAATTATATTAGCAACGCCATGGTGCCATATCATACTCATTTTAGAATAAATTTATTGCAAGTTCAGTTCCACAATGTTGTATCAGAGGAAAAATATAAAATATAAGGCATAAATAGAAAGTATAACGCCATAGTGTTAGATTAGTAGCATTATAGCGCAATGCTACATCAACAATTTTGTGGTTTGATAGCATAGATTTGTGATGATTCAACTATAGTTTTAAGCAATTTTTGATGCAATTATGAAAGCAGTGTTTGGACAACCAACCAGGGCTATGTCTAGGCTACATATAGGGTTCATTTCCAAGTGAGAAAGATCTTCTTATGGATTTTCTTTTCTTTTCTCTTATTCTTAGCACGAGGGTGAGTGAGTGTGTGTGTTCTTATGAAGAACTTGGAGAGTGACACTCTAAGTGTTGTGAGAGTGTGTAGTGTGAAAGAGTGTTTTCTTAAGCAAGAGGTGTAGAAAGACATCAACAACCAAAGGTTTTTTAGCGGAGATGCTAGACATTTTCACAAGAAAGCAATAGAGTATTGCAAGGAGTGGACTTAGAAGATTTACTCGATTTGATCTTTCTTTTCTTGTTTGGTTATCCTACACTTTATTTTATTATATTTAATATGATTTCCTTATTTCTTTCTATTATGGAGCACTAATCTATAAAGCACTCTGAATTTATGTTAACTTTGGGGATGTTTGTATTATATTAGACTTTATTAATTGATTAATATATAAAAATTGTTTGTGCTTTGAATGAAAATATATTTTGTTTCTTTCCATGCTTCATTTGCTTGTAATCTAGTCAATTATAATGTTAAAAATAAGTGTGATATAGAGATATTGATGGAATTTAAGTAGAACAAGTAGAAAAAGGATAAATTAATATACTAAATAATTGTTAATGTGCTAGATAAGTTGGGGTAATTAAATATCCATTAAATGTATGATTAATTTTAGAAATTGCAATCACTCAGAGGAAAATATGGGTAAAAAAACTAATCAAAATTTAATTGGTACTAGGCAGAAAACTAGGTTAAGGGATTGGTTTGGCTATACTTATCTAGAGATAGAGAGTATAATACTTTTGCTAGTGGTTGACACTACAAACTTTTAATAAATCCACCATATAGTTTAATATAATTCATAATCTAAAAATTTCATAAATTCAAAGTACTTAATTTAAATTTTAAAATGACACTTATATATTTTCTATAAAAAATAAAATTTATTTATTTAATATTTTGCAAAATAGTATATAGAAATTTTATTTAAGCACTAGCATTTTGTTGGACAAAAATTAGATTTAAAAATTAGTAATTAATAAAATATAAAATAATATTTAATTATGTTCTAATCCTCATGGGAATAATACTCTATTCATTATGTATACATGATTTAACATGTACTCTTACATATAATGGGTAAAAAGTATCGATCACTGGTGAGTTGAAGTCTGGCCACTATCAATGACAAGGCTCTCGACCAAGAGAGAAGGAGAGGAAGAGAGGGTTCCTCTCTGAGATCAAACCAACATACTCTAGAGAAAAATAGAATCTCAATCCAGCTCTTCCTAGACCTCACCATCATTGGCATGCCAAAATTTGGCCATGGTTGATGGCTAAAGGCCAACCAAACATGGAAATGGGGGAGGGCCATTCCTCCCTAAAAATTAACCCTCCCTACACATTCTAGGGAGGGAATCAAACTCAACTGAGTCCTTGCCCGAGTCCATTGTCACTAGCGAGCCAAAAAATGACCAAGGCTGATGGCAATAGGTAGTGTTGTTGTGTCTACAGAGACTTGCAAGGAGGCAAGTCGATTCCACCTTACAAGGGACTCGTCTCAACCCAAGAAAGCATTACAAATAGGCAAAGTCACCAGACATTGGCTCACTGATGAGGTATGTCTTCAACTGTACCACCCCCTCCATGGTTTGGATCTGTGAAACAAATTTGATCTCCACCAAGATTAAGCCATTATAATCTGCAAATTGATTCTTAATCATTTTGCAATTAAAACCACCATGAACCACTACTTAGATTGTTGATGATCACGCCCTAAAAGCCAATGACTCTTGGTTATCCAGTGTAAGGTCAGGGACAAAATCATAGTCGTCCTTTCCTTTTATTTGGAACAGACGACCATGAATTAGTAGCACAATTTGATTTAAAATTCTTAGAATAAATTTTTAATTAAGAAAGCATTGATAATCACTTGAATAATAAATAGAATGATACCATAAGAAAGCTATCACATAACCTATATATATAAACTAATTGAAGACAAGTAATCAACAAGCATAAAATAATTTATGTAAGAGATAAAGTGTTTGACCAAATGGAAAAGTAAATAAGATGTAACATAAAGCACAATCAAATTTAACTAATCTATATGAAGCTTTAGGCCAAGGTGATAAACAAGGAATATTTAAATGATTAAGTACTAGAAAATAAAGAAAACTTTGTAGTAGCTTTCGGCTAAATAATAAACTATTGAAATATGGAATGATTAAGCACAAGATAATAAATTAATCTCCTTAGGTTTGTTCTAGACCAAAAAAAAACTAAAGGTTATGAAGTGAATAAGCACAAGATAATGTAAATAACCTTATAAACTACAAAGCCAAGAAGAAATAAAGAAAATATAAGAACTTAGCACCTTAAAAATTTAAGAACAACCTATGATACTCTTGGACAAGGGAGAAACACACCAAACCTTCACTTTTCCCAATCAATCTTCAAGCCAACTAAATGTCCAATGGAAAGAGATAAATGATGAGGAGTGTTTGCACTTGAATCACAAAAATTATCCAATAGTTTGCTTTAGCAAGGATCGGCTAAGGTGGAGAAGGTGAGCAAGAGAGCAAGAGAGAATATTAGCTTCTTGGAACATTTCTCAAGTTAAAATAATGTTCTTAAATCGAAGAGGAAGGAGTTTAGGTTTGGCCAAATCATGAGGGAATGAGAGGGAAACAAAATAAACAACAATTTGAATTTCAAAACCAAGAAATAATGGATCGGCCAAGGGATTTGTAAGAGGCTCCTTTGCAAATTTGATTCAAGCCAATATAGAATGATTTAAATATGATTCATGGCTAACAAGAGAGGAGAGATCTTATAGGGAGTTTGGTCAAGGAGTTATTCAAAAATTATGATATAAAAGAGGGATGTTTGAATGGAATAAAACCATGGAAAATAATCAAAGAAATTTTTCTAAGGTGTTTCCATAAATAGAAAATATTTAAGTTTATGCATGAATAAATTAGGATCAAGATTGATTATATTATATACTTAATGAATATTTAAATAATAATTAAATTTATTTAAATTTGAATTAAAATGGCCAACCCTCAAACAATTTCCTAAAATAAATTTTAATTAAATAATTATTTTGAAAGAATGGCTCATTTGAATTTAAATTTAAAGTAAATTATCATAACCCAGTTAAGCTTTAAATAATTAGAATAACACTAGATTTGATGGCTACTTCTTACCTAACAAAGAAGTCTTAATCAATCAAGTAAAAAAAATGCTAAATGTATTCTAAATTGATTGCAAATCCAAATTTTGGAAAATTAAGATGCATAATGACATCAAAGAATTTACTACATTTAGTACACCACAAGGACACTATTGTTGAAAAATATGGTACAAGCTAGCGCTGAAATAAAAGAATAATTTTGCAAAAAGAAAGATTACACAATTGCATCTTTTGTAAAAATAAAAATTCATTACAAGCACAAAAAGAAAAATTAGAATCCAAGCTTCTAAATAATTAAAATGTCAGCCATGATGCCAAAATTAAATTAATGTAAGTGGACGTACATACATCGACTTACATCAACATTGAACGTATCTTTTGTCATCTATAAATGAAGAGGCAGAAGAAGTATAAAAGGAGAACTCAGAGGAGGAACTAGGAGACATATATATATATATATATATATAAGAGAGAGTATATATATATATATATATATATATATATATATATATATATATATATATATATAGAGAGAGAGAGAGAGAGAGAGAGAGAGAGAGAGAGAGAGAGAGAGGGAGGGAGAGACCATTAAAATTATGTGTAATAGTCATCTAAGCCAAAAACTTATCTTCTCTCTGATCTATGTCTATAAGTATATTTTGCTTATTGTATCTATGCATGTTGTTATGCTATTGTATCTTGTTATGATTTTAGAATAATATTATACTTTTATAATTTTATTTGATCTGAGTACGCTTAGGGCAAGAAATGAACTAAAGTTGTGTTGTGATTCTTTGAAGTAATTAGATAATGTTATGGTCTGTTGTTGAGCCTGCATCTCCCCCAGAAAACTACTGATTAGGAGAGTTTGATAAAAATAGAATTTATGGTAAAAACTAGGTCAAATATTAAGATATAATCTAATTTTAAAAATTCATAATAATATATAAAAGCATGATGGACTCTATTATATATAATTTCAATTTTACTTAGAGCATGATTACAAAGAAGATAATTTCTTTATGGATTCAAATTTTGAGTCTATTAGAATTAAACTTCTTAATATTGAAAAAGAACTAAAAAATCTTTAAAAACTTAACAAAATTGAACAAAACTCAACAAGTTATCAAGTAGAGACCCTTGCTAAAATGGTATTAGAGCCTGAAATATATAAAATTGAAGAACTTATAATAAATAGTCAACACTCTAATAAAAATTATGCCTATCTATGCACACCTAGTTATTCTTATGATAGTAACTTTCCCTCATAAATCAGAAATAAGAGATGAAAAGGAGATTTTAAATGACTTAAATTAAAAATTTGAAGAAGATATATTTTTATCAAGATGATAAAAATAACCAAAGAATATTTAAAAATTGAATTCAAAAAAATTCAAGAACTATTAAGATTAAATATTTCTAATAATTAGTTAGATGTTTTTGTAGAAGAACAAATCTTCCATATAAAAGTTCCTTTAGGAACTTTAATGAATGGATTTTTATTAGTTATATGATATTAAAACAACATTATGAACTTGGAATCAGTTTGAATACTTTGAACAAAATAATAAATTGTGAATATGGAACAAAATCAAATTCAGCATAATAAAATTAAAAAATTTTAAAATATTTTACACAAAAGATATAAGCCCATCAATTATACTGAAAGCACCTATAATATAACTGAGTTAGGAAAAAAAATTTTAGAAAACTAACAAATTCTTAACAATAACATCACTACAGCTGCAATTTTAGCAGAATGCGTCTGCACTGAATTTGCTTTACAAGAACCTAAAAAAAATTTACCTTAGTATTCTAAAAAACTATTACTGCACCTAGCATAAGTAATATCCAAGGAGTAATATGGATTAACAAAATTTAAAATATTAATGAATCATTTCAAGAATTAGATGATTTAATCTCTGTATTACATCAACACTAGTTTATGAATAATACTCCATAAATTCCATCGATAGATAGACCTATTTTTGAAATATCTTCCCTTTTATTGTTGCTGAAATGCTTTAGTCCACACTATATTACATGGTTTAGGAAATTTATAAAAATACATATCAAGATATTGATTATGCTCATCAGATAGAATATCATATAAGAATTTTTCATATTCACAATTATATTCATTTAAATAACACATATTATAAATACTTAGTATGGTAAGTTTTTGTTTGGCAATTTTTGACTATTTTTTAGCTTTTTTTTTTCTGTAGTGAATCTAATTTTATATCCTAAAAATTAACTTTTAATAAAATCTACATAAATTTTTACCCATTTAGTAAGTGTACTTATAGTAGATTATGCTAGGTAGGTATTTCTTATATCTTGTTTCTGATTTGATTGAAGTCTAAGAAACTATTTTTTATAAATACTTGTAAGAGTATTTTCAATTATTTTTCCTTTTATAAAGGAAATGGATGTCTTATTATCTATCCTAATAATAAAATGTTCATTTAAAAATATTTCAAAATTTTCAATTGTCTTTCTAATGGCTAAAAGTACTTTTTCATTAATATGATAATTTTGTTCTATTGGAGTATAGGTTCAAGAGGCATATCTACATAAAATTTCTTAGCTTTTAAAATTGCACCCCAACATGTTTTGAACTATCGGTTTTAATAATTAATTTTTCTCCATTCTGGAAGATTTAATTTAGGAATATTTTTACAAGCTAACTTAATATTTTGTAAAATACTTTCATCGTCTTTGTCCCAATTCCAAGCCATATTTTTTCTAAGTTTCTTTTGTAGAGGGGCTCTTAAAGTTGCTAAATTTTCAAAGATCAAGAAATATCTCTCCGGAGAATTAGACGAAGAGGATTTACCCTCTTTATTTTGTAATAAAAACAATTTAGTAGCACATTAATGGGGATGTTCAAAAAATACAACTTCATGTACTCGATCAAGTTGTAAAAAGAAAAAGTTCTTTAAGAAAACAATCTGATTTATAAGAGGAAAAGTTACTATTATAAGAATAACAATCCATTTATAAGAATAACATTTGTTGAATATGACAAATAAGTGCTAGAAGTAAATAGAGATATAAACAAAGCACGTATGGAGACAAACAATAAATAACGAGTTATAATAATCTTTTATTTTATCTTTCAAAAATGTTACAAGAAAATGGATTTGTACAAAAATCTTCTTTCATTATATGTATAGAATTGTTACAACTCTCCCTCATATGCAAGCACAAAAAAGAGAGAAAAAAATGTACAAAGGTATAGTTAGCTTGGATTATTTCTCTTTTTGCTTTCATCAAAATTTGACAAGTCATAGAAATTATTCAAATCTAAGAACCAATTATTAAGATTGTAATTGGAAACTAGCTTTTGAATGTAGAATTGAATTCCTTCCTTTAACTTATGATGAGAAGTTCCTTGTACTCCATTGAGTTCAGAAAATCAGACTATATAGTTTCTTTGTGCTAGAACTTAGCTTCTCACAGATTGAATTCCTTTTCAGGGTGATGAAGATCTTTGGTGACTTTATTTTTTTTAAGCCTTCTTGGATCTGTTGAATTTTTTTTTTCCATAATGAAGCCTTGGCTATCTAACATCTAAAATCTAACTTACTTAATCATTTCAGAGTGATCAAAAACTCCTAGCAAAAATTTTAGGCAAATTGGCAACTTATAGTTTGCTCATTCATTATAGAGATGAATGACTTCTATAGATGAATCAACTTTAGTTGATCCTAGATTATTGAGTATATACAATCTCCCACATTGAATGTATCACTAAAAGGATTATTCATGTGTGGGTCATAAAACCCATTACCTCAATAAAAAAAGCTGATCTTGGCCTTTTCCATTTTTTTTCTTCTTCTTTGAAGACTCAACATAAATAACTTTTTTTTTTCTGATATTTAGTAGTTGTACTGGTGGTAACCTAGCAACTTCGATAGTTGGGTGAGCTATCTCTCCTTACAGTGTTGATGTGCCTGTCCCTCAGTCAGTCAGTACTTTTATGATACTAGCTTAGGCTCTATCATGGCAAGTGAAATCAATAGGTTTATTGTTTCGCTAACTCACAAAGACTTAAGAGGTGACTCGTTCAAGAAGGTAGGCTCCCCTAGATTTATGAGATAGACAAAGATGTTGATGATACTAACAAAGGAAAGGGCATGTACTTTAGTACATTAGTTAGGATAAGTTCAACAAAACACAAATAACATGAGTGTTGAGTACTTATCGTATAGATTTTGGTACCTTTGAGATATATGATTCAATGGTTACACTCCTCCCTTAATGTATGTGGAAATTAGTTTGGGGACATCTACCTTATCCTTCTCAAATGAAATTAGGTTAATTGACATAAGACATCCAATTGATGACTTCATAAATAAAAATATATTCCACCATTTTTTTAAATTATTTTTGCCAAGCCTTTTATTTTAATGTGAATCATAGCAAACTAAATAATTCCATCACTATGGGTCATTAATAGTTGGCAAAATAGAGTTAGTTTAAGAAATCTTTTTAAGATGTAGACATGATATGAAAGTAATTGTGCCCACTATTGAATTTGGCAATAATTGAGTTGATAAAAACCTAAAGAAGTTGAGAATATTAGCATGAGCCTGAAGTGATTATATGGTACACATAACTCAATCTAAATACCATGTTAAACCTCCCATCCTCATAAGTAGGTCGCACAATGGAGTTTGTGTTATTATAATAATAACCAAGAATGCCATCTCTGTCAGCAAAGAAACTGTGTTCGAAGAATCATTGTACACAGAGTCCAAGAATGCATGAACACACTTTATTAAAGCAGCCACAGTGCACTCCCTCATAAGTAGGCAAGAAGTAAATTATAAACTCCCACAATGAAAGTAGGATGGGAGAAGCTAAAGGAAGTAATAACATTAATGCATTACCCAATTATTCAGATAAATAATTATATAGAAAAAAAATTTTGATTTCAAGGTAACGTCAAATCAAAAATTAAATTAAGAGAGATTGAATTTTCCCAACATCATTAAAAAATCTTACCAACTTCGATGCTATTATGGAATTAATAAAAAACACCCATCATCTCTTAGCTCGGTTGGTGGGCGAGCACGGCCGGGAACCCCCCGGACCACGTTCGATTCCTCTCCAGGGTGGAGGTGCCTCTTCGGGGGATATCAAGGGGACCCGTTATGCGTGGGTGATGAATGTGATGCTGTAGGCCCCAAGGGATTAGTCACAATGACATCCCCACCCACAAGATGGGTGGGGTGTTGGGTGGATACCCTTAAAAAAAAAGAATTAATAAAAATAAACATGTCTGGTCGTATCATTGCAAGCATCAAAAACAAGAAAATTCAATAAAAGTATAAAAAATACCAAAGTTTCGTAAAAATAAGTAGAAGTTGATTTTAACAAATTAAATTTTATTACAATCAAGCTTAATGTTACATCAAAATTTTTATAATATATTTATTAGAGTTCTTATAATATTACATAGATCTAATAAGGTATCTAAAGAGATCATCCCTCTCATTATTAGCGGTTATATAATGAACTTGCACGCATCTCTTGTAACTCAATCTCCATAGTTGAGGTTTATGAAAAATTTGTTGGAATCACAAAATTTAAAATTTCAACTTTATTTTTTGTGATTGGATACTACATCACTGCTAAGAATGTATAATTAAAAAAAATACTTTTGCAATGAATTCAAAACTAGAAGAAAGATTATCTTTTTTCATATCTAAATATAATAAAGAGAATAACTCGATATAATTTCTAATTTGAAGTTCCCTCTAAAATAAGCTCCTAGAATTAATTACAGTATAAGAACAAGAACTTGAGAAAATCAAATGTATTGATCAATAATTTTTTTATTTTCAAAGTTAGTAATACAATGATTTCATTATTCATAATTTCAAAGGGGTGACTTAATTTTTGGAAAAGTTCTTTTTGGAGGTTAAAGAAAGAAATGTAAGGAGCATTGGATAATGAGAAGCTAAAAAGTGCCCCCAATTAACTTGAGATTTAAAGTTTAGGTTTTTTATCTTATTTTATTTGAGCCATTTATTTCATTAAATTGAGAATCACTATCAAGTAGTTGCTCAAGCTTAAGTTTAATGAAATGCAAATAACTAATAACTTTTAATATCACTTGAAGTAAACAAAAAGCTTGAGTTTATTGCACCTTCAATCGTGCTCAGAAATGCCAAGTTTTGAAGTCACCTAAGTACTTAAAGCTTTTTACATCACTATAAGTCAAAATAATTATGTCTTTGTTGGACTTTCAATCTTGTTTAGAAAGGACAATCATTAAACTCACCTAAGTGTTTTAACCAAGAAGTCTAGTTTGATGTAATGTAGGATAAGTAAGCTATTGTTATTAGCAAGAGTAATATAAATTTAACCATTAAGGCTAAAGCATGATGTGTATGCATTCTAACAAAGGTTGTATATTTTGATTATTTCCTTATTTTTAGTGAAAATATAGTATGTGCGCATATTAAAATTTTAAAATAATTTTAGCATAAATCTTGGAAACACCTATCCTCAAGAATTAGTGTTCAATCTCATAGGTTAGGAGGTCCCAACTTATGCATGTTTGTGGGGCTATTGTATGAAAAATAAGGAGTGCATTCAATATAAATGCATATGGTGACATACCTTATGGAATTCTACTTTATTTTATTTTTTTATCATTGTTTTATTTGAATAGAAAAAATGTTTACCCTAAGAACTTTCACAAATAGAAATCTAAGCCATGCCCATAGATAAGAAACTGAACAACCTAGAAAAAATAAGTAGTTAGTGCACATTATAGATAAAACACACAACAAACATTCAAATAATTATTAAAAGAGTAGAATGTTAATGTGGTTGGGTCCAAAAAACATAATCCACACACACACATATAATAATAATAGATATATATATATATATATATATATATATATATATATATATATATATATATATATATATATATATATTTATATATATATATATATATATATACATATATATATAAACAACAAACAACAACAACAACAAACAACAACAACAACAACAACAAACAACAACAACAACAACAATAACAATAACAATAATAATAATAATAATAATAATAATGATAATAAATAATAATAATAACACATTATATATATATATATGAATATATATATATATATATATATATATATATATATATATATATATATATATATAAAGAGATAAAGTATATATATATATATATATATATATATATATATATATATATATATATATATATATATACTACTGTAAACCCAACCACTTTGCTCAACCTATGGTCTTCAAGCTTTATCTTCTAGGTTGATATTCATCTTGCAATAATAGCTATGAGGCTTCAGCTTTAGAGGGTTCATTCTTACATTTTTATGTGTCTTTGCACGTTCTCTCATAAGCTTACACCATAAGATTTCTTATTTATAAAATTGTACATTTTTGAAATTTAAGTATACTTTTTTCCCATAATATATATGTTAGTGCAACATTTTATATTTTAAACAATCATTTAACATTGACATGACAAAATGACTTACACTTTTAGATTTTAAGCCACTTGTCATATTCGTCTTACTTATGGGCTTTTGGAATTATTAGTTTTTAAATCATCACATAATGATTGTGAGCCCCTTTTTTAAGCATGATCACTTGTAAGAAATAATGTTAGGTCTAATCTTATTAATATCTATTTGTAGTCATAGATTCTATCATATCACATCATTATCACAAAACATTATTATAACACAACACAACATCACAAGAATAATCATCCAAACAAGACAAATAATCCAAACCATAATCTTAAGGGTGATGACCATCTAGTATTTGCTAGGTTGTGTAAGTGTTTACCTATTAAGTTTCACCTTTTGTTTAACTATTCAAAATTTTGAATTAACATTCAATTTTAAGTTAAGGTAGTACAAATTCAAGTAATTAGTAATTTTGATAATTGAAGTTTAATTTCATTTTTTTTAAGTTTCATTTTTATAAAGAGCCTTCAAAAATGTGAAATGGTGGATAAGCCACATCGGATAGCTGAACTTCATCACTAAGGCATCTTAGTTGTTATGAAGTGTATCTTATAATTTAAGAGAGAAGATACATTTTATAACTCCTTTAAACTATCTTAGGTAAACTTTATGGATTTTATTATGATTTAATTGATTTTGATTATTATTTTAATCTATTTTGTTAAAAAATTATGAAATTTTAAGTAAGTTTTCAATTATGAAAATTTTATGATAAGAAAATATCAAGGAAATATTCGATAAAATTCTAAAATAATTTTAAATTAACTTACAATTTTATATAATGTTAATTATGTTTTGATTAAAATTAAGATAAAAATTAAAATAAATTTCTATAATTATAAGAAATTTTCTTCTCACTTGAGATGGTGTTGGAAACTTCTAATAATAATTGTAATTTATTTAAATTTTATTATAATTTATTAAATTTTAATTATTATTTTTAAATAGTTTTTTTTTAACTTTTTTAATTTTAATATTAAACTATTCTAAATTGTATGACAAATTTTGACAAAATTTTGAACAAACTTTAAAACCATCTATAAAAATTTGGGATTAATTCAAATTTAATTATTTATGATTAACTTAATTAATTTGAATATAAAGTTATAAAAATTTATGAAATGTTCATTAAAACTTTAAAATTTTTTTATTTGATTTAAAATTTTAATTACTTTTATTGAAAAATTAATTTTTTTTTTAGAATATGATTTATATTATTTTATGTAATTTTAAAGATCAAGGGATAATTATATTATTTAAATTATACATTACCCATTATTTAATTATTTAGCTATTTTAATGAGGATTAAAAGCGCAAAAATTTTCTTTTAACTTCTTCACTCATAGAAAGGTTTAAGATTAAATTAAAAGTTTTTATGAACTCTTTTTAATTTTCTTGAATAAATTATATGAGTTTTTTTATCTTTTCTTAAAGTTTTATTGCTTACATGCTATCAATTCAAAATTTTCAAGGAAGTTCCCATTGATAGTTCATTCCTTATTGAATTTTTATAAAAAATTGGGGTCAAATTATCTAATATTTTAAATTTAACTTGTCTAATTAGATTGTAAATTATCTCTTCATTACTTTTAATTAAATGAAATAATTTGAGGGTTTCACTTTTATTGAATACCTCTGTGTTCCTTGAGTCCAAAGAGGATTTAATCATACTTTCTAGATTTTATATTTATCTATGATTTTTCAAAGTTTTAAGTAATTTTTTTATTTATTTATACTATATTAATATTATAATACACTTGGTGTTGATGCATGCTCCTTTCATTTGACCCATGCTTATTGGGCTATGGTTGAGATGTATATGACAAATATATGACATTAACCTTAGTTATTCAATTAATGATTAAATTATCAAGATTAGATCAATGAAGATCAAGGAAGAGAAAATCAATATGAATTTAACGTTTGACTCGATTTGAGCCATTCAATTTAATGAAATAAAATTGATGGCATTCATCTTTGACCTTTTACAAAAAAAAAAAGAAGAAGTTATTTCACCATTGATTCAAGCAATCTGGTGATCATTCCTTGAATCTAAAACACTAAAAAGTATGGGTATTTGCTTCAAAAAGTATAAAAACTTGAGGGCCTTTTGAGGGTTTTAGAGAATTACATAACAAAAGTTAATATTTGGTGGATTTCTTGATAGATGTAGCTTTATTTGGATGAACAAAGACGTGTTGAGTAGCTCCCTCCTTGCGTCCTCATTTATTGTTATATAGACTAAAACTCCATCATGACTTGATGAAGTTCGATCAAATTCAACCTTAGAGGGCTCTAAAAGGAAGATAGGTGTTTGGTTTGTACTCATGGAGGTCTTGGGAAAGTGGTAAATGTAAGATTTTAAGAAAAGTTTGATAAAGCTCTATGCAAAAACATTCTTATTGTGATAGCTTTAACTTAATTTGAGTTTCCTTAAAGACCAATCAGGCTTTTAGGCCACAAGGATTGACAATTATGATTAACTCTAATTACCCTTGATAGCTTGGAAGGGCTAGGTGAAACAGAAGGGAACATGAAATATGGTGAGGTCAACTTGATTTTGATTAAGCTAGTGAAGCATCTTGGCCATTTGATCAGCTTTGATTTTAACTTAGGCAATCTTTAGGAGGCTAGAGATGCATAATGCATGAATCAATTTATGGAATTATTAGTTGTATTAGTCAACTGAATTTGGAATTCTTAGGTTAGTTGTTTAAGTACACTTAATCTAGCTTTATTGTGATTAGGTTTAGTGATTAGATGGCTTAGGGTCCCATTGATAGTTTATTAAATTCAATGGACACTACATAGTTTGAGTAGTTTTGACTTAGTGTGGCCTTAATGGGTCACATTGGATCATTAGGTTGTTTAGGTCAATATAAATTCAATTGGGCATGAATTAGGATTTAGAGTTAGCTAAGAACCTAAACCACAATCTAGTCAATTTTGATTGTGATTTGACATGATTTAAAGATATTATTTTAATAACCTTATTGGGTTATTAAAGAGTCAATGACATTTGACTCAATTTGAATTCAATCAAGATTGATTTTGATTTAATTAGTTAGGTAAATTTTTTGGATTTTTTTACCTTTTACAATTGAATTCCTTTACTTTTCTAGGTAAAAGGTAAAACAAACATCTCAACTATTTTGATAAAGGATTTCATATTTTTCTACATTTTTATTTAGATAAGCTAATTTTGGGATAGCATGTTATTGTTGACAAATGAGCTTTTATAAACTCTAACTACAAAAATAGAAAATTTCAAGCCATGCCCAATGAAGCCTTACGTTGTGCTTTATTTTTAAACAAGTCCATGCAAACAATTTGAGTTCATGTTGCAAAAACAACAATACTCAAAAAAAAAACACTTGAAATCTTGTAGAAGTTTTGGTAACTTAGATAAGAGGTTGAGTATGTAGGAAAAGTTTATGTTCTCTATTTGGTCATGATTGATTAATTTGACAAAATAATTTCTCTTAAGTTAGTAATAAGCTTAATAAGGAGGTGATGGTACCTCATTCCAAGATTTTGGTTAATAAGATCAAATTAGTGGCTTGCTCTAGTGAGACTACTCTTAATCTCAAGTTAGCTAACATGACCAACAAGTTGGTGACTTCAACTTTTTGAAGCTCTTTTGCTTAGCTCTTCTAGATTAACCCTTCATTGTAAGTTGTAGCTAACTACTTGTTAGCCCCACACTTGCTCCCAAGAATGAGAACTCTCCACTCAATGTTGAAAATGATGTCACAATATACTCTATCATTACTTGAAGAACTTCTCTCTCCTCTTAGTTAATGACCTCCTCTAAAAGCTAAATGAGGAGAGCTCACAACATTTCTTATTTCCACATTCAAACTCTCTATTTTGGGCATGCTATAAGGCACTGTAACTAAAATATTTTATATTTAACATAATCATCAACAAAGTAATGAGGTGCTTCACTAGACTAGCCACCACTGGCTCAAAAACCCATTGTAAGCCTAACTAAACTTCTTGCTCACTCAGCGATCAACCTAAAAACATACTTGTTAGTAAATGAGTTATTGGCTTGTCAAGAAAAAATTTGTAAATACCTTGAATGAAACTCATTGAGAATATAAGGAATTATCTTAAGCAATAGGCTATAATTAACCACCGTCTCCTAGAAAATTAAAGTTACTCACTAATTTTACTTGTAAGTAATTAATTTTCAATACTAACTAACAAGTGACATAAAAATATAGCTTAAGATGAGCAACCACGTTAGTTTCATAAGTTACATCTACTTAATGCCACCACTTTCTTTACTTGCCTCTTCACTAAAAGGTCCTCCACATCATAATGGGTTGGACCCACCTCAACAGTGCTTAATCTTATCTTTCAATTCTTAGACTCACATTAGTGGGCACACCATTCATCATATCTTAAGGTTGAATCAACATTTACTTCTCTGCACTTATGGCCTTCACATTGCACTTTCACATAAGTGATTTTGATAATCAACTATTGTCAATGTTGTCCACTAGCTCATATCACAAAAAAGAATACTCTTTATAAATAAGAGCAAGAACCACATCAAGTAAATAAAGAACTCCACTAGAGGTCTAATTTATAACCTAAGAGCACCTCAACCATTATATTATTAGTCAAATAAAAAAGTATGATGTATACATTTCCAAAAGATATGCATAAAATAATAAATTAGAAATTTATTCTTTTTTATAGCATAAAGATTTTAGTTAAATCATTAATTCTCTCCTCTTTTTGAGAGTTACCTTTTTAAGGTGAGAGAGAATTAGGAGACTAAAAGGTATACTTAGAGTATTCATGGGATCACTAAATATATCATGGAGCTTAATATAGATTATGTTACAACTAGCTTAGTGTCCAAGAGATTCAATCAGATTAGGTACAATCCACATTAAGAAGTTTGCCACCTTGCTAGATGGGATCATCATAACTCCTTAGGTGAACTCACTTCACTTACTTATTTCTAACAAAAATGTCTATAAAACCTAACTTCATATCCTCCTTAAGCATTAAAGGCTTTAACCTAATCTAAATCTTTAGATTGGCCTCAATAAATTCTTAAGAGGAACTTATGTAGGAGGGTAACTCAAAAATCTTTCCTACATTATAGGATTGACTCTGACTAATCATATGGTACATATCTATCATTTCTTGGGTTCAACCATTCCTTTGTGAATATAAGTACTAAATCTAATTAATGAATTCATCTCAATTTAGCCCCATGACCCCATGGACTCATAATTTTGGATCATGATGATAACAAATATATGTTTGGAATTATTAATAATTTATTTTAATTATTTCAAATATATATATTTGTATATATATATATATATATATATATATATATATATATATATATATATATATATATATATATATATATATATATATATATATATAACAATCTAGGATAATCAAGTGCTAATTTCAATTGATTTATTGGGTGCTAGTGTCATGTTGCATTTTATAAATATTTGACAAATGTTCTCAAAATAGAATAAAATAAAAAAATTAATTAATCATCATTTTATAAATTTATTCATCATAATATTATTTTATCAAAAATCAATAATGTGCACTTTTAATTTTTCAAAATTATACATTATTTGATTCATGACTTTCATAATGCTTAATTAACTTATGTTCAAATTATTTAAATTTTAATTCAATGTTTTATTTTTCTAAAGTTGAATTTATTTAGTCTTAAAATTTATTATAAGCAATTATCTAGTTAAATTACATTTATCCTAATTTTTTTACAAATTAAAATCTAAATTAAAATTAAATTCATGAAAATTATGGTTACATATTTTTTTGAGTTTTCTTGATTTATTTTCATTTTGTTCTAATTTATTTAATTATATACACTTTAAGCCATATTGTCCTAATATAACTCCTTTTTTCCCTTATTTGGCCAAAATTCATTTTTTATTTTAATTTTTATTTATTAAATTCCCTCTCAAGTCTCTTTAGTTTGAATTCAAAATCCCTTCATTGATCTTTATAGTTGTTTGGAGTCACTAAATTGATTTCCTTCCATTTTTGGCTAAATAATTAGGTCCTACCTCATATTGAATGCAATGAATTTTTTTCATGTAAATACATCCAAATTCTATTATATAGACACTCTCTTAAGCTTATTTTACAAACTTAGCAAATGCTTTTAACATAATTTTCTTGGTGAGCTACAATGCAAAATTCCTCCCAAATCGAGCCTTACAAAATTTTTTGGGTGATTGATAAAGAGGCTTGTGTGATCTTCTTTACTAAATTGCATTGCTTCTCCAAGAATCCACCATAAAGAGATTATTACATGCAAAGGAAAGGATCTTTTCAAAGGTTGAGGTATTCTAGGTTCAAATCTTCCAAGCCTTAAGTGAGAACTATTTCTTATTAAAATTTCTTTTTGTGATTTTAGTTTATATGATTGATTCACCTTATTGAACTTGATTATTAAATGATCTTATACTTTAAATATTCAATGGTTGATTTTCTTTTGTAAAATTGTTCTTTTCAAGTTCCTCCTATCATGAAATATTTTTTGATCTTGTGCTAGTAATATCAACTTGGTTAGGATTAAATTAATTTGTTTATTTACCTTTGCATCTTTTTGTTTCTCTCTTAAAATGTAAATTTTCATTTGCACACTCCATTAGCATAGATCTTCATTTACTTTAGGTCTTGTTTGTAAGAGATCTAATTTATTTCAATTAAATTTAAACATTAGTTGGAGTACTTTCAAATAGAAGTTTTTAGTTTAAACATTATCATTGTTGTTTGGCTAATTTTACATTATTCAAATCTTAACAATTTTTAAGTAAGCATCTCTTGATTAACTTTGTAATTCATATTAAAAATTCATTTGCATCTTATTAATTTATATCAATCATATTTAAGCTTTATCAAGTTTACAAATTTATTGAAAAAATATTCAAATTTGCTAATTTTCTATCAATACAAAAATAGCGATTGAATAATAGATTGAGCTTACATCCATAGGAAAGCTAATTAGATTGAGGTTATGTTTGTATAGCAAACATAGATTATGTTTTAGGTTGTGCTAGCATTACCATCTTAGGTCGGCCTTATCTCGATTAGATAGCCATTATTTGGACTTACATCCCTTTAGAATGCCATTAGGGTTTAGGTGTTCGATGGTGAACATAAATATTCAACTTCTATCTATATAGAATGCCATCAAGATGATGTTTGCATGAAAATCATATAGATTAAGCTTATATCCTTTTGGAAAGCCATTAGGATGATGTTCGCATGGCAAACAAATGGATTGGACTTATATCCATTTGGAATGCAATTTAAGGTAAAGTTTCACATAGCAACTTATGGATTAGACTTACATCCCTTTAGAATGCCATTTAGGGTTTAGGTTTCACATAGCAAACATGTGGATTAGACTTATATTCTTTTGGAATGATATTTAGGTTTAGATTTTTGCATAGCAATTATGTGGATTGGATTTACATTTTTTGGAATTCCATTTAGAGTTTAGGTTGGACTTACATCCATTTAGAATGCCAATTAGGGTTTATGTTTGATTCTCACCTTTGGGAGGTACACCTTGAAGCAAGAGAAATAGTGCCATAGTGCTAGGGGGTCAGTGCCATGGTTCTTGGAAGTTAATGCTTTGACACCTAGTATTCAGCGCCTCGGCACTGGGAAGTTAGCACCATAACACCGGTAGATGGAAATATAGGTCTCAAAAAAATTAGAGAGGGTAGTTCTATAAAATAACCACAGTGCCAAAGGCACATATAAAATCTTTAATAGCTTCAATAAATGAGGAAATACAATAGTTAAAACTTTCTATGTTTCTCCTAGAAAAGGCCACAATGAACATGAGATTCTCTTTTATAAGATAGAAGAGTGAACCCCAAATTTCACACAAATGTTGTTGGAAGAAGAATATTTTGAAGGAAGAAGATATTTCAATAATAATTTCTCAATATTTCTCACCAGCTTTAAAGAAACTGATTAAAAATAACATTTAACCTATACAATCAAGCATACAAGCTCTATTGTTTAAGAGGCTCTGGTAAGGTGATAATGCCTAAATAAGATATGAATAATTTACCACATGGGGATTAGGATATATTACTTTGAAATCTCTCTCAATAAACTCATGGTATGCCATATCCTGCAAAGAAGTCCTCTAGAAATATAGAAGAATAAAAGAATATTTTAAATGAGAATATACCTCAAGAAGAACTAATCATTGACCTCAAATAGGCTCCAAAAGAATTTGAGGAAGGTATCAAGTCACCATCAATGAACTATAGGAAATCTACTTGGGTACTGAAAAAGATCCTAAGCTGACCTTTATTAGTGCTAATCTCATATTAGAAAGATTGGAGAAATTAAAAGCACTACTCTTGAATTCAAAAGAATTTCTTCACATGGGATTACAACAAAATGCCAAGCCTATCACTAGATGTGGTCATACATAAAATTGTCATTATGCTTAATATACAACCTATAAAGCAAGCACCAAGACGAATGCAATTAGAAATTGAAGAGATGTCAACCTTTTGCCCGACTGATAAAAAAAAATTCACCTTTTATATAGGATGATGCTTGTTAAGAAGTATTTAACAGTATAAAATAATATCTATTACATCTCCTAATTATGGCAACACTAATAATGGGAAAGTTGTTGATATTGTATACAATAACCTTAGAAGAGTTATCGAGAGCTCTACTAGCTCAAAATAATGAAGAATAAAAAGAAAATGCCATATATTATTATGGTGTTTATTTTTGTTTTGATGTACGGGGGACACCACATGAATCTGAGGGTGTACTTATTGAGGTGATCGAGTACGACATCAAAGAATAGTGCACTATCTCAAATGATAGAACTCACTACCCTATAATGGACCTAATCATCTAATAAGGACTCTAAGACATGATGGGTCTTGAATATACCAAGATTTTCCCTACTTTACATGGGTGAATAAAGTAGGTTTATTTAAACTAGGTTCTAAAGTTCCTATGGGGCAAGCCCCATAGTTAATTACATCCTAAGGAAGGTGAGTTCTTAGGAATACTCTCGATTAAAGTGGACAATTATTATCTTTAAAGATTTCAAAGATAGGACTATCAATAAATAGGTTATATTTAGGAAAATCAAGTGGGATAGATCAAAAGGAGAGACTTATTTATTGAAGCTAGAGGAGATGAGGAGGGAATGCTCATGATACTAAAAAACCTAGTGAGCATTCTAATCTATCTTATGGTTAGGCTTTACATATTTGAAATTAAAGAGAATTATGTATTTGAGTTGAAATTTATTTAAAAGCTAAGACTTATAATTTCGTAATACAAGATTGTGAAAATTTCTAAGAGGTGAGGATTTATGCATATAGCCCGAGGTGAAATAACAACCTCAGATCCTAAATCTAGGGAGCTTTAGCAAGGGACAAAATATGTCCTAAATCTAAGGCAAAAATGGGTATATTATTTATCTCCACAAGAGAGGGTAAACCACCTAACAGCTGGACTTATAACTGCATAGAGTGGCAGCCAGCTAACTCCTCCTATATTTTTTTAAAACCATGTGGTTAAGTCATATGTTTTGCAAGATGGTTAGGTGATTATTATTTAGAAAGAAACTAAAGTCCTTTAAACCCACTCCCTAAGAGACTAGAGCATGAATGGTATGAAAAATGACTTAGTCTAATGCAAATTTTATCAATTTTTATTTTATTTTGGACTCTTCATTTTGACAAAGGCCATAGGATTTTACATGTCTAAATGCATGATGAAAGAAGATTATTGACTAAATCAGAGAGAAAGAGATACTTTCCATCATAGAGGAGACCCTCAAAGGTCAAGTCTTCCCCTATGCAAGGTTGGAAACCCTTTAGAAAAGTGAAAGATGACATGCATGATATTAAGCATACAACATTGAGAGGTTGCTAAATCTTTTAATTATCTTGAATTAATGCCTAGGCTTTAAATGAGATTATGAGTTGTATAGAAAATTAACTATGAGTTGTAGTTGGGGTAGAAAGTTTATTTTTTTCTTAAGAGCCTAATCAGATCCAGGCCACACATTAAATCACCATACATGAAAAAACTAGAAAAATACATGCCATTTATATTACACAATTGTCATCAAAGCATCAAATAGTTTATAAACTCAACGTAAAAGAATAATAGGTCATTGTGATTGGGTATCGTCGTACAACCCACAAAGAGAAATGGGTAGCCGAGCTCTACCCTTATACAACCCAGAATATGAAAGAATAATTACAATTACATAAATGAATAAATATTATGGGGGTCTTCATTATTCATATCTTCATATCTCCTCCACTTCTTCATTTGGGTTTATTTGCTCCAAAGGCATCACGGGGGCCTCCTAGGAGAAAGCCTTCTAGCCACCGATCATCCTAATCCCCCATAACACTAATCCTAATTCCTAATGAATAGTTACATTAAAAATAAGAAATTTAAATCTAACTACACCTACAAGATAAGTGTTAGCTAAACACACCATACAACCTAAGCAATTATGTATATAATTTGGACTTAGCACCCTACACATGGGTAACCAAGTCCACCTGTCTTATTTTAGATTGTATTTAGGGGTTAAGCAACTTGTAAAAGAAAGCATTTATAATTTTTTAAGCACCCTTAAGCATAATCTCCTGTAGAAAATATGATTAGGCTAATACTATCTAACATCCAGTCTATGAAGCATACACCCTAACATCTAGTCTATAATAATACATTATAAAACCGAACATACATCAAATCATGCACCGCCTTAACATAAGGCTAAAAGTGGTGACTTAATCTAAGGTTTGTGTATTAAAGCTTGTGTGGTATGCCTTAGCTAGGCTTTGTTGTAATTTATGAAGTATGAAGAGATTTAATTATGAAGGTTAGTTTCACTTTAAATGATTTAATTGATTTTTGAGTTTTGCTTTGTGTTTTCCTCTATTTCACTTGATTTACACTTAACAACTAAGAGTTATGAAGAGAAGAAAAGAGAGGGTCACTCTCTTTATCCTTACATTAAGCCACATCTAAAGCCAATTAATTAATCAATTCTCTTTAGTGAATGGCTTATTACATATTTTAAATTAATTCTAAGTTTAGGTTTACTTTAAATAAAAGAGGCATCTTAAAATTAATTGAATGAACTACTATTACATGACACATATCCATTCATTTTTACCCTCATATATAACATGCATATGATTAATCCCTAAACATATTTATACATATAATATGTTTTTGGTATACTTAAATGTAAGATGTATAAAATGAGTTTTATAGAAAAGATGATTTTCATTTATTAGCTAAATACACATTCAAATGTATGAAAGTTTTAAGCAAGTACATCACCATTATTTTGCACTAGGGGAGTGAGGTAGGAACCTCCTTGGGGCTACTTAAAGTCATGCATCCCCATAATGTCCATACTAATATACTTGCTATTCTTAAATACATATGGATGTATGAGCAACTATAAGAACAGAAAACCATGCGAGAGTATAATTTAATTTAATTGATTTATTTATGTGAATGAATTAAAGCTCTATCCAAGTTATAATGTCAAAATGCATAAGAATGAAATCAAGAAGGTACATCGCCATTGTTCTGCACTAGGGGAGTGAGGCAGGAAGCTCCTTGGGGCTACTTAAAGTAGTGCATCCCAAATGTCCAAACTAATATACCCACTTACATTTGTACTTATGCAAATCAACACATGAATGAAACAAAGTAACATCACTTCATACACTAAGCTTAAATTCACATGCACCTCCTATGTATGTATAGCTAATGTCACAACATATATTATTATTCATTAATAAACTTTTGAAGATACATTTGGGATTTAATAGTGATAATAGCCACACATATTTTTAATTAGGCCAACACATGCAAATTTGACATAAGGGAAATCATTTACTTTTAATAGATTTTTAATAGATTTTTAAAGAAATGGATGCATGAATCAAGTGGCATACAATACTTTAATATGATTGGAAACAAATAGAGAAACACAAGCATGTAATTTCATTCAATCCAACTAATATTAAGGACAATCACATTAAATAAGCTTATTTAAGATGAACCAAAGTTTCTTAAAGTCACTTTTTCTTTACATTTTGGTTTTGATTTATGAAATTGAACCTTAGTTTACTGACCTTAACCCATCCCCAATTTTGTAAATTAATTGGTTTAATGAGGACTGATTAAGTTGAATTTTAGATAGATTAAGTTAAGATAGGAATTAAATCAATTAATTAGCTATTACCTACATCACCTTAAGTTAATTAACTAAATAATGATGAGCCAACATGATATGCAACCACATAGAAAAGTAAATTAGCAATGCTCCAAAGAAATAGAGGGGGCCTAATGCAATTGCCTTATAATTAATAGTTAATTAATCTTAAGGGATTTGTTTCAATACTTTTATGATTTCTGTACACATGTAGACAAATCATAATTTTAGTAAGCTTATTTTGATTATTAAACATTTAAAGGTCTACCCAAGGTTTAATTAATCCAATTAAAGCTGATTTAAAATTAGAGATAGATTAATTAAACCATAAATTAATTAATTAATCCTTAACCATCCTTGATTATTGAGATAAAATTGGCTTAAAGAAGGAGACCAAGAAAGATGCCTCAATCCCTACCCCCAAGCCCTTTGTTAATTAGTTAAATTATGTAGCAATCCAAATTTGAATTAAGTTAATTGGTTAATTAAGTGATTAATGAATTCTTGATTAACTCTTTAAAGAAAATGATTGGGGGCTTAAGGAAATAATTAGATGAAATGTCCCAATCTATTTCCTCAAGTGCCTTCACTATTAACAGAGATCATTAAACTTAATTAATCAACTAATTTATTGTTCATTCAATTAATTATCCTTTATTAAGCTAAAAGAGTAATTAAGGCTTAACCAATTGATTACCCCAACTAATCAGCTAATAAATTCCAAGAAAAATAGGGGAGGCAGAGGTCATCCCCTAAACATCTCTGGAAAGTTTAAAATTAATTAGATGATTAATTAAAAAGTAATTAGGTTAATTAAATTTTCATTAAGCAAAAATTACTATTCTAATTTAATTAATGATAATTTTATTAAATTTTCCTCTGAAATACCTTTAAAATGAGCCCTCATTTATATTTTTAAAATTTTTTTAAGATTAGTTATGAATTATGCAAGTTTCAGCCTAAAAAATTAATTAAATAACCCTAAATAAACCCTAATCCTATTAGTGTTTTTATGCTTTCCATGGTGTGATGGGATAGTTATTTGTCACATTGCATGCAAGATGGGGATGTGTTTTAATCGAACTAAGATCCAATCATGATTAATCTAATTTAGAGTAAAATAGGATCTAAGAGTGATTAGATCAAGACCGTCCATTCCAATCACACAGAACGGATGACCCATGATCTATCTCCTCCCGAGTGGTGAGAGATGGAGACTGTCCATCACTCATCACTCGATTCAAGCTCATCCAAGCTCGAATGGAGATCAAATCAATCCCACACCTTTGGGGAAGTAAAATAAGGAGATCCAATGGTGGAAATCTCATGACATGGAACTTTCCTTCATAAAGGACCAAACCATTTTCATACAAGGATTTTCTAATGGCATACCTCATTGAAGCTTGATCCCAATGATGGTGGAAGCTTCTAGTAGAGACAAAAGCTATTGAGCATGAGCTTTGATTTGAGGTGCTTTACTTGGACGACCAACACACGAAGCATAGGTGATCGATCTTGGTTGAATCCCTATCTCCGGTGGCTTGGAAGCTTGGGAAAAGGCTTGAATGGATTTGATGACACACAAGATGGTGTGTGCAAGAATTAGAGTTTGATGGAGAAATGGAAGAGTTTGGATAGAAGGCACCCTACCTTATTTTTATTTGATGTAAACTGAAAGGAGAAAATGGGGGAGCTTGGGAGCTTGGGGAATGGTTGTGGGAGACTCTCCTTCACTCTCTCTAGCTCAAACGAAGTTGAATTTTTGAATTTGCTTTTGAATTGAGGGGGTATATCCCCTCATTTGTTGAGGTGGACATACCCATTTTCTCGCTGGCTAGCCACTGTCAAACTGCTGGAGTTATCTCCATCAGGTCCACGTGGCTTGCCATAAGTGGAGGAAGAGATTGGGTTTCCTTATCCATAGGATTCTTAGTTTAGAGTGAGGAGGAAGAGAGTGGTTTCCTTAGGTCCACGGCTAATCCTAGTATGCTTACTGTGGGCTAGGAAGATTAGGCATACCCTCTTTGGCAATTGGATGGTTTCCCAAGTGATGGGAAAGTGGACCTTGCCTTTAAAGGAAGAATCCATTGCAAAGAGGGCTTAACTAATGGTTAATCCCTTGGGTGGGGTCCACTTAGCTTATGGATAGATTTTGGGTTGATTTAGGATCAATTTGGGTTAGGCTTGGTTAGCCACCAAAGCCCCATGAGTTGATTTTAGGTGCTTACGCTTCATTTGGTCAAATGGGTTCATATGAGTTCATGTTGGGTTAGGTTGACCGATTGGTCAAATTGGGTCAAACCAAGGCTTGGGTTAAATTCAAATGATTATTTGAAGAGTTTTAGTTCAAGTGGTTTCAATCAATTTGTCTTAGGTTTGATTTTGACTCATTTGGATTCAAATAGGTCAAAAGGGCTAAGTTGACCAACTGACCAATTTGACCAAATTAGGTTGGGTTAGGTGTTGGTTCATGTTCAATTGGTTAATTAAAATGATTGTAGGCTTTGGTTTGATTTGATTTGGGTTTAATTTGGATTTTGGCTATTTTGACCCTTTAGGTCAATTTGGGCTAGGTTGGATCAAGTTGACCAATTGGTCAAATTAGGCTCAATTATGGCTTTGGTCAAGTTCAATAAATGATTTGGAATGAACTTGAGCCATTGGTTGCAATAAATTTGGGTTTAATCATGATTTGACCCATTTTGGCTTTTAGGTCAATTTGGGTCAACTTAGGTCAAATTGTTAATTGGACTTGGTTTGGCACAATTAAGGGTTTGATCATGTTCAGTCATTGATTATTGATTAGTTTGAATCAATGGTTTCAATCAATTTGGTATATGGTGGGTTTTGGCTAGTTTAGGTTTCATTTGAGCTAAAGGTTGACTTGGTCAAAGGACAAAGTTGACTTAGTTTGGCCTAATTCAAGGTCGTTGATCACCCTAGGATGATTGTTGATCAATATATGAGGTTAGGATGGGCTTGGTTCAATCCAATTTGGGAATTAGAACTTGGCTCAAAAAGATCTTTTAGGTCACTTTGGGGGTCTAAAATCCAACTACAATCAATTTGGAGTCTAATAGATTTTGGCTCATTTGAAGTTTTCAAGTCAAAAAGGCTAACATGGGCTTGAGTTGGGTTGACTTGAGTTTGGTTTGATAATTGTAGTTTATGTTTATATTTGGCTAAAAGATTGAAGGAATGATTGATTCATGAGAAAATCCATTGATTTTGAGTTGGTTTGGGATTTGGCCAAGTTCAAGAAATTGGCTAAAAAGGCTTGAATTGGGTTTTGGTTTAATCTTGGATTTGTTTTTGGCTATTTGGATTATATTTCATTTATATTTGGGGATATAAATGAAGATATAAAAGATCCATGAGAAAATCATGAGTTTGGAGTGATTTTGAAGCAAAGTTGACCAAGTATGTGGGTGTAGGTCAAAAGGGCTTAAGTAGGGAATTGATTTAGTTTGATTTATTTTTGGTCATTGGAGGATGGATTTCATTTTATATTTATGAATATAAATAAGAGAATAATTAATTTATAAAGAAACCAAGCAAGTTTGTGATTGTTCGGGTTAAGATTTGATTAAGCCTATGGAGGTAGGTCCATAGAGCTTAAGAAGAGATTTTGGCTTTGTTTGATTTAGTTTGATTTGGTTTTGGCTATTTGAGTTTGGATTTCATTTATATTTGTGAACAAAAATAAAGGAATAATTTATTTATAAAGAAATCAATCAAGTTTGGGATAATTTGGGTTGATATTTGGCTAAGCTTATGAGGTGGCCATAAGGCTTGAGAGGGAAATTTGATCTTGGATTTGATTTGAGATTGAATTATTTGGTTTGGAATTTGGATTTGGATTTAGATTTGGATTTGTAAATGATTGAAGGATTGAATTGATCTTTGAGAAAATCAATTAAATCAGGATTGATTTGAATTTGGTTAAGGCTAAGTCCATAAGATGAAATCAAAGGGCTTAGGAAGGGTTTTGAATTTAATCATGGGTTTTTATGAAGAAATCTTGAGCTTGAATTTGATCACAGGATTGATTATAAGTCTTGAAAATTTTGGATTTGGTATGAGTTTGAGGTTTGGTTTGAGAAGGAAAACATGGATTGGGTTTAGACTATAGGGTAGGCAAGTTTTCCTAGGTCCTAAGGCATAACCTATTTCTATGGCTAACCCTTCTAAGTCTCTGGGCTTAGGTTAAGTGTACACCTAATCACTAGAAGTGTCTTAAGACTAAGGGACTCTTAGTTTCTATAAGAGTCCTAAATCTATGATGAGAAAGTTGAGAACTCACTCTAAAAGTGAGGTCAACAAAAGGACCACCAATAAGTGTGGTGTAATTAACAAGGCACACCGCATGTATCAGCATTGACCGAGTAGATCAACAATGTCCGAAGGATTGTTAGCTTTAACAGGAATGATCTACCCCTAAACTTGAGATGTAGATGAAATCAAGATCTTAGTGTAATGCAACATGAGTTATGCTAAAGGCATAATAGAGGAAGAAGGGATCCATTGAGGGATCAAGTATGTGAACCTTCCACTAGGGAAGTAGGTTCATATTATCCACAGAGGATAAAGCTATGAGTTTAGTTATAAACATGATTTGGGGAATGGATATCTACTGGGGATTAAGATTTATAATCTATCAAGGATAGATGCATGAACCTTCCACTGGGAAGTAGTTTAGATTTATTTGGGTATAAGAATTTAATTTGATTTGATTTTGTGGGGCTCCACTAGGCAGAGGATATGATTTGACTCACTGAGGAGAAATTTGATCTGATTTAATTGGTGGGCATCTAGTGGGGATGAAAATTTGATTTGTTTATGATTTAGGACTCCACCAGGGAGAGGACATGATTTTGATTTTTTTTTTTGAGGGCACGTCTGCTTGAGATATGAGTTTGGATCCACTAAGGATAAGATGGGTTTAATATATGGATTTCTTTAGTTTATTTTGGTTGAGCATCCACTTGGGATAAGAGTGGATGGATTTAATTTAGATTCCACTGGGGAAGGATGGTGTATTTAATAAAATGGACCTTATCGGTGTGCGATGAATCCACTATGAAGGGGCTATATCAGCCTAGGCCTGTCTCATATTTAAAAATCAAAAGGGATAGTCTATCAACTATCAGGTAGGACTATCCAACCTAAGGGGTTCCTTTCGATGTGAAATGGTCAAGTCAGGAAGAAAGCTTATAGACTTACATCTTCTAAAATAAGGAACCACTAGAGTGATCAGTTGATAACACAACAAATCAAACCCGACCTATGGCTATTATTGAGTGAATGTTGCTATGGACCTATATCGACTCAAAAATAGTAAAAATTAATTTCATTTTAGATGGACCCTATCAGTGTGTGATGGATCCACTAAGAAGGGCTAATATCAGCCTAGTCCTATCTTAGATTTACAAATCCAAAGGGATAGTCTATCGGCCTCGGGGTAGAGCTAACCAACATAAGGGGCACCTTTCGGTGTGCAATGGTCAAGTGAGGAAGAAAGCTTGTAGACTTACATATTCTAAACAAGGAACCACTAGGGTGATTGGTTGATAGCATAACAAATCAAACCTGACTTAAGGTTACCCGTCGATGTGCAATGGTCATGCTAGAGAGAATGCGTGATAGACTTATATCTTCCAAATCAAGGACGACCGCTGGGGTGACCTATTGGTGGCACAATAAGTTGAACCCAACCTAAAGGAGACTAATGAGATAGTGCCAGCTTGAGGACTTATCTCAACTCAAAAGTAGTAAGGAAATTCCTATCGGGAGTTTTGCTGACGCTGCCCTAATGATAGGATGCCTTCTTAGGAAAAGGTATTATTTGGGGATTTCCTCCTAATCCACAAGAGAAGATATATACTTTTTTTGTTTATATTTCTATTGTGCGTGTGACACTAAGAAGGTTTATATCATCCAGTCCTACCTCCTCGGACCAAAGGAGAATCTTCATATCCGCAAGATAAATTCTCCAACCATAGGGGTGGCTACTAGAAAAAGGGGACTGTCCAATATAAGAGTAACCGGGGTAGTCTCTAAATGGTGTCGCTAAGGATGTCCCATAGGGTAGGTACCTCTAAGGGCTTTATCCTGGACCATATAAAAGAAAGCTTATATGTATACAGTGGCCAACTCCGAGAGAAAGTTTGTAGACTTACACTTGCCATGAGTGGCGTATCCACCAGGTGGGTCACCGTTAGCATGGAAAAAATCAACCAACCTAAGGTACCCATCAGTTTGTGACAATCAATCTGAAAGGAAGGCTTGTATACTTACATCTTCATAAACGAGAATGATCATTGGGATAGTCTATCATTAGAGACAGTTATGACCTAGGAGACTACCAAATTGGAGTCCCGTAAGGACTGACCTTGACAAGTAGTAAAAGGAAATGAGCCACTGGGGACTTATCCTAAGCCTTAAATATACTTAGTGCATATGATGTTCAAGAAAGCGTGTAGGCTTACATCCTCTTAAACAAAGTCAACATGGGGTAGCTTATTGGCTGCACAAGAAGGCCTACCAAACTAACAACAAGGCAATAATGGTCAAGTAAGGAAGAAAGCTTGTAGACTTATATCCTCTAGATAAGTAACCACTAGGGTGATATACTAGCAAGGTAGCATATCAGCCCGACCTAGAGTAGCTAATGAGTGAGTGCCACAGGGGGTTTTTTCCCACATCAAAGTAGCCCGAAATAAAAGATATGTGTTTATTTTATATTTGGTTGTGTGTAGTTTGTGTTGGTGCTATGTTGGTAAAGGATAGGAGCTTAGGTTCCTTACACCTACCCTAAATACATCATGGTGGATTCACAAGCAAAGATATTTCTAACCAATATGAAGAGATGGAGTTTGAAATGAAAGAAATTTTATTGATAATTTATTTGAAACAAGATTTATGGATAGTATTTCTTTAGGTAGAGCCTGTTGATTGGAAGCATTGTGAGCTCTCCCTTACAATTTATAAGTTGATAAGATCCTCCTTAGTAGGCCTTCTTTATGGCAAAAGGGCCTTCCCAAGTGGGTTCAAACTCCTTAGAACTAAAACAAGCTCTCCTACTTGAAAAGCTCTAAGACAGACCAACTTGTTATGAGCTTGAATTATTTTTGCTTTATACAACTTGAGGTTCTGGCATGCCCGAAGGTGCCTCTCCTTCAAACCTTCGAGCTCTTCTAATTGCAACTTGGTGTTCTTTCTTGTGCTGATTTTACTACCCACAGCTATCGTTAATGATGGGAGTTGGACTTCTAATGTTAGAACTGCTTTAGACCCATATACTAAGGACAAAGTAATATATTATGTTGGAGTTCTATAAGTAGTGCAGTAAGCCCACAAGGATTCTACTAACTGCTCATACCACTATTGCTTATTATCTTAGAGTGTCTTCTTTAATATTTGGATAAGAGTTTTGTTGAGGGCTTCTGCTAAGCCATTTTCCCTTGGGTATTAGATGGTAGAATATCTCCAATCTATGTTGTGTCTTCGGGCAAAGCTATTTATTTTAGTGCTCTTAAATGCAGTACCATTATCATATATAATTCGTCTAGGCACCCTGAACCTATATACGATATGGTTCCTGAAAAATTGAGCACATGCTGAGTTGTGACCTCTCTAAGTGGGATTGCCTCCATCCACTTAAAAGTAGTTGATGATAGCTAGAATGAACCTATGACCCTTGGAAGAAGGAGGATCAATCAGACCCACTATGTCAGTACCCCAACACTCAATGTCCATGAGGCCAATGTAAGATGTAATGTTGGGTGGTTGGTAAGACCACACCGTACATGACATTAGTGGCATCTTCTAGTCTGCGTGATCATCAAGGCTAGTATCCTAGTCTTGATCTTGGCTTTCATCTTTGACCGAATCCCGCATAAACCTGAATGCACATACCATCATGATCTTATGTGTTTGTCCAAATAAAGTAACCACATATGATCGAAGGACCACCGGTATCAGGTGCCATCCACAAGAGTATATGAAAGGGCTCTCTGCTTCACCTGATGTGCTAGTGAATTCTCTTGAGGTAGTCTGCTTATATTTAAATAATCTATGAATGGTTTCCTCCAATCCAACTCCTCATCCTTTTTGGCAATGACAACCTCCCCTTCAAGAGAGAGTCTCTCGTTGAGTTCAACGTCAACATTGGATAAGACTTACCTATTTTGGACCCTTATTGGAATGGAATCATCTTCTAGACATGCCAACTCATTGGAAAGCTTGCTTAATTCATCTGCTATAGTGTTTTCTCTTCGAGGGATCTTATAAATAGTAACCTCTAGGATTTGGGCTAATAAATCCATGGTATACTTATCATAGTGATGGAGCTTATGCTTCATAACTTTGTAAGATCCAGCAATTTGGTTGACAACTAACTGAGAATCCCTAAAGATGTTGATACTCTAAACGCATAGTGTGATGGCTAACTCCAGACTAGAAATTAGATCCTCATGTTTGGCTTTGTTGTTGGTGCATGGATTGGATAGATAATATGAGAATGTCATTATGTCACGGTCCAGAGTTAGGAGAACTATTCTTACCCCTACCTTTCTTGGAAGAGTAGATCATGGTTCTTCTCCCTTTTGAAAGGAAGCTGCACCATCAAAATACGTCTCCCAAGCTAGTGTCCCTAAGTTCATGATTTGTTCATCGGGAGTTCATCACTATGAAGAATCAGCAGGAAGTGGGTGTGCTGCTAAGAAATCTAGTGCTCCTTTCACAGAGGAAATGTAATATCAAACTTTGATAAAATCATGGACCAACGCGCCAATTGTCCGGATAGCATCGATCGTGTCATGAGATATTACAGTGGATTGATCCAGGAGATTAAGTTCACCTTATGGGAAAGCATGTAATGTTGTAGCTTTTAGGATACAAAGATTAAAGCTAGGCTTTTTCAATTGGTGGATAGTTTACTCAAGAGGATTGACGATGACTAAGATAGTAGAGCATTCTCTTTCCTTCATCATTGGTTTGGGCAACAAAGTGCCAAGGGGAGTCATCTAATGCGTAGTATATAGTATCAATGGCTTGGATAGGGCTAGAAGGGCGATCATCGTAGTGCTTGATGTCTTCAAAGGTATGTTGGCACTTGTCATCCCACTTGAACTTGGCATCCTTTTTGGAAAGTGTTGAAAATGATTGCACCTTTCTGATAAGTTAAAAATGAAGCATCTCAGATATGCCAACCTCCATTGAAATGATCTGGGTTGAGTTAAACTTTTAGGGGGTGGCATTTTAATATCACCTTGATCTTCTCTAGATCGATTTCTATTCCACAGTTGGACAACAAACCCAAGGAATTTCCCTAAAGCTACTCCAAATGCACACTTCAATGGATTCATTTTGAGGTTAAATTATCTTAACCATTTGAAAACTACTCTCAAATCAAAGATATGGTCTTCCTTTTCCTTACTTTTGACTATAAGATCATCAAAATAACATTCAACCTCATGATGAATAAGTTCGTTGAAGATCCGAGTCATGGCTCACGATATGTAGCACCGGCATTTTAAGGTTGAAAGGCATGACCTATAGTAAAAGATTTGATTGGGGTTTGAAACATAGTGTTTCTTTCATCTGTAGGGGCCACCTTTATTTGGTTATAACCAAATGAGCCATCCATGAAAGAGAAGATTGCATGAGATGAGGCAATGTCCACCATCAGTTCTAGTATTGGTAGTGGAAATTCATCTTTTGGACATGCCTTAGTCAGATCCCTAAAATTGACACATATTTGAATTTGGTTCATTTTCTTAACTAATGACACCACAAGTGTAGATATTTTTCTTCCATGATGAAGCCAGAATTGATCAGTTTCTTGACTTCAGAAATGACCTGCTATTCAATGTCTAATTGCATGCGTCTAGGAGCTTGCTTGATAGGGTTAGCACTAAGTTCTATTGCTAGTTTGTAGACTATTGCATCAGGAGATAAATCGGGCATCTCTTTGTAACTGCATGCGAAGTAGTCCATAAACTTAGTCAATAGCCTAACTAAGTCATCTATTTTAGTATCATTCAATAAAGAACTGATGTATGTTGGACGTGGATTATCTTTAATTCCTAAGTTGATTTCTTTGAGCTTGTCGATAGTTAACCTGATCTCCTCTTCAAATCTGGAAATGGATCTTTGACTTCAAGATCATTTGGATCATCTGAAGTTTCTAAACACTCCTCCTTATATGAGTTAGTATGATTTGATAAGAACCTATCAGATTCTAAATGATTGGTGATGACTAGGCAATGATTGTCATCATCTACTGAACCCACTATATTGAATCCTAGTCCTAGTCTTAATTGAGGATGTCTATTTTGGTTGTCCCATAACCATTCAAAGTAGTCCAACCTGTGTTTAGACCAAGTATGTGGGATTAATCCCTTCTTTGCTAAATTAAGAACACAAAGTGAATACCAATCAAAAGGTAATTATTTTAAATCTTTATATGAACCATCCTTAATTTCTACATCGCTTGACTTGAGGATGATGCCCCAAAAAAGAACCTCGAGTTCTCCCATGTGGATGACTTGGGGCTTCCTTAACTACCAAACCCTCAACTTTCTGAAAAGAAAGTGAGGTTAGAGCTAAGGTTCCCAACTCACCGACGTCTCATATGCATAGAGATTTATGCTTTGCTTTGGAGCCCAGTCTTCATCACTATCATGCTCCAACATCACCATGAAAGGGATCAGCTACTAAGAAGAGCTGGCTGGTGTGCTAACCACATAAGACTCATCCTCTAAACTAGATTCTAAGTCTATGTGGATAGCAGGTGTGCTCCTAGTGGCTAGGACATACCTCCTATTAGGTGGCCAATAGGGAGGCTTTCCACCTCGGGGACTGCCTCTAAACTGTCCTCTACCTCTGCCTGGTGGAGGTCAAGTCACCCTACCCATGTATTTAAATGGAGTAATGAATTATGGGTGGAAATCTAATGTCTGGCTTTATATCTTGCTAAGTCCACGTCTCGCTCTCTTTTATTTTCTTTTTCTATTTATTTCTTTTTTTCTTTTTCTATTTCATTTTCTTTTTTCCTTTCTTTCTTTTTGTTCCTTTTGGGGATCTTGACTAGATTCATGAGAATGGACTTGTTGGTTTTGGTGAAGAAAATAGGTTGTTTCCTCATATATCCCAACCTCATGAACTGTGAAGGGCTTAAGATCTCCTTTGATGAAGTACTCAATTCAACCTCTCATGAACTTCATGAATTGATGTAGAGAGGATGGAACTGTGTTGTTCTCATGTATCCATGATCTCCCAAGCAATGCATTGAAAGATATATCTGAGCCTATAATATGAAACTTGGCTTCAGTCTTCCATCTATCTCTAATGGCAACACTATGGAGCATAAGGCCCTCTCATCTTCTTCATTAAATCCTCTACTATTAGAGTTTAAAGATGTTGATCCTCAAGTAGGCAAGGGTTTTTAAACTCATAATGTTGACTGATGCACCTTGTTCAACCTGAACTCTTGATAACCTATATTCCAAATCCATTATGTAAAGAGGCAATTTTGCTTGGTCATTCCTAGAAGCAAGTCTTCATCACTAAATGTAACTCCTAAGATATCCTTTAAGTTGTGTGCCTTATCTTCAATAGCAATCAATGAAGCTAAACATATCTCTAGATCAAGAAGAGCCTTGACTAGAAATTTCCTCATCTCTTTGGATAAGATAAGGCATCATATATGCTTAACTTAGTTGAAAACTTTCTAAGATGTGCTAGGATGTTGTAATCAACTCTGACTTGGTCCTTCACAAGCATATCCATGGGTGGAGCATCCTGTGGAGGGGTTATCTGCGGAGCCAATGACTTGTTTACCCTTATCAAGAGGTACTACCCTAAGAGGTAGAACTTTGCCACTACGTAAGTTGACTTCAATAAATTCTTGAAATGATGAACTTGTGGAAAGTTCTACCTTCTCATCAAGCATACCTACAACTTCTCCTATGGGATCTTCAAATTCAGTTGACTCCAAGTCAATTTCAAGAAGTGAACTTGATTGATTCAAAAGGAAAGTCTGATTCTGAATCAAAAGAGAGTGGATTGAAATGACTAGAGCTATTATTATTATTTTCTAGACTTGGAGAGTTTTTGGGAGAAATAAAATCTAAATTATCAGAAGTGGACAAGATTTAAGTGAAAGCTTTCTTCATTGATTTACTTTTAGGTGGAGGTACATGATAGGAATCTAATAAAGTAAGCAAGGTAAGAAATTTAATGCCCTTGTCTGATGATACAATGCTCCTATTGGTAGAAGAGGAGCTAGTGGAGGAAGAAGTAGTAGATTAGATGGAGGCTGGACTGCATGGGTTAACTAACTATCCCAAGCAAGTAAGGTGGATTGCGATGTCGCACTTTGTCACCTTCTTGAAGTTGTCTTTGACAACTTGCAAACCTTCCTTGATGTTGGAGGTTTGACCTACCTCAGACACCTATAAAGAGAGTTTTTTAATCTTAGAAACTACTTTTTTAGAGGTTTAGGATAAGGAAATATCCCAACCTTCTTTTATCTTAAGAGGATCATAGGTTTCCCTAAGCATTACACTAATAGAATTGGTGGGTTATTCTACTAAGTATTCCTTGGGATGACTATGACACTTGACTTGTAGCTATGCTCAAGCTAGTCCCTAAAAGTAATACAATCCTCTAAGACATGACTAACCATGCGGTGGTAGGGTAATAATTAGGATCATTACTCTTACCCACTTCCTCCAGTCTCTTGGGCTCTAGTAACAGAAAGTCAGGTTTCTTTAAAAGATTCTTAAATATTTTCCTAACAACCTCCCTCTTGATTGAATATGGCTTATTCAATCTATCAACAAGAGTAGGTGGATAATAGCTACCTGGCGCGGGATAGTAATATCATTGTTGGGTAGGTTATTGATGTGGCAGGAATGGCTGTTGTGGCGGCTTATTTGATGGCCGAGGTGGTGGCAGAGGAGGTGGAAAAGGAGACTGCTGAGCTCGAGGTCTCTCATACTTGACTCTGGTTGGCTGCTTCCTTCTATCCACTGACATAACTATCCCTGGCTTCTTCTTGAACACCTTCTGTGGCTTGGGCCAAGATGATTGGTTGGGAAAGAGTGATTGTTTGGCTTCCACTTGTAGGCTAGATGTCTTGTTAATTAGTTTCTCAAATCTTTGAAGGATAAACCCCTTAAATATGAAGTGATCTGGCCATGAATATTCTTGAGGAGAATCTCAATGGCATGTTGTTCGGATAGTTGTAGCTCATATTTCATGCTCATGTTGTGCCACCTGAGAATATAATCAACAAAGGGACTCATTGGGAACTTGTGTTGCTATCGCAAGATCACCTACAATCACTCTTTGATGAGCCCCAACAAACCTTTTAATGAATAGGTGCTCCAACTCAGTAAAAGTCCCTACCAAACCATTAAGCAGTTTGGCATACCAATCAAATTCAACCACTAATAGGCTGCTGACAAAAAGTCTAAACAAAAGTACATCACTACCACCGGCATTGCACTAATCGACTCTAAAATGCATGATATGCTGACGTGGGTTCCCACTGCCATCAAAGATTTTAAGGGAAGGCGGCACAAAACCCTTGGAGTATTGAACTACATCAAATTCCTTTGCGTATGGTCTACCCTTTGGAATAGATGAGCTCCCCCAGGCTTACGCCATCGCTTCCCTCAACTACTACTCTACCATGTTCTTAATATCCTTCTCATGCATGGAGGTGCCATCTACAACCTTCCTATGCAAGCTACCTGCATCATCCTCTATGGGAGTGCACCTAGGATGCTCTAAAGTATGTACCAACTCTAGACGATCGGCTATCATAGGAGAGGGCTGTGAAACTGGGGCTGAGTTCTGCAATTTTAAAACTACTGCCATCAACTCCTCAAACTTCTTCTCCATGTTTTTTCAATGTGATCATTCCTTTATCTGAGCTAGTGGAGGAGGTGCTGAGTCAAGTGAGAAGTGTCACCTTCCTCGAGCACAACACCTTCCTAGCTAAGATGATCCCTCTATAAGGATCCTCGTGTATCAACCATGTGGACCTCAGTCGTGTCATCCAACATGTCATCCTCATTAGGATCAAAGCTAAATATATCCTTCTCCTGATTAGAGTGGTCACTCTTAAGAATTTGCCTCTTCTCGACAAAATAGTCCACTAATATGTCATCTATCGAGCTACTATGGTTGATGACAATACGAATTTTAGCTACGTGGACTGCTCTCTACCTCTATATAATGAACACTACCTACTATCAAGACCTCCTCACCTAGAGGAACAACTTTCATGGGGACTGTGTCTATGTCCACACCCCTCTCTATCTCTATATTGTGGTGAGGTGGATGAAGCTCTTGGGTACCCCTCTAACAGTGAGGTAGGATCGAGTCTCTCACCACAGGTGGAATGGATGGAGCAAGATCCTTGGGCCATAGCCAGATCACCAAAGGGGAAGGTCTCTCCCTGGATGGGGCTTCTGAACCTTGGCGGTAGTGGTAGATGTTGCAAGCTTAATTGGTGATGGTGGATGGCGAGGGGAGCGACGTGATGGAAACATCGCGCCCTCAACTGGGATCTGTTTGGTGGATTGCCAAGAATGTTGTCAATGATCGCCAACAGGAGACGATCAGAAAATCCATCAAAGTAGAATACCCGCACACTCTCTCTCTGCCCTGTGATACCAAGCCTCCATGGCTCTCTCTCTCTCTCTTTATGGATCTCACCTAAAACTCCTGGGATCATGGATCATAAGTCAAACAAGGTACCGCACTCACATCCAAAAGCTCAACGGAATAGTCTAGATGGGCCTCTATGCTCCCTCCTGTCTCAGTATGGGTGGTGAGGAGATGAGCATCCTCATAATCCCCGTTTCCATATAAGGTTGAGAGGGGGTGGAACCTACCACCACTCAGAAGTGGAGAGGTCTCACGGGGAGAACCCACCTCAACTACATGGGAAACAGCGTTAAGCTCCCTGGTCACTCGCTCATGACCCTGCTTAGTCTTCCAATTTTTGCTGTGGTGGTGGGTGTGAGTGAGCAAAGTAAAGCGAAAGCTAGAACATACCTTGAAGGTGGAGGAGATTATCTTAGAGGCTAAGACAGCCTTCCCCTTTAGGGTGACCAATGAAAAGGTAGCCTCGAAAGCTATAAGAATGCGTAGAACCGACACTAAACGGGGGGTGGGAACACTGCAGCCTTCCTATTTAATGAGGAAAACTCATAGTTAGTTGGGATATCCAAGTGGAAGAGTGTCCCACCACCTCCTCTACTAAGATGTGAGGGTCCCCTCACAAGTAATACAAACCCCTCAAAGCCACGCCAAAATATCAAGGTGTGGCATCAGGCAATAATCCAAGGCCACTACCTAAGGGAAAGAAAAGGTGAACTTAGATCTATGATCATGACCGGAAGGGACTACTAACTATGAAACCATGCATTTGTTAAAAACATAATTGAGTCGACCTTGCCTTGATGTTTGCCTTCAATCATTGACTTCTATACTGATTTGAACCCACACTTAACAAATTTAGGTATGATAAGTGGGGCTCATTGAATTTTGGAGAGATTTGTGATATTTGGAGGAGAGACTTTGCCATATGATTTTGATTTAGAACCCATACTCAACCAATTTAAGTAGGTTGGACGAGGTTCAAATATTTGGAGAGACTTTTAAAGATATTTGTATTATGTATCTTGTTTGAAAATTTTGATTTGGAAAACCTTTACTTAGCAAATTTAAGTATGCTAGAAAGAGGTTTTGATTATATGCTTGAAAATTTTGTGAAAGTATGTTTGCTTTTGATGATTGGTTATGTGTGTGATATATGTTGATTTGAAAATGGGGTTTTACTAACAAATTTGGTATGTTAAGTAGAGGCCAAATGTGTTTGATATATGTTAGAAAATGAGGCTCTCACTTAACAAATTTGGTATGTTAGGTGGGATCCACATGTGATTGATTTGTGTTTGTTTGCTTTTGAAGATGAGACTCCCACTTAATAAATTTGGTATGTTAAGTGGAAGCAAAATGTGATTTGATTTAAAAATGAGACTCTTATTTAACAAATATGATATGTTAAGTAGGAGTAGAGTGTTATTATGATTTGCTTTTGAAAATGAGACTTCTCACTCAACAAATTTGGTATGTTAAGTGGAAGCCAAATGTGATTTGATTTGAAAATGAGACTCTTATTTAACAAATTGGTATGTTAAGTAAGAATCAAATGTGATATGATTTGCTTTTGAAAATGAGACTTCCTAGTTAACAAATTTGGTATGTTAAGTGGAAGTAAAAAATGTGATATGATTTTCTTTTGAAAATGAGACTTCCCACTTAACAAATTTGGTATGTTAAGTGGAATCCAAATGTGTTATGATTTTTGGAAATGAGGCTCTTACTTAACAAATTTGGTATGTTATGTAGGAGTCAAGTGTATTTATGATTTTCTTTTGAAAATGAGACTTCTCACTCAATAAATTTGGTATGTTAAGTGGAAGCTAAAATGTGATATGATTTGAACCTGAGACTCTTTTTTATGTTAAGTAGGAGTCAAGTGTATTTATGATTTGTATTTTAAAAATGAGACTCTCACTTAACAAATTTGGTATGTTAAGTGGAAGTTAAAAATGTGATATGATTTGCTTCTGAAAATGAGACTCCCACTTAACAAATTTGGTATGTTAAGTGGAAGTCAAATGTGATTTAATTTACTTTTAAAAATGGGACTCTCACTTAACAAATTTGGTATGTTAAATGGGAGCCAAATATGATTTGATTTGAAAATGGGACTCTCACTTAACAAATTTGGTATGTTAAGTGGAAGCCAAGTGTTATTTAATTTGCTTTTGAAAATGAGACTCTCACTTAACAAATTTGGTATGTTAAATGGGAGCCAAATGTGATAATGATTTATGTTTTAAAAATGAGACTCTCACTTAACAAATTTGGTATGTTAAGTGGAAGCCAAATGTGTTTGATTTGAAAATGAGACTCTTACTTAACAAATTTGGTATGTTAAGTAGGAGTCAAATGTGATATGATCTTTGAAAAATGAGACTCTTACTTAACAAATATGGTATGTTAAGTAGAAATCAAATATGATTATGATTTTCAAAAGAGGGGAAATCTAATTAACAAATTTGGGTATGTTAAATAAAGTTCAATTTGTTTTTTTGTGAATTTTGGAAATAGGACTCTCATTTGAAAATTTTGGGTATATAAAATGGAGTCCAAAATATGTCTTGATTTATTGTGTGTAATTTCTTACTTTTGAAAAGAGGGAAACTTCAACTCTAGCATATGTGGAATATGTTAAGTTGAGTTTCAATTTTATGCTATGATTTTATTAGAAAATAGAATCTTCATTCAACAAATTTGAGCATCTTGAATGAAGGTGGTCATTTTCAAAAGTGTGCTTTTGAAAAAGAGGGAAACTCCAACTTTAGCATATGTGAAATATGTTAAGTGGAGTTTCAATTTTATGCTATGATTTTATTTGAAAATAGAATCTTCATTCAACTAATTTGAGCATGTTGAATGAAGGTGGTCATTTTCAAAAGTGTGCTTTTGAAAAAGGGGGAAACTTTAACTCTAGCATATGTGAAATACGTTACGTGGAGTTTCAATGTTATGCTTTGATTTTATTTGAAAATAAAATCTTCACTCAACAAATTTGGGTATGTTGAATAGGGATAATTATTTCCAAAAAGGTGATTTTGAAAGAAGATTTTGATTTTGATTTTGAAAAGAACCTCCATGTAACAATCATGGGGATTATTATATTATTGATCTCACTTTTGAGTGAGCTCTCAACTTCCTCATCATAGATCTAAGACTCTTATAGACACTAAGAGTTCCTTAGTGTTAAGACACTTCTAGTGATTAGGTGAACACTTAACCTGACCCTAGAGACTTAGAAGAGTTAACCATAGGAATAGGTTGTGCCTTAAGGATTTAGGAGGACTTACCTACCCTATAGCCTAAACCCAATCCTTGCTTCCTTCTTTCAAACCAAACCTTAAATTCAAATTCAAATTCTTAAATCAAATCCAACTATCAAATGATTGAAATCCATGATTAAATTCAAACTCCAAATCCCTTCCCAAGTCCTTTGATTTTATCTTATGGACTTAGCCTTAGTCAATTTCAAATCAAATCTTAAATCAAATCCCAATCCAAATTTCAAATCAAATCCAACTTCAAATAATTGAAACCCAAGATTAAGCTTCAAAACCAAAATCCTTTTAAGCCATATGAACCACCTTAATATGCTTAGCCAAAACTCCTTCAAACCAACCCAAATTTGGTTGATTTATTTATAAATAAATCATTCATTCATGAATATTCACAAATATGAATGAATTCCAAATTCAAACCATTCAAATCAAATCAATTCTCAAGTCAAGCCCTTTTGACCTACATCCCTAGATTTAGTCAAATTTGCTTCCAAATCACTCCAAAGTAAGTGATTTTCTCATAACCTATTTATATCTTCATTTATATTCACAAATATAAATGAAATATAAATTCAAATGGCCAAAACTAAACCCAATTCAAATCAAATTCCAAATTTTAGTCAATTTAGCCAAATTCTTGAACTTGGCTAAATGATACCCAAATCTGTTCAAAACTCATAGATTTATTCATGATTCAATCATTCCTACAATCATTGACCCAAATATAAACATAAACTACCATTATCAAACCAAACCCAAGTCAACCCAAGTCAAGTCCATGTTGACATCTCTTGACTTGAAATTATCATATGAACTAAAACCCATTTGGCTCCAAACCAATTGCAATTGGATTTTTATTTCAACCTTAGGCTCATGTGTGAGTTAAACTAAACTTAAATCAAGCCATGATCAAGCCAATTGACCCATTTAGGCTCACTTGACCTAAAGTGACCTAAAGGACTTTTTTGAGCTAAGTTCTAATCCAACCCAAATTGGATTGATCTCACAACATAACCAACAAACACCCTAGGGTGATCAATTGCCTTAAATTGGGTCAAACCAAGTCAAACCTAGCCTTTGACTATGTCAACATTTAGCCCAAATGAAACCCAAGCTAGCCAAAATCCACCATATGTTAAATTGATTATAACCATTGATTCAAAGCAACTCATAATTAATGATTGAACATGACCAAACCATCACTTGAGCGAAACCAAGCCTAATTGACCATTTGACCCAAGTTGACCCAAATTGGCCTAAAAAGCCAAAATGGGTCAAATCTTGATTTGATCCAAATCAATTGTAACCAATGGCTCAAGCTCATTCCAAATCACTTATTAAACTTGACCAAAGCATAATTGAGCCCAAGTTGACCAATTGGTCTACTTGACCCAACCTAGTCTAAATTGACCTAATAGGTCAAATTGGCCAAAATTCAAGATGAATCCAAATTAAACCAAACCAATGCCTATAATTACTTTCAGTCAACCAATTGAACTTAGCTCAACCTAACCCAACTTAATTTGGTCAAATTGGTCAAATTGGTCAACTTGGCCAATTTGACCCTTTTGAATCCAAATGAGTTAAATCCAAACCTAGGCTAAACCAATCCAAATTAATTGAACCAAAACATCCCAAATCATCATTTGAACCTAACCCAAGCCTTGGTTCCAACTTAACCCAAATGAACACATTTTAATCAAATGAAGCCAAATCACTCCAAACCAACTCATGGGGACCCTAGGACTTGGTCAAACCAGACCCAAACATGTCTTAATTCATTCCAAAATCTCAAATCCATGTGGACCACCAAGGGATTACCAAAAACCCTCTTTCCATTGGGATCTTCATGCATAATAAAGTTCACTTCCTTACCATGGAAGCCAAGCACACATGTGAGGCTCCACCCCAACCCACCTAACCCACTAGGTAGGCCATGACCAATGGAAATTCAACATCCTCATGCCAAACTAAGCACCCATGGACAAACCAAGGAGAACTTTGCACACCCCAGGCTCCTCATGGCTCCACACAAGTCAGCCATGGAGTTGAAATGACCTCTCGCCCCATGAAGGCCTGCTAAAAAAAACCAACCCATCTCCCCCATCCTTCACATAAATTTTGGCCAATACTCCCCCATTTTGAGTATGAAAGGAGTCATTCAGCATCGTGTGAGTCCCTAAGCCACCCATAACCCAGAATTCCAAGCTTTCTAGCCTCCCTCAGATTTCCTGTGAGAAACCAAAAATAGGGAGCCTTCCTTCATCAATACTCCTCCATCCCATGCACCAACACCATCCTCATACTTCATCAAAGCTAACCAATCATCTCCAAGCCTTCAGCACCAAAGATCAGAGTGGTGGCCTTTGCATGGATTGGTCACCAAGCTCACCCAAATCAAGCTCAAAGCTCAACAGGCCTCACCAACTAGAGGAGCTACCTCCATCAATATCCAACATATTTCGTGAGGTAATTTTATAAATCAAGCCTTGTATGGAAAATAGCTTGATCGTTTACAAAGTAAATTCAAATGTCATGAGTTTTTGACCCTTAGATGTGTGCACCTCCCTCTCAAAGGTGGGATCGATTTGAGGCAATCCAGTGAGCTCGATTGAATGGGAAAGATGGATGACATCCATCTTTCATAATGAATAGATCAAGCCATCCATTTTGCATGATCAATGAAATCTCGAGATCCCATATTAGATCCTTCCTTTCAAATCAATTTGATCATGGATCCATCTTAGATCGACGATCATGAGTTCATCCGCCATAATCGAAGCATGATGCTTAAACTTAAATAGCTATCATCGCCCCATGGAAAGTAACCACGCCATCATGCCATGGGATTAAGGCTTTAATTAGGCCTAATTAATCCATTCTTAAGGCTAAAACTTCAAAAAATCATAATTTATCCTCAAAAAATTGAAAAAAAAATAAACTTGGGCTCATTTTAAAGATATTTCAGAGTAGAATCTAGGAACATTATTATTAATTAATTTTAAATAATAGTTTTGGCTTAATTAAGGTTTAATTAGCTTAACTATTCTTTAATCAATCACCCAATTAATCCAACTTTAGGATGTTTAGGGGATGACCGCCTCCCTTATTTTGAATTTTATTATTGCTTAATTGGAAATCATTGATTAAGCCTTAATCACTTTCTTAATTTAATTAGTGATAATTAATGAATGAACAATGGTTTAATTAATTATTTAATCCTAATTACCTCTATTGAACAATAAGGGAGCTTGGTGAATGTGATTGGGATATTTATCCTAATTAATTTCCTATGTTTTCTTCACTTTTGGAATTTGATTAGTAAATAATTAATGAGGTAATTAATTGCTTAATTACTTAATTAATCTCCAAAATGATCAAATATTGGACTTGGGGATTGATATCGAGACCTCTTTCTTGATCTCTTTTCTTAAGTCAATTTTATTTCATTAATTGAACATGCTTAATCAAATGGATTAATGAGTTTCATTAACTCAATTTAAAATTCACTTCATTCTAAGCAACCTTAATCAATCTTTCTTGGGTGCAATAACCAAAGTGAGAGATAATAAAAATTATGTTAGCTCACATGTGTGAAAATCATAAAAGTAGTTAAGTGAGATCTCTTAAGCTTAATTAACTATTAATCAAGCCAATTGCATTAGGCCCCTTTCATTTCTTGCAAATTTACTTTTCATGTGGTTGCATATCATATTGGCTCATTATTATTAGATAATTAACTTAAGGTGATGTAGGTAATGGTTAATTAATTCACTTAATTCATGCCTTAACCTAATTAAAATATAAAATCAACCTAAATATTCTTCATTAAATCAAATTAACTCACACAAGGGATTAGGATTAGCAAATCTCTTTACATTTTCTAAATCAAATCAAATTCAAAATAAAAAAATGCCATTAAAGAACTTTGGTTAATTTTAAATAGCCTTATTTAGTGTGATTGTCCTTAAGAATTAATTAGAATGAATGAGATCATGTGCTTATGTTCCTTTATTTCTTTATAATCATGTTAAATGTTGTTTGCCATTTGTAATCATGCATTCATTTCTTTTAAAATTAACTAAATGAAATGGTTTCTTTCATGTCAAATTGCATGTTTGATTTAAATTAAAAATAGGGCTATTATTACTATTAAATCAAAAGTTATCTTCAAAAGCCCATAAATCAATATAATATATGGAGTGATGTTAATTACAGTATCTATAAGTTTATGTATAATTTAAATAATATGAAGCTCTTTTCCTTACCTTATATGGATTTACATGGATTTACAAATGTATAGTTCATTTGAAAAGACAACATTTATCTAAATCTATTCTATGTATCTCCATGCTAAGACTTAAAGAATTTCATATCACATATGTAAATCATATAATCAAATCAAATATGACTTCTTGCATGACCTCATTCTTGTATACATTCATAAGAAAAGTGAAATATTAACAGACATCCAGTGTGAGGTTTTAAGTAGCCCTAAGTCTTGTACCTACCATTGGTGTAGAACAATGGCACCATACCTACTTAAAACTCTAATACATATGTATGTATAACATGACCTACGAATAAGAATCATAAATCAAATACAACTTTTGAATGGTTTTTCCTATTCTTATAGTTGCTTATACATCGATATGTATATAAGAAAAGTAGTATATTAGTTTGGACATCCTGAGTCGGAGGCTTTAAGTAGCCCTCAAGTCTTGTACCTTACTCCCCTGTAGAACATAATGTACTCACTTAAATATACATGTGGATACTTAGCTAATGAATGAGAACTCTTTTTATTAAAAGATATGCATTCATACTATTTATTTGGTTGAGTTGATTAGTCATGTGATTTAAATCTTTCCTGCTTTTGCATAAGAATTTAGATAGAGCTTTAAATTAATATGACAAAATCATTCAATCAAACAAAACATTAATTCCAAACACATTTACTCACATTCATCATTTAAGTGTGCTAAAATACAAATTGCATGTATTATGTTTAGATTTAATCATATGCATGATATACATGATTGAAAGAAATGAATAAATATTTATTATGTAATATTAATTCATTCTAATTAATCTTAAGATATCTTTCTTATTTAATAAGGTCATTTAGAGTGAACTTAAACTTAGGGTTGATTAAAATATGTAATAATCCATTCACTAAAGAGAATCAAGATAATTAATTTACTTTAGAAGTGACTTAAGGTAGGGATGAAAGAGTGGTCCCTCTTTCTTCTCTTTATAACACTTAGTTGTTAACTAGTATGAAACAAAAGAAAATACTAAGCAAAATCTTCAAATCAATTAAATCACTTAAAGAGAAATCAACCCTCTATAAATTAAATCTTTCACGCTTAGCAAAATTACAACTCTAAAGCCTAGTTAGGACATACCACACAAGCCCTACTGCACACATATTAGATTAAGTCACCACTTCTAGCTTTATATCAGGGTAGTGCATAGTTTGATGTATGCTTATTTTGTGATGTATTATTGTAGACTGGATGTTAGGTGTATGTGTGTCTAGATGTTAGATATTAGCCTAATCATATCAGAGGGTTGCTTGCACTAATAAAATATAAATGCTTTTGCTGTGTTGCTTATACCCTAAGCATAACCAAAATTTGGACAGTGGACTTGGTTACCCAGGTGATAAGTCCAAATTATTCATATAACTACTTGTTGTGTTTGTGCTAACATTTATTTTGCGTGTAGTAGATTTACTTTCCTTCTTTTAATGTAATTTATTAGGATTAGGATAAGTGTTATGGGGATTAGGATGAGCATTGGTCATAGACCAAGTCTTAACCATGTGAAGCCTTTGGAGCAAGCACATCAAATCAAGTCAAAGGAAGAATGAAGAATGAAGATGAAGATCCCCATAACATTCATCATTTGTATAATTATTCTCTATAATCTAGGTTGTATAAGGTAGAGCTCTACTACCCACATTTCTTTTGGGTTATATAATGGTACCACCACATCCCTCTTATTCTTTTGTAGCTTTATAAAATTATTTGATATTTTGTTTTAGCTTGTGCATTAGAAAAGCATGCCTTTTCTTTATGATTGTGATTATGGCCTATGCAATTAGGCTCCTAAGATAAAAAATTAATTTTTCTACCCAAACTAACAACTCAAAACTAAATTTCCTAAAATAACTCATAACCTCACATAAAATCCTAGGCATTAAATCAAGATAATAAAATATTTAGCAATCCCTCAGCTGGATGATTGTTTGTTTAATATTATGCATATCATGTTATTTCAATCTTGGTAAGAGAGGGCTTCCATCTTTGTCAGATAGTAAGGGCCTAACCTTTGAGAGCTTATGATGGAAGAACACCTCTTTCTCTTTTGATTTAGTCCATAATCAATTTCATCATGCATTTAGGCATATAAAATCTTATAGCCTGTGTCAAAATAAAGAGTCTAAAATCAAATAAAATATGATAAGATTTGCATTAGATTAAGCCATTTTTCATTACACTCATGCTCTAGTCTCTTAGGGAGTGAGTTTAGGACTTAGTTCCTTTTCTAAATAATAAGAACCTAACAATCTTGCAAAGCATAAGACTTGCCTACATGGATTTAAAGCATAGGAGGAGTTAGCACTCGGTAATAAGTCTTAATGGTGGTTTACTCTCTGGGATGAACAATATACCCATTTACCTTAGATTTAGGTCATGCTTGGCTTTAAAGCTCTCAAGATTTAGGATTGAGGTCACTATTTTCGCTACAGCATAAATCCTCACCTCTGGCATCCTAACAATCTTGTGTATGGCCTATTTTCTAGAAATGTTAACTCAAAATATATAAAATCTCTTCAATTTCAAAAATATAAAGCCCAACCATAGGATAGATTAGAATGTTCACTAGGCTTCCTAGTATCATGAACATTCTCTACTTATCTTTTTTGGCTTCGATAATAACTCTCTCCTTTTGATCCATCCCACTTAATTTTCTAAAATATAAGTAGTTTATTGATAGTCCTATCTTTTAATTCTTTGGAGACAATAATCGCCAACTTTAATCAAGAGTATTCTTAAGGGATTCACTTTCCTTATGATGTAATTAACTATGGGGCCCATAGGGAACTTTAGAACTTTAAATAAACCCTACTTTATTCATCCATGTAAAGTAGGGGAAAATCTCTATATTTGAAGCCCATCATGCCTTAGAGTTCTTAGGTGATTAGTCCATTGTAGGTAGATTTCTATCTTTCAAGATAGTACACTATTCAATGTCATACCATCACCTCAAGTATATCTCATCTGGTGTCCCCACATATGCACATACTACAAATAACAAAAAATAAAAAATAAACACCATAGATTTTTGAGACTTTGGGATGGTTCCTCTCATCTCTCTATAGATGATTATTATCTAAGCATCGATAATGGACTTACATTTGTGAGTAACTATCTATTCTTCCAAGGCACTTTTATTTCATTCTAAGCAAAGTTAGCCAACATCTTGGTTTTGGACCTCACTGTAGACTTGAAACCCCCATGGTTCAATGAATGGAAAGATATTTTAGAACCTCCTTACCATTAGCAAATGAGGTTCATCAAAAATTTAAGAAAATAAATTCTTGCAAAATGACACTTCCAAATGCACTTTGAAATGGCCAACTTCTTCATTCAACATACCAAATTTGTTGAATGAAGATTCTATTTTAAATCATAATATAAAATTGAAACCCACCAAAACATATTTCACATATGCTAGTTGAAGTCTCTCTCTTTTCAAAATCAAGAAATCACATTCATGGCATCAAAACATACATTGAAATCAATTTAACATACTTAAGATTTATTAAATAAATTTCCCATCTATTTTGGAATTTTATTTGACTTGTTATAGTTGTCAAACAAAGAATTCCCCTCTCTTTCCAAAAATGAAAGAAGCAATCAATACATTTGATTCACTTAATATATCAATTGTTAAGTGAGAATCTCATTTTCATATGCATTTGATTACTTAACATGTCATTGTTGAGAATCTCATTTTCATGTCACATGATTCCACTTAACATATCAAAATTGATGAGAATCTTTTTTCATGTATGATTCTACTTAAAATGTCATTAAGTGAGAATCTCATTTTCATATCACATTTGATTCCTACTGAACATATTAGAATTGTTAAGTGAGAATCTCATTTTCTGTCACATTTCATTCCAAGTTAACATATCAAAATTATTAAGTGAGAATTTTATTTTCGTGTCATATTTGATTCAACTTAACATGTCAAGATTATTAAGTGAGAATCTCATTTTCATAAATCACATTTGATTCCCATTTAACATATCAAATTTGTTAAGTGAGAATCTTATTTTCATGTCATATTGATTACTTAACATATTAAAGTGAGAATCTTATTTTATAAATCACATTTGATTCCACTTAACATTAGAATAAGTGAGAATCTCATTTTCATGTCACATTTGATTCACACTTAGCATATCAAAATTGTTAAGTGAGAATCTTATTTTTGTATCATATTTGATTCTACTTAACATGTCAAGGTTATTAAGTGAGATTTTCATGTCAAATTTGATTCCTTCATGTCACATTTGATTTCCACTTAACATATTAGAATTGTTAGGTGAGAATCTTATTTTCATGTCATATTTGATTACACTTAGCATATCAAAGTTGTTAAGTGAGAATCTTATTTTCATGTCATGTTTGATTCCCACTTAACATACCAAAATTGTTAAGTGAGATTCTCATTTCCATGACACATTTGTCTTTCACTTAACATATCAAACTTGCTAAGTGATAGTCTTATTTTTACAAATCATATTTAATTTCACTTAACATACCAAATTTGTTAAGTAAGAATCTCATTTTCATGACATATTTGACTCCCAACTTAACACGCCAAATTTGTTAAGTGAGGGTCTCATTTCATGTCACATTTGATCTCCACTTAACATACCAAATTTGTTAAGTGGGAGTCCCAATTTCAAAATATATATCAATCACATTTGATTTTCACTTAACATAGCAAATTTGTTAAGTAAGAGTCTCAATTTCAATACACATTTGATTCCTCCTTAACATACTAAATTTGTTAAGCAAGAATCTCCTTTTTTTCAAATCACATCACATTTAGGCTTTCACTTAACATACCAAATTTGTTAAGTGAGAGTCTCATTTACAAAGAAAAGCAAGACATATATCAACCACATTTGGCTTTCATTTAACATACCAAAAGTGAAAGTCTCATTTTCAAACATAAATCAACATGTGGCTTCTACTTACATATCAATTTGTTAAGTAAGAAGCCCCATTTTAAATCAACATTTCACTCATAAGCAAAAGGTATTTTAAAAAAGATTTTCAAATACATAACACTATTCTTAGCATACCAAATTTGCTAAGTAAAGGTTCTTTGAAATCATCATTTTCAAACAAGACATACAAAACACAAATATTTCCAAAAATTTCTTCTCAAATTTTAGAACCCCACTGAACCTACCTAAATTGGTTGAGTATGGGTTCTAAATTAAAATCAAATGGTACAGACTCTCCTCAATATCAAAATCTCTCTACTGAATGCCACTTAAAATATTCTAATTATTGAGTGAGGATTCAAGACTCCAAATCTTGATTACTTTCTTAGGACAAGTGTTGAACCAGAGATCTGACTAGAGTTACATTTCAACACATGCAGAGATATAGTGCAGACTAGTTAGTATAGTTTTTCCAGTCAGTACACATGGGCTTCTAGAAGTTCATCTTCACCATTCTATTTGGCATGGATTTGGCCTTGGATCGGGCCAGCCTCCCTCAGAGTGACACCACCCATTTCTTTTGAGGATTTGAGGAGCATGCATTGTGAAGGGCGACCCTCCACTACCTAGATGATGAGATGGTAGGTATTTCATCTCATTTGCATTGACCTACCTTCCACATGAGTATCCTTGAAGAGGAAGGCGAGGTTCCACCAAGTTCAGCTCCTATAGCCTGCATATCCTCATTGGTCCTCAAGGGAAGGCTATCTGGCTTCAGAGATAGTCTCCACCTTCAAGGTAGATCTAGTTCTCACACTTCTAACTCAATCACACACAAAGACTCAATGATGCAAATTTAAGAAGATCACAAAGATAAGCATGCCTTGAGAGAGAGCCAAAGATCCTAGCGAGGAGGGTTCTCCCATGAGGTCTCATTTTGACTAGAAACAAGTTTCTCTCCCTATGGAGAGAGAAGATTACTAGGATACCGCATTGCCTCCACCTGCATATCAGAGAGGTTTGGCTAGGGACAAGAGGATCCCATGTGGCCTACATATGGTTGCCAGTTGAGCAAAGTCAAAGATATTTTTGACTTGAGGTCGATCATCCCGTGAGTGTGATTAGAGTGATAGAGCATCAGAGGCCAGTAGCATCAAATAAGGAGCAGAGTGACGCGTCAATGAGCCTTCTACTCTAGTTGATTTCTAATCATGGACACTATCATGGACCAATATTATTGTTAACGGTACCATCACATGTGGGAAAGCCTGAGGGTGGAACAATGCTCTTCACCACACTAATCCACTCCTCTCCTGCCATCATTAGTTCAGGTCCCACCATCCACTATTCCCAAAATGGCACAAAAGATAACATCTAAGGAGAAGAAAGTCCCTTTGGTGATCCAGCTATGGCCAAGGGATCCCACTCCAGCTACTCCACTGACTGAGGTGAGGATGAGTTCCCCTACTCAACCTTCTACTCAGGCTTGGTGAAGAAGGAATGGTGACCATGCAATGTCATGATCACACCACCATCACCACCACCATTGGAGCTGCTGATAGTGGCATAAAGGGGAGGGAGACATTTTCTCATGATAGTATACTGAGATGGCACTCCACCACATAGTCATGAGCATATATCTTCTAGCAAGCAAATCCTCCTGAGATGGCACTCTTCTGCAATATGAGATGTATCTATGTCAAGACCACAATCCAATGCTCATCAATGAGTCTGTGATCAAGGTAGATCATTGATGGGATTGTATTAGCTTACTTTTCTAGAAGAGGAACTTGTAGTGGATTGAACAGATTCAATGAGAGGAGCATTTGATCCAATGAAGATGACCTCTTGAGATTCCATCGAGATATATGGTGATGAAAGCTCCCTCCATAAACTAGATATGGAAGGTGTTGTAGTTGAAGAGGACGATGCCATCCATTCAACTCAAAGACCTCTTCCAAAGACTTGCAAGAGATGATCATATTGACAAGAGGGGGAAGAAGATTGAGGAGTGTTGACCTCATTTTTAGAATGAGATCTCAACCCCTCCATCTTAGACATAAAATTTCTCTTAGAGTTTAAGAGTTCCTTAGTCTTAAGACACATCTAGTGATTAGGTGGACACTCAACCTAGCCCTAGAGACTTAGAAGAGTTAGCCATAGGAATAGGTCATGCCTTAGGGGTGTTAGGAAAAATTGTCTACCCTTAGCTTGAACCACTCCTCACTTTCCTTCCTTCAAGTCAAACTCTAAATCAATCTCATTTGATTTTATCCAAACTCAAATCAATGCCACATTATTGAAACATATGATTGAAATCTATAATTGAAACACATGATTGAAATTCCAAAATTCCAACTTTTTTCTGTGTCCTTAATTTCCCTCTTAAGGACTTAGAGAAAACTATCTTCAAATCAATTCAAATCCTTGAGATTTTCTCATAACCCATTTATATTCTCATTTTATATTCACATATATAAATGAAATATAAATTCAAATCAATCAAATTAAACCCAGAATTCAAATTCCAAATTTAAAATTCTTCTTAAAATCCTTAATTTCCTCTTAAGGACTTAGCCTAAATCATCTTCAAATCAATTCAAACTCATGAGATTTCTCATAACTCATTTATATTCTCATTTATATTCATATATATATAAATGAAATATAAATTCAAATCAATTAGAGCAAATTCAAAAATTCAAATTCAAAACTCCAAATATTTTCTAAGTCCCTTAATTTCCTCTTAAGGACTTAGCCTAGATCATGATCAAATCACTTCAAATCCTTGAAATTTTCTCATAATCATTTATATTCTCATTTATATTCACATATAAATGAAATATAAATTCAAACAATCAAAACCACTTCCAAAATTAAACTCAAACTCATTCAAAATAACCACCTTTTCAAGTCAAAATCTTGAACTTATCCAAATCAATTTCAAATCAAGTCAAACTCTTGATTTTCTTCATGATTCAATCAATCCTTCAATCATGAACCAAATATAAATACAAACTTCAATCACAAACCAAATTCAATTCAAAAATCCAAAATCCATTTCATGTTCACCTTTGAACTTGAAATTGTCAAATGAATCAATACCCATTTGACTTCAAACCACTTGCAAATAGATTTATATTTCAATCATAAGTTCATATGTGAGTTCAATCAAACTCAAATGAAGCTTTGACCAAGCCATTTGGCCCACTTAGGCTCACTTGACCCAAAGTAACCTAAAGTACTCTTATGAGCCAAATTCTAATCCTAACAAAATTGGATTGAGCTAAACTCAGCTATGCCTCTCATCATGATCAACAATCATCATGGGATGATCAATCAATCAAATTGGGTCAAACCAAGTTAAACCTAAGGGTTGACCAAGTCAACACTTAGCCAAAATGAAACCCAACATAGCCAAAATCCACCATAGGCCAAATTGATTGAAACCATTGATCTAAGTTCATTCATGACCAATGTTTGAACTTGACCAAGTCAACATTTGAGCTTAACCTAGCTCAATTGGCCACTTGGCCCAAGTTGACCCAACTTGACCTAAAAGTCAAAATGCGTTAAAACTTGATCTAAGCCAAATTTATTGAAACCAATGGGTCAAGTTCATTCCAAATCACTTGTTGAACTTGACCAAAGCCTCAATTGCCAACAAGACCAAACCTAGCCTAATTGACCTTGAACCCAACTTGACCTAAAGGGTCATATTGAGCCAAATTCAAACTTAACCAAAATTGATTGAAAACAAAGATACCAATCCACTTCATATGACTAACCAAACCTAAACCTACCCATGACCTAGCTCAAATGGGTCAAATTGGTCAACTTGACCCATTTGACCTAAATGAAGTCATATGAACCAAATTCAAATCTAAACCAAATTGAATCAAACCAAAGCCACCATAATATTTCAAATGGTCATATGAACTTGACCCAAGTTGACCCATTTTGATCTAAATGGGACAACATAAGCCAAATCATACCAAATGAACTCCAAATCCAATGAAACATGGCCAAACCTATTTTCTCAACATACCCAACATATCTAAATTCAAAAATTAGCCAAATGACCATGTTACCCCTAGGCCATAGAACAATTTTTTTCTAATTACACTTGGAATTTGGTCAAACCTCTTCATACCTACTAAACTCTCCTAATAGATCAAGTGAACAGGGAGGGTGGTGCACCCAACCCAATGGGTTTGATTAGCCCAACTTGACCTAAGCCCCACCATGCATGGAAATGGGCACATGGGAATCATGTCTCCACTCAAATGGAGCACATGGGGACTTCAAAAATCTACTCCCTAACCTAAAATGAATCACATGGAACCTTTAATAGCTCAAACAACCCTTTAAATTAGGGCAATTGATTTGAAATGGTAAGGGAAGCTTCGACCGTCCGATTGCCATTGGGGGAGATATACTCCACCTAATTCACTTCAATTCCAAGAGAGCCGTTATCGATTGAAGTCTAGAGAGTCATAGGAGTCATTTGCAAGTGAACCTAAGCTTCCTAGAGGGAGATTGAAATTGTCATTTAAGTTTTCATCATTTGAAAATACGGGAGGTCCATTGCATTGCAAACATTCTCCACACATAAACATTACTCAATCCCCTCTCCAAGCTTCATCAGAGGACAAAGTCGAGTGCACCCAAGCTCTATTCCAAGTTCTTGAAGGGAGATCCAAATCAAAATGAAGCTCAAGCCAAGAGAAGTGACCCATAGAAGATCCACTCAACCTCCTCAAACTTTCACCAAAGCTTCATCTCAACGATGAAGCTTCTCAAGGGAATCGAGATCGTGATCACCTCCGGGAGGTATGGCATTTTCGACCATTAAACTCAATGTGTGTGGAGCTTTGTAAAAAGAAATTTAATCCCATGGAATTTTGACCATTAGATGCTTGCCATGTTAGATGATGTGGGTTGATTTTCGATCTAATTCATGCTCGATTGAGCTTGAATCTTCTCTTTGAAAGTGGACGGTCCCCATTTTTTCATGGAAGGATCTGCCATCCATCTACAGGGGATGGATGATAGCCAGATTAAATTTATATTTAATTTTATCCCTATCCATGTTTTTAATCTCCTAATCCTTGATCGAATGAGGAGAAAGCGCACCACGCCACGCTATGAAGGGACTTTAAGTGGCCAAAGGAAAGGTACCACATGTAAAGTGCACTCTGCGTCAGCTCATGCATGGCATGCCGTAGGGTTTAAGGATTTAATTAGGATTTATTTAATTCTAATAAATTACCTAAACTTCTAAAATTCATATCTCAACCTAGGAAAATCAAAAAATATGAAATAAATTGCATTCAAAAGATAATTGAACATTGAATATTATAAAATTCATTTTGATTAATTTTGAATAGTTATTTTCTATGAATTTGGGTTTTTTTGGAAATCTTAATTTGTTAATTACCCTTTAATCAATTCACTAATTATTCCCAAACTTCTTGAGTATATTTTGGGAGATGACTTCTACCTCCCCTAATTTTCTTTGGATTTATTGGTTGCTTAATTGGAAAAATTGCTAATTCATTTCCTAATTACTCGCTTAATGTAATTAAGGTTAATTAAAGGTTTGATTAGTGGTTTAATCCTTTGTTGAAGTTGATTAAGTTCTATTTCAGTGAATAGGAGGTTTAGGGAATAATTTTAGGGCATTTCCCCTAAGCTATTCCTTAAACCTCATTTTATTTCTTAATGCTCTCTTAATTAAGGGCTAATTCACTACTTACCCTCTTAATTAATTTCTTAGAATTCTAAAACTTTCCAAAACTCAATTAATCTACTTGGGGTAGATGCTTAGGTGTTCAAGACCCTAAGTTTAATTAAGGAAATCAAAGTTCAATTGATATGTGTGAGGGGTGTTTTGAAATTATTTAAGTTAAACCCCTTAGCTTAATTAATCATTAATCATGTGCCAAATTGCATTAGCCCTTTCTTCCTAGGTGCATTGCAAATTTAAATTCCTTGTGAGGTTTTATGTCATCTCATTGGCTCATAATTATTTGATTAACTATGCTAAGGTGGTGTATAAGGGTAATTAACATGCTTAATTCATACCTTAACCTAATCAAAATATAAAATGAATCTAATCACCTAAAAATTGAAATATATCAAACACATGGGAATGGGGGAACAGAAACTCACTTCATATTTTCAAAATTAAATCAAACAAAAAATCATATTAAATAACTTTGATTTTTTTAAGCTTTCTTATTTCATAAGATTGACTTTAGAATTAATTAAAGTGAATGTGTTGTTCTCAATGCTTTAGTTCTTCCCCAACATGTTAAATATGTTTGTCATATAATTTCATACATTCATGCTTTTCAAAAAATCAAATTTAAAATGAAAATATTTCCTTTATGTCAAATTGCATGTGTTGGCTAAAGTAAGAATATGAGTGGCTATTATCACTATTAAATTCAAATTATTTTCAAAATATATGAATCAATTATCAAAACTGAAAGTGTGTTACTTATATCTTACTTATAAGTTTTCATGTGAGTAAAATATAAGGATGTGCTTAGTATAGGTTTTCCTTCTCCTCTCTTTTAGTGTAGTTTTGAATAGGATTTGGAAAAGTGTATAGTTCATTTCAAAAGAACATAATACTTGCCTAAGTCAATATCCTATTCATTCATATGCTATTATTTAAGAAGTATACCTATACTTGTACATATAAATTGAATAAACAAAAATAAATCAAACAACATAAACTTTTGCATTCTTTCTTTTCCATTCATTTCTTTTGTACACATGTTTGTATTTAAGGAAAGTGATATTAGTCGGACAACCCTGGGGTTGTGAGACTTTAAGTAGCTAAGTAGGTCTTGTACACCCTGGTTAACAATGGCATCGTACTCACTTATACATTTCATACATTCATGTGTGTATGTGAAAATTGGATAAGAAACCCCTTTGCTACTTAATGAAAATCATGCATCATAAACATCCAATTTCTCTTAAATAAATTACTTAGCATGCATCATAAAGTGTTCTAAACATTCCCATTTATATGTATAGATATGTTTAGAACTCATTCATATGCATGTTATGCATGTTGGGAAAGAAATGAAGTGATGCATGTTTTGTGAATTTAGTTCATTTTAATTAATCTTAAAATGCCTTTCTTTTAAGTATGTTTGTTTAGAATTTATCTAAACTTAGGATTAATTAAAACAAAAAAAAAACATTCACTAAACAAAACTAAAACATGAACCCACTTTAGAAATTACTTAGGTTAGGGAAGGAAAGAGAAGTTATCTTCACTTTACCTCTCTTTAAAACTTAATACTTAATTGTAGGATTCATTTGAACCCAATTAAAACATAAAATAAAATCAACCCAAAATAATAAATCACTTAAATGAAACCCTCTCTAAGTTGAACATCTCCATACTTAGAAAATTCTAACTTAAATCCATAGCTAAGCATACCACACAAACCTCTAAAGCATAATTATTACTATGACACACTTCTAGCTTTAGGTTAGGTGGTGCATGGTTTGATGTTTGCTTTATTTTTATGATATATGTTTTAGTGGATGTTAGGGTGAATGTGTAGAATGAATGGTAGTGTGATCTTAGTCTAACCATTATTTCTCAGGATTGTGCGCTATAAATAAAAATATAAATATTTTTTTTGTATATACCTAAGCATAATCCAATAGGCCAGTGGACTTAGTCACCCATGTCTGGGGTGATAAGTCCAATATACATGCTTGGGATTTTGTGATTTGTTTAGCTAATCTCTATTTTGTAGTTAGCAAGATTTACTTTTCCTTTTCATGTAATTTTGTAATTAGGATTTTAGAATGATTGTTATGGGGATTAGGATGAACATTGGTCATAAGATCTCATCTTATGTATCATGTGAAGCCTTTGGAGCATCCACCTTTCAACCATACAAAAGAAGGAACCAAAGAAGAAAGAAGAAAAGAAGAAGAAAGAAGAAAAAAAGGATGAAGAAATGAAGCTTGAAGACCCCCATAACAATGAGTTCCTTGCTTAATTATATGTAATTCATTTGTAATCTGAGTTATATAAGGGTAGAGCTTAGCTACTCAATTTATTTTTGGGTTTCTGTGGTGGTACCCGACCATAATGGCCTCTTATTCTTTTACGATTAGCTTTATAAATTGATTGATGATTTATTTAGCTTGTGCATTAAGTGGCATCCTTTTCCTAGTTTCTTCCTTGCTTTATGTATGGCCTGGATGTGGATTAGGCTCTAAAGAAAAATAAATCTTCTACCAAATTTAACAATTCAAAACTAAAAATAAAGAACTCATAAGCTCATCTAAAGCTTAGGCTAAAATTCAAGATAAAAGAATTAGCAACCCCTTAGTTGGATGAGTACTTTTTATAACATCATGCACAAATGCATATTATTTTCACTCTTGATTGAGGGCTTTCCACCTTGCCAAAGAAACTTGGCTTGACCTTTGAGAGCCATGGTGGAAATACACCTCCTCCCTTCTCACCGATTTTGGCCAATAATCTCATTTCTCATGCACATATGAATCCTATAGACTCAAAATGATTGTCCAAAAATAAAAATAAAATGTAATATGTATTGCATTAGATTTACGTCATTTGAAGCATACCCTTACATGGTCTAGTATCTTTAGGGAGTGAGTTTAAGGACTTAGTATTTTTCTAAATAAATAACAGCCTGGCTATCTTGCATAAAGCATATGACTTGCCTACATGAATTTAAAATCATAGAGGAGTTAGTACATCACCCCTGTGGTTGTAAGTCCAATCAAGTGGTTTTTCCTCTCTTATAGAGGCAAACCAAATACCCATTTTTTTCCTTAGATTTAGGTTTTGCTTTTGGCCCTCGCTAAATCTCCCTAGATTTAGGTTCTGAGGTTGCTTCTCCCCTTTGTGGGCCATAAGCATAAATCCTCACCTCTTAGGCATTTCCTTAATCTTGTGTTATGGAATCATAAGTCCTAAATTTCTAATGAAAAATTCAACTCAAACAAATCAAACCAATTTCAAAAATGTAAAGCCCAATCATAGGATAGTTTGAGATGCTCACAAGGTTTCCTAGCATCGTAAGCATCTCCTACTTATCTTCTTTTGGCATAATAACTCCTCTCTTTGATCAATCCCATTTGAACTTCCAAAATAAACTAATTGATTGATAGTCCTATTAAAAATCTTTGGAGATAATGATCATTTACCTTAATCGAGTATTCTAAGAGATCTCATTCCTTATGTAATTAACTATGGAGGCTTGCCCCTGTAGGGAACTTAACGAACCTGATTTAAAATAAACCTTACTTTACTTTTTCATGAAAAGTATGGGAAGAATCTTCAGTACATATGTAGACCCATTATCCTTAGAAGTCCTCATTGAGGTGATTAGGTCCACTGTAGGGTGGTGACTTCTATCTTTTGAGACAGTAGACCTCTCCTCAATGTCGTACCCGATCACCCTCAATAAGAACATCTGCAGATCTATGTGGTGTTAAATTGCATAAAAAAATGAAGAGATGTATATTTCCATCCTCATTTTATCTTGCATAGAGTGATGATGGAAGTATATATCTTATTCTCCAAAAGATAAAATTAAAATTTTTCACCACAAGGAGTTGATGGTTTCGATTGCAAAATTCTCCACATAGTAGAAGTAGATACAGAGTTGTCACACACTTCAAATCATCCTAGATGCATTCCTATTGAGAAAGACAATGGTAGCTTGCACAGAGAGGTGGTGGATAGTACCTCCATGCATGAAAAAGACATTAAACACATGGTGGAGCGTGAAGATGAGCTCATCTGCTCTAAAGGTTCTACCCTAGAATTTTATGGTGTCCAATATCTGGGCTTTGTGCCTCCATCCTTCAAGATCTTTGATGGCAGTGGGAACCCCCACACATTGCACATTGATTCAATGTCAGGTAGCACGCCTTCTTTTTAGATTATTTTGAATGGGTGTTGCATTTGATTGTATGAACCAAAGGTTTGATAAGGACATTTGCTAAGTTGGAGCACCTCTTCATCAAGAGGTTTGCTAGAGCTTAGTAAAGGGTTACTGTTGGCAACTTCATTGTGACAAAGCAAAATTCAAATGAGTCCCTTGTTGATTATATTCTCAGGTGGTGAAACCTGAGCATGAAATGCGAACCATATTTGTTCGAACAACACACCATTGAGATTCTACTCAAGAATATCCATGGCCCGATTCCTTTCATGCTTAAGTGGTTTACAATCAAAACCTTTGATAAATTAATCAACATGGCAGCTAGCTTACAAGAGAAAGCCAAACAGTTATCTTTTGAAGACTAGTCAACCAAGCCCGAACCTTAAAAGGCATTTGAGAAGAAGCTAGGGGTAGTCACAACAGTTGATAAGGGGAAGCAGCCAGCTAGGGTTCAATAAGATAGGACTTGAGCTTAGTAGTCTCCTCTACCACCTCCTCTGCCACCACCTCTTGCCACACACCACCGCCTACTCGGTATCCTCACCAAAGATCACAGTATTCCTATCCACCATCGTACTACTTATCTACTCTTGTCAAAAAATTGAATAAACCTTATTCATTCAAGATAGAGGTAGTCAGGAAGATCTTTAAGAACCTCTTAAAGAAGCCTGATTTTTAGTTACCAGAGCCTAGGAGGCAAGAGGATGTGGGCAAGATTCATAATCCAATCTATTTCCCCTACCACCATATTCTAGGCCATGTCTTACAAGATTGCTTTACCTTTAAGGACTAGCTTGAGCATAGCTATAAGTTGGGTGCCATTGTCATTCCTAAGGAATACCTACTAGAACAACCCTCTAGTTCTATTAGGATAATCCTTGGGGATACACATCTTCTTAAGACAGAGAAAGGTTGGGATATCTCCCTATCCTGAACCTCCAAGAAAATTATTTCTAAGACCAGAAAGTTACCCTTCCAGGTACCTGAAGCTGCTTAAACCATCAACTCTAAGGAAGGTTTGCAAGTTACTAAGGATAACTTGAGGGAGGAAGCCCAAAGAATGGATAGCATAGTAGCAACCACCGATTCTAGCACTCCTTCCAATTGTAGTTCCAGCCTCCATTCAATCTTCTAGAAGTACATTGTATCGTGGAGGGTGCCAAATCCTCACCCGCCACTTTAATTGATTTCTACTTTGTACCTTCATCCAAATCTAAGAAATCAATGAATAAAGTTGATTTCACTTACATCTGTCACAACTAATGATCTTCCTGAGTTTATTACTTTAGATAGCTCTCCAAGTCTAATTAATAATAACTCTAGTTATGATCATTTCCACTTCTTCTGATTTAGAAATGGATTATCCATTCCTAAATCATCGGAGTTCACCCATTGAGATTGATTTGGAGTCATCCCACTCTGATGATTCTATAGGAGAAGCTGTAGGTGAACCTGATAAGCAGGTAGAACTTTTAACTAAACCAGCTCATGAAGTCACTGAAGTCAACCACCACAGTGGAAAAGTTCTACCTTCTAGGGTAGCACCTCAGGATAAGGGTAAAGAAGTCATTGGTTTGAGCGATCAAGACGCCTCTCCACAAGATGCTCCACCTATGGATATGCTTATGGAGGATTAGCCCAGAGTTGACTATAATGGCCTCGCTCATCTAAGAAAGTTATCAACTAAGCTAAGCATATATAATGCTCTTATCTTATTCAAAGAGATGAGGGAGTCATTAATCAATGCCCTTCTCGATTCAGAAATATGTTTAGCACTACTGACCATTATTGGAGAGGAGGTATGTCATTCAAGGGAAGCCCGTGGAGTTATATTCATTCACCGATGAAGACCTTCTTTTGGGGACAAGAGCACCGCCCCTCACATCATAGTGGACATGGATTCCACTCTCCGTGGTGTTAGTTGATCCAGGTGCATTAATGAACATTATGAGTCTAAAGGCCCTTACATACTTGAGGATTTACATCTCCAAATTCTGAGGAGATCAGATGATGTTGAGAGGATTCAGTGAGTAAGGCGAGAGGGATTTACACTCCATAGTGTTACCACTAAAGATAGATGACTAGAATACAGAAGCTAAGTTCTACATAATTGATTCAGATACATCTTTTGCTGCTTTGCTAGGTAGGCATTGGATACATGGAAATAACACAGTTCCATCCACTTTACATCAGTGCATCAAACTTTGAAGAGGTGGAATCGAGTATTATGTCAAAGGATACTTGAAGCCATTTTCAGCTAGCAAGGTCAAGATATATGAAGATGCAGCTTACTATCTTCTTCCAAATCAGAAAGTATATTCTCGCAAACTTAGTGAAAGTTCAAAAACAAAAGAAAAATAAACAAAATAAAAAAATAGAAAAAGAAAAAGAAAAAGAAAAATATTAAAATAAAAATAAAATAAAAGTGCAAGTGAGCGAGAATCAAACACTGAGGAAGAAGTAAAGCCGATGTTGATTCCACGCTCATTCCTCCATATGAACACACAAGGATGACTTGACCCCACCGTGTAAAGTAGGAAGATCTAGATGCTATTCTAGAGGTGGAAGACATCCTTGCTGGTGGCCAACTAGAAGGACCTATGTTCCAGCTCACAGGAGTACCCCTGCTATCCACATAGACTCAGAGTTCAGTTTAGAGGATGAGTCTCATGTGGTTAGCACGTTGACCAACCCCTCTTAGAAGGTCTCTTTAGAGGTGACATTCAAGCCAGACAGTGATGAATACCAGGCCTCCAAGCAAAGCATGAATGTATTCAAATCATCATTATATAGAATAGTCAGGCAGTAGTTGGGAACTTTAGCTCTAACCTCACTTTCTTCCTAGAAAGTTAAAGGTTTGGTAGTTAAGGAGGCCCCCAAGTAATCCATAGATGTTAAGCCAAAGAGATTTTTGTTAGGAACATCATCCTCAAGTCAGAAAGCTGGTGTAGAACTTGAGGATGATTCATATAAAGATTTAATACAATTGTCTTTTGATTAGTATTCGCCATGTGTTCTTAACATAACAAAGAAGGGATTAATCCCACATACTTGGTCTAAGCAAAGGTTAGATTATTTTAAAAAGCTATGGGGCAACCAAAGTATATATTCTCAATTAAGACTAGGACTAGGATTTGGCACAGTGGGTCTAGTCGATGATGGCAACCATTGCCTAGTCATCACCAATCATTTGGAGTCTGATAGGTTCTTTCCAAATCATGCTAACTTATATAAAGAGGTGTGTTTATAAACTTCAGATGACCCAAATGATCTTGAAGTCAAGTATGCACTACCAAAGTTTGAAGAAAAAATCAGATCAACCATTGAAGAACTCAAAGAAATCAACTTTGGAATAAAAGAAGATCCACGCCCGACATACATCAGTTCCTTGTTGAATAAAGAAGAAACCAATGACTTGGTTAGACTATTAGTTGAGTTTAAGGACTGCTTTGCATTGAGTTATGAAGAAATGCCTAGTTTATCTCCTAACATAGTAGTTCATAAACTAGCAATAGATCCTAATGCTAACTCTATCAAATAGGCTCCTAGATGCATTCGATTAAAAATTGAGTAGTAGGTCATTTTTGAAATCAAGAAACTGATCGATGCTGGCTTTATCAAGGAAGAAAAATATCCCACCTAATTGGACAGTGTCATTCTAGTTAAGAAAAAATGGTCAAATTCATATATGTGTCAATTTTAGGGATCTAAATAAGGCATGTCCTGAGGATGGATTTCCACTAAAAATGGTAGATATTCTCATCTCGCAGTTCTCTTCATGGATGGGTCATCCGCTACATCCAAATTAAGATGGCCCGAGGATGAGAAAAAAATACGAACCCCGATTGAAATATATTATAGGTCATGCCTTTTAGCCTTAAAATGTCTAGCTACATACCAACCATGACTCGGATCTTCAACGAACTCATTCATCATCAAGTTAAATGCCATGTTGATGATCTTGTAGTCAAGAGTAAAGAAAAGGAAGACCATCTCTTTGAATTGACAGTAGTTTTCGAATGATTAAAATAATATAACCTCAAAATGAATCCCCTAAAGTGTGCATTTGGAGTAGCTTTAGAGAAATTCCATGGGTTTGTTTTCTGACATCGGGGAATAGAGATCGACCTAGAGAAGATCAAGACTATCTTAGAAATTCCACCCCCTAAAAGTCTAACTCAACTCAAATCATTTCAAGGGTAGTTGGCATATCTAAGATGCTTCATATCCAACTTATCAAGAAGATGCCAACCATTTTTAGAACTTGTCAAAAAGGATGCCATGTTCAAGTGAGATGACAAGTGCCAGCATGCTTTTGAATACATCAAGCATTACCTGATGACGCCACCGGCTCTATCCCGCAAGCTATTGATCCTCTACACCGCATTAGAGACTTATTGGTGCTTTTGCCCAAGCCAATGACAAAAGGGAAAGAAAATTCTCTACTATCTCGCTCATTTAATCCCCGCCGAGGTAAACTAACACCTATTAAAAAGTACATCTAGCTTTAATCTTTGCATCCCAAAAGCTACAACATGCTTTCATAAGGTGAATCGATCTCTAGGATCAATTCATTATAATAACTCATGATGACCAATGTTATCCGGATGATTGGCACAATGGTCCATGATTTGTCAAAGTTTGACATCACATTCGTATCCCTCTGTGCTATGAAAGGACAAGCACTAGTAGATTTCTTAGTAGCACACCCACTCCCCACTGATTCTTCTCTTAGTGATGACCTCCCTGATGAACAAATCATGAACTTAGGGGACACTAGCATTTGCCATTGAGAAATGTATTTTGATGGTGTAACTTCCTTTTAAAAAGGAGAAGAACCACAATCTACTCTTTCAAGGATGGAAGAGGTAGGAATAGTTCTTTTAACTCTAGACCGTGATGTGATGAGATTCTCATATCATCTATACAATCCATGCACCAAAAATAAAGCCAAATATGTGGCTCTGATTGCTAGTCTCAAGTTAGTCATTACACTATGCATCCAGAGCGTCAATATCTTCGGGGATTCTCAGCTCATCATCAACCAAATCATTGGGTCTTATAAAGTTTTAAAGCCTAAGCTCCATCATTACCACAAGTATACCATGGAGTTGTTGGCTCAAATCCTAGAGGTCACCATCTATAAGATTCCTCGAGAAGATAATGCTGAAGTAGATGCATTGGCCAAGCTTGCTAAGGAGTTGGCATATTTAGAAGATGAGTCCATCCCAAATAGGGTCCAAAATAGACAAGTTTTATCCCTTATTGACACTAAACTCATCGAGAGACTCTCTGTTGAAGGGGAGGTTGTCGTTACCAAAAAAGACGATGAGTCAGATTGGAGGCAACCATTCATGGATAACCTAAACACAAGTAAACTACCTCAAGAGAAGTCAGTAGCCCATAAGGTGAAATAGAGAGCTCTCTTCTATGCTCACGTGATGGCACCCATACCTTCAAGCAATACGTAACCGGAACGAAGTATAAACAAGCCCATAAGATTATGATTGATGTACATTCAGGTTTATGTGGAGCTCATCAATTCAGTCTGAAGATGAAAGACAAGATCAAGAGACTAGAATACTACTGGCCTTTAATGATTACATATTGCATGGAGGTAGCTAGAAGATGCCACCAATGTTAGGTGCACGGTGGTCCTGCATCAACCACCCAACATTCTACATCCTATATTGACTTCATGGCCATTTGAGTGTTGGGGCACTGACATAGTGGGTTCGATCGATCCTCCTTCTTCCAAGGGTCATCAGTTCATTTTAGTTACCATTGACTACTTTTCCAAGTGAGTGGAGGCAATCCCACTTAGAAAGGTCATGACTCATGTGCTCCATTTTAGAACCATATCGTATATAGATTTGAGGTGCCTCAACAAATTATATCTGATAATGGTATTGCATTTAAGATTACTAAGATCAATAGCTTTGCCTGGAGACACATCATAGATTGGAGATATTTTACCATCTACTATCCAAGGGAAAATGGCCTAGCAGAAGTATTCAACAAAATTCTCATCCAGATACTGAAGAAAACACTCAAAAATAATAAGTGACTATGGCATGAGTAGTTGGTTCAATCCTTGTGAGCCTACCACACCACATATAGGAGTCCAACTCAATTTACCTCATTCTCCTTATTGTATGGGTCCGAAGCCATTCTACTATTAAAAGTCCAACTCCCATCACTAAGTATAGCTGTGGGTAGCAAAATTACTATAGAGTAGATCATCAAGCTGCGCTTGGAAGAGCTCAAAGGTTTGGAGGAGAGATGCCTCCGGGCATGCCAGAACCTCAAGTTGTACAAAGCCAAAATGATTCAAGCTCACAACAAGTTGGTCCATCTTAGAGCTTTTCAAGTAGGAGAGCTTGTTTTAGTTCTAAGGAGACCAATTGTTGCCTGTTGAAAGATGGGAGGCAAGTTTGAACCCACTTGGAAGGCCCTTTGACATAGAGAAGGCCTACCAAGGAGGATCTTATTACTCATAAATTATAAGAGTGCCCCATGCTTCCAATTAATGGGCTCTACCTAAAGAAATATTATCCATAAAATCTTGTTTGAAAATAATCATCAATAAAACTTCATTTTCATATCAAATTCTATCTCTTATGTGTTAAAAATATATATTGCTTGCAAATCTGCCATGATGTATTTAATGTAGGAGTAAGAGAACCCAAGCGGCATCCTATCCCTCCATAACACAAACACAAACTATATTCAATCCTCCAGTGCTACTAGGTTAGGTGTAAGAGAACCCAAGAGGCATCTAATTTTGACTAGCACAACTAAATTAGGTGTAAGAAACCCAAACGACATCCTTTCTTAGTGGAGTCACATTTCTACGTGTTTAGGGTAGGTGTAAGAGAACCCAAGTGGTATCCTATTCCCTCTTCCACAACATAAATAAACACATATCTTTTATCTCGGGCTATTTTGATATGGGAGCAAGCCCCCTATGCACTCACTCATTAGCTATTCTAGGTTGGGTTGATCTTTACCTCACAGTTTGTCTGGTCACTTATTGAGGATATAAGTCTGCTTTCTTCTAACTTGACCTTTGCAAACCAAAGCACTTAGTTTGGTAGGCCCTCAGCCGTATGCTACCCCATGTTGACTTTGTTTAAGAGGATGTAAGCTACACTTTCTCTTGAACCATCATGCACTAGTTAGTATATTTGAGGCTTAGGGTAAGTCCCAGTGGCTCCTTTCCTCTTGACTACTTCAAGCTTGGGTTTGTCTTACAGGACTCCTCACTTAATCATCTAGGGATAGCCTATCGAGAGATAGACTATCCGGCAATGATTCCACTTTAGGGAATGTAAGCTACACACTTCTTTCTAGGCGATTGTCACAAACTGGGCACCTTAGGTTGGTTGTGTTCACTATCTGACATCAGCCACCGATGGATACACCACTCTTGGCGGTGAGTCCCCAGCTCCTTGAGTTGGCCAATACCATAGGCTTTCTTTTACAGGATTTTGGATAACGCCCCTAGTAGAACCTCCCATATGAACACTCTATTTGGATCATGTCCTTAGTGACCCCATTTAAACACTACCTGGGTTACTTTTGGTTAGAGAATTTGTTCAGTGAATGCACAAATTCTCCCTTGGTCCAGTAAGTATGAAATAGGAGTAGGCTGATATGAACTCCTTCTCAGTGTGGTCCCTTGTAAACCAATAGGGTCCACGATAACATAAAATAAACAAAATATATCTTCACTTGTGGATTAAGAATTCAAGCCCCGATGGCCCCTTTCAAGTAGGCATCTATCTTTAGGGAGTGTGAAACTCTATAAAATTTCTACTTTGAGTTGAGATAAGTCCCCGGGTCGACACTCTCTTAGTAGTCGCCCTTAGGTTGAGTTCAACTTGTTGTGCCACCAATAGGTTCTCCTTGCAGTCGTCTTTACTTTGAAAGATATAAGTCTATTATGCATTCTTTTTAGCATGACCGTTGCACATGGCAGGCGACCTTAGGTCGATTTGATTTGTTGTGCAATCTCCCCAGTGGTTCCTTTATTTAGGAGGATGTAAGTCCATAATCATTCTTCTAACTTGACCAATGCACATTGAGAAGCACCCCCTAGGCTAGTTAGTTCTACCTCATGGCCGGTAGGCTATCCCTTTGGATTTGTAAATCTAAGATAGGTCTAGACTGATATTAACTCCTTCTTAGTGGATCCATTGCACACCGAAGGGATTCATCAAATTAAAACAAATTTAATTCAATCAAATGACATTATTTTGACTAATTTCGAGCTGATACAAGTCCCCGAGCAACATTAATTCAGTAGTGTCGTAGGTTGTGTTTGATTTATTGTATTCAACATATCACCCCAGTAGTTTTCCCTTGCTTTTCGAGATATAATTCTATTATGCTTTCTCCCTAGCATAGATTTTATACACCGAAAGGCAACCCCTTTGGCCAGATAGTTCTACCATATGCTAGTGGACTACTCCTTTAGAATTGGTAAATCTAAGACAGGTCTAGGCCGACATAGCCCCTTCTCAGTATGGTCCATCACAAACCAACAAGGTTCATGTTAAAATTTAAACTTAAACAAACAATCAACCAACTTCTCCCCAATAAGACATAGATCATCCCAACCTCCCCGGTGGAGTCAATTAATCCAATTAAAACCTGCGTTCTCTAGCGAGTGTACCCTCAAAAGAAATCTCATCAAATACTTATCCATAGTGGATAACCTAAACCTACTTCCCTTATGGAAGGTTCATGCATCTATCCCTGGCGGGTTATTCATTCTAATCCCTAATGAATAATCTCCCTAAATCATAATTCAAACCTCTTATCCCTAGTGGATAACCTGAACTTACTTCCCTAGTGGAAGGTTCACATGCTTGATCTCTTAGTGGATCCCTTCTTCCTCCTTTATGCCCTTGGCATGAGTGGAGTTGCATTGCACTAAGATCTTGATTCCTTCTACATCTCAGGTTTAGGACTAGATCATTTTTGTTAATGTTTGGGATCCTTCGGGCATTGTTGATCATCTCAGTCAACACCAATACGTATGGTGTGCCTTGTCAGTTACACCACACCTATTGGACGCCCTTTATTACCTCACTTTTGGAGTGAGCTCTCAACTTCCTCATCATTGATCTAGGTCTCTTTTATACACTAAGAGTTCTTTAGTATTAAGACACTTCTAGTGATTAGGTGAACACTTAACCTAACCCTAGAGACTTAGAAGAGTTAGCCATAGGAATTGGTTGTGCCTTAGAGATTTAGGAGGACTTGCCTACCCTATAGCTTAAACCCAATCCTTGCTTCCTTCTTTCATACTAAACCTCAAATTCAATTCCAAATTCCAAAATCAAATCCAACTATCAAATGATTAAAACCCATGATTAAATTCAAACTCCAAATCCCTTCCTAAGCCCTTTGATTTTATCTTATGGACTTAGCCTTAGCAAAATTCAAATCAACCCTGATTCAATGATTTTCTCAATTTTAAAATTCAATCTCAAATCAAATCCCAATCCAAATTCCAAATCAAATCCAACTTCAAATAATTGAAACCTGAGATTAAGCTCTATAACCAAATTCCTTTCTAAGCCATATGAACCACCTTCATATGCTTAGCCAAAACTCCTTCAAACAAACCCAAATTTGGTTGATTTCTTTATAAATAAATCATTTATTCATTTATATTCAAAAATATGAATGAAATCCAAATTCAAATCAAACCAAAAATAAATCAAATCAAATCAATTACCAAGTCAAGCCTTTTTGACCTACATCCCTAAATTTTGTCAAATTTCTTCTAAATCACTCCAAACTCAAGTGATTTTCTCATGACCTATTTATATCTTCATTTATATTCAAAAAATAACTGAAATATAAATTCAAAATGGCCAAAACCAAACCCAAATTAAATCAAATTCTTGATTTTAGCTCTTTTAGCCAAATTCTTGAACTTGCTAAATGATACCCAAATAATTCAAAACTCATGGATTTCTTGATGATTCAATCATTCCTACAATGATTGACCCAAATATAAACATAAAATACCATTATCAAATTAAGCCCAAGTCAACCCAAGTCAAGTCCATGTTAACCTCTCTTGAGTTGAAATTATCATATAAACTTGAATCAAGCCATGATCAAGCCAATTGACCCATTTAGGTTCACTTGACCCAAAGTGACCTAAGGACCAGAGCCAAGTTCTAATCCAACCCAAATTGGATTGACCTCACAACATAACCAATGAAACACCTTAGGGTCAATTGCCTTAAATTGGGTCAAACAAGTCAAACTAGCCACCAAGTCAACATTTAGCCCAAATGAAACCCAAACTAGCCAAAATTCGTCATATGCCAAATTGATTATAACCATTGATTCAAAGCAATTGATAATCAATGATTGAATATGACCAAACTCTCAGTTGAGCAGAACCAAGCCTAATTGACCATTTGACCCAAGTTGACCCAAATTGGCCTAAAAAGCCAAAATGGGTCAAATCTTGATTTGATCCAATTCAATTGTAACCAAACAAGCTCATTCCAAATCACTTATTAAACTTGACCAAAGCCATAATTGAGCCCAAGTTGACCAATTGGTCAACTTGACTCAAATTGACCTAAATGGTCAAATTGGCTAAATTCAAATTGAATCTAAATTAAATGAAACCAAAGCCTACAATTACTTTCAATTCAAATTGAACTTGATCAACACCTAACCAATTTGGTCAAATTGATCAAATTGAAATTTAACAAGTTAACCCTTTGAATCCAAATGAGTCAAATCCAAACCTAAGCCAAACCAATCCAAATTAATTGAACCAAAATATTCCAAATTATCATTTAAACCTAACCCAAGCATTGGTTTGATACAATTTGACCAATTAGTCAACATAACTCAATCTAACCTAAATGAACACAATTTGATCAAATGAAGCCAAATCACTCCAAACCAGCTCATGGGACCCTAGGACTTGGTCAAACCCAACCCAAACAAGTCCTAAATCATTCCAAAATCCATGTGGACCCACCAGAGGATTGGCCATTGGATAAACCCTCTTTCCATTGGATCTTCATCTTCGCTAGTTGACTTCCATGTCATGATAACCTCCAAGCACTCAAGTGAGCTCACGACCACCCACAGCTAACCCACCCTAGGTTGGAGGACCAATGGGTTCACATCCTCACTCAACCAGCACCCTGGACAAATGAAAGCTTTGCACCTTGCCTTGAGGCTCTCCATTCCACTCAGTCAGCACATGGGTTGGACATGTTCTCGATTGACCCTTGAAATACCATCCTATTCATCCTTCACACACATTTTGTTCTCCCCATTTATGAAAGCTATCATTCATTCTGAGTCCCTAAAAAACCCCCAGTGATTCTAAGCTTTCTTGAAGCCTAAATTTCATTTCCTCTTGTGAGAAACCAAAATAACTTCCTTTGATCAATACTCCTCCTCCACTCAATCAAACTTCAATTCCTTTACACCATCCTCAGCAAAGCCAAATTATCTCCAAGCCTTCCTCGAGATCATAGTTGATCAAGCGAGGTCTTTTTGGATTGGTCAGCAGTACTCACCCTCAAGCTCAAAGCTTCTCCGGCTGCCTCAACTAGTAGAGGCTACCTCCATCAATCCCACCTTCAAACATTAGCTCTGGTGTGGTAATTTTACAAGTCAAGCTTTGTATAGAAAATAGCTTAGTCCTTTGTGAAGTAAATTTGAACGTCATGAGTTTTTCACCAATAGATGTGTGTGCCTCCCCTCCTGGAAGGTGTGGGATCAATTTGGAGGTAATCTGAGCTCGGGTGAGCTTGGATCAAATAGGGAAAGATGGATGACATCTGTCTTTCATCGCTCATGAACATGATAGATCATGAGCTGTCCGTTCTACATGATTGAAACAAATGGCTCTGATTAGATCCCACATTAGCTCCCTTGAATCCCTTCCTAAATCGCAGATCTAATCGTGGCCATTAGATCTTAGATCAGATGGTTCACGGAGTTAGCACGTCTGTCGCAATCTGAGTTAGCGGTGGATGTGATAACTTAAATAGCCACTCCCGTCACGCCACATGAAAAGTGCATCGCATAACATTGGCCATGTGGATTAAGGCTGTAAATATGCCTAATTAATCTATTTTTAAGGCTGAAACTTTAAAAAATCATAACTCATCCTAAAAAAATCCAAAAATTATAAACTTAGGATCATTTTAAAGATACTTTAGAGTAGAATACAAAAAATTTATTATTAATTGATTTTGAATAATGGTTTTTGGCTTAACTAAGGTTTAATTGGAAATCTAATTAGCTTAATTATTCCTTAATCAATCACCTAATTGATCTCCAACTTTTTGTAGATGCTTAGGGGGATGACCTCGCCTCCCCTTTTTTGGGATTTTATTGGTTGCTTAATTAGAGAAATTATTGATTAAGCCTTAATTCTCTTAATTTAATGCTAATTATTGAATGACATGGTTTAATTAATTATTTAAGGCTAATTACCTCTATTGAACAATAAGGGAGCTTGGTGAATGTGATTTGGATATTTCTCCTAATTCATTTCCTAAGTTTTATTCACTTTTTAGAATTTGATTAATTAATGATTAATGAGGTAATTAATTTCTTAATTAATTAATTAATCCCCAAGATAAGAATCAGAGCTTAAATGATCAAATATGGGACTTGGGGATTAAGATCGAGACCTCTTTCTTGATCTCTTTTCTTAAGTCAATTTCATTTCATTAATTGAACATGCTTAATCAAATGGATTAATGAGTTTGAATAACTCAATTTAAAATTCACTTCACATCTAAGCAACCTTAATCAATCTTGGGTAGCTCTTTGGGTGTTCAATAACCCAAAGTTAGAGATAATGAAATTATGGTTAGCTCATATGTGTGAGAAAACTATAAAAGTAGTTAAGTGAGATCTCTTAAGCCTAATTAACTATTAATCATGAGCCAATTGCATTAGGCCCCTTTCATTTCTTAGGGGCATTGCAAATTTAATTTTCATGTGGTTGCATATCATATTGGCTCATTATTAGTTAGTTAATTAACTTAAGGTGATCCAGCTAAGGGGTAATTAATTCACTTAATTCATACCTTAACCTAATTAAAACATAAAATCAATAAATATTTTTCATTAAATCAAATTAACTCACACATTGGAAATGAGATTAGGTTTAGCAAACCTCTTTCACATTTCCTAAATCAAATCAAATGCAAAATTAAAAAATATCATTAAAAAACTTTGGTTTATTTTAAATAGCCTTATTTGGTGTGATTGTCCTTAGGAATTAATTGGAATGAATTAGATCATGTGTTTATGTTCCTTTATTTCTCTCTAATCATGTTAAATGTTATTTGTCATTTGTAATCATGCATTCATTTCTTTTAAAATTAACTGAATGAAATCGTTTCTTTCATGTAAAATTGCATGTGTTGATTTAAATTAAAAATAGGTATGGCTATTATTACTATTAAATCAAAAGTTAACTTCAAAAGCCCATAAATCAATTATAATATATGGAGTGATGTTAATTACAAGTATCTATAACTTTGCATGTGTTCATAACTAAGATATGTAATATGAAGCTCTCTTTCCTTACCTTATATGGATTTACATGAGATTTACAAATTTATACTTCATTTGAAAAGGACACAACATTTGTCTAAATCTATTCTTATGTATCTCCATGCTAAGACTTAGGAAGAATTTTATATCACATATGTAAATCATATAATCAAATCAAATATGACTTTTTGCATGAATTCTCATTCTTGTGCTACTTTTTATATATATTCATATGTATATATATATATATATATATATATATATATATATATATATATATATATATATATATATATATATATATATATATATATATATATATATATATATATATATATATATATATATATATATATATATATATATATATATATATATATATATATATATATATATATATATATATATATAAGAAAAGTGGTATATTAGTTCATGAGGCTTTAAGTAAGTAGGTCTTATGTATACTTAAACTCTTATGTATGTATGACATGACCAACAAATAAGAATCGTAAATCAAATACAACTTTTGCATGAGTTTTACTATTCTTATAGTTTCTTATACATTCATATATATATATATAAGAAAAGTGGTATATCTTAGACATCTCTGCTTTAATTAGTTAGTAGGTCTTTTTACGTGTAGAACATTGGTGGCGTACTCACTTAAAAATTTTATACATGTGAATGTATACTTAGATAATGAATGAGAACCCTTTTTTTCTATTAAAAGGACATGAATTCATACTTTGTTTATTTGGTTGAGTTGATTAGTCATGTGATTTAAGGTTCTTTCCTTATGCTTTTACATAAGAATTTAGATAGAGCTTTAAATTAATATGACAAAATCATTCAATCAAATGAAACATTAATTCCAAACACATTTACTCACGTTCATCATTTAAGTGTGCTAAAAAATAAATTAAATGTATAGTATGCTTACAATTTAATCATATGCATGATATACATGATGGAAAGAAATGAATAAACATGTGTTATGTCATAGTAATTCATTCTAATTTATCTTAAGATGTCTTTCTTATTTAATAAGGTCATTTAGAGTGAACCTAAACTTAGTGTTGATTAAAACATGTAATAATCCATTAACTAAAGAGAATCAAGCTAATTAATTTTCTTTAGAAGTGACTTAAGGTAGGAATGAAAGAGTGGTCCCCTCTCTTTCTTCTCTTTACAACACTTTGTTATTAAGTATAAGCCATATGAAATAAAATAAAACACTAAGCAAATTCTTCAAATCAATTAAATCACTTAAAGAGAAATCAACCATCTATAAATTAAATCTTTCATGCTTAGCAAAATTACAACTCTAAAGCCTAGTTAAGACATACCACACAAGCGCTAATGCACACACATTAGATTAAGTCACCACTTCTAGCTTTATGTTAAGGCGATGCATGGTTTGATGTATGCTTGTTTTGTGATGTACTATTATAAACTGGATGTTAGGGTGTATGCATGTAAGTTAGATATTAGCTAATCATGTTTTCTGGTTATGCAAGGGGTTGTAATAAAATATAAATGCTTTTGTTGTGCGGGTTGCTTATAATAAGCATAATTAGGACGGTGGACTTAGTTACCCATGTGTGGTGATAAATCAAATTATTCATATAAGCGCTTATGTTGTATGGTGTGTTTAGCTAATATTTATTTTGCAGGTGTAGCCAGATTTACTTTCCTTCTTTTAATGTAATTTTGTATTAGGATTAGGATAAGTGTTATGGGGATTAGGATGAGCATTAGTTACAAGACCAAGTCTTATGTACCAAGCCTTTGGAGCAGGCACATCTAAATTAAGTTAAAGGAGAATGAAGAATGAAGAATGAAGACCCCAATAACATTTATCATTTGTACTTGTCACTATTCTCTTATAATCTGGGTTGTATTAGGGTAGAGCTCGACTACCCACATTTCTTTATGGGTTTTATGGCGGTACCAGACTGCACCGACCTCTTATTCTTTTGCGATAGCTTTATAAAATTATTTAATATTTTTTAGCTTGTGCATTAGAAAAAGCATACCTTATAGTTTGTTTATGATTGGTGATTGTTGTTTGGCTGATTAGGCTCCTAAAATAAAAAAATTAACTTTTCTACCCAAACTAACAACATAACTAAATTTCCTAAAATAACTCATAACCTCACATAAAAACCTAAGGATTAAATCATGATAATATAATATTTAGCAACCCCTCAACTAGATGATTGTAAAAATGCCTTAGATTTCAGATATGCTTTGGCCCTCTAAAGCTCTAAATTAAGATAGAGGTTGTTATTTCATCCTAAAGCATAAATCCTCATCTCTTAGGCATTTTTACAATCTTGTATTGCAGAATTATAAGTACTAGCTTTCTAATAAATTTCAACTCAAATATATAATTCTCTTCAATTTTAAATATATAAAGCCTAATCATATAATAGATTAGAATGCTCACTGGGTTTCCTAGTATCATGAGCATTCCCTACTCATCTCCTCTAGCTTCGATAAATAAGTCTCTCCTTTTGATCTATCTCATTTCATTTTCCCAAATAGAACTAATTTATTGAGAGTCATATCTTTGAAATATTTGTAAATAATAATTGCCTACTTTATTCGAGAGTATTCCTACAGAACTCACCTTCCTTAGGATGTAATTAACTATGGGGGCTTGCCTCCATAGGAAACTTTAGAATCCAGTTTAAATAAACCCTGCTTTATTCACCCATATAAAGTAGGGAAAAATCTCTATTATATCCAAAGACCCATCATGCGTTAGGACTCCTTATTAGGTGATTAGGTCCACTATAGAGTAGCAATTTCTACCTTTCGAGATAGTGCACTATTCCTAGATGTCATACTCGTTCACCTTAATAAGTACACCATCAGATCTGCCTGGTGTCTCCATATACATCAAATCAAAAATAAACACCATAAAATTTTCAAGCGACTTTGCTATGGATGGTTCCTCTCTCCATCTCTAGTAGACAATTGTTGTCTCCAAGCATTGATAGTAGACTTGTATTTCATATTAGTCCAAGACTATCTTTCTTCCCACTGGAACTTAGCTTATTTCATTCTTAAGCAATGCTTGTCAGCATCTTCTAGGTTTTTGACCTCAATCCTTGTAGGTCTTGAAACCCCTATTGGGTTCCCCAATAGGTGAAAGATTAAATTAACTAATGAAAGAAGATGATAAAAATTTAAAACCTCTTCACCACTAGCTTAGTGAGGCAAGATTCATCTTATATTTAAGAAAATAAACACTTTTGCAAAAATATCCCTTTGCAAAAGCACTTTTTCAGAATTCACCTAACAAGAGATCTTACACAAAATTCATAAGAAACTTTCAAAAAGCACAAAACTTATATAACCAAACCTTATATATGTAGTGTTTTTTTCTTGGTTATTTTATAGTGTGTGTGTATGGGACACTACTTAGATCAGATGTACTTATTGAGATGATAGAGTATGACATTGAGGAATAGTGTACTATTTCAAAAGATAGAAGTCACTACCCTATAATGGACTTAATGACCTAATTAACACTCCTAAGGCATGATGGGTCTACGAATATACCAGAGATTTTTCCCCTACTTTACATGGAAGAATAAAGTAGGGTTATTTAAACTGGATTCTAAAGTTCCCTATGGGGGTAAGCCCCCATAGTTAATTACATCCTAAGGAATAATCACGAATAAAGTAGGCAATTATTGTCTCCAAAGACTTCAAATATAGGACTATCAATAAATCAGTTATATTTGGGAAAATCAAATGGGATAAATAAAAAAGAGAGACTTATTTATCAAAGCTAGAGGAGATGAGTAGGGAATGCTCATGATACTAGGAAACCTAGTGAGCATTCCAATCTATCATATAGTTAGGCTTTATATATTTAAAATTGAAGAGAATTATATATTTGAGTTCAAATTTATTAGAAAGCTGGGACTTATAATTCTGCAAAACAAGATTGTAAAAATACCTAAGAGGTGAAGATTTATTCTTGTAGCCCGATGGGAAACAACAACCTCAGATCCTAAATCTAGGGAGCTTTAGCGAGGGCCAAAGCATATCCAAAATCTAAGGCAAAAATAGGTATATTATTTATCTCCACAAGAGAGGGTAAACCACCCAACTGCTAGACTTATAACCACCCGGAGTGGTAGACAACTAACTCCTCCTACATTTTCTTTAAAATCATGTGGTCAAGTCATATGTTTTACAAGATGGTTAGGTGGTTATTATTTAGAAAGAAACTAAAGGCCTTTAAACCCACTCCCTAAGAGACTAGAGCATAAGTGGTATGAATAATGATTTAGTATCAAATTTTATCAATTTTTATTTGATTTTGAACTCTTCATTTTGACAAAGGCCATAGGATTTGTACATGTCTAAATGCATGATGAAAGGAGATTATTAGCTAAATCAGATAGAAAGAGGTGTTTTTCACCATAGAGGACCCTCAAAGGTCAAGCCTTCCCCTATCATCCAAGGATGGAAACCCTCTCGTAGCAAAGTGAAATAAGATGAGATGCATGATATTAAGCATATAACATCCAACTAAGGGGTTGCTAAATCTTTTAATTGTCATGATTTAATACCTAGGCTTTAAATTAGATTATGAGTTATTTAGAAAAGTAGTTATGGGTTGTAGTTGGGGTAGAAACTTTATTTTTTTCCTAAGTGCCTAACCATATATAGGCCGCACATTAAATTGCCATACATGAAGATACTAGGAAAATATATGCCATTTGTATTACACAATTGTAATCAAATCATCAAACAATTTATAAACCTAACATAAAAACATAATAGGCTGGTGTGGTCTGGTACCACTGTATAACCCTAAAAGAGAAATGGGTAGCAAAGCTCTACCCTTATACAATCCAGTATATGAAAGAATAATTATAATTGCATAAATAAATAAATAATTTCGGGGTCTTCATTTTTCATATCTTCATATATCGTCCACTTCTTCATTTGGGTTTGTTTGCTCCAAAGGCATCACGGCGGCCTCCCAAAATAAAGCTTTCTATCCATGCTCATCCTAATCCCCTATAACACTAATCCTAATTTTTGATGCATAATTACATTAAAAATTAGAAAAGTAAATCTAACTACACCTACAAGATAAGTGTTAGCTAAACACACCATACAACCTAAGCAATTATGTGTATAATTTGGACTTAACACTCTTTGCATGGGTAACCAAGTCCACCTATCTTAATTTAGATTGTACTTAGGGGTTAAGTAACCTACAAAAGAGAGCATTTATATTTATTTTAAGCACCCCTTAAGCATAATCTCCTACAAAAATATGATTAGGCTAATCACGGCTTAAGATTTAGTCTATGAAGCATACACTCTAACATCCAGTCTACAACAATACATCATAAAACCAAACATACATCAAATCATGCACCCTAACATAAGGCTAAAAGTGGCGACTTAATCTAAGGTGTGTGTATTAAGGCTTGTGTGGTATGCCTTAGCTAGGATTTATTGTAATTTCTTAAGTATGAAGAGATTAAGGGTGGTTTCACTTTAAATGACTTAATTGATTTATGAGTTTTTCTTAGTGTTTTCCTCTATTTCACTTAATTTACACTTAATAATTAAGTGCTATGAAGAGAATTAAAGAGAGGGCCACTCTTTCTTATCCCTACCTTAAGCCACATCTAAAGCCAATTAATTAATCAATTCTCTTTAGTGAATGGATTATTACATATTTTAAATTAATCCTAAGTTTAGGTTCACTTTAAATAATTCCATTCAATAAGAGAGGCATCTTAAAATTAATTGGAATGAACTACTATTACATAACACAAATCCATTCATTTCTTTCCATCATATATAACATGCATATTATTAAGCCCTAAACATATTTTACACATGAAATATGTTTTTGGCATAATTAAATGTAAGATGCATAAAATGAGTTTTATAGAAAAGAGGATTTTCATTCATTAGCTAAATACACATTCAAATGTATGAAAGTTTTAAGCAAGTATGTCACCTTTTGTTTCACACCAAGGGAGTGAGGTAGGAACCTCCTTGGGGCTACTTAAAATCGTGCATCCCTGGAATGTCTAGACTAATATACTCGCTATTTTAAATACATATGGATGTATGAGCAACTATAAGAATAGAAAACCATGCAAAAGAAGAATTTAATTTGATTGATTTATTTGTGTGAATGAATTAAAGCTCTATCCAAGTTTTAATATCAACATGGATAAGAATGAAATCAAGTAGGTACATTGCCATTGTTCTGCACCAGGGGAGTGAGGTAGGAACCTCCTTAGGGCTACTTAAAGTCGTTCATCCCTGGAATATCCAGACTAATATACCCACTAACATTCGTACTTATGCAAATCAACACATGAAAGAAAGGAACATCACTTCATACATTAAGCTTATATTCACAAGCTCCTCCTATGTATACATAGCTAATGTCACAACATATATTATTATTCATTAATAAACTTTTAAAAATACATTTGGGAATTAATAGAGATAATAACCACACATATTTTTAATTAGGCAACACATGCAAATTTGACATAAGGGAATCATTTATTTTTAATTGATTTTTAAGAAATGGATACATGAATCAAGTGGCATACAACACTTTAATATGATTGGAAAGAAATAGAGAAACACAGGCATGTAATTTCATTCAATCCAACTAATTCCTAAGGACAATCAAATTAAATAAGCTTATTAAAGATGAACCAAAGTTTCTTAAAGTAACTTTTTCTTTATGTTTTGGTTTTGATTGATGAAATTGAGGCTTAGTTTGCTGACCTTAACCCATCCCATTTATGTAAATTAATTGGGTTTATGAGGAGTGATTAAGTTGAATTTATGGATATATTAAGTCAAAATAGGAATTAAATCAATTAACTAACCCTTACCTACATCACCTTAAGTTAATTAACAAAATAATGATGAGCTAGTATGATATGCAACCACATAAAAAAGTAAATTAGTAATGCTCCTAAGAAATGGAGGGGGCCTAATGCAATTGGCTTATAATTAATAGTTAATTAAGCTTAAGGGATTTGTTTCATTACTCTTATGATTTCTCTACGCATGTAGACCAATCATAATTTGAATAAGCTTCTTTAGATTATTAAAGATCTAAAGATCTAACCAAGGTTTAGTTAATCCAATTAAAGATGATTTGAAATTAGAGTTAGATTAATTAAACCATAAATCAATTAATTAAGCCTTAAACATCCTTGATTATTGAGATAAAATTGGCTTAAGAAATGAGACCAAGAAAGAGGCCTCAATCCCTACCCCAAGTCCTTTGTTCAGTTAGTTAAATTCTATAGCAATCCAAACTTTAATTAATTTAATTGGTTAATTAAGTTATTAATGAATTCTTGATTAACTCTTTAAAGAAAATGATGGGGGGCTTAAGGAAAACATTAAAAGAAAGGTCCCAATCCATTTCCTTATGTCCCTTCACTATTAACAGAGTTCATTAAGCTTAATTAATCAACTAATTTACTATTCATTTAATTAATTATCCTTAATTAAGCTAAAAGGATAATTAAATCTTAACCAATTGATTACCCCAATTAATCAGCTAATAAATTTCAAAAAAAATGGGGGAGGCAGAGGTCATCCCCCTAAATATCTCTAGAAAGTTTGAAATTAATTAAAGAGTAGTTAGGTTAACTTTAATTAAGTAGAAATTATTATTCTAATTTAATTGATGATACTTTTATTGGATTTTCCTCTGAAATACCTTTAAAATGAGCCCTTATTTGTATTTTTTGGAATTTTCTAGGATTAGTTATGAATTATGCAAGTTTAAGTCTTAAAAACTAATTAAACCCTAATCATGTCGGTGCCACATGGTTGCTGACGTGGAACGCTTTCCACATGGCATGATAGGATAAGTTATTTATGTTGTCACATCATATAGCTAGAGTTAGCTGGCAGTGAATGCGCTTTCCCGTGGATCATCCAATCTAAGATCGATGGCCACGATTAATCCCATGATTTAGAGGGAAAATCAGGGGATCTAAGCGTGACTAGATCAGGATTGTTCGTTCTAATCACGTGGAACGAATGACCCATGATGTATCTCCTCCCAAGCAGCAAGAGATGGAGACCAACCATCGCTCATCGCTCGATCTGAGCTCATCCGAGCTCAAATGGAGATCAAGTCATTCCCACACCTTTGGGGTGGCAAATAAGGAGATCCATAGTGGAAATATCATGACATGGAACTTTCCTTCATAAAGGACCAAACCATTTTCATACAAGGATCAATTTTAATGGCAAACCTCACCAGAGCTTGTGACTAGTGGTTCCAACGATTGAAGAAACTTCATCTGGTAGAGATGAAGCCCTGTTGAGCTGTATGAGCTTTGATTTGAAATGGTTTTCTTGGACGACCAACACATGAGGAGTATGTGAATGATCTTTGTCGAACTCCTATCTCGGTGGCTTGGAATCTTGGGAAAAGGCTTGAATGGCTTTGACGACACACGAGGATGGTGTGTGCAAGAGGAATTGAATTTTGATGGAGAAATGGAAGAGTTTGGATAGAAGGCAAACTCCCTATTTTGACATAAAATTGAGAAAAGAGAAAATGGGGGTTGGGAGCTTGGGGAATGGCTGTGGGAGACTCTTCTTTGCTCTCTCTAGCTCAAACAAAGTTGAATACTTAAATTTTTGTTTGAATTGAGGGGTTATATCTCCTCAATTGTTGAGGTGGATGGACGGGATTCAATCTCATTTTCATGCTGGCAAGCTACTGTCAGACCAACCAGAGTTGTCTCCATTAGGTCTACGTGGCTCGCAAGAGTGAAGAGAGGCTTGGGAGGTGGCTCAAGGTCTGATGTGGAAATTTTGTTTCCTTTGGTCCATGGCTGATCCTAGTGTGCTTAGAGTGGGCTAGGAAGATTAGTCATACCCATTTGGCAATTGGATGGCTGCCCAAGTGATGGGAAAGTGGACCTTTCTTTTAAAGGAGAATCCAATACAAAGAGGGCTTAACCAATGTTAATCCCCTTGGGTAGGTTCCACTTGGCTTATGGAGATTTTGGGTTGACTTAGGATCAATTTGGGTTGGTTTGGTCAGCCACCAAAGCCTCATGAGTTGATTTTGGGTGATTAGGTTTCATTTGGTCAAATCGTTCATATGGGTTCATGTTGGGTTGGGTTGACCAATTGGTCAAATTGGGTCAAACTAAGGCTTGGGTTAGGTTCAAATGATGATTTAAAGAGTTTTAGTTTAAGTGGTTTCAATCAATTTGGCTTTAAGTTTGATTTTAGCTCACTTGGATTCAAATAGGTCAAATGGGCTAAGTTGACCAATTTGACCAATTTAGCCAAATTGGGTTGGGTTAGGTGTTGGTTCATGTTCAATTGGTTAATTTAAAATGATTGTAGGCTTTTCTTTGATTTGATTTGGGTTTAATTTGGATTTTGGCTATTTTGACCCTTTAGCTCAATTTGGGCTAGGTTGGGTCAAGTTGACTAATTGGTCCAATTGGACTCAATTATGACTTTGGTCAAGTTCAATAAATGATTTAGAATGAATTGACTCCAAAAGTGAGATCAACAATTATATAAGTCAACATTTGATAGAAGTTGAAATAAGATAAGAGTTGAGAAGCAATGTCTAGCATTAATATTTGGTACTAAGAAACTTTGGTACTTTATGTTATCACATAAGATAACTTTGATATCAAAAGTCAAACCTCTTAAATTCATAATGACTAGACTTACCATAACTAGCCATTTAGCTAAATGAGCGATCTTATTACTCCAATTTGATATAACATATGTCCCACAAAAAGCTATAAAAGGGACTAATTTCTAGCCACTCATCCCTTATCAAAATACTCTCTACTTAATGATGAATTTTCTGATGAACAAATCTTTGAAGTAGAAGAAGCTCAATAACCATCAAAATGGGAACTCTACTTTGATGGAGCTTCATCAGTAAAGCTAGCTAAACTGCTTGGTTTACCTACAGTACAAGTCATAATTTGCTTAATATTTGTAACATCATAAAGATGTATTCTTCAATATTCATATAGTATGATGGAACCTCAAACCAACAATGAAGTCAAATATGAAGTATTAATTGTAGGTCTAGAGCTAGCAATTAACATGAAATTAAAAAAAACTTCATATTCACAAAGATTCCCATCTCATAATCTAACAAATAATAGGGTCTTTCAAGATAAACAAGTATGAGTTGACACTTTATCATAAGTATGTCCTGAGATTTCTAAAATAAATCCTTGAAGTGACAATTACAAAGGTATCACATTGAGACAATGGTAAAGTGAACACATTAGTTAAATTAGCTAAAGAAATGGCAAACCCTTTGGGAGAGCCAATTATAATAATAGTCCAAGGCATAATAGCCTTGGAACCAACCCTTCTACAAGCCTTTAAAGCTAATGAAAATTAAGAGATCTTAATAATAGTAGAGGAAGATGATTGGTGAGAATTATTCATCACCTATCTTAAGGGAAAAACTTAATAAAACATAAATCAAATCCCATAAAATTTCACAAAGAGCTTTACGATATGCCCTTGTGAATGATACATTATATCATCACTCATTTGACCAAATATGGTTATGATGCTGAGGACTAGATGAAGTAAAAATGATGAAGGTACACCAATCTGCTCCTAAAATAAAAATTAAAATCAAAAAAATGGGATACTATTGGCCTAGTATGATTCATTACTACATTGAACATGCCAAAAAAAAAATATCATCAATGCCAAATACATACAAACACGTTGCATTGACAACGAATAATTTACATCCAATAGTGGCATCTTGGCCATTTAAAAGTTGGGAAACTAATATAATAGGTCCAACAGATCCTCCATTATCTAGGGAACATAGTTTCATATTAGTTGCCATTGATTACGTCTCCGAATGGGTAGAAATATTCCTATTAAAAGAAGTTAAAGCAGTCAATATAGTGGATCTTTTTTGAGACCATATTGTTTATCGATTTAGAGTACCTTGAAGAATTATATCGATAATGGAACCACCTCACCTTTAAGAGTGCTAAAGTCTATCATTTCATTGAGAAATATAAGATAGAGTAATGATATTCTTTAATATATAATCCAAGAGCCAATGGTCTTATAGAATTTTTTAATAAAATGTTTGTTAAATAGCTCAAGAAAATTCTCTCTAAAAATAAAAAGAGAATGACATGATAAATTAATAGAAGCCTTATGGTCATATCATACTACATATAAAATGGCTACAAAAACAACACCATACTCCTTAGTCTTTGGGGCAGAAGCAATACTTCTTCTTGAAGTAGAGCTACCTTCACTCCATATAGCAATTCAAAATGAACTTACAATGGAGGAAAATATGCCTTGAAGAGATAGAAGCTCACGATGAAGTATGATTACAAGCCCAACAAATTTTAAAAATATATAGAGCAAGAATGACTTGAGCCTAACACCGCATGGTTCTCCCAAGAAGCTTTGAAGTAGGTAAACTCGTGTTAGTATGTAGAAGGCCTATTGTTCCATACCAATAAATAGGTGAAAATTTTGACCCAAATTGGGAAGGCCATATATTGTTGAAAAAAATATGCGAAGGAGGATCTTATTAGCTCATTGATGCAAAAAATATAAGTCCTATGCCCCTCATAAATGGATAATATCTTAAAGTATATTATGCATAACCATTAAAAACATTATGCTTTACAAATGCAAAGTCAAAATCAACTCTAAAATGATCAACCAAAGAGATGCCTCATTGAAATTATGAAAAGAAAGTACTCATCTGAAAGAAAATTCCATGTCAATAGGGGTAATTTTATAAGCCTTGTAATGCAAGGAAAATACTCCACTGAAAAGAAACTCTCTCCAATAAGAAAGGATTAAATTAGATCCATCATGCCTAGAGAGACTAGATCTAAATTTAAACTAATATCCATCATGCCTATAAGAGTCAGATCAGATCCATCATGCCAAAGAGATGAGATCTAAATTTAAATAAAAAGATCCATCATGCCCAAAGGGGCTGGATCTAAATTTAAATTAGATTCATTATGCTCAAAGGGGCCAGATCAGATCCATCATGTCCAAAAGGGCTCGATCTAAATTTAAATAAATAATCTATTATGCCCAAAAGGACTGGATCTTAACTCAAATTTAGATTCCATCATGTCCAAAGGGGCCAAATCTAAGTCTAAGCTTAAATCCAATAAAGGATTTAAGTCTGAATATATCAAAGGAGCAAGTCTAAATACAAATCTATATTCAATTAATTTAATTTAAACTCTTTGAAATCAAACAAAGATCATATCAAAGCATATAAGCACAACTCATTAATAAATTCAGATGTTATTTCTTTTGTGATGCCCGTGAAATTTATATGCTTCTCTTATCCAAATTTGCTACAGATTGACTATGATATTTACTTGGAGATTACCAAATAATATGCCTCCTATAGAACCTATTAAGGAGCAGATATGTGCTACTATAAAGCCCATGATCCATATGACACAATCAGGTTGTAGAAGTGACTCTCACATTCAAACATGTTAGTGGACATGGATATTTTTGAGGATTCATTTGCTTGATAAGCATGCATCCTATCTATCGATTCAAAGCTTCCATCATGCATGATCCTATTGATTGGATAATTAATTTAAACCTGAGACACAATCATGATGTTCCTTTAGTGTGGATTACAAATGACCTTAGCTTTGGAGATCAAGATGTGCTTAAGCCAGTTGTATATACAACTCCTTCTATAGAAATAGTCAAAATTTTGGGACATATTACACCATGAGGCAGAAGATTACCAAGCTTGGTATTTGTTACACCATTATCATTTGTCAGTGGCTATACATACTTGGCACATCATCACCTACAAATGCATGGTGATATCCTTGGGAGGGTCAGTATTTATCATGCAATATAAGTATCACTTTTAGATTATAGCCATTTCCCATTTACATGGATCTAGAGTATAGTAGAGAATTGGGATAGGATCACTAATACTTTCTAGATTGGTCCACATGAGATGATGACTACTTTGGTTGACATATAGAATATAATAGGTCTCCGTCATAGGCATTCCTTATAGAAAGTGTGTACCTCTAGATCATGAGCTCTTTCAGCATCAGCTAGATGGTTAGCCTAGGAGAGGTCATCATGTATACTCCTCGGGTCTCCATTATGCTCTAGCTCACTACCAAAGATTATTCACAAAGCAAAGATCTAGTCATAGGTGACAGGGTGCAGTTATATAGTTACATGGTCTGAGAGTTTCCTTGATGCAGTAAAATATTTGTCTCATTTTTCATGATAATAAGATCCATTTGATATGGGGTTTCATTCAATTGAAGAGTCATTTAGCACTAGATTTGATTCAGAATGAAGATACAATTTTCAATGAATCTTAGCATGATATAAGTATAATGAGCTATCACTAGTGACTTTTATTGCCACCTAGCTATGCTATTTTGTATTTTCATGACACAATAGACATTTTTGTCGCTCCTCTCTCTTGATGGCCAACTTGCTTGCTCAGGATGAGAGGATAGCACTTTCACCAGCATCATTAGTCTACCTATATCGGGGATAGGGCAGAGTGAGTGTGATGACTGACTCATGGTACTATGATGTAGATGCTCCTTGGAGCTACTTACATGGATGGATTCATATACATATATTAGGATCATTCAGTTGTCATAAGAAGCCATCTTATTTTAGAGAGCAAGATTTCCCCATGATCATGCAGTTGAGCAGGCTACATTTGCTTTAGATGGAGGGAGGATCTAGACTTTTATGTTTGCTCCATCATGCATGATGGATCTATTTCAATCATCTACATATCAGCTTTTCATAGCCCACCTAATCAAAGCTTGGGACAAATACTCATAGAATCTCTTATAGATAGAGAGGCACCTCTGCTATTATCAAAGCCAGGATACAGATGCATAGTAGAATATCTCATGGGTTAAGACCTACCTAGATTTGCTATAGACATCATAAGTCCACCATATTGGGGGGATACAATCCAATAGAGTGGATAAACAGTATGGTTTTACTTAGGCTACACCCATATATGAACTACCATAGGTAGTAGATATAACATATACTCATTTCCTAGGGAAGCTCCCACTATTTTTCAATTACCAACAGCTTCCACAACATGGGACTTCTTACTTCACCTAGGAATTGGTTCAGGTTTTGGTATAGCTTCACAGAAGAATTACATAGGAGTTAGTCACTTATTGCTACTATGGATCCATCACACGTACTCATCCTTTTTGGAGCTAGGCTTATGTATATATAATGATAGATTGGTGAGATCTAGACCAGCACAACATTTGCATTCCCTCTAATACGTAACTAATGCTTGTAAGAGATCATCAGCTGAGCTGGGAAATAATAAGAAATGATGATGAAAGGCTTCATTAGCTCAAGAAAGAGATAATAGAGATACTCATAGCCCCATGATAGCTAGACATCAAAGATAGATGAACCTACTTATATTCATGTTCCACCAATAGCCACCCACAGGATAGATGGGTAGTGATCTCATGTTAGAATTATCGATAGAGACTAATGCTGCTTCCCAATACTTACTCAACCTACTAGTAGCAAGCATATGCATGTTGAAGAACACCCACACATAGAAGTATCTTGCACTTCATGATTAGCTATGAGCTTCTCTTATTAAATTCTACTTGGGTGATAGTGAGTGCCACTGTGATGATTCCTCAGATAATGATTTTTCGTGCAGAGAGTCACCATATTTCTAGTTGAAAGATACAGGTTAGAGGCTATTTGGTCTAGAGATCTGATGTTCCATCTCCAAATACACCACTGGCCTTCAGACTCATTACATCAAAACTCTTCAAAGAGCCTATGCTTGATAGTTCTAGGCATTATGCTATCTACTTATGAGTGTTGATCTAGAATTCTTACCTTAACTTTCTAGCTTTTGCATGGAAGCAAACTCTGTATTCGATTGTACTGCCGCTTGGAGTATTGAAGTAGGAGAGCTATAGCTATGGGAATCCTTATGCAGAGATGTTGAGTTGGGATATTTTTATTACTCAGTACTTATCAGACAATTTTCTCTGATATAATCACTATTGTAGAGACCTCACTCAACACCATTTCACATTAAGTCTCTCTAGTTTGTCAAGCCCTCAAGCATAGTCTCAAAGTCTTAGATCCTATCAGAGAGGGCTTTATAGAGCACATGGACATATTGTTGAATTAAAGAAATTACAAATGAGGAGATAATATCCATTAGAAAGAAAAACTATGATTAAGTATAAGAAGACTGCTCATAAATAGACACCAAAGTAACTAAACTTGAGTAGGTTCTTTCTTTATTGGTCCATGACTAGGAGGCTGTTGTTCAACACCTTCATCAAGCTAGAGAGAGGTAGTCTATTATGGCTTATAGAGGTCATACAACATCTTTATGTATTGGAGAAATTCAAGCCAATCACTTATAGCTATAACCTCTACTCTACTATGTCATTGTCTTACATGACAAATGAAAATGATTAAAGATCGTGTTTCCTCTTTATTTGTTATGCTACATAGACTCACAAATAAATAAACAAAGAAGCAATGAATGCATCATGTCCAATCAACATGATACATTTGATGGGGGATAATTTATTTTCATCTAAAACATGATGATGAAATAAAATAAATGAAAAATATAAAAATTTACACATTCTAAATTTGGGGGTGTTGTGGCGCTATTATAGCCTTAAAAAAAATATAGAAGCTCAAACCACCCCGAACAGTTACCCGATAAAATAGCACAGTGCCTAGGCACTACCATCTTCAATTTTTAAAATCAAGAAAGTCATCGTCCCACCCCAGTAGGAATAACTGCCTAGAGAGTGGGGGCAATGGTTATAGAGCATAAAAATTGCCCCTAGAAGGGAAAATTCACTATAAAAATGGTAGAGCAGCCCCTCTCTTGCTTCTTCTTCCATTCTTCCTCACTCTCACTCTAACCCCCTACACTGTTCTTGCTCTCGGTTGTCTTCGCTCTCAACAATGCACTTCCCTCTACTATGAGAGTAATCTCTTCGTGTAAGAAATAACATCAAGACTTACTCTAAATTCCAAGTAAAAATCTTCTTAGAATGCTTTCTTCACAAAATGTTTCTTTTAAAAATGAAATTTAACCAAATTTCCACCATTGATCTTGGATCTGAGAAATAAAAGAGCATACATCCATCGATCTTGGATCCATAATGACAAAAGCTCCATAAGACTTATAATATTTTAGAATCTTGAATGTTGAATGTCTATGTCCTCTGCCATTAAACTTGGTTCCGAGTGAGAATAATACCCTTTGTGGTGTTTATGTTTGGATGGGTCATGTGGACATGAAGCAAATCTTTGGGGGTACTTATTGAGTGATTAGGTATGACATTAAGGTATGATGTACTGTCTCAAAAGATAGAGACATCACCCTACACTGGACCTATTTACCTAATAAGGACTCCTAAGGCATGATGGGTTTTCATATTGAGATTCTTCTCCTACTTTATATGAAAAGTAAAGTAGGATTTATTTTAAGCCAGGTTCTTTAGTTCCCTATGGAGGCAAGCCTCCATAATTATTTACACTTAGGAAATGAGATTTCTTAAAAACACTCTCGATTTAAGTAGTCAATTATTGTCTCTAAAGATTTCAAAGTTAAGATTATCAAAGGATTAGGTCATTTTGGAAAATCAAGTGGGATTGTTCAATTAGGGAGACCTATTTTAGAATCCAAAGGAAGATGAGTAGGAAATTACCATGATACTAGAAAGCCTAGTGAGCACTCCAACTATCTATGGTAAGGTTTTATATGTTTGAAAGTGAGAGGATTTACTTTTGTTTGAACTGAAATATTAGATTGCTAGGGCTTATAATCCATCAACACAAGATTATGAAAATACGTAAGAGGTGAGGATTTATGCTCATATCCCAAGGGAAACAACAATCTCAAATTCTAAATCTAAAAAGCATGACCTAAATCTAAATGAAAAGGGGGACATAAGGGTCTACTCCACAAGTTAAGATAGACATGTCTGACTCTGTTGGACTTATAACCACCTAGAGTGGCCGCCAACTAACACCTCGTACGCATTAAAATCATATAGTCTGGTCTTATAAAATTGCAAGATGTTTAGGCTTGTTATTTAATTTAGAAAGAGACTAGATTTGTATAAAGCATGATTAGCATGAGCACATGACTAAGTATAAAATGCAAAAAATTTACAATTTTTATATTATTTTGACACAATATTTTGGACAAAGGCTTTGGGATTTCTTATGCCTAAATGCATGATGAAATATAGTTATTGGCTAAATCATCGGAGGTGGTGTTCTCCACTACAAGGGATGCCCTCAAAGGTCAATCATTCCTCTATCGTGCAAGAATTGAGACCCTCCCTATTCAAGAGTAAAGCAATATATTATGCATGATGTTAGGCATACAACATACATCACTGGGGTTGCTAAATCTTAATTATCTTGATTATAACCTAGGCTTTAAAATGAGATTATGAGTTATTTTAAATTTTAGTTATTAGTTGTTAGTTGGGTATAAAAATTAACTTTTTCCTAAGAGCCTACCGCATCCAAGCCACACATTCAAACATCAATTATAAGAAACTATGAAAAAGATGAAATCTTAGTGTACAAGCTAATCACAACATCAATCATTTTATAAACTACCATGAAAGAATAAAAGGGCCAGTGTAGTCGGGTACCGCCATACACCCCAGAAAAGAAAAAAGATGGGTAGCTAAGCTCTACCTTTATACAACCAAAATTACAATATAATATTATACTTTAGAACTGAATGCATGTTATGGGGGTCTTCATTTCAAGTTAATTAGATGGTTTGTAAATCTTAATTTCTATTTTGTTTTGTTTCAATTTATTTACACTTAACATCTATGTGTTATAAAAAGAGGAAGGAGGCTTACTCTTCTATCCCTACCTTAAGTTGTTTTCTAAAGCATATTATTATGATTTAGTTTCTTTTAGTGAATCATTCATTAAATATTTTATTAATATTAAGTTTAAGTTAACCTTAAAGAGTACTATTCAACATGAAGGGCATCTTAAGATTAATGTAATTGAATTACCATCACATAGAATATGTTGAACCATTCATTTTCATCACCCATAACATGCATATGACTTTAACACTTAGTATATCTATACATACAACATACTTTGGGCATACTTAAATGATTATGGATTCATACATTTGAAGATTGTATTTTACTTGATTGAATTCTTTATATATGTAAATTAAAGCTCTATCCAAATTCTAATACAAATATATATAAGAAAGAAATTAAATAAGTATGTGTCTTTGTTAACCAAGGAAGTGAGATAATCAAATGATCTCCTTTGGGCTACATAAAGCTTCATATTCCTAGGATGTCCATTCTATATACTTATCATCATTCAAACCTATGTAAATCCATATATGAACATAAGAAACAAAGCACTACCTTTACATGCAATACATTTGATGCTTAAATGATTATGGGTGCATGTATTTTTAGTAGAAAATAAGATTCATATTCTTTAATCAAACACACATAGACATGTATAAAAGATGTAAGCAAATATGTGTAATTGTTTAAATCAGGGAAGTGAGATATTCAAATGACCTCCTTGGGCTTACTTAAAGTCATCATATTCCCAGGATGTCCAGACTTTATACTAGCTATCTTAAATACATATGAATGTATACATAATTGAAAGAATGAAAATCATGTAGGAGACTATATTTTATTTGATTGAATTATTTATACATGCAAGGTATAAAGCTTTATCCAAATTCTAATACAAAGATACATAAGAATGAAATCAAACAACTATGTGTCATTGTTAAACTGGGAAGTGAGGTAATCAAATGACCTCCTTAGGGTTACTTAGAGCCTCGTATTCTCAAGATGTCTAGATTATATACTTATTATGATTCAAACATATGTAAACCTATATAGAATTTTAGAAAAGAAAATATTATCTTCACATGTTTAAGCTACAAAGACATGCAAATCCTATATGTATTCATAACTACTATCACTCCAAATATTATTATCAATTTATAACTTTTGGAAAATAAATTTATATTTATTAGTGATAATATCCACACATATAATAAGATTAAGCCAACACATGTAATTTTAAATAAGTAAATTCCCTTTGATTTTAAAAATATGAATGCATGAAGTCACATGATATACAACATTTAAGGTGATTAAAGAGAAATAGCCAAACATTCCCACATAATCCATTCAACTACACTAATTCCTAAGGACAATCACATTAAATAAAATTACTTAAAGAAAACCAAAGCTTCTTATTAATTTGATTTTTGGATTTGAATTGAACTTAAAGAGAGAGATCATTTGTTGTTTTCCATCCCATTCCATCTTGGTGATTTTAATTTGTTTAAGGAAAGATAATTAAGTGGTTTTTATGAATTAGTTAAGTTGAACCATTAAGCAATCCATTCAAATTATTCTTTCATATGCTTCTTTAATTTAATTAATCATTTAATCATGAGCCACAAATGACATGAATATGAGAAAAAGAAAATTGCAATGCTCCTAAAGGACCTAATGCAATTGGCTCACGATTGAAGATTAATTAAGTTAAAGAATCTAATTAAGTACTCTTATAATTTCCCACATTTATGGGTTAATCATAATTTCCTTAAGTGTCTTTATGTTATTGAACATAGAAAGAGAAACCCTTAGTTTCATTATTGATTATGTGAAGTGATTAGCATTTTGATTTGATTTGATTTGTCCATTAACTAATTAATTAACTCTTTAATCAATTCATTTTTTAATTAACTTTCCATAATGAAATGAATTTGGAAAAGTAATTAATAAAGAGGTCCTAATCACTCTCCCTCATTATCTCACTATTAATAAGTGATCAATGAAGTTAAATTAGTTAATTTCTACTATTTAGAATATTAATTAATCAAATTAATTAAGAGAGTAATTAAGATTTAGATTTCAAATATCCTTAATTACATAGCCAATAAATCTCAAGAAAATCATGGGAGGCAGATATCATCCCATTAAATTAGCATATCAAGTTTGGGATTAATTGCTCAAGTAATTAGGGCTTAATTAAGTTAATTAAGAAAATATTGACACACTAATTAAGCCTTAATCACTGTTCAAAATCAAATGAAATTATTTTTATTAAATTATCCTCTATTTTACCTTCCCAAAGAGTATTTATTTGTATTTTTAAATTTTTCTATAATTAGTTATAAATTTAAAAAGTTTCAATCATCAAAACATATTTTTAAGCCTAATTAATCCCTAATCTTGTCTGCCATGTGGACTACTGATGTGGCAGTGCTTTTCCACATGGCGTAGGATTGGCCACTTAAATCATCCGACATGGCATTGACTTGGCGGTGGATGTAATTTTGTCCCCGCCTTCCAATCTAAGATCAGATGGTGGGGATTAATCTTGTGGTTCCTATAGGGTTAAATCAAGTTAAATTTAATGGATTAATCATGGTCATCCATTCCAATCATGCAAAATGGATTGTGGATGATTCATCATCCCCCAAACGATAAAAGGCAAACACTGTCTGCCTTCCTCCACTCGTCCAAGCTAGTCGGAGCTCATGGAGGCTCAGATCGACTCCAAAATGTTCATGGAGGGGATCTAAGAGATTGCATGACATTACAATTTCTTTCAAAAAATACCAACACATAAGGCCAAATCTATGATTTATGAAAAATATCTCATCAGAGTTTAAGATCGGTAGCAAACTGACCAAGGTAGCTTCGTCTTGAAGAGACGAAGCCTATTGAGAAGATGGCACCATGATTCCTCGTCGACAACTCTGTGGACAAACCATCACTAGAAAAACTAATCAAAGTTGGTCTTGAAGTGGTCCCCAATGATTGAATAGATCAAGAAATGATTCTTTCTGCCTCACCGGAGTTAGGGGAAAGTGTGGATAAAGTTAATTTACAAATGGTGGAGATTTGGTGGAGGGAGATAGAGTAAGAGCTTTATTTGGCTAGGTTTCAACATCACCGATAATGGGGAAGTTCTGGGAACTCAGGTGAAGATCTGGGAGACTCATCTTGAGTTGCTAAAGCTCTAAGGATGCTCAATGTGTCATCTTGAATTGAAATCATGGGAGTATACCTCTCCCACCTCTAATACAATGGCTAGGATGCTCTTGGCATTTTGCAGGTGGCCAGCCTGGTGGTCATGGGTGGCATGGAATCAGTAAGGTGGCTCAGTTTGAGTGGCCAAGGGAGGAGGAGAGATTGCCAAGGGCTGAAGTGGTTGTCCTTGGTTTCCTATGTGTGCCAATGTGAGGAAGTGGGTTAGCTCACCTCCACTTGGCTCATGGCTGACCCAAATAGCTTTGGTTAGGTGAGTTAATGGTCCTCATGTCCATTTGGAGCTTAGGGTGGCTGGCAAGAGAGGAGAGTGGGTTTGACCATCCAAGAAAGGATTTTATCCCATTTGGAGGGCTTTACACGAATGGGTCATGCCAAGTTTGAATGGGTTTGGGCTCAGTTTGAGTGGGTTTGGCTCAATTTGACCAATGTAGGTTAAATTGGGCTATGTTGGGTTAGGTTAACCAATTTGTCAAATTTGGTCAAGCCATGGCTTAGGTCAAGTTCAAATGATAGTCTGGGATGTTTTTCTTTAATTTGTTTGATTTAATTTGGCTTGGATTTGAACTTGACTCATATGGGTTAAATAGACTAAGTTGACCAATTTGGTCAAATTGGCCAAATTGGCTTGGGTTGGGTGTTGGTTAGGTTCAATTGATCATTTGAAGAGGATTGCAGGTTTTAATTTCAATCAATTTGGACTTAGGAATGATTTAGGCCAATTTGACCCTTTAGGTCAATTTGGCTAAATGGGTCAATTGGGTTGGCTTGGCCAAATTGAGTTCAACCAAGGTTTGATCATGTTCAATAATCAATTTGAAATAGATTTGAGTCATTAGTTGCAATCAATTTAAATTAGAATTTGATTTCCTAATTTTACCTTTTAGGTAAAATTGGGTCAACTTGGGTCAAAAGGGCATTGGTGCCAAGTCCCAATGTCGAAGTGCCAAGATCTTGGGAATGAAAGCTTCAACTCTCTGTCTAGATAGTTGAGGCACCTCAAATTGGGTGCCATGATGCTAAGCCCTCAAGCATAAAGTCAAGGTGATGTCATGCAACGTCGCTGTGCTAAGTCTCTGAGTTCCCTTATCTCTAATATGGCATAGCAGCACCATCCTTTCAATTCTGAGGCTATATCCTCCACCATTAAACTTGGTTCTAGTGTTAAATGAATCCTCCCTCCATCTATCTTTGATCCATAACAAAATAGAATAGTGCTTTGCACTAAAATTATGAAACCATTGTTAAAGAATTATGTTGCCAAGATTTTGAATTTTAGATATCAGTAAAGCAGTATTATTGCGATGTAGGCCCAGCGCCAAGGCATTGTGTCCTCGGGAAAAATAAGCTTAGCCAACCATTGTACAATGCCATGGCACTAATATCCCAATGTCGAGGTGTTGTACTCTTAGAATTGAATCCAAGCAACAATGTTAATGCTTTTTATATGATGATTTAAATATACCATAGCATCATGGCCCTACAACTATAGCGTCGAGGAGCTAACTCCTCAAGAAATTAAACTTTGTTAAGACACCTTATTGCATGCGCCAACATCCCAATGCTGAGGCGCTGTGTTTCTACACTTAAAATAATAACAATAAACATTCATGGAATAATGCCCCACAGTGCCATGGCACTATAAATATAGTGCCAAGACTCTGAGCTCTTAGGTTTTTGAATTAATTATTTCAGCTTAATATTGAGGAACTAATTTACTAATGTTGAGATGCTGAGCTCTATTGTATAGCAGAATATTTTATTTTCTTAAAAAAGAATTTAAATCTTGGAGCATCACATAGTAATAAACACAAGCAAAAAAAGGCATATCTTTATTAAATGAAAATTTTATTAAAAAATTCTTATGATAAAAAAATACAAAAAAGTGGAGAAAACTAGTAGTCATAATCATCCTCCTCCTCTATGTCTGGCTCTAGTGAGATAACTACATAAGGGGATATTGAGGTGTTGTAAGAAAAGAAACTTAACTTGGATCCCCAAAATCAAAATTTTTCAACATATGGACCAGTGTTGTATTGAACTAGGCCATATAAGAAAATTATTTTTGATGTTGATCCATATGATAATCAAATTTATTTTTAAAGCCCATTGCCTACGGCTTCTCACTTACCTATTCCTTTAAATTTGAGACTTGCTCATTTAAGGATTGAAAAGATTGGGGTTATGGTCATGGAGCACATGAGCTCTCTCTGACTTTAAACCTTAAGCTAAACTCATAAATAAGCCTTTTGTTAAAGGAGCCTTAAATAAGAACTTCTTCATCGCTCCATTAACGCACCGCCATAGTGCATAAACCATAGATAAGAGAGGTATGACCATGCCCTACTATATTACTACCCTAGGCATATTGCAAATAAAATTATAAATAATCTTTTTAAATCAATTATAAAGCTTTCTTGAATTGTAAAATTCAAAATGGCCCTATCCTTAGTTTCCTGACTGATATTACCAGTAGGCATCAGCTTAGCAGAAATGAAATAATGCCAAATTTTTTATTCTATTGTTAGGCCAGTAGCAGAAAAATTAATAATTCTTTTCTCATGTCATTTTCATTGGATGTTGGCAATTTCTACCTATGAGAAAACCAAGAATTCCATCAAAATTTGGGTGCTCAATATAATAGGAAAGATATTGATCGTAAGCCACATTGAGCATTCATAATATGCATTTATGGTAGTGCAATCAAAACTCACCAATTTCTTCTAAACAAAAACTTTATTGTTATATTATTCCTTCGCATTGGCGAAGAACTCTCAAACCATTGGATGACACATGAGCTACTTTCATAGGCCAACTTAGCCCAACTGCATTCATTGATCAAACTTTACACCCTCCCACCCGATTTGTAGAAGCACCTTTCCAGGATGAGATGCATGTGAGTGAGGCATACTGATGCCTCTCTTCAGCTTCTATGCTAACAAATTTGCTAGATTCTCTTGAAGTCACCCTCCTCTTGTTGACAAGCTACTTGAGTGGCATGATCACTTTCTCATAAGGAGAGAAAGTTGAGAAAATGAAAGAGAGAGAGCTTTAAGCAATAAAAAATGCAGAATGAAAAAATGAACAGCCCAAAGGGTTTATTTATAAACTCATCCTAGCACTAACCTCTCAGGTTTTGAAGTAGTAGCATAGCACTGTAGTGCTCACATGCAGTGCTGTGACACTAGTCATCTAGTCAAGTTAGTTACTCTGTTGGTCCAAAAGAGCATTCATTACCATTAATTTTGTAACCAAAAAATATTTTAGGCATTGATGTGCTTCAACGCTAGTCAAAAGGTTTGTCCTTTCCATTTAAAGTATCTATCCATCTGTCAAGTTTATTGAACTACCATTTGACTGGCACCATAGTGCCATATGATCAGCACTTAGGCATTAGTTAGTTTGTCAACATGAATATCTATCCTAAAATGTTACAGTACCGAGAGCCACGGTGCCAATTTGATAATGCCACAATGCTATCAAGATCTGAGGTGCTATGTCCCCAACGCCAAGGTGCTACCCTAATAAACATAATTTTTTTTTATGCATACTATGGCATTTAATAAAAATAGATCTAAACTACCTACATGAACCCCAGCATAGTAACAATTGCCTAAGTTCAGTGTTTTGTAGGTTAACATAAAATAAATTTGAATTCTTTTATGAATCAATCTTTCAATTTATATAGAAAATTATAAAAATACTTGCATGTGCCCAAGCATAATAACAATTGCCTTAAATTAAATATCTGAGGATGTTACACTGGTTAAATTCTTGGTTGGGTCTTATGACAAGTCTGGGTTAACAAAACCTAATTATTCCCTAATGATGATCATGTTGATTGTAAAATTCATCTGGAAGGGATATGTTCAAAAAAGATGAAGTTCATCATTCTAATTAACTTAAAGTAAACAATCATGCACCCATTCATCATTATTTGTTAAGGATGAGAAGATAAAAAAAATCTCTTCTCAAATAACTAATATCAAGATTGAATATAATATATTCATTTTCAAATAATCTCATGCTAGTAAGGATGTGGCTTGTCCTTTGTCTGTGTGGTTTTATCATCAAAGACACCATAAGAGATGCATATATGATCAGAACACTTTGATCGGTTAGCTTATCTTTTATGGCTCCACTATATTTCACAATAATAGCCTGTATGTTTCCTAATGACTTTGCTTTTGAGCTATAAATTATCAATATATTTAATAGGCAAAAAATCTTTATGTTAGTTAAGGTTGACTTAAATTTATCGCTTTAGATAAATATTACCCTAGGTCAATGAGAACACTATAAACATCACAACCCATGGCTGTTGATAAGGATTCTTCAGTTAGGAACTATTTTCTTTTGCAAAGTAGACTATGGACCACGATAGCTTGAGATGACAAAACCATTGGATCTTGATCGGGCATGTCATCATCCCCCTCAATATATACTTTAAGTTAAATGATAGTCATTTATGCCATAATACGTACTAGGACACCAATTCATATCATATAAGATATATTTATTTTCTAACCTTAATCGAGAGTGTTCTCTTACTGTAGTAAGAGGGGGTAATTTAATATGAAGGCTTGTGTTCATAGAAAGTGAAACCTAGATCTAAATAAACCCTAACATAATGTTAGGGAAATCTAGTTGAATATATGCCAATCTATCTCATGAAAAAATATACTCTTACCCATCCCAATAAAGATGGTGGAGAGCATCCTTAAAGGTATTTTTCTGAGTGATCACCTTATTACAATGTTAGTTAGTTCTTTAGTTTCTTCAATTTCTACTCGAGTTTTGAGTTTGGGAGCTTGGTGACTTGGGACCTCCTGATGTTATTTATCGTTTAGCTATTCAGGCACCATGTTTCTATTTTGTAAATGTATATTAACCATGTGAATAATCGACTTTCATGTAATCAATATTTTCATTATTTTGAAAATTAGGAGCTTATTGTTCTTCATCAAAAAGTAATTCATCATCTTTCTAAAAGGATTGATTATCTGCATCATTAGCCATTGGCTAACAATTTTTAAATCGATGCTTCCAATTGATGATAGGCAATTTAGCCTTTTCATCATCTAATTGAGCTTGCTCAAATTAATTTATTTTATCTTTAATAACTTGGGATTCCATAGGTACATAAATTGTTTGAGACCTTCTAGTGGTGGATCTCTGGAGAGATATTCTAGATGTCACACCCTTGTGCTCACTGAATAAATTAAAATAGGATGATTGATATTTTCTTTTATGAGGGTTGTCGAGACCTTCAAACAACTAGTCACTTAGTACTTTTATACTGAAGGGCTCATTTTCGGTGCTCACCAGATATCAGACCCTTGGGTCTTGAGCTTTGCTCACTGGAAGCATAATATTTTTCAATATTCTTACATTTTTTAAAGTAGGGTAGGAATTTATTTTAAAGTAGGGTAGCAACCTAGCTCACCAACTTCTTAATTTTTCTTTGAAGTTTCTATTTTTAACAGTCTTCAAGGCTTTATATATTTTAGAGGAGATAGTTTCCTCCCTTCTTGTTGATCTTGTGAAATATGTTGTATGATCCTTGCATCTTTATCCTTAAAAGACTTATTTTATGGTTCCCTCAGAGTTATTTCTCTTAACCCATCTAAGCAACTCAAAATTATTATTAGTATATGTTTGCTTCCACTAGTAATTCACATTATTGTTCAACATGTATATGTCTTGTAGCTCTGTGCGTTGTATTTTTTGCTAGCTCTCGTAGATATTTTGGAAGCTTCAGAACCAAGGCCTACAAGTGCTTCTGGCCCATGTCATATGCTCAATTTAATTTCATTTGGGAATTATCAATCATTCCTCTTACTTAAGGGAACTAACTTATCCATGACTCTCAACATAACCAACGAAGAAGGTTGCCTAACACCAATTTTAAATTCATGATGCTAAGTCTCATGAATGCAAGATGGCTGGGATGTTGTATTTTTAAGAAAGAAATCTATGAACCTAGACTAACTCCCTAATCCCTAAGATAATGTAGGGTATGAAATTCATATAACTAATGCACATTTTTTAGATTTTATGTTTTGATTCATGACTCATTTGAGGTCTTGGGTATGCATATTTATGCCTACTGTCATGCAATTAGAAATGAGTATAGACCAAATCAATAATAGAAGACAGACTTCCCCAAAAAGGCGATCATCCTCATAAGTCAGATGCCATTTATGTGTAGTGGGAGAAGTTGCTCAATTCAAAGATTGAAGCAATATGATTTCATGGTTTCAAAACCTGATTAATTCTAATTGATTTTATGTGTTGCCTAAGGCTTTAGTTACTGTGAGATTTCAAATCTTTATTTTTATTTTAATTGTTTAGATTTAAGTTGGGTATAAAATTTAGTTTTCCCTATGATCCTAATGTCTAGGAATTCAATCACAAGGAACCACAATAAAGAAAGAAACCTACCAAAGTAGGTTGATTCTATTAGGCACCCAAAAATAAATCAATTCAATTTAATTTAAGAAAATAGGCCAATGCGGCCAGTACCATATAGAAGAAAGAGAAGCGGGTAGCCGAAGCTCGCCTTATATACCTAGAACTACAAATCTAGATATATGGGTCTTCTTCCTATGATCATCTCCTTCTTTAGGGACATCCATTGGGCTTCATAGGGAACCACTGCACCTATCTTCTAGTAGGGTCAGCTCTTGTTAATCCTAGATCCTATAAATTCTAACTTAATTCTAAGCTCAATTTTACATTTTGAATTCAAATGTAATTCCTAAGGCTACAAAACAAATGTCAGCATAATATAAACATCACACATCATTTATATTTCACTAACGTACATGCTTAGCATTAGTTGCTTGCCAAGCCCACCTGTCATATGGGTTATGCTTAAGGAATTAAGCATACTGCAAGAAAATAGTATTTTTTTAATTTGTATTTATGATAGCATTCCTTTCTAGCATAGTCCTTGTAGAAGATAATGTTAGATATAAAAAGAATATCCTATCATCCATTCTAACAAGAAAATTATCCTAGAAATGCAGTTTAAAATAGTACACCACCAAGACATGTGAAGCATATCATACAACACACATCACATAGAATCATAAAGAATCATAGAATGGCCTAATCTAAGTCTAGGTCACTAACCTAATGATGTACTGTGTAAGGAAAATAGGCTTGTGTAGCAAGACTTTGCTTGGCCTCTATAGTTCAAGTTTTAATTTGGGGTTTGAGTTTGTTTGAATTTTACCTTTGGGTGGTTTCAATTCAAATGATTTAGTGATTTGTTTTTCAATTTTATTTCACTTTTATTTGGTGAAATTAAAGTTTAGGTTTTCAAAAATGAAGAGTAAAATGAATCCCCCTTTTGGGTGGAATCTATTCTATTCAACATCCTAACTCCTAATGGAATGAAACCTTCATCTAAGATGAACATCCATCCCAAAGGTCTAATTAAGATCCTTAAGTATCTTAATTACTACTTTTAGTTTCAATTAAATGATTTGGAATTTAATTTAATTTGGATTTTTAGATTAATTCTTTTCTTTGGAATTTTCTTTTCCATTTCATTCGTTTGATTTGATTTAATTTTCATTCTTGGTTTAGTTTGTTCTTTTAATTTAATTTGGTTTGAATTATTTCATTTGATTTGATTTGAATTGGTTCATTAGATTAAGTATGAATTGGTTTTGATTTGAGTAATGTTTAAGTTTGTTGAATTATATTCATTTATTTAGTTTTATTTATATGAACCTAAAGCATTTTGGTTTCATAAAGTGTTTTAATTATGATTTTATTAGCTTAAGGTTTAATTACTTTTAATATGCATTTTTTAATTTCATTAACCCATAAATATTGAAATGATTAAGTTCTTTTATTCAAAATTTTTGGAGAACTATCCTAAGTATTTCTATTGTTTGATTAAGATTAGTTCAAATTATTTCAAGATTTATTGAATTTATGAATTTATTATTTATTATTTGATTCATATTGACTTAAGAATTTGTAAATTTAATAATTCCCATTCCAAAGGTCAATTGGGTTTGAAATTTTCATGGAAGTGGGGTTCTATGCCAATTTCATGTTTCCAAAGTTTCATCTTGATTACATTCATAATTAGGATATAATTAAGATTTTAATTATTTTATTAAAACTTAAATTAGGCCTAATTTAGTGAAGGTCATTTAGGATTTTATTTTTCATTGATCCCTCATTGAAAGATGTTTCCAAAGAGGGTTCATTCATGTTTTTGGAAATTTGGTTGATTTATTATGATTTAATTAATTTTTGGTTAATTATTTGAATTATTAAATTCAATTAATTATTTAATTAAGTAATTTTGTGATTTGTTAAGTTCCAATGAGTTTCATTAGTGTTTTTATGTTTATTAGAGTTCATTGAGTTTATTTAAGGTTATTTAATTCATTTTCATGAGTTATTTCATCTTATATTATTTTATTTAATTAAAATTGAGGTTTAGGATTGAAATTTTATTTCGCATGAATTACATTGCAATAATTCATGAAAAAGTTTCCCAAGGTGTGTTTTAACCTTAATTTTAATTACCCAAAGTTTCTTTTGAATTTAATTAATGGTTTGTAATTAATGATGGTTTAATTAATTTCATTCAAAGTCAAATTAATGCTAAAATACCCCCAAAATAGTTAGGGATTTTAATGTTAATAGACTCCTCTCATCAAGATGAATCCATAGAGCTCAAGTTTGCATTTTTTTATTTGTATTTAATTTTTATGATTTTTAGAATTTTTTGTGATTTTTATTAATGTTTAAGGGAGTTATTCATTTTATAATGACAGGCTGACGTGATAGTTTGCATGGAGAGGAGGGACTGGGCCATGTGGATCCTGCGTGGCATCCGCATCAAAAGCAATGCCACGCGGGATGAATCACGACCGTCCGATCGAAGATTGGATGATCCCGATTGATTTTAAGTTTTCCTTAAGGGATAAATCAGATCATCTGACTAAATCACAACCGTCCATTCGAAGTGAAAAGGATTAGATGGTGGAGATTATATCTCGTAATTTTTTGACCAAAGATGAACATCGTCCATCATTTTCATGAAATTGTTAGGGATCACTGGTGAATTTTGAAGGGATTTTGATTATAAAATGATCAATTATCGATTTACAACCCATCCATGCAATTTGATCCACTTGGGGATTAAATTTTCCTTTGAAAAGGACCAAAATTGAAGGCTTAAAGGGATGGTGGTGGTGCGTACCTCAATTATGGTGATCATCGGTGGTGGGATCAACTCCATTAACTTTGTTTTGATGTGACAAGGCATGTATGCAAATTGGTAGCTTGCCTCCCCATGGATTGCTCTTTAGACCAAGGTCAGATCAAATTTTTGATGGCTTTAATCACTCTTCGGCTCATCGGTGGTGAAGGATGGGGGTGACGATTCATTTGAGGTTGCTTCGACCTCTAGACATGTTGGAATGTTCAATTTGATGTGGGAGAGTCTCCCTTGCATTTAACCATTAAAGGATCTTAAATTTCATTCATTTTTTGGTGTGCCATCAGTGAGACGGGGGAAGGGTCTATTTCTTCATCTGCTAACTTGGTGAACAATTTAGGATAAAAAAAGGGAGGGAATTGGCCTTCCCTCCCACTTTACTTGGCTGAGAGTCGCTTCTTTGATCTTCTAAGTGGCCAGATTCTAGTCACTAGTGATAGCCAAAAGGATTCAATCCCCCTTAGCCTTTTGAGCAAGTTTGGATCATGGAATGGAAGGGATGAAGGCTATTACCCCATTTTCTTCATCCTTGGTCGATTCTTCCCTTCTTTCTCTTTTCTTCTTCCTTGGCTCTTCCTTGGAGGAAGTTAAATGCCTTTTGGCTTAAGTCTCATTTCCTATATCCCTTGGAATTATTATCCCAAGAGGTGGTCAAAGTCCAAGGCTACTTGGATAAAATCCAGGTGATTTGCTAATGGAAAGGGGACGAATTTACCAAATAGCTTCATTTGGTCAGTGGTCTCTATTCATTTCCTTTAGCTTTGGCTAGCCATCACTTATCAAAGTCCTTAAACTAATGTGTGGATGCCCACATCAAACTCGATATGAGTTTGAGTTCAAATTTAAATGCATTTGATTTGGATTAGAAATTTGAATCCAAACCAAATATTTGGATTCAAAGTGTTTAGCTTTAATTTATTTTTTTAAGTTTTGGATTCAATCATCTTTAATTGATGATTGATTGGGTGTTGATTTAATTTCATTTAGATTTGAATTAATTTGGATTTCATTTCATTTCAATCCATTTAAACCTAAATGGGTTAAGTTTGATTCTAATTGGGTTAAAATGATCAATTTGACTCAATTAGATTGGGTTTGGACTCCAATCATACTTGATCACATGTGTGAAATGATTTGAAGTGATTGGTTTCATTTAATTTCAATTGGATTTCAATTTGAACCCATTTGACCCAAAATGGGCTTAATGGGTTAAGTTTGTGTTTCCTTTGGGTCAAATGACCAATTTGATCAAATTAGATCCAAATGATGGGTTGGATTGTGTTTAATTATCATTTCCAAATAATTTTGAGCAATCAAATTGAATTGATTTCAATTTGATTTGGGTTTGAACCCAATAGGAACAATTTAGGTTATTTAGACTAAGTGGTCTAATGAACCCAATTAAGGCCTAAAAGAATTTAAATTTCTTTAGATTCATGATCAAACATATTTATTTGATCATTTGGAATATTTGGAATGATTTAATTTGATCAAATTCTTGGTGGATTGACCTTTAACTTGGTGGGACCCACCTAAGTCAAACTTATCCAAATGGATTGACTAGATTTGACTTTGATTTAGTTTTGGATTTGTTTCTTTATTTTAATTTGATTTTATTTTGATTTATTTGGATTTAATTTGATTTAATCTAAATTTAGAATTTGGGTTGAGTCCACCTAAGCCAATTAGGTTAGATCAAATCCAAGGAGGGTGCACCAGGTCACTAAGTATAGTGTCCTAAGTATTGAATTAGGAGATTCCTATTTAAGATTAAGACATTCTAATTATTGATTTTAGAATGATATTAAAGTTATCCAAAAATGAGGTCAACAATCTATGATGACATTGTATATTTTAATTTTTCCAACTAGAGATTCAGGGGTTGATCCCCAGTGAAGTCACCACAAATCTGATCACTCAGGAAAAACACCTTTGAAATCTCTACCATCTTTATAGGATGTTAAGGGAGTTTGTTCTTCATAAGGCAGATTGATGTATATTCAAACAGATTTTCCCTATACGTATGTTAGGATTTATTTAATTATGGGTTCAACTTCCTATGAACTCAAGCATTCATAATTAATTACCCCCCTTATTACAAGGAGAGAGCACTCACGATTAAGGTTGAAAATAAACATATCACTCTGATATAAATCAATGTCTAGAGGTATCATGTGGATGACTGTTTAAAAGAAATAGAAGGGTAACCTTGAGCAAGATCCCATGGTTTCTTCATCTTGGGATAAATCATTCCAATCTACTAACATTAGAGGGCTATTAGCAAAAATATCTAGAGAGTCTAATTAGTATCCATGGGTTGCCTCGTCTCAGCTGTCTTGAGTAGACTAAAGTTATAGTGTAAGTGTTATTGTATTGTTATTTATTGAATTAAGAGTTAACTTAATTTAAAAGTTTATCCAATAATTAAATAAGGTCTACATTACAAACATATATATGGATTACATCCATGAATGCTAGAATTATAGTTAGTGTTCATATGAAGAATAAATGAGATTGGGATTACATCCCTTTGGAATGCTAGGATTAGCAGTATTTGCATGGTGAATGAATAGATTGAACTTACATCCCATTGGAATGTTAAGTAGGATGTTCGCATAGCCAACAAATGATATATTAGGCTTACATCCATAGGAAAGCCAGATAGGATTTAGATGTTCACATAGCAAACTGACATATTGGACTTACATCCCTTTGAAATGCTAAGATTGGAAGTGTTAGCATGGTGAACTAATAGATTTGACTTATATCCCTTTGGAATGGAAGGTAGGATGTTCATATTTACGAACGAATGATAGACTAGACTTACATCCAAAAGAAAGCTAGATAGAATTTAGGTGTTCACATAGTGAACCTATAGATTAAACTTAATCCCTTTGTAATACTAGGATTAGAACTATTTGCATGGTAAATGAATAAAACAAACTTACATCCATTTATAATGATAGGTAAGCTATTCACATAATAAATGAATGATAGACTAGACTTAAATCCATAAGAAAGAGATGGAATTTAAGTGTTCTCATGGAGAACCTATATATTGGATTTCATCCCTTTGGAATCCCATTAGAGTTTAGATGTTCACATAATAGACAAATGGTTGGACTTATATCCATTTGGAAGGCTAGGTAGGATGTTTTCATAGCCAACGAATGATAGAGCTTACATCCATAGGAAAGCTAGTTAGATTGAGATTATGTTTGCATAGCACATATATTGTGTTTTAGGTTGTTCTTACATTACCAGCATAGGTTAGAGTTACATTGATTAGAAAGCCATTAGATTGAATTTACATCCCTTTGGAATGCCATCAGAATGATGTTCACATGACAAACATATATATTTGACCTATATCCTTTTGAAAGGTCATTAGGATAATGTTCATATAATGAACAAATGGGTTGGACTTATATCCCATTGGAATTCCATTTAGGGTTTAGATTTTCGCATAGTGAACATGTGGATTGGACTTACATCTCTTTGGAATGTCATTTAGGATTTAGGTTTCATATAACAAACATGTGGATTAGACTTACATCCCTTTAGAATGTCATTTAGGGTTTAGAGTTTCACATAACAAACATATGAACTGGATGTACATCCCTTCAGATTGCCATTTATTATTTAACTTGGACTTACATCCCTTTGGAATGCTAATTATGGTTTAGATTTGATTCTCACCATTGGGAGGTACCACCTCGGTGCCGGAAAAAAAATGCTATAGTGCAAGGGGATTAGCTCCACAGTGCTGAGATGTTGGGACTTCAATGCCTAGAGTGTTCAGTGCCTCGACACTAGAAAGTCTGCACCTCAATAGTGGCGGTCTCTTGTGCAATTTGATGATTCCCATAAAATTTTCAAAGCATAATAGTTTAGTAATGTTATGTTTCCAAAAAAATTTAGTGCAACACATACTCTTCTCCATTGTTCTAGATCCAAGATGAATGGAGGGAGGATTTTCATCTCACGTTGGAGCCAAGCTCGATGGTAGAGGCCTTCAAATTTCAAATTTGTGATTTAGTGAATTAAATTTTAAGTTAATCTTCATTTTAAGCTATCATGCTCTTCTCTTATTTTGGATCTAAGATCGACGAAGGGAGGATTGCTATTTTGTACCAGATCCAAGATCAATGGTTAAAGTATTCAAAATTTTTCTGTGGAGTGAGAAATTATATAAAATAACTTTTCATTTTGAATTTTACCAAGAATTGAAGGCTTGGTTTCAATTGTCTTTCACAAGAAGGAGAATCTTTGTGCAAGAGGAAGGGTCAGGCAAAGGGAACTGCAGTGACCAGAGGGAGTGTGAAGTAGAGGGGAGTGAGTGTGCATAGAGTGTGAGAGTAGTTAGAGAGTTAAGAGAATGAGAAGAAATTGAAGTGGAGTGGAACCTCCCTCCCTTCTTGTAGGAATTGTTTCATAACCACTCTTGTTCTCCCCTTATGCAATTATCGCTAAGAGGGATAATTGTTGGTAGGAGTGGTTAGGCTTCTAGATCATGTAAACTTAAGGGGAGTGGCCGGTGCCTAGGCTCTAGGATTACAGCATCGTGGCACTCAGAGTTGGGATGCTTCATTTTTTTAAGTTGTGAAAAAAATCATTGAAATGTTAAGATTTAATTTATAGGAATTATATTTGATCTTGTATCCACACAGCAAGGTTTCTAATTTGAATCCATGTTCATTTTAATCAAACTATGAGTACAAAGATGAATTAACTAAGGAAACTAGTACAATGTCAAGGTTTCCAAATAACAAAAATTAAAAAGAACGAGAAAATGCATTATTACAAGGTATCTATATCTTTCCATTGTTGTTTTTAGTTGAACTCACTTCTCAAATGGAACTTATGAAGATGGTATTCATGAAGCAATCGAGCCCTTGCAAAATAAAAAATTCCCTTAAACTCATTGGTACATTGGTTTGTGAATTAAGAAATAGCTTTAGAAAACCAAAATCATCAATGCAATAATTTGATTTTTTTTTAGTGTGATGTATGATTCAATGTCCTTGGTTCACTAGATTGAAATTTTGTTGATGTGCAACTACCCATGTTCATTGTTTTGAACCAAAAAAAAAAGGTTCTTGAGAGTATTATAATGGATCAACAAAGTTCAAGCAATCTATGTTTCATTCTAAGTCCCAATCTTAATTTATAAGTTGATAAGTAGAAACAAAAGTTAGATTAGCATGCTCTGTTATCTCAATTTATGATTCAAAATATGTTAATAACTAATATAAATCCAACTTTACTATCATCAATATGTGTTGATAATTGTTTGACAATTTATATACATATCACCCAATTCTTTTGCAATTACATATCTAACACCCTTTGATATTTACAAATATAACACTTTTCCTATGCATAAAAAAGATGCATTTTAGTGAAAAAAATTCACTGATTGTACTATTTTTGATGCAACATCAAAGATTTAGGTGTTATGTAAATTTGAAAGTTTAGGCGTCAGATATAAAAATATATAAAATTATGTGCTATATTTTTTGTTAAGGTCTTGGCCAGCTTATTTCACTAGATGTAAACAAACATATATAATGAACTGCTAAGTAAAGAAAATAATGAAAATTTAAAACATAAAAATTAGTTAGACGTGAATTTATTTTATTCAATGTTTCAAATTATGTTCATTTTGATGCTGCAATGAAAATATTTTAATATTTTTAACATCTTTAGTATAATTGAGTGCAATATTAACTTATATCATCCTAAATTATTATTATAAGATGGAAACATGGCTTGATGAAAACTTGCTCTTTGACCAATCTAAAACATTCCAACTTTTTTATATATTACCTTATATATATTTCTAAGGCTATATAATAATGCTATGCTAATGGTTAACAACTTGGAAATTTGGCTTTTCTTTGTCAAAAAAAAAAACTACAAATAAGTTTTCACTTTTAATTGTGTTTTATATTATATATGGGTAATTTTTGTCTTTATAGTCATCATTCTTCTAATCGCTTTATTTTGTTATTTTTGAGGACTCAACTTACTGCTATTGGTGTAGCAGTCAATGACTAAAACAACATAAGATATTGAAAAATGGTTCTCCGATGGGGATGAGTTTTCAAATGTCTCAGAGATTAGTAAGAATCAACATGCATTAGCTATTCATGCTAGCATCTATAGAACAATCACTATAATATTTGTTTTATTATATATGTGAAGGAGAGATTAACAAAGAATTAATATTTAGTGAAATATTTAACATAAAATATACCTCTAGATTGTATCATAGATCTAATTCAGCTTATATAAACATGGCACGAATGAAAAGCTTATGTTAAATATTTTGTACAAGAGGTATATTTGAAAATTGCATAATCTAATTGCAAGTAAACCTCTTGGATACTTTTCATTCGAACCATGTTTATATGCAATTTAGAGGTTTACTTGCAGACACACTTGCAAATAGATCTGATTCAGCTTATGCAATTTATTTTGTGCAAGAGCTTTACTTGCAGACACACTTAATGTGCAAATAGAAGAATAAGCTTTTTGTTATTACATATTCTTGGGCATAGTATTGAAAATTGGGTCATTTGATTCAACATTCAATGACAATAGAAACTATGAGTGGATAATTTAATATTGTATTCTATTTAAGAGAGTTACAATATGAGATGATAAAGTATTTAACACTCCAAACTCCACATAAAATACAATCGAATATACATGCCTTTCTTTAAGGCATGATGATGATATCTCATATAAGTGTATCTCTGCTCTTACTAATATAGCTTATTAATTATTGAATTATATTGGAGCTCTTGACAAAACCTACATTAAAGCTTCCTAAGGAGCTTGAATATGTTTTAGAGAGTGAAAACCCTATCTCACCCAAAATGTACTCAGAATAATAAACTTTGATTGGAGACTCACATATATCTTAGATGGGTGGGAAGGCCCACATGATGCCATTATGTACTTCATAAATGCACTAAACAAGTGTTGTTGCAAAAAATGTATAACAACATGAATATCTCTTTTATTACTTATGTTATTTTTATACAAAAAGGTTGAAACCTATTTCATAGGTGACTATTGCCTTGTAGATGGTGAGTACTCAACTAGAAGATGTTTATATGTCATATCACATCATAAGATAACATTTGAGATATTTTTCTACCATAAGACCAACAAACCATAAGGAGTTGTATAACCATTGATATTCGTCACTCCATACTACGGTGGAGCATGCTTTTGTTTCTTTAAGGAATTGATTTGGAATTATAAAGCCATATTTTTTATTATAGACACAAGTTGATATTGTAATTACATGATGTGTATTACATTATTAGATTATTTTAGAGGTCGGTGATGATTTCATACTTCTAGAGGATGAATGGGTTAATAGAGGACATGTTAACAGACATGACATAAGGGTTATAGATGATTGTGGGAAGGGAGGTCTTTTATTTTGGTTCATGGAGTTCTTGGGAAGGTGAAAAATGCAAGAGTTTAGAGGAACTTCAAATGAAGAGATCCATGAAAAATGTCATTATTGCACCTACTTTTTCCATTAGGCCATTAGGGATTGACAACTATAATTAATTCTAATTTTCCTTGATAACTTGGAGGGATTGGATGAAATGAGAGATGAAGATGAATTGAGAATGTAGTGAACACCACTTGTTTAGATTAAGTTGGTGAGGCCTACTAGCCATCAAATTAGCTTTGATCTTGATTTGGGAAAGCTCTAAGAAAGTAGAGAAAAATAATGTAAAGTTAATTTAAGGAATTATTGGTTGTATGAGCCAATTGGATTTTAGAATTTTTAAGTTAGATGTTTGGGTAAACTTCAGCCTTATTGGGATTAGGTTTAGTTGCTTAGATGGCTTAGGGTCTCCCCATATAATTAGTTAAATTTGATGGAAACTAAATGTACTTTGAGTAGTTTTGATTTAATTTTTCTCTAATGGGTCACATTGGGTCATTAGGCTATTTAAGTTAATAAAAACCCAATCGCAAAAGAAGTTTGGTTTTGAGTTAGCAAAGGAACCAAAACCATAGTGTAGCCAAATTTAATTAAGGTTGGATAATATTTTGTTAGATTTTACATTAAATATTTTTAATGTGTTATTAATGGATTAATGGACATTTGACTCATTTTGTATTCAATTAAGATTTATTTTGATTTAATTAGTTAGGTTAGCTCTTTAAAAATTATTTGGCAAATTTGATTTGAATTAGGTTAAATTTAAAAAGGTTTGACTCAAAATGCCTTTAATGGGTTACAATTGGATAAATGGAACAAATATATCAAATTAGATTTCAAACATTTATTCTTAAGATGTCAACAAGATCACACTTGTGCCTTACCCTAGTGAAGCTACTCTCAATCTCAGGCTAGTTAACTTGGCCTATAAGTTAGCAACCTCAATGTCTCATTGTTCAATGCTCTTTTTCCTGAGCTCTTCTTAACTCACTGGCTAGTTAATTGGTAGTTGAGTGAGTGCTTCTTAGCCCCTATACCTACTCTCAAGATAAAGAACTATCCATTCAAATTAAAGAAGAGGTCAAATGCTGCTCCCCATTACATGAAGAGCTTTTCTCTCCTCTTGGCCAATGACCTCCAAGAGAGATCATCATTTCTCTTTTCTCCATAGCCGAAATCTCTCTTATTGTGTAAAATAGAATATTGGATCAAAAAAGTTTCTATCTAAAATACTCATTAGTATAGTAATGTGTTGCACCACTTGAGTGGTCAACCCACACTGAATAACCTATTGTGAAGTTAACAAAACCTTTTGTGTAATCATCGCTAGATCTAAAAACTTGTTTATTGTTACGTGAATTCTAAGCTTATTAGAAAGGATTGCATCAACTTCCCTGAAAGAAACTCATCCAAAATAACTTCTTTTAGTAAACTAAAGCTACTCACTAACCTTACTTGTAACTTAACTATTTTAAAAAATTTAATATATTTCAAAAAAAAAAAAATGTTAGTCATACCTCGATGAGGTGATCAACCACCTCAACTTTATAAGCAAGCGACATTTGCTTATAAGCTCCAACTTTTTTTTACTTGCCCCCTTACTAAAGGGGCCTCTTCTACATGATAAAGGGAGGAACCTGCCTCAATGGGCTTTACCATCTTCAGGTGATGTACACTACGGAGTTGCCTTAATAGTCATACTGCTCATCTCCTCCAAAAGTTGACTTAATCTCTACTACTTTGCACTTAAAGTTGCTGCATTGCCCTTTCACAAGAGTGACTTTCATAGTTAACAATTGGCAATGTTACCCACTAGCTTGAATCACGAAATATAAGCACTTATTAATAATAAGATTAAGAACCAAATCAAGTGAACTAAGCATTCCATTGATGCCTCAATTTATAAGCTAAGAGCACCTTAATAATCATATTAGTAGTCAAATAAAAAAAGGTGTATACACTTCCCAAAATATGATTACAAAATAATAAATAATAAAAAACTTAATTTTTTTCTAGTAGCATAAAGATTTTTAGTTGAATCATTGATTTTCTCTTCCTTTTGAAAGTCACTTTTTTTTTTGAAGGTGCAAGATAATTAGGGTACTAAAATGCATACCTACATTATACACAAGATGACTCAATCTACTATAGAGCTCAATCTAGATTAACTTATAACTAGCTTAGTGACCAAGAGATCAAATTAAACTAGGAGCAGTCCTTAATAAGAAACTTACTACCTTATTAGAAGGGCTCATAACAACTCATCACGTGAACTTGCTCGAAATAATTGCCTGAGATACTCAATTAAGAAACTCACCACCCACTCACCCAAGATATAACTCGACAAGAACACATTTTTTACACTTGCCCCACCTAGGACCTGGCGAGCCATCTCACATGGAAGGCCACATCAACAAGAAGGATGCATCCATCATCATACCTAGACATTATGCACATGTATGTATAAGATTTGTAGTGTAGTTATTTTTGTAGCTCTCTAAATAAAGAGTTAAAAGACATATTAAGTATTCATGCCTAAGTGGGAGATTATTTATGAAATTTTTAGTGCTTTTTTTTATTTACTGTACACTTGATCACTTTCATGTAAATTAATATGATAGTACTCTATCTCTCTACTCACGCAAGTATCTTATACTCTCCCCTCTCTCTTTCTCTTTTTCTCTCTTTTTCTTTTTTTTTTATTTAATTAATTAGTCTTATAAATAAGATTTGGTGTCACCTATGTACAGATCAGGATCCAACACCCATGATTGAAAAAATATATATAACAAAGAGACTTACATACAACTAGGAACTTGCATATTTTAATTAACTTAGTATTTTCTTAAAATCAATGCATAGATAAAATAGGGGTGGGCATCAATAACCCAATAAATTACAGAAAAATTATAATAATATCTAATGCATTAAATAATAAAATATATGCCAATAGGCCACCATATTACGAATAATAAACATGTAATTTAAAAAAGAATTTTAGAATAGTAATAATAAATAACTGATGCTAAATATACTATATTAATGTTAAACAGAATGTTTCAGTGAAAATTTAATATTAATGGCATATATTATGAATTATAATATAAAATCACATTATTATAAAAATATATATCGTAATGAAATTATATAAATATTTTACATTGCTTAAATTTAAAATCGGAAAAATTAGGAAAATAATTATAAAATATTAGATGTAACAAAAATGATTCATAACATAGCATCAGATGATTTAAAAATATCTGTTTACATAATATTGGAAAATTCTTTAAGATAAATTAAATAAATAACATTTATTTTTATATATGTCATAACCATTAAATTAAAAAAATTTATAAAATAAAATTGCGCTACAATATATATATATATATATATATATATATATATGTAGTAAAAAAATTCAAACTGTTGAAAATTAGTTGTTTATAAAATTTTAAAAGGGACTAGATGTTGTTTTCTAATTTCCAAAAAGAGCGGCTTAAAACTGAAATTTGTGAAGGAGTGAAAATGCCTTCCATGAAGGTGTTTTAACCACGCAGCTTGAAAATTCTTTTAATTTTCCGGTCAAAAAGTTATTTAAAGTATAAATTGATTTGATAAAAAGCTGAACTAAAATATCCAAAAAATGTAAAATAAATTTAGATAATTTGATGATAGATTTAAAATAAAGAGAGAACCATTAGGAAAAAAAAAATTTGGAATTATAAATATTAAAAATATGATCAAAAGTAACGTAATTTATGGAAGAAAGTGTCTATGGATGTGATATTGTATGATTATTGATGGACAAATTAACATAAATATATTTTAAATTTTAATTAGAATTAATTATATTGGATTATAAATACATTAAACTTTACTTGCAGGCTATAAATTACATTAAACTGAAATTTGTTAAGAAAATCATAAGATTATTTCTT